>OY763888.1:31136105-31736105 GCA_963667165.1 Barbarea vulgaris | reverse complement strand
ATGGAAATTGGATTGCGGATCTGTGAAGCACAGAAAAAAATAAGAAGAAGAAGAAGAAGAAGATGAAGAAGAAGATGAAGAAGAAGAAGAAGATGAAGAAATCGAGAGAGATTTGGGGAGAGGAGAAACAAGAGAAATCCTTGGAAGAAGCTTTGTGCGATGGTGTTCCCAGTTTCTGCGTTAGGCTTGGCACATTTTTTTTCTTAGAAAAGTTTCACAGCAGCCAAATTTTGGAACGAGAAAATAAAGACAGCGCACTTAACACGCAGAAAATTAAGGACTTCAAAAGATTTTTATATCATTCATTTTTTTTTCTTTTTTTTTGTTCTCTTTAAAATCATTCACAGCTGTTTATTTTTAAGTCTCGGTTCATTGTATTAATTACTTTGGCTAATTGGAAGAATCTATAAAATTTGTTCATTGGATTATTATAAGCTTTAAAAAATTATACATGCACCTTTTTTTTTCTCTAAAATGTAACAACTAATTAAGATGGTTTGTTGGCATATCTGTCAATGATCTAATCTGTTAGTTAATTTGGTTTGATGTGAGTAGAACTAAGGGAAAATTATGTCCGACTTCTCTTAGGAGTGATTGTTCTCGAGAAGTCCCAAATATTCTCCACTTTTTATTTTCAATTTTAAAATTCATAGAATCATATTTATTGGTTTAAGAAAATCTACATATAAAATGGTAAACTAAATTATATATTTTGAACATAAAAAAAAAAAACATAAACATACATATATATATATATATATATATATATATATGCTAAGTCAAAGACTAGAACAAACAAAACAAAAAACCTCAAGTTGAAAAATCTATTTATATAAACAATTTTTCAAACCATTGTCCTTATCAATGTTTAGTTTCCATAAATAAACTCATACTATTATTCAATTTAAACCGGACTTCCAATTTTTCAACGGTCAATAATGATCCTCACAGTAGAAGATGGGCCTGATTTATTGATAGCCCAAGCCCATAACATGATACGTGTGGGTCATCATTAAAAATTCCTTGGGCGTCAATCACCTGTTTCGTGCTGGTCATCCTTGTATCTCCCACGAACACGAACAAGAGAAGAGAGAACCCTAGATTGTTCTATTGCCTTCCTTCTGCTTCATTTCTCTGCCCCCACCAATACGAATCCGAATATCGTTTGAAGAGATAAGCATCATATCGTTATTTGATCGATCAATTAATTGGCTTCCATGGTGAGTTTCCTCTTTTCGTTTTTTTTTTCCAATTCTTTTATTTTTCTTGCCGCTTTGATCTCTTCATTTGGAGATCTTTTCTTATATCCTTTTGGCATATTTCGTGATAAGTTTGGGTTTTTATTGCTGACAATTTTCGTTCTCGTTGTATGATTGATTGAAATCCATCCATGTTAGTATTATAGATTGTATTTGCAGTGATTATAATATTTTTTTTTTAAACAAAATTTCAGTTCTCGTTTGTTTTTAACTAGATTTGCTCAATCAGACAAAGATGTCTAAATTGTTGAATTACTAAAATATTGGCAATAGATGGAATATGTTCTTGCATATAGTAATGGCTAAAGCCTAAAGGCCTTTGCTTGTTTAACTTTGAGCAGGGTTGAATTTGGACATGTGTGTGTTTGTTTGTTTTCAAGTTCTTTCTTCTGTTCTTATTTGAATTTGGTTTAACAGGCTGGGAGAATTCTTGCAAATTTGATTGTGATGGGCAGTGGGATAATTGGTCGTGCTGTCTTTCAAGCCTATCGTCAAGCACTTGCAAGTAAGCTCCAACACTTTTTGACATCAAATGATAAGGCTTGCTCTCTTAGGGAGATTTGTTTTTCAATTCATAGATTAGTTATAAGTCCTATGTTTTTGGGAACTTGTTTATCACACACAGCTCCTAGATATGTTTTTACTACTACTATGAGATCGGTTTATATGTTTCTTAGTAATATTGCTCTCTTTTATTTGAGTATATTGGATCGGGTAATTAAGACAAAGGGTTGTGTATTTGTAATGAAGGTGGCCTATCTTACCCAAGATTCTTTGTTTGCAGATGCATCTAAATCTGGCGTTGCGCAGGAAGCAATGCAGAATGCAGTACGTAAAGCAGGAAAAGCCATTAATGAACAAGAGGCTAGACAGATTCTTGGTGTAACCGAGCAGACCTCTTGGGAAGAGATATTACAGGTAAAAAACATTTCTCTTTCTTGATCTACTTTGATACTCTGAATCGAGTTACTAAAAGGAGCGAGTCTATATATATATGAATGCAGAAATACGACAAACTGTTTGAGAATAATGCGAAAGCAGGGAGCTTTTACCTTCAATCTAAAGTTCTTCGAGCCAAAGAATGTCTAGAAGTTGTGTATAGGAGCAAAGCCGACGGTCCACCTAGTTAAAGACTTTTAATCCTTTTTTCTTTACAGATTCAAAATTCTTGCTCTCAGTGTAAAATCAAGACCATATCTGGGTTCTTTGAGATGATGTGAAACTTATGAAACAGCTATAGTTTTCTTCACCCATTAATTAGTAATAACTAAGACAGGCTTGCTCTGGTCAATTGATCAGTGTCAAAGAGCCTCTCAAAACTAGAATGGAGTGTTCTGTGTGTTTGTTGTATTCTTTACTCCTGAGAAAAGACTCTCTCAAAGGTTTTGTTTCTGTTTTTTTTATTTAGATTCCAAACTCATGAAGTCATGATCTACAGTTTGTAATGTATATGTAATATAAGATTACTTCATATAATGAGTGGCCTTGTGTGATGGGGTAAATACTCGAGAAACATAAATTGAGTATGACTTGATCATGTTTTGGGAATAGTATCGAGTCTCAACAGATCCGAAGGTAATTTGATCTGATCAGGTTTACAAGTTCATTGGTTGATAAATTTTAAGTCGAGATTGGTCTGAAACAGTTTGTAAATGTACGATTTTGCTTTTAGAACGTCAATATTCGATATTTATAACCGAAATACAGAAATTTGATAGAAAATAGAAACCTCACTTTATTGCAAACAAACTTCATTTCGTAAGGGTAGATCTATACAAAATAAAATTCTATGCACAACAAATAAATTATGACCCAATTTTGGCAATGCGAACAGAAAAAGCTAAGATGAAAACGTGAAAGGAGATGAGTAATCCTATTGAAGTGGAAGCGAAGTGGTTCGTCTTGAGAGAATCGTAGTCATTGAGAGAAATGTGACGATCCTTATTTGGTTCACTTCTTAATCTCCTCTTACACCTTTTCTTTATTCCACTTTTTAAAAGAAAACCTGTGAAACAGAGACCAAACTCTGCTTTAGATATATGCACCCGATGGGAAAGCATGAAAGTAAACAAAGTGTTTAGATTAGACGATGTTGTTTAGCATAAAACTTACTTGAATAATGGGGAAATTTAGTTGAACTTGGTGAGTCTAATAGTGCATGGGAGGTGGGGGAGAAGCGTAGATGTAGACTGGAGGAGGAGGAGATTTTACAGGAGGTGGTGGTGAGTTGTAGTAGTATGGTGGTGGTGGAGACTTGACCGGTGGGGGAGGTGAATGGTAGTAGTACGGTGGTGGAGGAGATTTGACCGGTGGTGGCGGAGAGTGGTAGTAGTATGGTGGTGGAGGAGATTTCACGGGAGGAGGTGGAGAATGGTAATAATATGGTGGTGGTGGAGATTTGACTGGATGAGGAGGAGAGTGGTAGTAGTAAGGAGGAGGAGGAGATTTCACTGGTGGAGGCGGTGACTGGTAGTAGTATGGAGGTGGTGGTGATTTGACGGGTGGAGGAGGAGAGTGGTAGTAGTATGGCGGTGGTGGAGATTTGACTGGAGGAGGAGGAGAGTGATAGTAGTATGGTGGTGGAGGAGATTTCACTGGTGGTGGAGGAGACTTGTAGTAATACGGTGGTGGAGGAGATTTCACTGGTGGTGGAGGAGACTTGTAGTAATAAGGCGGTGGTGGAGATTTTACTGGAGGAGGTGGCGAATGGTAGTAGTACGGCGGTGGTGGAGACTTCACTGGTGGTGGAGGAGACTTGTAGTAATACGTTGGTGGGGGAGATTTCACTGGTGGGGGTGGCGAATGATAATAGTATGGTGGTGGTGGAGACTTCACCGGTGGTGGGGGTGAGTGGTAGTAATACGGTGTGGGAGAGTGAGTTGGTGGTGGTGGAGATTTGTATACATACGTTGGAGTTGGAGGTGGTGGTGATTTGTAGACATATGTGGGAGTAGGTGGTGGTGGAGACTTGTAGACGTAAGTTGGCGTTGGAGGTGGTGGTGACTTGTAGACGTAAACCGGTGTTGGTGGTGGAGATTTGTAAATGTATTTTGGAGTTGGAGGTGGTGGTGACTTGTAGATGTAAGTCGGGGTTGGTGGGGGTGGTGACTTGTAAACATATGTCGGTGTAGGAGGTGGTGGTGATTTGTAGACATAAGTCGGGGTTGGAGGAGGCGGAGACTTGTAGACATAAGTTGGTGTCGGTGGTGGTGGTGATTTGTAAACATATGTTGGGGTTGGTGGTGGTGGAGATTTATAGATATAAGTCGGAGTTGGAGGTGGCGGCGACTTGTAAACGTAAGCTGGAGTAGGTGGTGGCGGCGACTTGTAAACGTAAGCTGGAGTAGGTGGTGGTGGAGACTTATAGATGTAAGTCGGGGTTGGAGGCGGTGCAGACTTGTAGTAGTAGACCGGAGTTGGTGGTGGTGGAGAATTATAGTAGTAAGGCGGGTGGTAAGGAGCTGGTTTATGGCATTCCGCATAAGGCTTCTTAGGTGCATAAGCAAAGGACTTAGCGTAAAGCACAACTTCGTACTTAGTCTTTGATTTCACATGAAGCTTAGCTCCTTTGTTACCCATATGGTAACTTGTCGGAATATTACACGGTGAATTCTTTGGTGGCGCGTGAAGTTTGGCCGTGCACACCTCGCCGCCGTATTTGAGGTAGTTGTATCCTTCCACAGTGATTGCGTATTTACCGTTGATCTTTGTCTTTCCGTACGCTTTGACCGTTTTGTCTCCTGCTTTACAAGTCACCTCCACGACAGCGCCTACATGGCATAAACAATTTTATTTAAATATTTAGGTGTTATCTATAAAACGTTTTTATTTATTCGCTTGGGTCTTAATCTCGCTTTAGTCAATAACAAACTCTGTCTTTTGAAAATAACAAAATTCTAATAATCGTTTTCTTTTCTCCGCCAACGTTACCGATATGTACAGTGCAATATTTCAAAATATTTAACGTTTAGTAGATCTATATAAAAATTAATTTGCAAATTTACCTTTGAGATGCTTCTTGTCATGGGACTTTGTAGGGTAAGTCCAGTCGTAGCATCTATAGCAGTAAACTTTGCCGACGACTTTGAAAACGAGTGGTTTGGGGTGTGGATGAGGAAGGGGATGAGGGTATGATACTGGCGGCGGAGGAGATGAGTAGTAGTACGGTGGTGAGTATGATTTGGGTGGTGGTGGAGGGGATGAGTAGTAGTAAGGTGGAGAGTAGGTTTTTGGTGGTGGTGGAGGTGATTTGTAATAGTATGGAGGTGGGGGAGATTTCACTGGTGGTGGAGGAGAGTGATAGTAGTATGGTGGTGGAGGAGACTTTACCGGAGGAGGCGGAGAGTGGTAGTAGTAAGGAGGGGGAGGAGACTTCACTGGAGGTGGTGGAGAATGGTAGTAGTATGGTGGAGGAGGAGATTTCACTGGTGGAGGGGGAGAGTGATAGTAGTATGGTGGTGGAGGAGACTTTACTGGAGGAGGTGGAGAGTGGTAGTAGTAAGGAGGAGGCGGAGACTTCACCGGAGGAGGAGGAGAGTGATAATAGTATGGTGGAGGAGGAGATTTCACCGGAGGAGGTGGTGAATGATAATAGTATGGTGGAGGAGGAGACTTCACAGGAGGAGGAGGAGAGTGGTAGTAATATGGTGGTGGTGGAGACTTCACCGGAGGAGGAGGTGAATGGTAATAATAAGGAGGTGGAGGAGACTTCACCGGAGGAGGAGGGGAATGGTAATAATAAGGTGGAGGAGGAGACTTCACCGGGGGAGGTGGTGAGTGGTAATAATAAGGTGGAGGAGGAGACTTCACCGGAGGAGGTGGTGAGTGGTAGTAGTATGGTGGTGGAGAAGACTTCACCGGAGGAGGTGGAGATTTATATTCATACGGTGGAGGTGGAGATTTAACCGGAGGAGGTGGAGATTTGTATTCATAAGGTGGTGGAGGAGAAGTATAGTAATAAGGTTCTGTTGCCAAGGTCAAACCCACGAGTAGTGCCAAAACAGCAACTACCAGATGAGTCCGGCCGGCATGACTCCATGCCGGAGTTGCCATTGTTAATTTTCACCCGAAAGTCTCACCGGCGGTGACGAATAATTTCTTCAATAGAGAAGATGTTTATTTATTTTCTTAGTTGAGAAAAGAGAGAAGTAGGGAAAATGTTTTAGAAGAGATGGTTTGTGTTTCTGCATGTAAAATGGTCTGTTTATATAATGAAAGATAGTCGTCGGAGGTGTGCTTCATTATTTAGAAGCCGATTCAACATTTTTGTAGTCTTTTGATTGCTTCCTCATGTTTTATTATTTAGCTGGCAATTATATAGTTTTTTTAATATACTCATATACTCACAGAGACTTGTTTGGAAATTAATTTGCGAGTTCAGAAAACTAATCTTCAACCACCCAATTGAAAATTCCCAAGTCTGATTTGATTATCTATACACCTTAAATAAATCCTACTTACTATTTAGTATAATAGTATTAGTTAGCTCTGCTTGTTAACATATGTTAATCACAATGACGTACACATTGTTTCTGATATAATTTTCTACTGTTACCGACACGATATAAGTTTAATTTTACGGTTTATATTATCCTAATATATGTATGTTAGATAGAACATCTAAACTTTTTTAAAAAATTTAAAAGTGTTATAGTCTTTGCATTTTAAGTAAAATATTCCAAAATTTTACACTAAAAATAACAAATGCATAGTCGGTAAATACAATTAGAAGTGATACATAATCTTTGTAGTTTATTATGAGTGAAAATGTAGTTTTGTCTATGTTATGATAAAAAAAAAATATGTTTGAGGATATTTTTGAATCCAGTTGTTTTAATCTTAAGGTATGATAAGTTTTGTAGAAAATAATAAATTGGTTTTATAATTCTATTTATAACTAATGATTTATTTATATTTATAAAAAATTTAAAAAAATTTTATAAGATTTTAATATTAGAATCGGTTACTATTCTAGTATATACAATTACAACGAATTGCCAGAACGTTCCTATTCATGCATGTGCAAATTAAAAGATAGTTAGATGAATAAATGTCAATGGAAAAAGGATAACATAAATATGTATATAAAAGGTCATAAGTTACTGAAGTCAAATCTGTATGCTAAAAATTATAAAGGCAATAATGATCACTGACTAGACAGCCTGTCTATGAAAGGTGAAACCGAGTTATACAAAAATTATAATTACATCAACTGGACCAGTAATTTTAATTTATTATGTAGAAAAAAGGGAAAAAGTAATAAAAAAAAAAAAAAACATGCGTTAGAAGAAAATCACTTGTTTTATTGGGTTCAAGTAATTGTGCCGCTTCAAAAATATGTTGGGATTCATTTCAAAAATTAATTATGCTAACAAACTTATACTTTTAGACTTTCCTTTTTTCTCTTTTAAATTATTTTTGAAGATAAGAAATTCGCTATCTCTTTCTTTGGATGATTTACAACTTCTTTACATCGTGTATCGTTAATTATCAAGGTTATATGAGTTTTATTTATTTTTAGAAAAAATTTGGAAAAATATCCTATTTATGTTTTTAAATTTGAAAAATACCTTCTCAATTTTTTATTTTTTAAATCTAATATTATTTGACTAAAATACCTTTAAACACTGATTAATAATTTGTAGAATAAATTAATTTTTTTTAAAAATAAAATCAATTATTTGGTTTTGTAGATAAAATAACTTTTTTTTTGTGGAGAATAAATCTCGAGACATATTTTATTTAAAAAAATATTTAGGAAAATCTCTAAAATATCTCTAAAAATCTAACTTTTAAAAGTTTATATATAAGTAAAAAATAAATATTCTAAATAATTACAATTATTATTATAATTTAATTTTTTTTGACATAAACATGTTTTATTATTTTCTAAATTATTTTCTTATTCCTACACACAACTTATACTAAATATATTTTTAGAGATTTTTTTTTTCTTTTTTTTTTCTTTTCATCCGATTTTTGAGAGATATTTTAGAGATTTTTTCAAATAAAATCAGTCTTCAAATTTTTCTCCACAGAAATAAAATATTTTTTTATTTACAAAAAAAAATAATTGATTTCATTTTGAAATACTGATTTATTCTAAAAATTATTAATTAGTGCTTAAGGGTAATTGAGTCAAACAATATTAATTTTTAAAAAGAAAAAAATAAGAAGGTAGTTTTCAAATTAAAAAACATACATAGGGTATTTTTCAAAAAAACCCAAAACAAAAACAAAAAACTATTTTACAAAGATATATGCTTTATATTTTCTATATAAAATTTCTTACCTTTCCCTATTAATTAGAATTCGAATTAATATAAACGAAACAGATGATAATTAACTAAAAAAACAAAAGTAAATCAGAACATATAATATTGAGAAATCCATGCGAAATTTAAGCATGTGGGCCGTGGAATGCAGCTTTTCCTGGTCATATTTGAGGAAGGTTGGCGAAGATGCGCAGACAAAGATATAAAATGACTTTAAATGGTAAATGTATATTAGTGTATACATGTAATTATTTGTACTAATACAAATAGGTATTATTCCGTTGCAATCTACAATACCTACAGGCTATAGACAGTATATAATAAAAAAACATAATAATTAATGAGCCTCGCTCTTTGAAGAGTTGTTTTGAGAATGCATGGGTACAAAATAGGTAATGTATATATAGTATATGACTATATTTAAATGACGGCCAGTTATATATAATATGTTCTATAACTACTTTGATTTTAGCCTAAATATCAACTAGTTGAGAAATTTTTGTTTGTTAAATTTGTATAAATAGTTGTACTAGAGTTTGTAAGGAGGCCATTCATAAATCTAAATATATTTAGTTGGTATCTATAGTAAATAAATTTAGTTGACAAATGACAACCAAAAGCAAAAAGGAACATAAAAGGCAGGACTCATAATATGTAGACGTTATAATGCAGGTCTAGTTTTCGTGTAAGATGAATACTAATAATTCATGTTTCCACTATTTCGTGGGTAAAAATGCACTCTTGCCCCGACCTCTTTGATCATTGCCTAACTTCATTTCAAATTTAAATTTTGTTTTCAATGCAGACTTTTGTATAATTATTACTGGAATTCAATCTGATCATTTCAACCTCTCTTTCTAGATATTTAACCATGTAAATGGCCAAAAATAATATATATATAGTTCATCTGTTTTTCGACGTAGATACGCTTATTATATTGCTCAAGTAGAGTTTAATTTAGAAAGAATTTTTTTGATATACATGCTTATATCTTCTGAAACCAGCTAATGTATTTTAGTTCGTTCATGCAAAATTATATAGTATGCACAAAAGTTATAATCTAATTTCAAATGAATATCATCAATATTAAGTGAAAACTGAAAAGTTAATTTAATATCGGCGCATCAAAATAATTCTACAAAATGTGTAGATATTTAAGTGTGAATATTATAACACAATGGGGTAAAGGAAAATAATGTAACAAAGTCTACAAATCAATCATTAAGCTAGGTTTTAATTAAGCTCGATAGAAAAATCCTCAACTTGAATATAGTTGTTCATAAAAACCAAATGTAAAGTTACGTACTTCACAGACTTTATTGATCACTTAGTTGTAAAACATACTTTTTCTAGTATAAACTAGTCAATTACCCTAAGAGAACAACAAAGACAGCAAATATACATCTTTAAATAATTAAGATTAAGAAAATTTTCACCGACCCGTTTAAATATGCGATAAAATAATTAAACACAACATGTTAATAAAGTAAAACAATAACATCTATCTACATATATGCACGGTATATCGTAATAAACTAACAGAAACAATATATATATATATATATATATATATAATAAATTAATATGCTGAAATAGAAACGGAGTTTGCTCACCGAATTTAACTAAGCTGGTTTGTTGATTTTACATATAAAACAAAAGTTATTTGGTTAATTCGAAAAGGTAGAAATGAAAACATAATTTGGGGTTTTTATTAGGGAACCATCGGATATAATTACGCATGCTATAAGTGAATGTAAAGCTTGGCGGAAAGCTCAGATAGCTCTGCCACAATATAATGGGAAATCCAAGAACGTAGAAATTGAGCTGTTTGTTTTTTTTGAAGAACTCACATTCAACTTCAGGATTGAAATGGATGTATGCGAATGATATCATAGACCTATTGAAGTCAATTAATTGGCAAAAAAAACGAAATATGTAGCTCGTTCTTTTCACTCATAGATGAAAATGCTAATCTAGATTATGTCGATTACTATCATCTGCGATATAAATTGTTAAGATTTTGAAACTGATCACTACAAAAAGTTAAAACATATAACCCAATCGTTTGATGAATGGTACACTTTCTCCAGTTATATATATAAATTTGGTCTATTTTAAGTAAAGTTCACAAAACTTTCTTCTTTTTTCCAATCTATCGTGGTTTGAATTCCAAAACAACGTTTAGTCCATTCAATTAGAATTATATATAATGGTATTGTTTTGTATATTCTTTTCTTCAAGATTAGGTTATAACCAATCATGCTTTCTTGGTTTTAATTTTAAAATATGATAAAATTAAGAAAAACCAAAACTGAAATCGTATAAAAAATATACGAAAGCACAGCAAAGTTATTCATTAATAGGGATATATTAATTATGGCAGAATGGATAGACTTTTTTTTTTTTTTTTTTTTTCAGAATGGATAGACTTATGCAAAATTCGATCTAGCTCGGCCAAACTCCATAACCGTGTGGACTATATAATTCACTATTAACTGCGAAAATATTAGAATATATATTTTTGATTACTTGAGTCTGGTTTGATTTAACCATGCAAAATCAATCCTAAACGGATTGGATTAAAATCGATATTTGTTCTTAGCCTCAAGAAATGGTCCGGTCAAAACCAGGAGATACAGACAGAACGATCCCCGGGGTTTTGCGCACCGCGACATTCATACGTGTACCTTCAAGATCACGTTACAGAGTTTTGTATAGTTTCATTAAAAAGAAAAAAAAAACAAGACCATCAAATTTAAAAGACTATATCACTCAAGTGGATATAGATATAAATTGGTATTTACTCAAACATATGATATGAAAATGCAGTATTTTTAAATGAAAGGTGGAAACAAACATATCTCGACAAATTGATACAGAAATCAATTGTTGGAATTATTGTTGGAGTACGATTACACATTCAACATTCCACTTCCACATGCTTCAAAGGTAAATCATCACATTTCACATGGCCACGTGTCGGTCAACTTCTCTTGGTTGCAACCGGCTCAACCATTTACTTCCATTTGTTGAATGTTGACTTGACTTTGTTACCAAAGGTAGGGAGAAAAATGTCACTGCAAATGGAACATCCGTTTTGATTTTTTACTATTTTTTACTATAAAAATTAAAAGTGGAAAATAATTGGCAAAAACAAAGAGAAAAATGGAGAGTAATATGGAGAACTCTGCAGAGTGCATACGATATTTCCAATCCTCTTTTCCTTTTATTTTATTTATTGTGTCAATTTGATTGGTCCGAGGATATAATTTTCATGTCCAGTAATAAATAAATCCAATATCTTATAAGAAAATGACACATTAACGGAGTCTAATTAAGTCCTTAACTGATCTTCATTAAGAAAATGACGCCGTACACTTGTCTATATATTAAATAAACGTGACCCGATTGGCCAATGTTTTAATTCTATTTTCACTAACTAGTTTATAAAATAACCAGATTTGAGTCGTCTCATAACTAATTTTTTTTTTTTTTCTAAAAATTATCTTTTTATATATTTGTTCCTTCTTCTTCCTTACAACGATATTCTTGAGAGTTTTAGAAAATGAGATCACAAGTTAATCAGCATAACAGAGTGAGATACATATAAGATTAAATTGGTTAGAGAAACCAGTTTTAGAGTTTAAACGTTAAATTATGCAGAACATCATCAACAGGATTTGTATTATGTTCTTTTAATTATTTCATCTAAAAACTTTCTGACCGTACCTTTATTAAAAAAAAACATAACTTTCTGATACGACGACTAAAAAAAGTAGTTGTAACGATTTTAAGTAGGCGTACGTTATTTGAATTGAAAATATAGACTTCTTAATTATTTTTTTTCGTTACTACAAAATTGAAAGTTTTCTGTTTTGTGTGTGGCTTGTTATTTGAATTTCCAGCGAATAAATGTTATATAGCAAACCATCTAAATTCTTAAGAAAATAATTAGAATGACATCAAATACTAATGTTATAAATACTAATTTTTTGCGGCTTGTTGTTTGAATGTTTTTAACAGAATTTTGTATTTTGAAATAAGTAATGAATCAACAAAACACGGAGGCAATAATATAATATACATATTAAACATAAATTAGGTGAACAACCTCAATATGCTATATTATGTAGCTGGCTCTAGCAGCCATCACCATTAGGTCCCATGCATGGACACAAGGCCTAATGCACATAGGTTTGGTCAGATCTTGAACCATTTTTTTTTTTTTTTGGTGTGGAATATATTATCTACAAAACCTAGGAGTGATTACAGTTGCACATGATTTTTTTTTATTTAAATCCGATTTTTGTTTTCAAAAAGTTATACAACAGAGTAAATTTCTGATACTATTGCGTACAAGTATCCAAAAGTAAATTTTGCTTCGAATGAAACATGATCAGATCAATAAGGGAAAATTGTCAGCGGATGATCTAATCAAACCGGAAGAGGGGACGATGGTTGGCAATGCAACCGATCTTATTAATGTAAATTATGGAATATGCAATGTTAAGGCTCTTTACTTATCTGACAACACTCTTGAGGTTAGTTCACTCCCAACTCTGTCCTAATCTTTACTACCCGAGTTAATGGTATCAATTTTCTGATGATCTGGTTTATTTGCTTTGTTTTAGGGTTTAGACCAACAATGTTAACTTAATGTTTTAGTTTTTTCAGTTCTTATGTACATGCTTTGATTTGTCTTTTTGAAGAAATTACCCTTTAATCTCAGGGAGGATATTAAAAAATTTGGTTCACTTAGACGTAAAAGAAAAGCTTTAAAAATAAGTCTGCTGAGTCTTGGATTTGTAATATGCAAGTGCTAAGATTGAAATACAATTAATCAATTTTCTAAGAGTAAAAACCCTGTGAAATAAAATAAAGAAGAAAACCTAAAAATAACATAACTCTCAGGTCATTTTTTATTATTTATTTGTAACTCTCAGGTTATTGCTTCAAATTCTTCACTCTGCCGCCCAACAGTTAGCCATATCAAAGCCATTCCTGGCATGGTTGTAGTCCTCAATGGTCATATCAATCTCAGCCTGTGAGTTCATCACAAATGGCCCATCCTGAACCACAGGCTCGCCGATCGGTTCCCCTGCAATCAACACGAACCTCAACGACCTAGAGTTTGACGTATTCCGCACGCTAACTTCATCCCCTGTTCCAAACACAACAACATTGTGTGCTTCTACTGTGGAAGAGTCCGAGGAGCTAAACACTCCTTCATCGCCTTCTATTACATAGGCCAAGGCGGTCCATGACTCTGGAACGGTCTGGTGGGTTTGAGCTTTTGGCTCGAGGGTAAAGTCAAGGAACATGATTGGTGTCTTTGTGTAGAAAGGAGATTGGACTCCCATTGACTCTCCGGCTAGAACTTTGACCTTTACTCCATCTTCCTCTGCTGTCGGAATCTCTGAACTCGATATTTCTAGGTTTTTTGGCTCGATCCTGTCGAAAGTCAAAGAACACAGATCTTAAACAACATTGAGAAAGATGAAGGAAAAAGAAAGATGAAGAATCTTCTATTAACATTTTGTGAGTTGAAGGGAGGTTGATCCAAAGTTGTAAGCCATTGTTAATTTCCTTTTCAGGCATTTCGGAATGAATGATTCCTCTTCCTGCTGTCATCCACTGCAATAAAAACAGAATCCAGAATCAAAAGGATGAAACACAAAAGCTCAAGAGGATTCATTGTTTTATGTTTTTTTGTTTATTTCACCTGAACATCTCCTTCATGGATTGTACACTTGTGACCATTGAAGTCTTCGTAAATAATACCTCCCTGCATAAAGTTAAAACGATTCAAGTTTTGTTGATTTGAGTTATCGATTAAGACTTTTGTCAATCTCACCTGCAACATGTATGTGACACTCTCAAAACCTGCACAGAGTTTATCTAATTACATCAGAAACATTACATAACAGAGAAAAATTTGAGTATATATGTATAAGAAGGTGATTTGACCTCTGTGAGGGTGATCCTCGAATCCACCAGGAGGTGAAACTGATCAAGGAACAGACCAAAACAACAAATTGCTGCTTAGACTATTGTATAATAAGTAAACATCAAAATCACAATATTAATTAATTCATACATTGGGGGGAAGTAAAAGAACTTTACCGGAAAATTCAACTAGCGAGACGAACGGGTCCAATAACTCATGGTCACTCCTGAATTATACCCCACAAGAATAAATAAATGAAACTTGAAGGTGAAGCCATTAGATTTTCCTGAGAAAAAAAAAAAAAAAAAAAAAAAACTCACTTGGTGATGCCTTTTCTAAGAAGAGCACCGTCACCTTCATTCTCAACATTTGCAAATATCTTCTTAAGGACCTGTCTCGGTGACATAGTAATGATGATGATGATGATAAAACTCTGTTTATTGTGTATATATCTTTTTGTTTTTTCTAATGGAGAATGTGATATTGGCGTGCATACATATCTGTATCAATATGTTTATAAATGCAGGGGATCGACTTAAATTGGTATAGTGTTATTATTATTGACGTAAATCTCAACAGCCAAAAAAAAAAAAAAAAGGAAATATATCCGAAAGTTTAGGAAAATGAATGGTGCTGTAATTAGTTAATCGGATTCTCGTTTCCTTAATCGTTTCTTTGTAATGCATTGTACCAATGATCATAAATGGAATTGAATATCTTCTCTTATAGTTAAACGCCTAATCAAAAGCAGAAATAAATCTGAATGTGGTCAATATGTTTGATATACAGTGGTTAAAGTTAATAATATACATTTATTAATTTATCATTTTTACGACGTCGTTTTTGGAATGCGTTACTTACTGATTTCACTGTCCCGCCACAATGTACTTTACTCCCTATACCATCGAAAACCCTAATTTGTTTTTCCAGATTTCGTGGATAGAGAGTATTGGAGCTGCAAGGGAGTTCTAGTGTCAACAAGTTCTCTCTTACCTGTGGACATGGTGTTGTTCGTTCTGATCGTGTCACAGAATGGATATCAAACGTGTGGTTAACGGATCTTGATTTACGTGTTACTCTCGATGAGGGTCGTCTGCCTTCTAAGATCTTCGAGAGCAAGTCACTCGTTAGGCTGAGGATAGAATCTGGAAATGTTTATGGCATTGATGTGGAAGATGTTTTTCTTCCAAAGCTTAAGACTCTCTACCTTGATAAAGTTATGTTAGGTAAAGCTGATAACTGCTTTCACAAGCTTACTTCTGGTTGTCATGTTCTTGAAGAGTTAGTTCTCAAGAATGTCTACTCTGATATTTGGAAACGTTCTGTGTCTTCCAATACCCTCAAGATACTAACGCTATATATGGTGTATACAGTATGATAGTAATCCGGATTGTGTTTTCATTTGATACTCCCAATCTTGACTTCTTGAAATACTCTGACTATGTTGCGGTCAAGTATCCAAAAGTGAATTTTGGTTCGCTTGTTGAAGCAAGTATTGATCTTGCAATGACAAATGATCAGTCTGCTCGTGAAAGCTATGGTGCATTGGTCGGTAGTACAACTGATTTTCTCATGGGGATATGCAATGTTCTGTACCTTGTCTTATCTGCCAGCACTCTTGAGGTATATATTACTGTAACAATTGATTAATGTTTTTTTTTTCTTAGTTAGTGGTTGCCTATGAATACCTCAATTGTTACAGTAATATATACAATCAAATGTGGGGATGTTGATGGGTGCCTATGCAAATTTTCAGGGGAGGTTCCTAGTTGCTCATCATCAAGTCCGGTGAAGGTTTTAAAGATAGAGAGATTTGGTGAAAATGATATAGAGAATCAGATAGAGCTGATCAAGTACTTCATAGAGACGGTGCCGTGTCTTGAACAAGTGACAGTATACTACGATACACCAAATGATGATGATCTGATTAAAGTGTCAAGCCAACTTAAGAGCCTTCCTAGAGGAGCTTCACCAAATTTCAAGATCCAAGTAGTCACTTATAATCAGCTAGACCAAGATTCTCCTCTACTTTCTGCCCTGCGATCTTAGTTTTTTGGTGACTTGTGTTTGATGGTTTGTCATCTTTTGCTTGTTTCGGTTCTTAGTTTAAGTAGCTAATTTGTCAAATGTCAACTTTGAATTCTCTGATCATGTTGCGGACAAGTACTGTATATAACTAACTATATGCAGAGTATATATTCGATTAAGGAGATCAAATATATGATTGCCATAATCTTCTGAACTAATGATGTCACACAGAACATTAAATTCCGGAATTGTCACATTATTCAATATTCGTATAAAATTCAGTTGACTCTTGAGAGAAAAACGTGACTTTGACGATTACAAAAAAAAAACCCGAACTTTTCGTCTTATCGTTTCCCTTGGCTATAATAAACCCTTGAATTTGGTTGATCCGTCGTGAGTTCATGTTGGACTACGCTTTTATTATACCCAAGTAAGTTTCCCCATTTCTGAAATCTTAATGAAACCGGTTTAAAATTGATGACTTTAAATTTTGGAATCCATTTGTTTCGAATTTCTTACCGGAGGTGGTGGTTCTTGTCTCTGTTCAGGCTGTAACTGTTGATCTGTCTCTGTCAAAATGCACTCCAAAAAGATGGGTTTTGGTGGTTATGGAGATGTAATCAGTGGTTTACCAAAGGCTCTTACTTGCCATATCTTGTCCTTCCTTCCTACTAAAGAAGCTGCTTCCACATCAGTTCTCTCGAAAAAATGGAAGCATTTGCTTGCTTTTGTACCAAATCTTGAGTTTGATGACTCTGTTTATATGCATCCAAGAGTTGCTAAACAAGAAAAGAAAGAAATTCATACAAGTTTTGTGAATTTCGAGTCTGATGATGATGATGATCTTTATCCTGAACTTGGTGAGAACACGAATTCTACCAGTTTTACAGATTTTGTGGATAGTGTATTAGCTTTGCAAGCGAATGCTCCATTGAGAAGATTCCACCTTAAGTGTAAAGATGTTGTTGATCCATATACGGTGTTTGATTGGATAGCAAAAGTGTTGGAACGTGGTGTATTAGATCTTGATCTATACATTTCAGAATGGGATTCTTATTCGGGATCGGGTTATTGTCCTCTGCCTTCAGAGATCTTTGTGAGCAAGACATTGGTTAGCCTGACAATAGGAGTTAGAGATGGCGTTGCCATTCATGTGGAAGATGATGTTTCTCTTCCAAAGCTTAAGACTCTTCATCTTGATCATGTGTGGATAGAAAGCGGTACGTTTGCCAAGCTTTTTTCTGGCTGTCACGAGCTCGAGGAATTAGTTCTGACTGATTTGATGACTGACTCTTATGAAACTTTCTCCTTGTCTAACAAAACCCTCAAGAGGCTAAAGTTTTGGCGTTCTAAAGATTGTGATTCTTATACCGAGAGCATGTCATTTGATACTCCAAATCTGGTTTACCTAGAGTATTCTGAAGATTTTCCAGTCGAGTATCCTCAAGCAAGTTTTGATTCGCTTGTTGAAGCTTATCTCGATCTTCAAATGTCATATGTTCAGATTGAAAAGGTAAGATATGAAGAAGATGAAGAAGCGTACGGAGAATTGGTAATTGGTGATGTAACAAATTTTCTCATGGGAATATGCAATGTTAAGATCCTCTACTTGTCTCATGACACTCTTCGGGTCAGTCCCATCTTTCTCCTAATCTTATTGTTTAATTGTTACTCAAAAAAGTAAAAGAAGAAGAAACAAAACAACTTGGATATTGAATACTCTTGTTTCGTTTAGTGGAACATATTGGTTTAAGGGCTTGATTTAACGATCACAATTTCACTAGTGAGTGATGATCTAGTTGATGTTTTCTTTTCTTTCAGGTACTTAATTACTGCTGTGAAATAGTGCCGGTTTTCAACAACCTGGTTCATCTAACAATCAAGACTCACGAGGATGTAGGATGGATATCATTGCCATCTCTACTCAAGAATTGTCCAATATTGGAAACCCTCATCTTCGAAGTAACACACACACATCTTTTAATGCAACCTCTAACACATTTCTAAAACATACAATTAGAATTTGATATGGTTTCCTTTATGATCAGGGACTCCATCACAAATGTTTGAATACATGTGGGGACAGGGACGAGTGTATATGCAGAGATTGTGATGAGGACGAGGATGAGGAGGAGCAGGACCTTCCTACTTGCTTATCATTGAGTCCAGTAAAAGTGCTAAAGATACTGAAGTTTGGTGATGATGACATAGAGGAGCAGATAAAACAGGTCAAACACTTTATAAAGACTATGCCGAATCTTGAACAACTGATATTGAATGATATACCAACTGATGAAGATGTGATTAAACTCTCAAGCCAACTTCAGATGCTTCCTAAAGTAGCTTCACCTAAATGCAAGATTCAGGTGACCTCTGATAACCTCAGCTTATCATCTACTTGGTCAACTAAATGGGGTCCTCTTCTTTACAAGATCAATTCTGAACTCCCAGCCATGGATATGTCTCCGGCTACAAGTTCTTCTAGTTGGTAAAAGATCTAAACTAAAACTTTTAGCAAGATTTTCGTGTTTCTACTGCTTGTTCTTCGTTTAATGACTCTTGTCTGTTATTCCTTTTTTTCTTTTGACTGAGACTATTGATTATCTCTGTTTGTTTACGATCAGTCGTTTTCTTTTTGAAGAATTATGATTGGATTACAGTTTCTTGTTGACAAAGAGTAACTACAGTATAAGTTAAGCACGTTTGTTCTGATAAATGGTATATAGAGAATAAAATCTGGTTCTGTAACTCGGTAATGATGCTCATATGGTGGATTAGTGACTAGAAATTGAAATAATGAACATGTTTCTCTTTGTTTCAAGCTTTCTCTGACCAGAATTTTGATTTGTAGTCAAAGTTGTAATAAACTCTCGAGTCTAATCAACTTTCTGAAAGAGAAGGATTGTTATTATTGCACCTAAACAATGTTCTCATCTTGAATGTGAAAAAAGAAAAGAAAACAAAACCCAAAAGATTCATATGGTTCTTGTTTACAAACTCTTTTCACTGTGACCTCTAACATTAGCCATTTCAAACCCGTTCTTAGCTTTCTGATAGTCCTCAAAAGCCGTATCGATCTCAGCCTGAGTATTCATCACAAACGGACCACACTGAACCACAGGCTCACCGATTGGTTCCCCTGCAATCAACAGAAACCTCAATGGCCTCGAGGTTGACTTGTTCCACACGCTAACTAAATCCCCTCGTCCAAACACAACAACATGATGCGCCAATATAGCAGAGGAGTTCAAGGAACCGAACACGCCCTCATCGCCTTCTATAATGTAAGCGAAAGCGGTCCAAGATTCTGGAACTGTCTGGTGGGTTTGAGATCCTGGCTTTAGGGTAAAGTCAAGGAACATTGTTGGTGTTCTTGTGTAGACTGGAGATTTGATTCCCATTGAATCTCCGGCTATGACTTTAACCTCTACTCCGTCTTCTTCTGCTCTAAGGATGTCTAAACTCGTCATTTCTTTATATTTCGGTTCGATCCTGTTAAAATGAAAAGAACACAGATTCAAAAACTGGAGTTCTTACTGAGACAAATAGCAAATAATATTCTCTTACATTTTGTCAGTGGAAGGAAGATTGATCCAAAGTTGTAAGCCATTGTTGACTTCTTCTTCTGGAAATTCAGAATGAATGATTCCTCTTCCTGCTGTCATCCACTGTCAGATCAAAGTCAAAAATTGAGTGAAACCAGAAAACTCAGAGAGGATTTGATGTTTTTTTTGTGTGTTCTGTTTTTTTTTTCACCTGAACATCTCCGGCTTGGATTGTACCTTTATGACCTTTGGGATCTTTGTGAATAATACCTCCCTGCATAAATATAAAACCATTTTCGAATGTCATTAGAATCAAGATTCAAGAAACGAATCAATAGATAATTCAAGAAGAGGTCATTCTCACCTGTAGCATGTATGTAACACTTTCAAAACCTGCACAAATTTGATCAAATACATAAGAGACATTATAGAACAGAGTAGGCTCTGTGCATACGTGTATATATTCTCTGTGTGTATGTGTGTGTTTGTGTATGTAAGAAGGTAGCAGTGAAATTGACCTCTGTGAGGATGATCTGGGAATCCAGCTGAAAGCGAAACTGATCAAGAAACAGAACAAAACAGAGCAAACAATTTTACAAACTTTAGATTATCATGTAATATGTAAACATAAAAAAAAACAAAAATTTACACTTTTAATTTACAGATTTGGGGAAGGAAGAGATTTACAGGAAAATTCAACTAGCAACACGAACGGGTCCAATAACTGCTGGTCAATCCTGGATTAACCCCACAAGAGGAAATGTAAGAAACTTGAAGGTGAAGGCATGTGAATTTTTTTTGTTGAGAAAGAAAAATAAAACTCACTCTGTGATGCCGTTTCTAACGACAGCACCTTCGCCTTCCTTCTCGAGCTTTGCTAATACTTTCTTGATTACCTGTCTCGGTACGCTATTACGCTCAGAAGAACCAGACATGGTGATGGTGACGGTGATGATAAACTTCTGTGTAACGTATCTTCTTCTTCTTACAATGTAAGAAAAGCTGTTTGCTTGTTAATGGAGGAAGTCAGTTCTTTGTACTTGGTTTGTGGCGTGTGTGTGAATATATATAGCCAAAGACAGAGAGAGATGCAGAGGATCGAGTGGAACTGGGAGTTGTAGGTGAAGGTGAGTGGTCCCATGGATCATTGTATATATATGGACCAACCGTGATTATTGCTGAATATTTCATTAAACTATAATAAATTATACAGTTTTTTGAAATTTTAAAACATCAAAACGTAATTCCATTCATTCCTTTCCACAAAATATCATCAAAATTCACGTTTCAGATTTCTTTTAAAAAATGATTCTGCTGTTTATTATTGACATTTATTAATATAATTGAAAAACAAAACGATATTGGTCTCTTTGGACAAAAAAAATTTTTGGTATATTTTATGGGTTTTCATATTTTATTGTTTTATCAAAATTTAAAACAAGCAAAATTTATCTACCAGTCAATCACTCGACTGTTATATTATTATTATCTGATATATTAGTCAAGTGGTGTAGTTTTGTTTGTTAAGTATTGTTAATGAAGATTAATAAATTAATAGTCCGTCCTATTCTTTATGCAATTATGGTTTGAATCATTGACAAGATTACAAATTTTAACAGTAAGGTTTTATATGTTGTTTAATCTTAGAGACTAGTTAGAAAATTGAAAGAAATATACGTTCACACTACAAAAGCTTCTCCAAGCCACGTGTGATCCTAAGAAGCATGACACGTGGAAAATAAGTGTATGTACAGATGTAACGTAGTGTGAACATGAAATCATACGCGTGCGCGGATTTGTATTCGTCTGGATATTCAATTAATATACTTTTGAATTTAAAAGAGTTCCCAACTTAAAATGAAAAATAAATTTAAAAAAATGACATGCTGCGTGATCGTAATTTGCCAAAAAAAGGATTCACTTTTCAGTTTCACGTTCTATTTAGATCATGTAGCAATGATTTGGCCGTACTTTTGTAAATAAGAAATAAACATTTATAACTGTTGTTTTGTTTGCTGATTGACATATTATTAAGTGGTCTGTTTTAGAAAACATTTGCATATGAATCCTAATTGTATTGAATTTTGTTTTCAGAAAATTAATCCTCTATTATTTGAAAACACCACAATATTTGAAAGTAAATAATGTCATCAAACTTTTCTTAACTAAAATATATCTTCCAGTTTTCTTTCCCTATAATTTTCTATGTCGACGGCCTTGTATATATAGTTGTTATCCATCTGGTTGGTCAACTGGTGAGACTAAAATTGTAAACAATGTTGCTGAATAATATGATTCATTCACATTTGGTTTTTCTTTTTACCATGCACTCTCTCTATGCAACTTGTGTGAAATTTCGTTTTATGATGTTCTAATCTATACCCATGTGATAAGAAATTAAAATAATTATAAATATAAATCTGAAATCTTATCATATTAACTAGTCAACTGAGTACAATATAATATCTAAATTTACTATATATATAGTATAGGTCATAATCTCTAATGACTTAACTCTTGAGTGCCGACAATGTTAAGACCAAAATTAAATGTTTTTTCATTGGTTGTTCACACTACATGTAAATACATAAATAAAAATACTATAAAACAATGTATGGCAAACGACTCAAACCTAACTTTCTGATTAATTGAAACGAATAATGATATTTAAAGAAAATTGGCTGCTTAACCAGCTAATAGTGACAGTATTAAAATTCATCATTATCAGGCAACAAAATAACAAAACAATAGTATAGAAATAGAATATTATAAAACCTATAGATCAATCACATGTTGCAGCTGTTGTATACAAAATATAGTTGATGCTTTGATGTCCGACCCAATTATGAACGTCCGCATTTTCTTCAAGGGATACAAAACATTAAATTTCAAGATAAAAAATATTAAATATAATAAGATGACCCGGAGGATCTTTTGGGTTTCTCCATATTGATCTTGAGACTTCTTGTGGTTGAACGGAAAACGAGTTTGTAAATGTAAATACTAAGAAAGACTAGATGATGAAATTCGAGTGAACTGTAAGATGGGGGTACATTTTTAAAGTAGGTATTATGTCTCAAATATTTTGAGATTCAGTTGCAGCTCGGTTAATACAAACCGATCTAAATTAGTAATTACTCAAAAGTCAAAAGGCCAAAACTTTTGGATACGGTTGGTCCAAATAGAAATACTACCCACATTGGATCTTACCTCACCTGTTATTTGAAATGAACAATATCTCAACCAAAAAAATGTGCCCTGACCCATATGTATTATCTATAAACTAAAAACAATTAGCACACAACGCCTTTACGTGACATGTTGATATTTGTTTATTCTTGTTGTGTGAAAAGGTGAGAACAAAAGAAGATTTCACTTTTAGGTGTACTGAATCTAGTATATATATTGGAATGTTCTAAAGTCAAAAAAAAAAACTTCTAGAAGCTCTTCGATTGGTGATTAATTCCACCATTTTCTACAGTTGTGGGTTCTTCGTCCCCACCATTCCCCTCTCTATCACACAAACCCCACTATCCCAACAATACACACACACTAAGAGAAAGAAGAGAGATGAGTGTAGATGAAGAGAGGGAAGATGTGAACATAGTTTTTATTTTAAAATTGATTTGACGTTTTTAACATCTTCTGTTAATCCAAATGGCCTCAATGGCCCACCATTTCCACCTGTCTCTCTAGTTTTGGCCCAACAACACTAAACTCAATATTGTTCGGTTTCTCACCAATCTGGTTTATGATTCATGAATCATGATTGAGTCAGACGGAAACAGAGAAAGTCATTCATTCACACCATTTGCAAAATGGAGAAGTAGAATTTTATGAAGTGAAACAGCTTTGATAGTAACAGAGATATTGTTCAGTTAGCATGGCTATCTTTTTCAGGGTAATCTTCAAAGATCTCTTCTTCGGTTTCATCTCGACTCATTAGCATCATCCATCCATCCATGGGTGACAGCTGGCTTATTGCAGGGAGAGCACATACCTTTAATCTTGTGTCATAGTTGTTGAGCACCTTTAGGTGTACTCACAACAAAAGCTTAAAACACACGGACGCAGGACGCTAACCAACAAAGTACAAACTAACATGAGAATCTTGATTTGAGTTTTTAGATATTTTTTAGTAACTACAGATACTTGTAGCAAGGAGATACATCCATGGCTTTTAAATGGTAAAAGAGGCCATAACAGTTCTTCTAGAGGAGCATTCCAGATTTCATCGATGAGGAAATGGGCAGAATAATAGATGAAAAGCTGATGTTACCAGAGATTACTTTGATCTTGCACTTAAGTGAAGCTACTTCGGTAAGCATCTGAAGTTGGTTTGATACTTTAGCTACATCATCGTCTATTGCTGAATTGTAGTATATTATGAGTTGCTCAAGATTCGGCATTTTCTTTAAGAAATGCTTCATCTTCTCCATCTCCATCTCCACATCCAAATCGCAATCATCATCGTAGGCTTCTCCAAATTTCAGTATTGTTAGAAACTTCACCGGACACTGTGATAGGGAAGAATGATTTTTCTCCAAACCTAGGCAAAAGCACACATCCCCACAACTATTTGTAGCTTTGTGAAGCAGTCCCTAAAACATAAAGAAACATCTCAAAAACTTAGTGTAAACTGAGTCAACAGATTCATTTTCAAGGGTTTGATTTGTTTACTTGAAAGACAAGAGTTTCAAGCTTTGGACAACTCTTGAGCAGATCTGGCAATGATTCCCATCCTACTTCCGGATTACTCTCAATAGTTAGATGAGTCAAGTTGTAGAATACTGGTATCGCTTCACAACAAAAATTAAGTGCCTGAAACAAAACAAAATTTAATCAACAATACTATCACTCATTTAACTAACAAAACCCCTAGAGTAATGTTAGATTCACATACCTCAAGAGTTTCATAAGATAAGTAAAGGGTCTTCACATTGCATATTCCCATAAGAAGATCCGTTGCATTGCCAACCATCTCTGTTTCCTCATCACCATCCGATACATATCTGACATTTGCTTTCTGATCATTCGTCATCCGAATATTGATACTAGCTTCAACCAGTGATTCAAAATTAACTTTTGGATACTTGTGCGCGATATTATCAGAATAGTCTAAGAAGACAACATTTGGAGTATCAAATAACACCCTCTTCGGATTTTCATCATATTGTGCACAACATAGCGTTAGTCTCTTGAGTATTTTGGAAGAAACAGCGCAAGAATCCCAATAATCCCACGCAAGATTACGCAAACCTAACTCCTCGAGCACGGGACAACCAGAAAGAAGCTTAGCAAACCCAATTTCACTCTCTTCAAACACAACAGAATCTATGATTAGAGTCTTAAGCTTTGGAAGACAAACATTTCTCAGTTTAATTCTAGGACCATCTTCAGGTCCTATTTTTAGCCTGACCAGTGTCTTACTCGCAAAAATCTTTGAAGGCAACCAATAAACCAATGTGGGAGAGACATGTAGAGTAAGATCTGATACACCATGTCTCAACACATTTGATATCCAAGGGAAGACGTCTTCATCCTCAATACCATCTCCACATTTTAGAGAGAACTTGTTAACACGATCTTTCCCTCGCAATTTCAATACTCTATCCACAAAATCTATAAAACTCGTCTGGTCCTCCTCCATCACAGTTTCGGGATGCAGAGAGGAAATGTTATCAAAATCAAGATTTGGTACAAGAGCAAACAAATACCGCCATCTTTTTGAGAGAAGTGATGTCAAAGCAGCCTCTTTTGTAGACAAGTTAGACAAGATTTGGCAAAGAAGATTGTCTGGTAAACCATTGGTTACATCTTTGGCACAAACATCCATGTTTTTTTCTAAAGACAAATCAGAGCACTGACAAACCTGAACAATATATATCCAACAAAAGGATCTAAGAAGATGAACACAAATTTACCAAAACTACACGGTTCTAAACTCCAAAACCAGATCCTACGAGAGCACAAGGTCAAAAGCAGAGATTAGGAAACTTACTTGCGTTGAATGTAAAAGCAAAGCCCATCAGAATCACCCTGCAAACTCAAACGGACGGTGAAGGGTTTCATAAGGGTAGTAATGGAAGAGGAAAAATTAATTTAGGATTTTTTTATGCAACTTATGGACCACAAGTGTCAAGTGATATAGCAATTTAGTATTAAAAAACGTCTTGTAAACCATGATATGTTTGACATTATCTTTCATTCAAAACTAAAAACAAATATTCACAAACTAAAACCCAGACGCTATTTCTTGTTCTGTCGCTGTAGAATAATCCATTATTTGATACATATCAGTCAAGTGGTAAATTATTTGTTCAAGATTCTTAATGAAGATTAGCACGTAAATAATTGTTCATCCGAAAAATAAAAATGGTTTGAATCATAGAGTTATTTGCGTTCACACTACAAAACCAAGCCACGTGTATGCCTGGGAAGCATGACACGTCGGAACAAGTGTATCTATTCAGTCAACAGATATTTCGAAAATTGGTTAATCTCTGTGAGACTGAAACAGAGATTAATTGTCATTCATTCACAAGAAAGAATCCTATCAAGTGAAACAGCTTGAAAGCAACAGTGATATAGTATTGTTTAGTTTCCTCTTCACTTGATTAATTTAAAAATAACACCAAAACAAACAACAGTTATAACACGACAGAAGTAGGATGGAAACAAACACCACATAAAACTTTTAACATTCTCAGTTTCAAAAGGACAAAAGCCAGAGTACAAATGATATCTTAATTGTTTTTGAGTTTAGATCAAAGCCTAGTAAAGTCAAGAATCTTCTTCTTCCTTATCGGGAGAAGGAGCAGACTCAAACGAGGAATCTTCTTCTTCTTCTTCTTCTTCTTCTTCGGGAGGAAGAGCAGACCATTTCGTTGTTAAGGAACAAGGAAGAGTAGATGACAAACTAAGATTCTCAGAGACTACCTGGATCTTGCACTTTGTTGAAGCTATCTTAGGAGTTTTCTGAAGCTTCTTGGATAATTCAAACACAGCAGGGTCATTTGATGTATTGTAGTATACTATCAACTGTTCAAGACGCGGCATTTTCTCCAAGAAATACTTGATCTGCCTTATTTCCGACCCATCTTCTTCATCATTGTCTTCAAACAGAAATATTTTTAGCACCTTCACTGGAGAAGTTAAAAGGCAAGAAGGATGCTTCGGACGTTCACAACAGCAGACGTTCCCACATCCATCGTTATATTCGTGGTCAAGACGCTGAAAAAACACATAAAGGAAAAATTTCATAGTTAACTTGTAATGGTTTTTATGTGACTTGATAAACAGAGATGCTTTAATAAGGGTTTGCTTTTATACCACTAAAACAAGGGTTTCCAGTATTGGACAATTCTGGAGTAGACTTGGCAATGAATCCCATCCTATTTCCAAGTTACTCTCAATTGTTAATTGAATCAGGTTGTTGAAAACCGGTATTGGCTCACAGCATATAGTAAGTACCTGCAACAAAACAAAAACCAAATCAACTATATCATTACTTACTTGTGATGGATCATCAACTCAAGCAATTAGCCAATGGGTTTGATATACAAACCTCAATAGTTTTGGCAGATAAGTAAAGGATCTGAACATTGCATATTCCCATAAGAAAATCCGTTGCATTACAGACCATCTCTTTTTCCTCATCATCTTCCGAGAAATAGTCTTCTTCAGAAGAGCTTGGATTTGCAAATGCATCTGCAAGCTGATCTTCTGTCAGTCGAAGATCGACATGAGCTTCAATGAGTGAATCAAATTTCACTTTTGGATACTTGCCCGCAACAGCATCAGAATATTCTAGGTAAACAAGGCTGGGAGTATCAAACAACATGCTTCTTGGATGCTCACCATTGTGCTCACGGGAAAACGTTAATC
The DNA here is from genome assembly GCA_963667165.1 of Barbarea vulgaris. Taxonomy (NCBI): domain Eukaryota; kingdom Viridiplantae; phylum Streptophyta; class Magnoliopsida; order Brassicales; family Brassicaceae; genus Barbarea; species Barbarea vulgaris. The sequence goes on along the minus strand of OY763888.1, from coordinate 31,708,165 downwards.
TCTTGAGGGTTGTGCTAGAGACGTCGCAAAAGTCCCAAAATTCCCACGCGATATCCATCAGAACTAAATCCTCAATCACAGGACAGCCAGAAAGAAGCTTTGCTAACCCAACACCTCCCTCCAAAAAGGATAATGAATAAATATAGAGAGTCTTTAGCTTGGGAAGAAAAACATCTTTCACATCTCTAGTGATACAGAGATCCTCGGTTGTTCCTAATCTCAGCCTAACCAATGTATTGCTCACAAAGATATTAGAAGGAAAGGTGACAAACATGAGGGTTAGATAAAGATCTGAAACACCGCGTCCCATCACATTGAATATCCAATTAGCAACACGAGTTGTATCAACATAATCAGAACAGTCTAGAGAGAATCTGTTTAGAATACCATTCCCTTGCAAAGCCAATACTCTATCCACAAATGCCATAAAACTTTGACTAGGCTCATAATCGCCTTCTTGTTTACCCACTTCAGGATGCAGATAGACTGAGTTGTCAAAATCAAGATTTGTTACATCGGCAAACAAATAACGCCATTTTTTAGAGAGAACGGATGTGGAAGCTGCTTCTTTTGTAGGAAGGAAAGACAAGATGTGCGAAATTAACGCATTTGGAAGACTGCTGATTATATCTCTTGAGGCCAAGTCCATTTTTTTCGAATAGAAAATCAACACTTTCAACCTAAACAAGTAAGACGAACAATAGGATTTTCAGAGCAGGAACTCAAAACACACTTCCAATACGACATTCTAACATTTCAAAACAGTTCCAAGGTCTTGTCTTTTTTCACAATCGTCAAGGTTTGATTAAGATTCCCAAACGTGAAAATGAAAAACAGAAGAAAGCTTATTGCTTGAGATTTGAGAAGAACTAAAAGCAGACAGTGCTTGAGGACAAGAACCAGAAGAAGAAATGGGGAAACTTACTTGGACCCATTTGAGTATTATTGACAGCTTCAGATTCTGATGCTGAAAATGAAAATTAGGGTTCTTGTCAATCGTTACCGTCAGTGAGAACTGTGAGATAGCAATGTGGCGGGATGGGCGAACTCCAACTAGCTGCTGGATCTGCTCAACGGCGTCGTTGTATTAAGCACCAATGGTGGATTTGTTAAACGGCGTCGTGTAACGGAGTAGCTATTTGAAGCTAAGCAAACATTGCTCCCTAATTTGGTTCTTAAATATTGAAGTAAATTATATTAAGTCATCATGAATTACTCCTAATTTTGTGCACGTAGGTTAACGAAGAGTTGCGAGGAGCAACTTTAGCACTGAACTGTGAACAATGTGATTCATTCACAAGAAGAAATCTATGAAGTGAAGCAGCTTGAAAGCAAAAGTGATATTGTTTAGTTTCCTCTTCACTTGATTAAAAAAACGCAAAAATAAACAACAGTTTTAACACGACAGAAGAAGGGAAACAAAACACCACATAAACTTTAACATTCTCAGTTTCAAAAGGACAAAAGCCAAAGTACAAAAGTACAAACGACTAGAAAACAAAGGAAATCTTAATTGTTTTTGTGTTTAGAGCAAAGCCTAGTAACACCACATATCGTCTTCGGAATCGGGAGAAGGAGCAAAGTCATACATGGAATATTTTTCTTTGGGAGAAGGAGTAGACTCAAACAAAGATTCTTCTTCTTCTTCGGGAGGAAGAGCAGACCAATTCCTTGTTAAGGAACTAGGAAGAGTAGATGACAAACTAAGATTCTCAGAGATTACTTGGATCTTGCACTTTGTTGAAGCTATTCTTGGAATCTTCTGAAGCTTCTTAGATAATTCAAACACAGCATGGTCATATGATGTATTGTAGTATACTATCAACTGTTCAAGACACGGCATTTTCTCCAAGAAATGCTTCATCTGCCTTAATTCAGACCCGTCTTCTTCATCGTTGTCTTCAAACAGAAATATTTTTAGCACCTTCACCGGAGAAGTTAAAAGGCAAGAAGGATGCTTCGGACGTTTACAACGGCACACGTTTCCACATCCCTTGTTATACTTGTGGAGAAGGCGCTGAAGGAGCATAAAGGAATGGTTTCATAGTTAAGTTGTATTTGTTTTCATGTGACTTGATAAACAAAGATGCTTTAACAGGTTTTCTTTTGTACCTTTAAAACAAGGGTTTCCAGAATTGGACAATTCTTGAGTAGACTTGGCAATGAATCCCATCCTATTTCCGAGTTACTCTCGATCGTTAACTGAATCAGGTTGTTGAAAACCGGCATTGGCTCACAGCAGAAAGTAAGTACCTGGAACAAAAAAAAACAAATTCAACTATATCATTACTCACTTGTGATCGATCATCAACTCAAGCCATAAATAGATGGGATTTATATACAAACCTCAATAGTTTTGGCAGATAAGTAAAGGATCTGAACATTGCAAATCCCCATAAAAAAATCTGTTGCATTATAGACCATCCCTTTTTCCTCACCACCTTCCGAGAAATAGCCTTCTTCGGAAAAGCTTGGATCTGCATCTGCAAGCTGATCGTCTGTCAGTCGAAGACCGATATGAGCTTCAACAAGCGAATCGAACTTCACTTTTGGATACTTGCCCGCAACAGCATCAGAATATTCTAGGTAAACAAGATTTGGAGTATCAAAGGACACGCTCTTTGGATTATCATCACTATCAGTGTCCTCCCAGGAAAACGTTAACCTCTTGAGGGTTTTGCTAGACACAGAGCAAAACTTCCAAAATTCCCACCCGATATTCATCAGAACTAATTCCTCGAGCACGGGACAGCCAGAAAGAAGCTTTACAAACCCAAAACCACGCTCTTGGACCTCAACAGAATCAATATAGAGAGTCTTTAGCTTTGGAAGAAAAACATCTTTCCTATCAATGGTGAAACTGAGATCCTGACCCGGTCCTAATTTCAGCCTAACCAGTGTCTTACTCAGAAAAATCTCGGAAGGCAAGGAATACTCCAAAAGGCATAAATCAAGATCTGATACACCACGTCCTAACACATTGAATATCCAACCAGTGACACGAGCTAGATCAAGATCGTAATTAGTAGAGTCTAGACAGAATCTGTTTAAGGTATCGTTTCCTTGCAAAGCCAACACTCTGTCCACAAATTCCATAAAACTTCTACTAATTTCATCATCGCTTTTACAATGCTGATAGACGGAGTCATCAAAATCAAGATTTGTTACAAACGCAAACAAATAACGCCATTTTTTTGAGAGAACCGATGTGGAAGCTGCTTCTTTTGTGGGAAGGAAAGACAATATGTGGGAGATTAGAGCATTTGGTAGACTGCTGATTATATCTCTTGAGACAAAATCCATCTTTTTCTAACAAAAGATCAACACTTTTCAACCTAAACAATTTGAAAACAACAGGGTTTTAAGAACGGAACTCCAAATACGACATTCTCAAACTACAAAACAGTTCCAAGGTCTTGTCTTTTTACACAATCGTTGAGAAGAAAGATAATGGCTGGAGAAGAATTAGGGGCAGACACTGCGTGAGAACAAGAATCTTAGAATCAGAAGAAGAAATGAGGAAACTTACTTGGACCCATCAAAGTCACCGGATTCGGAGGTTTGTTGTGGGAAGAAGAGAGTTGAAAATGAAAATTAGGGCTTTTTGTCAATCTTTGCCGTCAGTGAGATGGCAATGTGGCGGGATGGGTGAATTCCAATGCTGGTTCCCTCAAACGACGTCGTATTACTGGTGAATGAAGTTTACAAAAATATCTAACCAATGTGACAAAAAAGTATGTAGATGCAATGTTTTAGAAGCTGAAACAGTTACGACACGGCATAAAACCAAAGAGGTCTTTGAACAACAAAAACAAAACAAGCTTACTTAGAGTTTTCGCAAGCTTTACAAAAAATTACTTCTAGGCAAGACAAATCCCATGGTTTACACATATCACCAACACGAATAACCACAAAATAAACATCGAGAAGCTGAGAGGGTAGAGACAAGACTGAAACTAACTACCAATGCTTTGATTAACTTCTCTGAGATGAAACATGGTAATCTTCAAACCGGGAAGGTGTTATTGAAGAAGACGAGTCCACTTGTCGATGAGGAAGAGCGCACAGTAGATGAGTAGCTGATGTTATCAGAGATTACTTGGATCTTGCATTTGGTTGAGGCTACTTTTTCAACCATCTGCAGTTGGGTTGATATTATCTTCAGATCACCATCAAATGGAGTGTCATAGTATAATATCACTTGTTCAAGATTCGGCATTGTCTCCAAAAAGTGCTTGATAAGATCTGTCTGCCTATCCATGTCATCTTTGCGACTAGTGATTTCTCCAAACTTCAATACCTTTAGTATCTTCACTGGACTTGACGATAGCCAAACAGGAGTGCCATACCAAGGTTTGCACTGACACGTGTCGCCTTGATCGCTAAAACATTCGTTTGAGTCCTTGAAGCGGTAATCCTTTTCAAAACATTGATTTGTATCTCCATAATGGAGTCCCTGAAGTATAACAAAGGAAATGGTTTTTTTTTGAGAATTTAAGTGTGTTTGAACAGAAATGTGTCAGCTGATGCAAGAAAAGGATATGTGATGGTACTTCGAAGACGAGGGTTTCTAGATTTGGACAATTCTCGAGTAGCTTCGGCAATGATTCCCAGTCCACTTCTTGGTCAGTCTCAACTGTTAAATGAATCAGGTTGTTGAAGACTGGTATTGCTTTTTTACAGCAAAAAGTAAGGACCTGAAAGACAGAAAAAAAGATCAGGATATATTTGCAGTCATTAACTCGAGTATACCTAATGAAACTAAAACTGGTTCGAAAATAGGCCCCAGTCACCGGTTTAAATTCTTAAAACTTACCAAACTGAAACAAGGGAACTTGGGTTCTAGCTTATCTGTCTTCTTTTACTTTCAGAGCTATAAAAATATGAAGATATAGATGGGATTCGTATGCAAACCTCAAGAGCCTCGGATGATAAGTAAAGGATTTTAACATTGCATATTCCCTTGAGAAAATCTGCTGCATTTGCGCCCTTACATCTTTTATAACCATAATGACGATTTACTAAATCTCTAGCGTGAAAGACCTGATCAGGTGTCATTCGAAGGCCTAGGCTAGCTTCAACAAGCGAATCAAAATTCGCTTTTGGATACTTGGCCGCAACAGTATCAGTAAATTCTAAATAGACAAGATTTGGAGTATCAAATGATACATTCTTTGGATTCTCATCAACGTTCTCACAATTAATTGTTACTCTCTTGAGGGTTGGATTGAACACAGAGCAAGAATCCCAAAAATCCCACATCACTTTAATCATAATAAACTCCTCAAGGGCGTGACAACCAGAAATCAGCTTGGCAAATGCAGCACCACTCTCATCTTTGAACGAAACATCATCAAAATGCAAAGTCTTAAGCTTTGGAAGAAAAACTTCTCCAACATCAATGGTGAACTCATCTGTTCCTGCTACTTTCAGCCTAACCAATGTCTTGCTCATCAAAACCTTTGGAGGCAGCGGATATTCATATTCGGAAGCAATGTATAGATCAAGCTCAACTACACCACGGTCCAACACCTTGAGTATCCAACCATTGACACGAGATGGATCAGAACCAATTTTACACTTGAGAGAGAATTTGTTTAACGGAGCATTCCCTTGCAAAGCCATAACTCTATCCACAAAAAGCTTGAAACTTTTACGCAGCTCTAGCTTTTTTTGTCTACCCATCTTAGGACGGTCATAGAGAGTGTTATCAAAATCAAGATTTGGTACATAAGCCAACAGATGCCTCCACCTTTTTGCGAGCACTGATGTCGAAGCAGCATCAGTGGTGGAAAGGAAAGACAAGACGTGACAAAGAAGAGCGTCTGGTAGACTGCTGATAAAATCTTTGGAACCAGTGTCCATCTTTTTCGATGACATTGAGACAAATCAGTAGTTAAGACCTGAAAGATGATGTGATGAGCTTTGTGTAAGTAACTATTTCAGAAGCTGGACTCAAAACACAACAGATACAATGTTCTCAATGGCAAACCAGTTTCAAGGTTATGGGTTTTGTACAGTTGAGAGGTTTCAATTCAGATATCCCCAAATGAAAAACACAGGTAAGGTTAAACAAGAACCTACAAAATCAGAAGAGGGAATTGAGGAAACTTAATTGGAAATGAAAGCAGAACCTGAGAACATCCCCGCACTAAGGATTCAGAGGAAATTTAGGGTTCATACAACCGTCGCTGAGACTGAATAGCACTGTGGCGGGACGGGTGTGTACCACCGATGCAGATATCGTTTTTTTTTTTTTTTTTGGTTAAACAATTTGGGCTAACGAATCCATCAATCTAAAATGGGTTTTGATTTTTTTGTCAACTCTAATATGGGCTATGATATTTTGCAAACTCTGGCCTTATCTCTTAGTGCATGGGCTACGAACATAAATCTGAAAATCCATTATGGTATGACAGAGAACAAATTATCAAAATTTCAGTATTTATCAAATTGCAAAAAAGTTTATAAGTCTTGTCTTCTACACGATCGTAAGGTTTCATTTTGATTACCAAACCGGAAAAACAAACAACGCTTGTATATCCCACAAAAGCAATATTAATGGAGAAAAAAAAAAACAGTGCCTGCAGCAAAAAGGAATAATTAGCACATATTTTTTGTTTTGGTTATATGATCTCTTCAAGTCTTTTTAATTAGCACACATAAGTTAACTCAGTTGCGTGGAGAAGTAAAGTAGAATGTATATGGAGACGCTGAATGACACTAATGGACAAAGACAAAGCAAAACACATCTTTATAAACAACAAACACAAGAAGAGTTTTACATCTTTTACCAAACTATACAAAAAACTTGTAGCCAAGACACACAACCAACGGCTTCCAAGTTGGGAAAGTGGCATGTGAAGCTGAGAGAGCAAGGCACAAAATAACAAACAGAGACCAAACTTACAGTACATACCTACCATTGTTTTAAGCTATAACTAACAACGAAAACTTCGCCAAATCCTCTCTGAGTTGAAAGAGGGGAATCATCAAACCGGAAAAGGATTTTTAAAGAAGGTGGGTCCAGTTTTCGATGCGCAATGGCGCACAGTAGATGCCAAAGTGATGTTATCAGAGATTACTTGGATTATGCACTTCTGTGAAGCTACTTGATGAAGCATCTGAAGTTGGGTTGACACTTCCATCACATCACCATCATTTCTACCATAGTCTAATATCACTTGTTGAAGATTCGGCATTGTCCCCAACAAGTACTTGATTACCTCTATCTGCTTATCCATGTCATCATCACTGTAAACAGAGACCTCTCCTCCAAACTTCAATATTTTTAGAATCTTCACCGGACTGGATGATAGGCAAATAGGAGTGCCTTCCCAAGGTAAGCACACACACATATCTCTGTCATTGTTCCAACATTTTTTTGTATTGTTGAAACTGAATCTCTCGTCCTCACATTGATTTGTATCTTTATAATGGAGTCCCTGCAGCATAAATAAAAGAAACAGTTTTCAGTACTTAATTGCATTTGATAAAAAGGTGTCAGCTGATGCATGAAAAAGATATGTGTTGGTACTTCGAAGACGAGGGTTTCTAAATTCGGACTATTCTCTAGTAATTTCCGCAATGATTCCCATCCTACATCTTTGTCGGTCTCAATAGTTAAATGAGTCAAGTTGTTGAAGAGCGGTATTGCTTTGCAGCAGAAAGTAAGTAGCTGCAACAAAAATCAAATCAAACAGATAATCACCCAATTGCAATCATTAACTCAATATCAATGATGGAACTAAACATGGTTCGAAAACAAGGGTATCTGAGGTTGTTTGCCTTTGTTTACTTTCTGAGCGAGAAAAATAAGAAGATGGAGATGGGATTGATATACAAACCTTAAGAGTGGCAGATGATAAGTATAGGATCTTAACATTGCTAATTCCCGCAAGAAAATCTGCTGCATTACCGACCATTTCTTCTTCCACACCATCTACTGAATCTCTTGCCTTAGTGATCTGAGTACGTGGCATTCGAAGACCGAGCCTGGCTTCAACAAGTGAATCCAAATTCACTTTAGGATACTTGACTGCAACAGTATCAGTAAATTCTAGGTAGACAAGATTAGGAGTATCAAATGAAACACTCTGTGGAATCTCATCACTAATCTCACAAGAAATTGTTACTCTCTTGAGGGTTGGGTTAGACACAGAGCAAAAGTCCAAAAGTCCCCACATCAAATTATTCATAACTAACTCCTCAAGCACATGACAACCAGAAATTAACTTGACACACCCAGCACCAGTCTCATCTTTGAACTCAATATCATCAAGAAGATACAAAGTCTTAAGCTTGGGAAGAAAAACTTCTTGCACATCAATGATGAAGTTACCTTTACCACCTAAACTCAGCCTAACCAGTGTCTTGTTCATGAAGACCTTTGAAGGCAGCTGATACTTACATTCGGAAGAGATGTATAGATGAAGATCTAAAACACCACGACCCAAGACATTGATTATCCAAGCATCGACACAAGCTGAATCACAACGAACTTTACACTTAAGAGAGAATTTGTTTATGGAAGCATTCCCTTGCAAAGCCATTATTCTATCAACAAAAAGCTTAAAACTTTTATGAATCCATTGCCTTGTTCGTTGACTTCTTTTACGATGGTAGAAGATGGAGCTATCAAAATCCAAATTTGGTACAGAAGCCAGCAAAAAGCGCCACCTTTTGGAGAGAACTGAAGTCAAAGCAGCATCTTTTGTGGAAAGGAAGGACAATATGTGGCAAACAAGAGCGTCCGGTAAACTGCTGATCAAATCTTTGGAACCAAGATCAATCTTTTTCGATGTCATCGCGCCAAGTCAGTATTTTAGACCTGAAAGATGATGTAAGCTTGTGTAAGTAAGTAATTCACTCAAAGAATTCAAGAAAATAAGCTAAAACACACAGCATATACATTCCAAATAAACTCAATAGTTAAGATTCCCATCTATTTGGAACAGAAAATAAACACTTGCAAACAGGAATTTTCAGAACTGAAATCAAAACACTCCATCTATGATGTTCTCAAATTGCAGAAGAGTAAATTTTTAGTCTCTTGAGGGTTGGGTTAGACATAGAGCAAGATTCCCAAAAATCCCACATCAAATTTAATCACAAGTAACTCCTCAAGCACAAGAAAGACAGAAATTAGCTTGGCAGGTGCAGCACCATTGTATTCGAACCAAATATTCAGTACAAGATATGTGGAATCTTACTTGGCACCATCAAAATCACCCAACGATCGAGTATTGATAACTTCCGAACAGTGTCAATTTAGTAGAAAATGAAAATTAGGGTTTCGTCAATCGTTGTCGACAGACTCACAGTAAGGTGAAGCAATCAGCAATGTGGTGAGGATGAGTGAGTTTCAGGCAGAGGGGTAGATTTGTCAAGTGTTTTACTAAGAACCACTTTTTAATTGACTGTATATGTATATGTATATGTATCTTGCTCCAAACGGCGTCGTATGAGAGATTTTAAGAGACCAAATTACCACTGATATATGTATAAAAAAATAAATAATGTATCGTCCTGAATTTAATCCTAACTTAATGCAATTATCATATCTTTGTGTTTTGTTATTTGATCTCCTTAAAGTCTTTTAGTTACTTTACATAGACACGTCTCTTTAAGCAGAAAAATGCATGGAGCCAAAGACAAATCATTCAAACCAAGTATTTATAAACCGAAGAGAAGCTTTGCTTGGAATTAAGACCTTTTCGCAAAACTATACAAAACTTGTAGCCAATACACATCCCATGGCTTCCAATTTGGTAAAAAGACGCATATTCGTAGATTCACAAGGACTTGAGATACCATAACGTTTACAAATTGGACGCCTACGAGAAACACATGTAATCGATGAACCTCATGAAAGAAAGAGCACAAGGCACTGAGACAGATTACAGATATCAACAAACCATACTGTCATTGTTGTTTTAAAGCTATAAAACTAACAACCAAAGCTTTGCTAACTTTCTAGAGGAACAATCTTCAAACCGGAAAGGTGTTTTTAAGGAAGACGAGTCCACTTGTTGACGAGCAAGAGTGCACATTAGATGAGAAGCTGATGTTATCAGAGATAACTTTGATCTTGCATTTGGGTGAGGCTATTGTTTCAAGCAATTGAAGTCCGCCTGATACTATAATCATATCTCCATCATATGGAGTATCATAGTATATTATAACTTCTTGGAGATTCGGCATTGTCTTCAAAAAGTACTTGATCATCTCCGTCTGCCTATCCATATCGTCACTGTAAACTGAGACCTCTCCAAACTTGAGTATCTTTAGCAACTTCACTGGACTTGATGATAGGCAAGTAGGAGTGCCTTCCCAAGGTTTACAAACGCAACTGTCCCTATACTTCTCCCAACAATTGTTTGCATCGGTGAAACTGTATCTCTCGTCCTCACACTGATTTGTATCTTTGTAATTCAGTCCCTGAAGTATAATAAAGGAAAATGGTTTTGTCAGAATATTTGAACAAAACAAAAAAAATGAGTCAGCTGATGATATCATGTAGACAAAGGATAAGTGTTTGTACGTCGAAGACAAGGGTCTCAAGATTTGGACAATTTTCAAGTAGCTTCGGCAAAGATTCCAATCCTACTTTTGGGTCAGTCTCGATTGTTAAATGAATCAGGTTGTTGAAGACCGGTATTACTTTGCAGCAAATAGTAAGTACCTAAGACAAAACAAACAAATAAAAACCAAATCGATCATTTGCAATCGTTAACTCAACACATCCTTAAGCAGTAACATACCTCAAGAGTGGCAGCAGATAAGTAAAGAATCTCAACATTGCATATTCCCATAAAGAAATCTTCTGCATTTGCTGAATCTTCGGCTGGCTCATTCTGATAAAATGTCGTTCGAAGATCGAGACTAGCTTCAACAAGCGAATCAAATTTTACTTTTGGATACTTGATCGAAACAGTATCAGTAAATTCTAAGTAGACAAGGCTTGGAGTATAAAACGAAACACTCTTTGGATTATCTTCAAAGTAATCACAACAAAGTTTTAGTCTCTTGAGGGTTGAGTTAGACACAGAGAAAGAATCCCAAGAATCCCATATCACATCAATCATAACTAACTCCTCAAGCACATGACAACCAGAAATTAGCTTGGAAAATGCAGCACCACTATCTTCGAATTCAACATCAACAAGATGCAAAGTCTTAAGCTTTGGAAGACAAAATTCTCCCACATCACTGGTGAAGTAATCGGTACCTTCTAGTTTCAGCCTAACCAATGTCTTGCTCATCAAGACCTTCGAAGGCAGGTGGGGATAACCATAATCTGGAGAGATGTATAGATCAAGCTCTACTACACCACGCTCCAACACATTGAATATCCAACCATTGACACTAGATAGATCACAACCAAATTCACAACTTAGAGAGAATTTGTTTACCCAAGCATTCCCTCTCAAAGCCAATATTTTATCCACAAAAACGTGAAAACTTTGACGTATCTGTTTCCTTCTTTGAGTACACATTTCAGGATGGTCATAGATGGAGTTATCAAAATCAAGATTTGGTACAAAAGCCAACAGATACCTCCACCTTTTGGAGAGAACTGAAGTCAAAGCAGCATCTTTTGTGGAAAGGAATGACAATATGTGACAGATCAAAGCTTCTGGTAGATTGCTGATTATATCTTTGGAGCCAATATCCATATTTTTGGTAAAGACCTGGAAGATGATGTAAGTTTGTGTATATAAATAAGTCAATCAGAGGTTTTTCCAGAAGCTAAACTCATCAAACACACAACAAATACGAATGTTTTCAATAAAGATTTGTAGTATGATAAAACAAGGGTAAGAATCAAACAGGAACCCACAAAAACAAATTCCAGGAGAAATAAAAATTCAGACACTACAAAGCACAAAAATTGGAAGAAGAATTGGGAAACTTACTCGGCAACGAAGGCAAAATATGAGAACTGACAACTTCTAGCAAATCCCATCCATAGGAATAAGATGAATGCTTGAGAGGGAAGTGGAAGAGTTAAATAGAGTCCTGAGTGAGTCCCAATGCTGTTATTAATATAACAACTTACGTTTTCTTGGTCAAAACACTTAATTCTGTTCTTTTCGGCTAATGAATTCATTAATTTTTTTTTAAAATGGGCTATGATCTGTTGCAAACTCTGGTTCTTATCTCGTTGTCTTAATGGGCTATGATCACACTCTCTTCTTTAATTTAATGGATTAACAAAAAAAATCTGAAAATCCATTATGGTAAAACAGAGAAAATAAAGACCACTCTATTTTATCTGTGTAACTCAATTATCCATCAAAAAATCGAGATCCATTCAATTTTCTCATAATTTCTTACTATGACGACAAGTTAGGTGTTAGGTCACATGTTTAAATTTCAAGTCCCAACAACATACAACTGAAACAAACTAAACATGAGGTTAACATTGTCAGCCAAAAGGATAAAGCAGTTCATGTCTTTAGAACAAAACATGGCAGAAACAAGAGAAGATCATTTTAGCAACTAGAAGCTGAGGGGTACTCCCAAAGCTTTGTTAATCTTCACTGAGATAAAAGTAAGATAATCTTCAAACAGGAAAGGGATTCCTAAAGAAGAGGAGATCATTTTTCGATAAGGTGGATGACAAGCTGAGGTTATCAGAGATTACTTGGACAACGCACTTGGATGAAGCTACTTTAGAAACTCGCATCTGAATTTGAGTTGAAACTTGAATCACATCTTCATCAACTGCTGTATTGTAGTACAATATCACCTGTTCAAGATTTGGCATTGTCTCCAAAAAATATTTGATCTGCTCTTCCTCCATGTCATCATAGTAATCACCATTTTCACCAAACTTGTGTATCTTTATAACCTTCACCGGACTTGATGATAGGCAACTAGGAATACCCTCCTCACTAGGTTTGCACAAGCACACGTCTCCACAACTATCAGTGGCTTTGTGGACGAGTCCCTGAAACATAATGGAAACATCTCAAACTTTGAAAAAATGAGTCAACATATGCTTTTAAAGGGGTTGACTCATACTTGGAAGACGAGAGTTTCCAGATTTGGAGAGTTTTTGAGCAAGCCCGGCAATGACTGCCATCCTACTTTCGAATTACTCTCAATAGTTAAATGAGTCAGGTTGTTGAATAGCGGTATCGCTTCACAACGATAAGTAAGTACCTGAAACAAAACCTTATCAACTAGTTCATCATCACTCAATTGCAATCACTAACTCAAATCCTTAAGCTCTGTTAAAAAAAATTACATGTTTTATGTCTTTTATAAGTAGCATAAAGTTAAAGACCAGAAGAAAGATGGGAGTAATGAAATACAAACCTGAAGAGTGTGAGCAGACAGATAGAGGATCTTCACATTGCATATTCCCATTATAAAATTTGTGGCATTGCCAACCAAATAATTTTCCCCATGAGCCAACAGCTCTTTCAACAACCGAATATCGATATGGGCTTCAACAAGCGAATCAAAATTCACTATTGGATACTCGTCAGCAATAGTATCGGTAAACTTCAAGTAGACAAGATTTGGAGTATCAATGGACACACTCTTTGGATTCTCACCTCGCTCTTCCCAGCAAAACGTTAGTCTCTTGAGAGTTGTAACAGACACAGAGGCAAAATCCCATATAAACCAAGATATATCCTGCAGAACTAAATCCTCAAGCATGTGACAACCAGAAAGAAGCTTGGTAAGCCCAATACCATGCTTTTCAAAATGGACTGACTCAAGACAGAGAGTCTTAAGGTTAGGGAGATGAACGTCTTCAACATCCAAGTCGGGGTTACTTAGTTTAAGCCTAACAAGTGTCTTGTTACTCAAGAAGATCTCTGGAGAAACCAGAAAGTCCGGCTCCAAACGAGTGTTAATAACAAGATCAAGATCGGATACACAGCGTTCCGACACATTTTGTATCCAAGAATTGATACGGTCTGGATCAACACCATCATGGACCTTTAGAGAGAACTTGTCTAGAGGAGAATTACCTTGCAATGCCAAAACTCTATCCACAAAATCCATAAAACTTGTAGAAAGCTCATTCTCAGAGAGTTCCATAAAATCTGTAATAGTTGTAGGGATCTTTTTCTGATTCACAGGATTCAGATAGACAGAGTCATCGAATTGAAGATTAGGGACAAAAGCAAAGAGATAACGCCAGTTTTTGGAGAGAACCGACGTAGAAGCAGCTTCTTTAGTGGGAAGGAAAGACAATATGTGGCAACAAAGAGCCTCTGGTAAACCACTCATTAAATCTCTACCACCAACAAACTCCATCTTTTTCATTTTTCAACACCGTTTAAGTTACAACCTAAAGAACCAAAGACACTGAGCTCAATTCAATAAGAAAATTCCAACAAAAAAGGTGTTATCTCTTACACATTCTGCAAGGTTCCATTAAGTATCAAAATACGTCTACCCACAAAATCAAAATCAAATTTGCTAGCTTGAGGACAATAAGAAGAGCACACAAGATCAAAATTGAAACTTACTTAGTGATAAATAGGCTAAAAGCAAAGCCCACCAAAATCAACACACTATTCTAGGGATATAGGGTTTTGAGATTGTATTTTGTAGGCAAAAGTGAAGAAGAAAGAAAGAGCGCCTTCTTAGGCTGGAGTCTAAAGATTTTGTAAGATATTCTCTGGGGATGACATCATAAGTCTTAAAAATTAGGCCAGCCTTTTTAGTGTCATGTCAAATCAAATATAGCACTTTACAATAACATTAATTGTGGTATTATTATAACAATTTTTAGGTAGTATTTCGGGAAAAATCTTTCATAATTATTACTCTATGTTTGATTTGTGTTCGACTTAAACCGAGTAAAGCCTATATAATGTTTCGTTTTTGATTTGGAAGACTCTTGTTTATTAAGGAGATGACTCGACAAGGTATTTTCTTATCAGTCAAAAGTAATTTAAGAGGTCAACTGACTAGTGTGTATTGTAGATATTTAAACGCTAATTTCGGTGTTAGGAATCAGCTCAAATACAATACTAGCAAAACTCTCAACGCTAAGCACATTTGTGTATAATAAAACAAGCTGCTGAGACATTGACTTAACCGTTGAAGGCAGATACTTAACGGTTGAGGTTTGTATTTTTGTCTACTGTACAATCGTCCATATGCTGAATATATAAGCAAGTCATTATCCATCATGAACTTTGATCTGATCAGAGTTCTCGTAGAATAAAACGAGTGGTAATTTCTTTTTGAAGTAACTTCTAAGGCAAGGTATGTCTAATGTTTTAGATATGTTTTTCCCAGTCAACTTGAGAAATACTGAACGCAACAATACAAAACAAAAAGCTGAAACAAACAAAACACGAAAGTTAACATTGTCAGCCAAAACTGGACAAAGAATACAAACACGTTTCTAAAACTTTGATGCTAAACGAAACAAGGAAGAACCCGTAATAGTCTTGGTTAGAGTATACATCTTTTAGCAACTATACAGAACTTTTTTTGTAAAAACTATACACAACTTGTAGAAAACATCCATATATGGTTTTGATATAACCAAAAAGTCAGAAACCATAAATGTTCTCCTAGAGAAGAGGACCTTATTTCGTTGATACCGAAGTGGGAACAGTAGATGATACACTCAGGGTACTAGCTACAGGAATAAGTTGGACCTTGCACTGTGGTGAAGCTAACCTTGTAAGCATTCGAAGTTGCGATGACACTTTCACATCTCCGTCAAAAGATGAATCATAGAATAAAACCAGTTGTTCAAGATGTGGCATCGTTTCCAAAAAGTGTTTGACCTTCTCTATTTGCTTCTCTATTTCGTCATCACTAGTGACTATCTTTAGCACTTTCACCGGACTTGATGATAGGTAAGTAGCAACATCCATCTCCTCCGTAGCTTTGTGGAGTCCCTGAAACATAAGAGGAAAGGTTTTGACGTTAAAGTTGTTAATATTTTTGGGTTTGTGACATGATGCTTAAAAGGGTCTGTTTCATACTTGAAAGACGAGAGTTTCAAGATTTGGAGAATTCTTGAGCAGCTCTGGTAATGATTTCCATCCAAGTTTTGGGTTACTCTTGATAGTTAAATGAGTGAGGTTGTTGAATATCGGTATTGGTTTGCAACAATACGTGAGTACCTGAAACCAAAACCATCTCAATCAGATCATCTCATTGTCAACTAGCATAGCATGAGAAAGATTAGAAGAAAGATGAAAATGGGAATTGAATACAAACCTCGAGAGTTTTGGCAGATAAGTAGAGGACCCTAACGTTGCGAATTCCGACTATAAAATCTGTTGCATTGCCGACCATATTGTTTTCCTCAATACCTTGGTCCTCTAATACTGAAAAGCTTGCATTGTCTCTAAATCTCACCTCTTCTATCTGATCTTCTGTCATCCAAATATCGATATTAGCTTCAACAAGCGAATCAAAATTCACTTTGGGATACTTATCCGCTATGACTTCAACATATTCCAAGTAGACAAGATTTGGAGTATCAAAAGACACAATATTTGGTTCATTGTGCGTTTCCCAATAACACGGATTCTCTTCGGAATAACTTGTGTTCTCGCAACAAAACGTCAGTCTCTTGAGAGTTGGGACAGAAACAGTGCAAGTTGTCCATACACATGACCAGATATGATCCAGAACAAGTTCTTCGAGTACGTGACAACCAGAAAGAAGCTTGCACAACCCAATATCCTCCTCTCTAAACATAACTGACTCGAGATAGAGAGTCTTAAGCTTTGGAAGATGAACATCATTCACATTAATGGCAGGGCCATTGCCATTTCTAATTTGTATTCTAAGCTTAACCAGTGTCTGGCTCAAGAAGATCCTTGCAGGAAGCGATTTCAATTTACCCAAATTCATGACTAGATGAAGATCCGATACACCACGTAACAACACCTTATGTATCCAAGGAATGACACAATCTGGATCAACAGGATCATAACAATCCACCATCTTCAGAGAGAACTTGTGTAGACGATAATTGCCTTGCAAATCCAAGATTCTATCAACGAAATCCGGAAAACTTGTAGAAAGCTTCATCCTTTTATTATTAAGCCAAGGCACGAAACCGAATAAACCAGCCTCATGTAAAGGGTTCTTGACCCTTTGATCAGGATGAAGAAAGATGGAGTCATCAAATTCAAGGTTTGGAAGAAAGGCAAGTAGATAACGCCATCTTCTCGAGAGAAGTGATGTTGAAGCAGCTTCTTTTGTAGTCAGGTATGACAATATATGGCAAACAAGTTCGTCTGGCAAATCGTTGATGAAATCTTTAGAACCAGAATCCATTTCTCTTCGAATGCACACTGAAAGATCGATACTTTTAGATAGAGCCTGAGCAAAAGAACAAAGCAATTCCAAATTTTCAATGTTGGTAAGGCGAATCAAACACTATCTACAAGATCAGAAGAATGATTGATTATAGACGAAATTAAGGATTGCAATTTAGGGATCCCACGAAACTATTGAGAGATTCGAACTACCAAATTCAGAAATTTTTCAAGCGGGAGGGAAGCTAAAGGATTGCAATTTAGGGATTTGCAATTGTAGACGAGAGAGACGTGGCAAGGATTGTTTTTGAAAGGACGAAGAGCGTATTTACCGATTTACTCGACGAGTCACGAGAGTTTACTGCTAAACAATTCTCTTATTTTAGTTTTTCCTTTAAATTTCATTAGTTAATTTTTTTTTTTGTTTTAAATATTTGAACCTTTTCGTAAACATTTAAAAACTATTTCTAAAATTTTAAAAATATTTCTTACATAATCCGGAAAAGACTTTTCAAATTGTAAATATCACTTATCTAAAAATGATTTTTTGTTTTAGCACAGCCCTTGAGTAATCTTTGTAATATTTCTCAATTGTGAAAATCTCCTATAATGCTCAATAAGTAACTCATCATCCATTAAGAAAAGTCCTTGTAGAAGAAAACGACTAGTAATTTCATTTTGAAATAACTTCCATGGCAAGTTAGGTCGTAGTTTTAATATATAAGTTGTTCGAGATTCGGCATACATCATTTTGAAATAACTTCCATGGCAACTTTATCAAATATATATATATATATGTAGTCATATAGTTAATTTTATATTCTTAGAGAAGTCGTATAGTTAACTAAAATTTTAAAATGTAGCAATGGCAAACATTGGAAGTACTAGCAATGCCATTGGAAGTACCTAATATTAAATTGAATCAAGCTACTAGTGGAACGGGAAGTACTTAATCTAATATTTTGTAACCTGTTTGATTAGTAGAAAATTCTATCAAGTTTAATTTATCAATCAAGTCGGAACTAAGGTGAGAGTGCTACATCCAAATATGAAATGACACGATAAAGAAAATACAAAATATAACTGTCGAGAGACTATATACACTAAGATAATCACAACTGATACGGACTATGATTGACGAATAGCGATGCTGAGTACCAAGATTTGTCCAACAGCTTCCTTCATAAACCGACAACTAGATGAAGCTTTGGGAAATTCAAGCAGTTTCCTTCATGACTTGGACCTCACATTTAGATGAAGCTTTGGGAAGAAGCAACAGATCATTCATGACGCGATTTCTTTCTCTATCATTCACTGCTTTATGATCTTTAGATGAACCTTTGGGAAGAAGCAAACGATTTCTTTCTCTATTATCATCCACTGCTCTATAATAAACCCTAACCATTTGAAGACGAGCTAATTTCCCCAAGAAACACTTCATTTGATTAAGTTCTTGACAAGTTCCTTTGTAGCCAGTGATCTCTAGAACCTTCATTGCAGATGATGACAGAGAATCATACACATCATCCCATGAGAAGTAGATATTGCTCGTGGGACTCATATTCACATACACATCTTCCCATCCTTCAGCAACATAGTGCACTAGACCCTGCAAAAACCATTGGAGAAAATATCATTGTAGTTTCAGAATTAGTATAAACTAAGCTTATATCTTAATACCTTGATGATGAGCGTTTCTATATTTAGAGAGTTGCGGAGCAGAGATGGAAGCAATTTCCAGAAGATTAATGGGGAACCATGAGGTCTATCACTTCCCAGAGATAAACTAATCAAATTGTTAAACACCGGGATCCTTCCACCGCGGTAATAGAGCGCCTGAAACACACAACCAAAATCAACTCTTTCATATTATTACTAACCTAAAAAAACACCCTTCAAAGAAGCTACACATCTCAAGAAGACTGACCTCAACAGCATCTGGAGATAAGCAGAGGATCTTGACATTTCTTATCCCCTTGAACAAGGTTGTAACATCACCAGGAACAAAACCAATACCACTTGGTTGGCGCATGATTTGAGAAGCGGTTATGTGAAGATCAAGCCTAGCTTCAACAAGGCTGTCCAAATTCAAATTTTCATACTTATCCGCTACCACATCCGAATACTCTAAGTAAACAAGACTCGGAGAATCAAACGAAACACAAGGTTTAGGAGCAGAGCAATCAACATCACTTCTATATATAAGACTCTTGAGCGTTGGACTTGAAGCAGACCCATTCCAAAACTTCCACTTGTTCGATTCATGAATCTGCAGGGTTTGAAGCGAAGGGAAAGCTAATAGAAACTGTTTAAACTCAACCTTATCACCACCACGAAACTCAACTAAATCGAGAACAAGGGACTTGAGCGTTGGAGAAACTAAATATAAAGGAATCTGAGCAAGACGAATCATTGTTCCAATTCTAAGTTTCACCAAAGTCTTGCTTTTAAAGATATTCATTGGCAAATGAAAGATTCCAAAATCGATGCGTAGAGAAAGATCCAAGACACCAAGATCCACTACTACTGTTAGTATCCAGCGGATAATGCTATCTGGTATAACACCTCCTTGACGACACTTGAGAGAGACTCTTTGTACAGGTGATGAAGTCTCGACTCGTACTGACAATAACCTATCCACGAAATCCTCGAAAACCTCATTTCGTTGTCGTTGACCCTTTTTGGGATTCAACAACACGGAATCGTCGAAATCGAGAAAAGGTATCAATTGAAGCAGTTTCGACCAGCGCTTGGACAAAACATGTGTTAAAGCAGCCTCCTTTGTCGAAAGGAAAGACAAGATGTGGCATAGAAGATCATCTGGTAAACTGCTAATCACATCTCCAGGAATTGAATTCGATTTTTTATTACCTTCCATATATAAATTTCTGATCTTGGAGTGAATGATCGCACACTAGGGCTCTACGAACTGTAGCACAAAGAAATTGACAATTGCAGAGATGAGACTCCGATCTGATATTAAGGTAGAGAAGAGGGAAATCAGGATTTCCAAGAATGAATTTTGAAACGCAGACGATAAACCCCAAGAGAATCTGACACTTGGATTAGGTCTTGAAGCGTAATTGTACACGAAAGAGAGGATACGATGAAGAAGAAGAAGATTAGAGTATTTCTCGGTGAAGATGATTTTGCCCGCTTCTCACGAGATTAAACAGAGATGGGTCTTACTTTATTTTGGGCCTTTGGGCCTTTTAATGTGATATGAATATGATGATCTTTAGCCAAATTTGGAGAGTTGCCAAAACAAAAGAGTATTTTTTTAATACATAAAGTCACAAAAGGGTAAGATTATATTTTCTTTCTTTTTTCTGGCAGCATCAGATCATGAATATCCAAAAAGAAAAAAAGGAATCAATCTTAAGTGACATAAAATCTTGTAGCTAATACCCGAAAATAGCAATGCAAATTAAAGCCAATTGAAAAATGGATCTACAAATAAAATAAAAGGCAACTCACAAGGGAAAAAAAAAGAAAAAAAAAAAAGGAAGTTGTCCAAAAAGGAGGGATAGATATCAGTGAATATAGATTCAAAGTGACGTAGCAAATGACGCAGTAAAAGAAACATCCAAACTTTTTTGTTTGTTTTTACTTTTTAGTGGTAACCAGAAATTTGTCATTTAGCGTCGTAGTAGAAAGCAAAGGCACACTAGTCGGGAAAAAGCTCAAAACTCTCTCGTCCGTAGCTTTTTCATTTCCATTCTTGTGTTATTATTATGCATATGTTCCATTGCTTAATAACTGGAAACAATTACTTGAATTATATTACGGTACTAAACGGTATATTTGTTATTTATAACTTTATTTTTAATATTTTTATATTGAATTCTGTTTTACAATATCATATAACTCAAAGATTATAATAGATTCCTGTTTAAATCTGTTGTGACATTACATCGAGAACACGTGCACATGCGAAGGTGGTGGTTTTTTTATTTATTTTTAATGGTGAAGGGCAGATGACATGCGAAGGTGTTACAAATGTGGTATTATTGTATAATTTAGGAAGCTGTGTCATACGTTCCTAAGATCTACATCCCCTCTTCAGATTCTTGAAAACGTCAAGAAATTTTCCAATCGAACAAAAGTTGACATTCTTAAAATTAAATATATATTATGTGGGTTTTACATGATATATAGTATAAGAGATGGGGTGGAATTTGGATTAGGACAAAAACACTGAAGACATATTTCATCCAAAACAAGAAGAAGACATCAATTCTCAAAAATCAAAACCAAACGACGTCAGCCATGACGATATTAAATGAGAATATGATTAGATTCATGGAATATATATAAGTTACCCATTTCCCTTGGTAATTTGTTTGTTTGTTATTATTATATTAAATCAAAACAACGCTATATTAAATCAAAACAACGCTAATTTGGAAAACACAAGCGAGTCTAGAAATTGATCTTTAAAATAGTAATAGTGCAATGCTACTGGCTAGCTAGGCCTAATACGTACTACTGGAAACGCGAAAAGAGAAAAACAAACGCTGATTAGCAATTGTATAGTACTCCCTCCAATCAGAAATAATTGTCGTTTTACTGGTTTTTACGTAGATTAAGAAATGTTATAATTTGTCATCACTGCTCTTACTAATCAGATATATTTATATTTTTAATTTTGTTTTATATTTACATCTTTAATTTTGTAGAAGCTATAATTGGTATTTTTACGTAAATGTGACATTAATAAATGTAAACGATACTTATTTAGGAAAAAGAAAAAACTCTAAAATGATAACTATTTTAGATCGGAGGGAGTATAAAATATTGAATTGGATGATTTCTATCACATTGAGTGTTTACAGAATATATACATGAGCTATAAACATGTAGCCCTAATTACACATAAATACCTAATATATGATTGAGATATGTATATAGAACTTGGGCTTTTTGCAGCTTATCATAAAAGTAAGAGATGTTTTCCCCCACTAAATGTAATCCCTTTTGAAGACAAAAAAAAAAATGTAATCACTTTAGTTATTAGTCAGTCAGCAACGAAAAGCTATGGTTGGCAAAAATAGATAGAAAGTAAACTTTATTTGAAATGTTAATATTTTTAAAAAGTTGTGACTTGTGAAGAAGTTTTAGTTCGATTTGGATCTGACTTCCGTGGGATTCGCTGTCACACTGTCACGTGTTATAATATCGTCCTTGCATATGATGCAATTGGTCGAGGTCCCAAAAATAAACATATAACGCGAATCTAAATTATATAACTACATCCCATTACACAACGTATCGTTGCTTACTCCAAAAAAAAAAAAAAAAAAAAAAAAAAAAAAAAACGTATCGTTGCTTTCCTACTTTATACTACGCGGATTGAGATGCCAAAAGAACATATCGCCAGATGCCAATCATGTTTTAAAAAACTCATATCGCCGATCTTTAATTTACGTAAAAAACTCATATCGCCGATCTTTAATTTATGTAATAAACTCATATCGGTTTAGATGGTTACTATGTAATTTCAAAACAGTCAACCAATTGAAATTCCGGTTTATGGGTTTTTAAAGTTTTGAACTTTCAATTTTTTAAAATTCTGGTTTATGTCTGTAATTTTTAATTTGGAGAGATATTGATTCTACGGTGCTCATACGGTATATCAATATATCATATCGCATGGTATAACATTCACAGTGAATTATATTATATATCAAAAAGAAAAGAAGACATTTACTGTGAACAAGAAACCGACCTAAGTACAGCCAAAAAAATAAAACCCCCCGACCTAACTCAATTCACAAATGAAATATATTTATTCGAAAAACACGGAACAAAGAAATACGAGTTTACAATTCAGTTATTTTTTCGAATATTATAGTTTGGATCTCGGTCGTTTAAAGTAATTTTTATATATTTTGAAATTTATTCTTTGAGGTAAAAGTGTTTACATTATATGGAAAATCCTTAAGATAATCACACCTTCACCCTTCTAAAACTATTAATTTATAGGCTTTTATTACTAGTAAAAGTCAATGTTTGGAAAAAAAATGATACGAATAGTATAAGATGTGTTGTAAGACTTGAGCTCTTTCACAGTAGATAGATAACAACTATATATATATATATATTCTTTTGTTTATGTTTATTTGTTTAGTCGAGATAAGAAGAGTGTCAGAGTGATAAGTAAAAGAAAATTATCATATAAATTCATGGTGTTGACCAAAATAAATAAATAAATTCATGGAATAAGAGCTGACAAAAAATTCTACTAAGAAATATTAAAATATGTTCTTTGGATATGAGTAAAACCTCCAATTTTTCAATCATAGCCATCAGGGCGAACTGGTGAAGTAAACGTCCAAACAAATAATAACAAAAAAAAAAACAACTAATGTAATATTTCGGTTTAAAAGAATCAAATAGAAAATAATAATTTCCTTTGAGAACAGATAAATTTTGAGTTCTGCAATATCTGACATTATAATATGCTTTTAACCATAAAAAGTAAATATTTTTGGAATTTTATCAGACAAATTGAGTACTTATTCGAGTATCTCACGTCACGTATCTCCAATTTCATAGACTATCCAATTCTTCTTCTTCTTCTTCTTCTTCTTTTTACAAAGTTTCTCTCTCGATTCGATCTTTCTTTTCCCGCTTTTACATACTTTTATTCCAATCTTGTGTTTGAATGCTCTGAAAAATAGGCGAAAGAAAAGAAAAGTGAGTACACAAATATTTTCCTATTTATTTTTAATTTTTTTCAAAGAGAGGTGATACCAGAAAAAAAAAATGATAGGAAATTTTTGGAGTTCGATGTGCGATATTAATCACCACTCATCAAACTGCACTCTTCGATTTCTACAGATATGTTTCAGTATCTCACTCTCATTCATTACTCTCTGTATTTGCTTGTTTCACAAGGAATCTCCCAAGCATAATCCTCGATTCCATTGTCTACGAATCGTATCTGCTTTGTTCAATGGAATCATCGGATCTCTAGATTTGATTTTTGGGGTTTGGGTTTTACGAGAGAACCACTATAAGCCCTTCATTCTCTGGCTGCTGATTCTGATTCAAGGATTTACATGGCTCTTTATTAATTTAGTCATCTCTGTTAGAGGAACAAAAATTAAAAAGTCTTCCTTGAGATTGTTATCTATCTTCTCTGTCTTTTATGCTTTGGTCTCAAGTTGTTTATCTGTGAACAAAGCTATTTCTGGAGAGGAATTAGCAATTAGGACGATTCTTGATGTTTTATTACTACCTGGATCAGTGTTATTACTCTTAAGTGCTTTTAAAGGCTATAGATTTGAAGATTCTTGTGAGAGTAGCTTGTATGAGCCTCTTAATGTTGGTGATTCTAATGGGTACAATGAAAAATCTGATTTTGATAACCGGGCCAGCCAGTTTGCTAGAGCTGGTTTGTTCAGTAAGTTATCATTCTGGTGGTTGAACTCTTTGATAAAGAGAGGGAATGTGAAAGACTTGGAGGAAGAAGATATACCCGAGCTGCGCGAGGAAGAGCGTGCAGAGACATGTTATTCTTTGTTTGAAGACAATCTCAATGAGCAGAAGAGAAGATTAGGGAATTCTTGTCGGCCTTCGATCTTGAAAGTGACTGTTCTATGTGTCTGGAAAGAGCTTTTGATCTCTGGTTGCTTTGCTTTTATGAAGATTGTTGCTGTTTCAGCTGGTCCTTTGCTTTTGAATGCTTTCATTTTGGTTGCTGAAGGCAATGAAAGCTTTCGATATGAAGGGCTTGCGTTGGCTGTGTTGTTGTTCTTCTCAAAGATGATTGAGTCTTTGTCACAGAGACAATGGTACTTCAGATGTAGACTTGTTGGTTTACACGTGAGGTCTCTTCTGACTGCAGCTATAAACAAGAAACAGCTGAGATTGAATAACTCTTCAAGACTCATCCATTCAGGCAGCGAGATTATGAACTACGCCACTGTTGATGCCTACAGAATTGGGGAATTTCCATATTGGTTTCACCAGCTTTGGACTACAAGCTTTCAGCTACTAATCGCCCTTGGGATTCTCTTTCATGCTGTGGGAGTTGCTACGTTTTCAGCACTAGCTGTGATAATTCTTACTGTTCTATGCAACGCTCCTATCGCGAAACTTCAGAACAAGTTCCAAAGCGAGCTCATGACCTCGCAGGACGAGCGTCTTAAGGCCTGCAACGAGTCTCTTGTCAACATGAAGGTCTTGAAGCTCTACGCGTGGGAATCACATTTCAAGAAGGTTATTGAAAAGCTAAGGAACATAGAGTTGAAATCTTTGAAGGCGGTTCAGATGAGAAAGGCTTACAATGCTGTTCTCTTCTGGTCATCACCGGTGTTTGTCTCTGCTGCAACTTTTGCTACTTGTTATTTCCTAAACATTCCATTGAGAGCAAGTAATGTTTTCACGTTTGTGGCAACGCTTCGTCTGGTCCAAGATCCAGTAAGAATGATCCCTGACGTTATTGGAGTGACTATTCAGGCTAAAGTTGCCTTCAGTCGTATCTCAACATTTCTAGAAGCTCCTGAGCTTCAAGGTGGGGAGAGGCGGAGAAAACAGAGATCAGAAGGCGAAGAAAACGCGATTGTGATGAAATCTGCGAGCTTCTCGTGGGAGGAGAAAGGTTCAACTAAACCAAACTTGAGAAATGTGAATCTTGAGGTTAAGTTTGGTGAGAAAGTGGCTGTTTGTGGTGAAGTTGGCTCAGGAAAGTCAACACTTTTAGCTGCCATTCTTGGTGAAACTCCATGTGTCTCAGGAACAGTAAGTCATTGTTCTATCCCCTCTTAGCTTCAGATTCTAATGACTTTATATATTCAAAATTATTGTTTCTGACCTTGATTGGAGTCATTCAACAGATGGATTTTTATGGTACCATCGCCTATGTTTCTCAAACAGCCTGGATCCAAACAGGGACAATAAGAGATAATATCCTCTTTGGAGGTGTGATGGATGAACAACGTTACCGTGAGACAATTCAAAAGTCTTGCCTAGACAAAGATCTTGAGCTCTTACCTGATGGAGACCAGACTGAGATTGGTGAAAGAGGTGTTAATCTAAGTGGTGGACAGAAACAGAGGATTCAACTCGCTCGTGCGCTATACCAAGATGCAGACATTTATCTCCTTGATGATCCATTCAGTGCCGTTGATGCACACACTGCTACGAGTTTATTCCAAGTAAATACTTACTAAAGAGAAACTTCTTCACATTGTCATTTTCTTGGAAATATTGAAGCTAATGAGCATGATTTCAGGGATACGTGATGGATGCTCTCGCGGGAAAAGCTGTGTTATTGGTTACACATCAAGTTGATTTCTTGCCTGCTTTTGATTCTGTCTTGGTAATTTGATCTTGAAATCAGAATTGGTCTTTTTTTTTTTGTTTTTAAGTTTTATATATCAGTTTGTGTCTTGGTTAGCTTATTGTACTTCTTTCTCTAGTTGATGTCAGATGGAGAAATCATTGAAGCTGATACATATCAAGAACTTCTAGCCAGAAGCAAAAACTTTCAAGATCTTGTGAACGCTCACAGAGAAACTGCTGGTTCCGAAAGAGTGTTTACAGTAGACAACCCGAGCAAACCAGTGAAGGAAATCAACAGAGTCCCTTCGTTGTATGCTCAATCCAAGGTCTTGAAACCAAGTCGTTTGATTAAACAGGAAGAGCGAGAGAAGGGAGACACAGGGTTAAGACCATACATTCAGTACATGAGGCAGAACAAAGGTTACATATTCTTCTTCTTCGCGAGCCTAGCTCAGCTCACATTTGCAATTGGACAGATTCTTCAGAACTCTTGGATGGCTGCAAACGTAGAGAACCCTCAAGTTAGCACATTGAAGTTGATCTTGGTTTACTTGTTGATTGGGTTGTGCTCTGTTCTCTGCTTGGTGGTTAGATCTTTCTGTGTCGTGATAATGTGCATGAGGTCATCAGCTTCGTTGTTTTCTCAGCTTCTTAACTCTCTTTTTAGAGCGCCTATGTCATTTTATGACTCCACACCTCTTGGAAGGATTCTTAGCAGGGTAAATGCTAATGAACTTGGTGAATATTCATGTTTATTTTCTGGTAGTAAAATCTCTTTAACTGTATTTTTTGGGGGTTTGCAGGTATCTTCTGACTTGAGCATTGTGGATCTTGACGTTCCTTTCGGTCTGATCTTTGTGGTCGCGTCTTCAGTAAACACAGGTTGTAGTCTTGGAGTGTTAGCTATTGTTACTTGGCAAGTCTTGTTCGTGTCTGTTCCCATGATTTATCTAGCATTTCGTTTACAGGTCAGACTCTTTTATTTCTTGAATTCCTCTTAATTTGATATTTTGTGTTCTCTTTAAAACTTTACAGTAAGAGTTTCTGTTTTCTTTTCTTTTGATCGGTGGTTTGCAGAAGTACTACTTCCAAACAGCAAAAGAGTTGATGCGGATCAATGGCACGACAAGATCTTTGGTAGCCAATCATTTAGCAGAATCAGTAGCAGGAGCAATAACAATAAGAGCATTTGATGAAGAAGAGAGGTTTTTCAAGAAAAGTCTCACACTCATTGATACAAACGCCAGTCCTTTCTTCCACAGCTTTGCGGCTAACGAATGGCTGATCCAGCGGCTTGAAACCGTCAGCGCCATTGTTCTTGCCTCCACTGCTTTCTGCATGGTTTTGCTCCCTACAGGAACCTTTAGCTCCGGTGAGTCATCATCAAAAACAGACATTCCTTGAGATGGGATATTCATTGCTTACTAATGGTGTATTGTTTGTTGTGTCAGGTTTCATCGGAATGGCACTATCTTACGGTTTATCTTTGAATTTGGGACTTGTTTACTCCGTACAGAACCAATGCTACTTAGCAAACTGGATCATTTCGGTGGAGAGGCTTAATCAGTACACACATTTAACACCTGAGGCTCCTGAAGTAATAGAAGAGACCAGACCACCTGTTAATTGGCCGGTCACAGGCCGAGTCGAAATCTCTGATTTGCAGGCAAGTTTAATAAATACATTTTCACTCCCTAATTGATAAAATGAGAGAGTTTCTTATTCTTATAATTCTCATATATACACAGATAAGATACAGACGAGAAGCCCCATTGGTTTTAAAAGGAATCAGCTGCACATTTGAAGGAGGCCACAAGATTGGAATTGTTGGCCGGACAGGTAGTGGAAAGACTACTCTGATCGGTGCTCTGTTCAGACTTGTTGAACCAGTAGGAGGAAAGATTGTTGTTGACGGTGTTGACATCTCTACAATCGGAGTTCATGATCTGAGATCAAGGTTTGGGATTATACCTCAGGATCCAACTCTGTTCAATGGAACAGTGAGATTTAATCTTGATCCTTTGTGTCAACATTCAGATGCTGAGATTTGGGAGGTACGTCTAACTCAAAAAAAAAAAAAAAACATTTGAAAAACTATGAATCTTATGAAGAAGTTGAGATATAAGTACCCATTACCCATTTTAAAAATGCAGGTTCTTGGCAAATGTCAACTGAGAGAAGTGGTTCAAGAAAAAGAACACGGCTTAGATTCATTAGGTAACAAATCTGAGTCCCAAATAAAGAGAACATGTTCTGGAAATTCAGATGTTTTGTGGCTTAACGTTAAGTTATTGTTTTGATAGTTGTGGAGGATGGATCAAACTGGAGCATGGGACAGAGACAATTGTTCTGTTTAGGCAGAGCAGTTTTGAGAAGAAGCAGAGTATTAGTCCTCGATGAAGCAACGGCATCGATAGATAATGCCACAGATTTGATACTTCAGAAAACTATCCGGCGAGAATTTGCCGATTGTACCGTTATTACCGTTGCTCACCGTATCCCCACTGTCATGGACTGTACAATGGTTCTCTCCATCAGCGACGGTGAGTGTTGTTGCATCACCTTGATCATTTTTTTCCTTTCTTTTCTCTGAATCTGTTTGATAAGATAATTGATTGGATTGTAGGACGAATTGTGGAGTATGACGAGCCGATGAAGTTGATGAAGGATGAGAACTCTTTGTTCGGAAAGCTTGTGAAAGAGTATTGGTCTCATTACAACTCTGCTGACTCACATTGCTGATTTTACAAATTAAAGATTGAAAATGTAACTGAAATTTTAGAAAAAAACTGTAATTGTTTTAATAATATGCTCTCCAATAGAATATAGCTTCAGTAACACTATTCAGACATAAACAAATTCTAGTTTGTTTCCTTCTTCCGATATCAGTAATGTATCACATATGTCATAACTTGAATATATATATATATATACATGTCCAAATCAGTAGAGGATGACAAATAAATTCAATTCATAGTACAACAACAAATCTGGCTCTGGCTAATGTTTGACATCCTAAAAGCCAAGATTCAAAGATTTTAGAAGAACCAAGAATCACAAAGATCAAGAGAAACAAAATGCTTCTCAATCATTAAAAAAAACTGGCTCCTAAGATTGCATCATTAGTTACTTGGTGGATGCTAGAAATCACTAGAACAGCTCTTTTGACCCTAAACCTGGATGGAAGTCTTTTTTTAACCCAATTTGTTTTGTTTCTCCACAAGCTCGAAAAAACTCATGCATCATCAATTAGTAGAGCATTTGGTGATCTTAAGTTACTTAGCTGAGTTTTTCCAGGGTCTGCATCATATTTCTAGTTCATGCATCTTCTCAGGTTTTGTTGTGGGGTTCTCTAGCTGACCAGCCGGTTTGCTTGTGTCATCTAATTGCTCTGCAGTCTCGACAATCTCCATACTCGCTGTTCTACTCCTTCTGTTCCTCCGCTCCTGGAAAACAAAAAGCCTAGTTTGTTGATATATGTACAACACACATAACACTTACTGTAGATTTGGATCATTACTTGTTACAGTATGATAACGTTCAATATTTCCAGAGATCTCGTCCATAGTATATATACCTCACGAAAAGGGTGTTCATCAGATTCAAGCATCCGCACAACCTGGCTCATTTTGGGCCGTTTTTCTGATTCGGGATCCAGACATCTCAGGGCAACAAGAAGGGCACGTTTCAGAGCACGTGTAGCGGGTTTGGGCTCAATCCTTGGATCAATAACTTCTTCAGCTCTTCTTGTACCAACCATCATCTTTAGCCATTCAACCAGATTCACCTGACAACGAGAACACATGTTTCAACACCAAATTAACATATTCATAACTCCTGGATACATTGACAAATCAGACATACAGGCTACCTCATTAGCTGGACGTTCATAGTCAACTGGATCTCTTCCAGTTATAGTTTCTAGAAGCAGGACACCAAAGCTATATATGTCGCTCTTCTCATTCAATAGACCTGTATTAGCATATTCGGGTGCTACATACCTGATGCACACACACATGACCTTCAATAAGATGAAGAAAAAAAACCATCATCGCCAAAGAGGATACAAATTTTAGCCTTACCCAAAGGTGCCCATGACTCTGGTCGTGATGTGACTCTCGCCCGAGTCTAAGAGCTTGGCTAACCCAAAATCGGAAAGCTTTGCATTGAAGTCATCATCAATCAGGATATTGCTTGCTTTAATGTCTCTGTGGACTACTTTCGGTTCGATTGCTTCATGCAAATAAGCAAGCCTGTGAATTGTAGTGCAGAGCATGTCAATATCCCCTTAAAATTTCAAGTAAAAGGTCCAACAACAGTCAACATTTTAAACAACTTACGCTTGTGCAGTACCGACAAGGATCTTCATGCGTGCCTCCCATGTGAGAGTGCTATGTTTCCCCATGGACCCATGTAACCATTGTTCTAAGTTGCCACTATTCACATATTCGTAAACAAGCATCCTGTATTACATCCAAATAGAAATTTATCTACTCATAGCATAAACTGTAATTGAATATTCTTTCCATTGGTACAATAAGAGACTAGTGATGAGACTAAATAAGTAGCATATTCAGACCGATAAGAGGCAAGTGAGACTACTGATGAGACTTAATTAGTAGCATATTCAGACCGATAAGAGGCAAGTGAGACTCACCTATTAACACCCTCTATGCAGTATCCTAGAAGCCTTACAAGATTCTTGTGCCGTACATGACCAATAGCCTCAACTTCAACCCGGAACTCCTTCTCAGCCTGTCCCCTGGGGACAAAATTGTGATAGGATTACTAAACGAGTAAAGAGGAAACAAGCACGGGTCCAAAAACATTTGATAATCCCAAATTAAAACTTACAGATTGTTAAGAAGCTTCTTTACAGCAACATCGCTACCGTTGATGAGTCTACCCTTATAGACTACTCCATAACCACCCTCACCGATTACATTTTCTGCAGCAAACCGGTTGGTGGCTAGCTGAAGATCCCTAAGAGTAAACCAGTGTCCCCAACCAAGATGAGATATTTCAGGCAAACCAACCAAAGGAGATGCTGTTACCAGTCCGCCCTGGGATAGGGAAGCTTGTCTCCAAGTAGTTCCAAAGCTTCCTTCTTCACCGGAGTGAGAACTACAAGCTCTCTCATGATGATGCACAGAGCTACATTGACTTATACTATCATTATCACTAGACTTGGTTCTTGCCAAGTAAGACATCATCTTTCCCGAGTTTCTGTCACTAGATTTATCAGCAACTGTGATACATAAATTTTCATTACGATTTTGAAACCCAACTCTATCATCAACCCTGATATCTTTCGCCACATGTGGTATTTGACTGAAGGGTAACAACCTGTGAGACGATCTCCGGGATTTTCGACGGAATGCAATCCATAGAGATAAGATACAGAGAACCAAAACTACAAATGTGCCAACTACTAAACAAATCAATACCCACAGTTTGATACCCGTCAAACCTAAAAAAGAGACCTTCTTCGACATTTCAGCACTCAAAGAACTCTCAGATGACATCTTTGGTCCAGTATCCGATTACAAATTGTCTTCCCTTTGCCCAAAACTTCACAATTCCGACCTAGGAAACAAGAAAACATACCATTTAAAAACCTTTGCATATATACATTCAAGAGGACTAAGACATCTCTGGCTTTCACAATCTTACAAGCAAAAGCAAAAGAAGAGTGTATTTTTTTATTTATTCCCAACGTAATCTAAAAACTGGGATTCTTGGACAAATGGAAGAATCTAAAATGGTAAGTAAAGCTGCCGACTCAGAAGTCTACATAACCACTAGGAACCAGAAATGCTGACACATAGAGAAACAAGAATCAAAAAGCAAGCGCAATTTCAGCAATTAATTGCGGCATTTCAACAAACAGCTTATGTGCATTAAGTTTCCAACATTTGTCACCAAAATTAAAAAAAAAAAAAAAATAGAGAAGAAAAAGAAAACCCAGGTCTCAAACCATTGGAAAAGAATCACTTACGATTGAAGCAAGAGACATTAATACAGAAGAATCAAATAACAATGCTACCGAAAGAAGAATTTAGAAAGAAAGCAAAAAAAAGAGCACTTCTTTTTTGGTTCCATGAATTATACCTTAAGAATGTGGCGACTAAGTTCTTGCTCTTTTGGGTATATATCTTCGTCTGCTTAAAACAGAAGAAAACAAAAGAGAAAAAGTTTCCTCTTGAAGCAAAACCAAAAAGAAAGTGAAATAAAGAAGAGAAACGCAATTAAGGGTCATAGAGATATATATACATCACTGCTCAAAGATGAATTGCAATTGAAGCTTCTCTAGAGCTCACCAAGTAAACCCAGAAAATAAAAGAAAAAAACTCGATTCCAACAAGGAATCAGAAGAAAGATTGAAAATTTAATCAAGTAATGAAAAATGGAGATAAATGTAAGTAAGGATTAAAAGTGTAGGGGAAATTAGATTTGGGGGTTAATTAAAGGATGAAAAAAGAAAAGTTGGGTGAGAGTGTGTGTTCTATAAAGCTGGAAAGAAAAGCTTGATTTTGCAATTTGAGGAAACAAATTCAAGAAAGATAGAAAGAGCAGTGAAGGGAAAGCAAAGAAAGTGAACTTTGACAACTGTGACATTTATAGCTGGATCATCAAAATAATAATACTAATATTTTTAATTGCAAAACGTTAGTATTTTAAAAGGTAGAAAAAATTAATAGAAAAAAACAAGGCAAAGTACAAAAGAGGGAATTCAGGCTGACTACGAATTTTAGGTCCTTATCTTCTTCTTCTGCTTCATATATCCCAAGTTGAATGACTTTCTTGTTTTAATATTTGGAGAATGTTAGAAACTTCGAATTTGGATAATGAACTTCTAATAACATTTCTAAGACAAACGAGTCTACGCTACAGTATTAATACCTTTTTAATTTTATAATTTAAATTATTTTCTGGATTTTTAAGTTTTATTTTCTTTACTTTTAGGACCCCATTTTTCCGGCTATGTATCACATTATTATTATTATTATTATCTCTTATACAATATAGTATTTGTCACATTGCAAGGAAAAGCCAAAGAATAAAGAAATCGAAATGCCATCATATATCCCTCGGACATTTAATTGGTGTTTCGAGCAATAACTAGAAGATATATTCATATTATAATCATCCGAAAATTTAAGTCAAAACGAATTATCGAGTTTTCATGATGTGCATTCAAGAATTTAGGGTCAATTCAATATATTGTTTCATCGACTTTTCACCGTAATCAAGACCAAAAGAATTCAACTATATGCTATTATTAAAGACCATATGTCAAAATCATTCGTGATAAGGACAACACATGAGTGTGATAAGAGTGAGGTGTCCCCAACTCCAATGAAACTAATACTATTATATTTTAGACCCTATGGGCATATAGACAAACTATTGAACTACTGTAAACGACACCGTTCCCTAAGAAGTAGCTTGTTGCTTAAGACCCAAGAAACCAGCAAACAGAGTGTTTTTGGTTTACTTGTGCGAAGATGCTGCTTTGTCTTTCCGACCAGCGAGAATCATAGAGATCTGAAGACCTCTGCTAAAAGCTTGATTGAAAAGCAGACGAGCTTGAAACTCTGAAACGATGGGGAACCAAGACAGAACAGCGATTGGTGCGAAGATTACAAGTCCCATAATCTTCTCATACGCTCTTCCCAGTTCCTTCACCGAGTCCCAAATCCCTAAAGCTTTGATCGGTGACCTCAGTGCTTGCCCTATCTGGAAAAAAAAACAAAATATCCAACAGCTGTTTATAAGAAGATGATGTAAGTGTAGTTGTGAAGAGGGTTTTGAGATGAATAATTACCAGAAGAATCGCCCATCCGGTAGGAAGAAAAGCAAGAATGGAAGCAGAGAGATCGGTGAGTGTGAGTTCGCATACCACAAATAAGACAGTCATGATTGACAAGAAGCCGAGGAAGAGAAGTGCTTTAAGAATCCTGAACACTAGCTGAAAA
This sequence comes from Barbarea vulgaris, assembly GCA_963667165.1. NCBI lineage: Eukaryota > Viridiplantae > Streptophyta > Magnoliopsida > Brassicales > Brassicaceae > Barbarea > Barbarea vulgaris. The sequence continues at coordinate 31,673,631 of OY763888.1, read as the reverse complement.
TCTGTACCAAATCTTCGTCTTCCCATTGATACCATCTGATATAAAAAAAAGTAAAAGTATAATAAGCATTGGTTCATGACTTGCATGACATCATATATAATTAAATGATGAAGGATCTGTGAAAACCTTAAGAGCAAGTAATAATGTGAGCAAGACCACCCAAGAGAGTCCATAAACCTTCAAAGAGAAAGTATTATAAGAGACTGAGTCTATAAGATCATAGACATATAAACCGAAAGATGCAAGATAGTGTTGTTACCAAAAAACTCTTGCTGCCTTGAGAGATATTGAGTTGGTAAACAATTCCATACTGATAAATGAAAAAGCGGAGAGCAAGTATGATTTCAAGAATCCTCCCTCTTAAATTCGTATGTTTGAGGTGTTCTTGCTCCACGTTCCACCACGATTCCCAGCTTTTATCAACTGGGATGCCTATACCACCGCGATCTCCAAGCCATCGTTTCCAATCAGTCCAATCGTCAACCGTCTTTTGCCACTCAAAGCCTGAAGGATTGAATATAAATGGTGCAAACAACCAAGAGCCAACCATAAACCACATAGAGACCGTGATATACAGATAAAGGCTTGAGCTCCTGTATGAATGCCCATAGACTTGATATACAACCAGCAATACAAGAAGCTCTAGTCCCTTCACAAAGTGACTTCTTGAGTATAACCTGTAGTTTTCCGCAAACTTGGCATGGAAAACAACAAATCCACGCCCCGTCGGTCTATATTTGGAACCACCATGTAAAATTGTTCTCCCATAATAATGTGACTTTGTACCAAGCTGGAAAGTAAAGAACACGGAGGCTAGCTGCAGCTGCATTATGAAAAAATCGACAATAGCAGAGCGAAAACCTTTTTCCAAGCCAATTTCCATTACCATAGGTAACACCATCAAGAAACCCAGCTGAAATATTGACTGTGAAGCAAGAGCTTGCTCAAGAGCCGCAAGCTGATTCGGGGTTGCGAGTCGAAGAATCTCTTTCTCCAATCCACTCATAACCATGTACATACGTCCATACAGGAATGCATATACAGTAAGCACCGTGAGCTGAAAAAAAAAAGAAGCACAAGGAAATTAGTAACACAAAACATGTTAAACTTGAGATATGAATATTTGAGCATAGTACCATGCTACTAAAATAGAATCCAATGGTTGTAAAATAGAATGAGAGCATCCTGTAAAAGTCAAAGCGATGTCCCAAACGGTAAGCATCACGGCTTAGTGTTTGCTCCCCGTTTCCATTTGCTACTTTTGCTTCAAAAATTGAGATTGGATTCAAGCCCACGTCTCGTCCCTTTCCAACTTGGATATACTCGTGATGTGTAACATATCCTCCACGGAGAGTTGAATTGAAGCCTATATACATTTATTAACAAATCAAATGTTGCTTTAGTTTTCCTTGGAACCAACTATCAATTCTTTATTGCTGAAAATTGTTAACATTTCAAGAACAAAGATGCCGTTACCTCCGAAAATATCTTCACTCAAATTTATAACTTTAGAAGCCTTGCTCACACCGCCCCTTGTTATGTGAAAGATTCTGTCAAATATGTCAGGATGGCCATAATGGAAACGTACCCTGCACCAATAAAGAAGAAATGAGTTAAACAAGTAATTCAAGAAGGACATTAGATGGAAAAGTTCAAGTCGTGAAGAAATATACCTTAGAGGATTTGCCAAAATTCTTTGGCCAATTGTCACAAAACTACTCTCCTGATTGGACATGAACCAAGCTAATGACGAAACACTATACCAAGAAAGGTATAAAAGTAAGAATACACCAATACATAGTTTCTAGTCAGTCTGATTTCTTTAGTAGAAAACAAATTATAAAGTGAAATGTTTACCTTCCGGTAAATATATGTTCTCGGAGACCCAAAATAGTTGGCTTGCGTCTGCCACCACACTCCTTATTGAATTCCTCCAATACATTTCTTAGTTTGAAAGCTTCTTCAAAGTAATTGTCCTGCAACAGAGACTAACCATGAGGACGCGACATTTCAATCTACGGTTATGAGAATGAAGAAGAATACATACTTGATTCATATCTATAGTTTGTAGCGCTTCACCACGTGTAAATATTATAGCATGATTTTGATTTTCAGGCTTTCCTTCACCAATCTCAGCTGGAGGACCAGGAAGCTTGATGCGGTATATTTCCTAATGATGGAAGACCATTCACGTTAAGAAGAATGACATTTATACAAATCCTAACCAGCATAATGGAAAAAACAACATATAGAAAGAGTATGCAGATCAATAAATGAAAAAGCAAGATGACATGATAATATGATTTTCATGTAAACTCCATAGTTTTTTTATATGATTTAAATGGGTTCTGATATGGGGTACAATTTAAACATGGTTTGTGGAACTCTGATTAGTAAAATCATCAAAGTACCTCATCAAACTTGTTGCCTCCTTTGAGAAGTACAGAGTAAAAGACCTTAGGAGATTTTGCATCTGCTGTCTCCTCCCTCTCATCAACATAAGCAACCCGTAACGAAGGATATCTAAAATTTTGACAAGATTAGCGTAAAATAGATTATAGTATTGCATCAAAATTTATCCAAAATTTAACATACTTGAGCATGAGCTGCAGAATATTGGTGTAGCAACTCCGGTTATGGATATCACCGGACTTTTTCTGATTCCCGTAAACCTGACAAGAAACAACATAAGTGAACTTGACATCTGCAAGAGCTTTAGCACGTTCAAGGAAAGCCTTCTGATTATCATCATTGGATGCCATGGCTTGATAGACACTGAACTTGGCTGCATCAAGTAGCAAAAATAGTAAATAAAGAATCTCAGCTTTTGGTTCCATAAGCTTTAATAGCTCAGAAAGCACAAACCGTTTTCCCCTGCAACTTCCTGGTAGCATTGAAGCTCCAGAGCTTGCCTATAGTACATCATACCCCTAACTAGCACAAGTAATCAGACAGAGAAAAAGATTCATATGCATATAGATAAGGTAATACTTAAAGAAACAATGTGATTTTTACATTTTTTACCTGTTCTAGCTAGTGTCTGACCTCTGTAAGATACCCACTCTCGAAGGAACTCTGACTTGTCTTTCTCAGGAAGCTTAGGATCTTTTACACGATCCAAAAAATTGGTCCACTCGTCTAGTTCACGTAAGATCAAACTCAGTAAACTTAAATCTGTAAAAAAGAAACATTGGTGGTTGTTTTGTTCAAGAATCAAGAATGTACCAGGATAAATCTTCTGTAGGTAAAACAGTATTGAGATCCCATCTTCATTCTCCTTGTTAAGCTCTTCCTCTGAATATAGAACATCTTCTTTGTAATAAGGAGTTAAAACACTGAAACATGAACAAAAACAATGTGGTATAATTCAAATACATAAAGACGGATATAAACAGCTAAATGATCAATCTCTGACAAATTTCAGTCTGTAGTCATTCCATAACAGATTGGTTATTCACCTGAACGAGAGCATATCTCGTATTCTTGGAGCATTAGGCATATTCATAAAGAGAGAATTAGCAAAGAATGTGATACGGCGGCGGGCTTCCAAGTTTTGAGGAACATTTATTGCAGATTCTTTGACCGACAAGAGCAAATGAAGCCGAACAATCTACAAAGAAGAGTCAGATACACTTATTAACACACAAAATTATTCCCCGTGAAGATTATCTATCAACTTGCTCATGGAAAAATATATACCTTCTCCCGCCAGCATTTGTCCCTTATGAGGTGAATATTAATTTTCTCAAACCTCTGTTCTTTTTTTTCATTTTTGATGTTAGGAGAAAGAACACGAGCCCTTTCAAGAATTCTACAACAAGAATGAAAAAATATGAGAGGACGTCATATACTACTACTTCTGATGACATATGTTTTTATAGAATTGTATATCTCATACTTACTCATGGCCATTTACCAAGAGATCTTGAGTGATTACTTCGATAACATCCTGGAACATATTAATTAACTGAGACTTGTATGTGCCCTGGTCTTCATAGTCACTTAACTGTTTACATATTAGAACATAAAGCACAAAAAGGTTTCAAGCATTAGTTACTCTGTAAGGCCACCTAATGTAGTGAATGAGTGGACGATATTTTACCAAAATATATAGAAACTTCTCCAGCTTATCACTAAGTAGCGGTAATCCACTCATCCGGAATTCATATATAAATCTCTGTTGCTGTATGCTCATGTCCACTTCTAAAAACACCTGTTTCATGACCCTATTTCAAAAAGGCAAAAACAAAAAAAAAAAATGAATTTATGAAACAAGGCTAAAGATGCATAATATGATAGGGAATTATTTATATGTATTTTGCTAGTATACCTTCTATCAGCATCATCTTCCAGTAGAGCGGTAATTATTTTCTTCAATGTCTCGTAACTCTCAATAACAGCAAAATACATGTAGCTATCACTCTTGATCTTTCTAAATAGTTCAGCATCTTCTTTTCCCCTGAAATCTTTTGCCATGTCCACAGCTATGGGAATCTACAATTATAGAACTCAGGCATTTTACTTTATGAATCAGTTATTAGCTAGTAGAATGGAAGGAAGTTCAATTATTTGTTACCTTACTAGCAAGCAAAAAAGGTGGCCACTGGATAACAGACACATCACCAGAAGAAGATGGTACAAGAAGCAAATCCCTATCTCTGAGTTACAGCACAAATAGGAAACATTACATTACATATATGCTTCATGTACTGAACAACAATGACAAGAATGTCTTCTAACCTGTCACTGATCTTATCCTCGCTTCTCATAGAGATAATGAACTCATTCCACACCTGCGAGAAATTTGTGATGTTTTTCTGGTCCACATAGTCATCCTATAGTGCACACAGACAAAATAATCAATGACTTGTCTGTAAAATTTGGAACATGTAAGTACACTAAAAAACACAGTACCGCATGTTTTCTTTTTGCATCTTCTGATGGCATGAGGGTGCGGCTAAAGGCAATTGGTATTGACTCAAATCTAGACCGCAACATCCCTAGAGTCCGTATCTATGAAAATCCCAAACGTGTCAACAAGTAACCATTATTGAAACCATATATACAGATAGTAAAGCAGTGTTTATTCTTATAGGTATATGTGAGATCACTTATTCACTTACTTCTCCTAAATGGCTGAAGGCCCCATGTATGCCTCCAAACAGAGTGGAAAATATGGCGTACCATATTTGAGTATCCATCAGGTAAACCTACTCAAAATATATAACACACGCAAATATGTAAGCCATATAAACCAGTATATATATATGTTTCTTTGTTGGGAGCTCCTTTCATCTCTACTTACCAGTACAATTGGTGCCCATACAGCAATAACCACTCCAATATTGTTATTTGCTATATATAAAATCATATATTAGTAACAAGAAAAAGGAAAGGATAATGAAATGTAACTGCAAAAAAACAAAAGAGCATAACCTGAAAACTTACCATGGGGAAAGAATTCATGCCACTGGTAGTTTCGGACGTGCAAATTCATGATCATCTTTGTTGGCGTAATAAGGGGTAGTATCTGTTTGTAAAAATCAAATAATAGTCATCATTGCTGAAAGTAAAATCACAGTAGGAAGGCTCGGTGCCATATTAGTTTCAGCAAAGGCATGATGTTACTAAGAATAAGCAGGACAGATTGAAGTAGCAAGAGCTCGCATATGTATATCTAGATAGCCTACATTGGAGCAAACTATAAGTAAGTTAAATAAAGTAAGATAAAGGCAAAATCCAGACCTCCACATAGTAGTTGAAAGCAAGCTTGCTGATCAGTAGCATAATCCAGAAGGAGGTATATCTGACCATTACAAGTTATGCTATATGAGAACAGGCTAATGTAAAAGATAAAAGAAATATTTATCAAGTTAGATAATGTGGTCATCACTCACTTGAAGAGAGAGAACATGTCCTCATGCATACCTCTTCCAACATATAGTTTTGGCTACAAGATGGAAAGAAAGCATAAGGAAAACAAAGATGACAAAAAGAAAAACAAAAGTGAATACCACTATATACTTAAGAACCACAAGAATGGTTTAATACTTGCCTGAGCCCACCACATTATAAGCTTGATAATTCGCATGTCTGAGCACTCCATGACTCTGCGTAATGGTGGAACCAGGAACAACAAAGTAGCCAGTATGTTTGGTAACACGTAAAATGAAACAGTGTAGGTATAAAAAGACTGATCCTTCCAATCCCCAGTCCAAGTGCTGAAGAACTTTACAACTCCAGTTGGGTGTTGGACAGACTTTGAGTAAGCAATTGGAAGCAACACTGCCCACATAGCTGCTACTGCGAATTTCAGAAGGTACCGCAATATCTGAGAAAACTTGAAGTTCTTCCAAGCATTGAAATTAAGGATGATATCCAATGCAGCTATATAAAGAATTTTGAAGAGGGACAAAGAGGACAAGGAACTTCATTAGACCCAGAAAACAATTGTCACTAGTAAACAAGAAAATACAGAGGAAATCACAACCTTGTAAAAGAGTCAGATACGCTGAAGTAATAAAAATGGTCAACACTGTTTTGAATACATCCTTGTCAAAAATAGCACCTAGGGACCCAGAACCATTCCATCCAACTATTACCATAGCCTACAAAAGATACAAGGATAAATCTGATTATTTAAGAAATATAGTTTTCAGAGCAATCAACTCTTTTAGAACACTAAATTTACCTGAAAAGCCATGACAAAGAATATCCACATTCGATCAAAATCTCTGAAGAGGTTCCAGAATGTGCGGACTTCAACAAAGTTGGTTTTAGGTTTGCTTTTCCCATAAATGACTTGATTCAGCCTCTGCAATACATTAGACCTATACGATCATGTTTCCGTAGTATCACAAAATGGAAGGCTCACAAAGATATCAAAATGTTCATGATGCTAATGTATCGTATTTTGATATGAGCTTTTCTACAACTTATAGCTGTGTCTAAATCAATATACTGAGAAGGACTATGTGAAAAAAAGTTCTGGCAGCAGACAATATAGGCATATTTCAATCGAAGCATAAGACTGCTTTCTGAAACTAACCACACATAACTTCCAAAATTACAAAGTCTCATACCCTAGAGAAGTTCAATCAAGATTACAGCTACTAAGAAGCAAATGAAATATACCTCGTTCTGTGGGGTTATCTCGTCAGAGCTTAGGAAAAAGTCTGCGTTAAGGTCGAGAGGCCATCCTATTTTGAAGCATTTCCTAGACCTTCAAACAAATAAAGATGCCAGTAATCAGAAACTAGATCAAGTAGGCATGTCTAAATAATAGTAAAGAAAGTCACCAAAAGTATTCATTCAAATCATCGTAATTTCTCCATTGTGAATGGCTTGCTGTGCCTCCCTTGTTCCTTCTGGCTTCCTTCAAGGTAAGCACAATCAATTTTAGCCAAAAGATAGTGTTACAGTTCCTAATAAGAATATACAACATGAGTGACCTTAATATACTTACCTTGCGTATGACTTGATAGATTGGAGTTATAACATTCCTCAGAAACGTTTCTTCATCAATAACTTCTTCTGTTTCATATGTCTCACCACTTACAGCTTCAACATTGCTAAACAGAATTCCATAGACGTCATTTGCCATCTTAAGAACAATAACAAAAAAAAACAAAACAAGAAAAGCATTTCAATCCATCCAGAACCTGAAGAAAGTTATGGAAAATATGCATATATAATTCTACAGAAGATGAGAGAACTTACATTATGGAAAATGTAGCAGATACATTCGGGCATAAATCTAACATTTGAGGCTTCACCCCAAATTAAAAGGTACAGGGAAATATAGATAAGCTGCAGCTGCTGTGTATCACAATCGTCTGGAAACCTTTTAAGAATCAAGTTGAAGCATCCAACATCAGATAAGTTACCCAAAAGACAGAGAACATCATGCAAAAAAAAAAAATCATTAAAATCGTTGGAAATTATCACATAGTCTAGATCAAGAATATAACATACCTGAGATTAGAGTCACAGTGTAAATATTTACACCATGAGCAATAATTTTTAAAAGTCTTGTCCATTAACTCAGTGACTGTGCTAGGGTTCAACTGCAAGAAACTTACAGCATTACTAACGATAAAGGGTAACAGGAAGATATGTAGGAGTAAAAAATAAAAAGCATTCCTTACAAAAATACTCACCTCATCATATTCTTCATTATTTCTTTTTCTAATATCAGCATTTGCAAGAAGCAGTATTATATGCTCCCTCTGATTTGCCACGTTCCCTCTCTTTAATCACCATATGAAGTGAAACAAAAATGGACATGAAAAGAAGGTACAGAAAAGAAATTGCAAAAACATTTTAAGTAAATAATGCCAAACCGTCTGAAAATTAGGAGTTTATAAAAAAAAAAAAAAAAAGTACATTAAGAGAGTTAAGTAGCACGTTACCTGAAATCCGAACTCAGAGGCAAGCCATTCAAGTATGTCATTAAGTTTGGTTCTAGCCTTGCGCATTTCGTTAGGTGCATTAGATGGCAAGTGAACTCTTCGTCGAGGAAGATTGCGCACATTACGAACAGCACTGAATGCCGCCTTGACCTATTTTGTCACAGCACATAACAAGAAAAACAAAGAGTGTAAATATTTCTTTAGCATACCAATTTCATAGCAGTCACCGTGTGTTCAAACGCACCTCAGGAAGTTCCACAATTGCTGGTTTAGTCCCTACAGCATATAAAGGAAGAATGTTGTAGTGCTCATATCTATCCCTTTTCCTTTCAACTTCTTCAGCATATCGACGAGTCTAAAACAACAGAAGAAGAAAACAAGCACATGGAAACGAGGCTTCACAGAGAAATCTAATCAAATAATTACTACAGGAATTTACTAAGCATATAAACCGAACCTCATAATCGACTTTTGGAGAAGGTACAACAGTCTTCAGTACATCGTACAATACCGAGGCAATTTGGTAAAGCCTAGCCATCTCCTCCCTTTAGCAAAAACAAACAAAAAACAGAAGACTGAAAACATAAGAGTGTGACCTATTAAATCTTTGCAAGGAGTTAGGAAAGTGGCCTCACGGTTTTCTTGATGTTTCTCCTTCTTTAATATATTTCTCATAGAAGTTTTGGTAATATGCCTGAATTTCTCTAGGGTCGTTTTTTGCCAGCTGAGGCTTTGTTTCCTCTTCTTCCTGAAACAAAATCAGCTCTAAATTATCAAGTAAGGTGCAAATCATTTGACCTCTTAGAGAAACCATTAATTTCACCAAGCAAGTATATATACCTTCTCCAGTCTATGTAGCAGATAGGTCTTAAACTGACGAACACCTCGTCCACTCGATGTAGCATCCATCCTATGAGCCTTCTCAAAAGCATGAAACCGGCCTGATGTAGTTTATTGAAAAAAAAAGAAGAAATTGAATGTTACACAAATAAATTCAAGATAAACTGGGTAAAGCAAACAAGATTTACTGGAAACAAATTCATCAATATTACTCAAATCTTATTTCTCAACAAATAAGACAGTGTTAGCTTACCAAATAAAAATATCAGAGTTTAGAACAAAGAACAAAAACAGAGTACATAGCCAGAAACAAAAACAGAGCCAACCAAAAAAAAAAAAAACAAGAAAACTTACAGAGATAAGCTACTCGAGGATTATCCTTCTCAATTTCATTAGCAACGCGAAGAATGGGAGCAATAGAAGCTAAAGAAGAAGGAACAAGCTCGCTATCCATAGCGCTAGCATCTTCATTTGGCCTATCAATCATCATAGTTGTCGCACGCGACGGAGCTCTCCTGGAAAGAGAACGCGACAACTCCGCAGTTCCACTCGAACTAGCTTCCATAGCTTGCTGCCCTGAATCGAAACTACAAGTACTGCTACTACCACCTTCTCCTTCTCCTTCTCCAGACCTCAAATAATTTATTCGTCAAATCAAATATTTCACTGAAAACAAAGTAAGCGATTATCATATTTGGTAATTGAGCTCCTTTTGTACCCACTTTAAAAGAAAAAAAAAAGTGATCGATAAAGAAAGCAAAAGGGTTTTCTTCGAGAGATTGGTTAAATTTTCTATATGTGTTTTATCTGCTTTCTCGCTTTTTTTCCGTCTTAGCTTTTTCATCTTTGCTTTTTTTCCCTCGCTTTTTGATTTTTTTTCTCTGAGCAGAGTACGAAGCTGCCTCTTAATTCTTTTACTTAGCGAGGAAGGTGACAGTGGACCAAAACAGAAACTATGACCACAATTTTCCAAAAAGCTCACTCACCACGGCTGTTTTAGGATTTTTTAACCTAACATCCGTAAATACGACAACGTTTTAATGTTTTTTTCCTTGAAAAATCGCGCTATAAAATTTCAAAAAAAAAAAAAAAAAGACAATACGACACCGTTTTAGTTGTTCATATCGTTTACAAATCGATCTGCTCAATACGACGGCGTTTGTTAGTAACCAAGAAAGCGGTTAAACGACGCTGTTTAGAAAGGAAGACAAACATCTCTATTATCCACAAGTCCCCAACACATATGATGCACCTAAAAACTAAAAACTGCAATCAAGAGTTAATATTTACAGAGCTTTCTCAGATTCAAACCTTCATTCTATCTTATAAACATATTTTTTTGTCTTCGAATGCCACACCGAGAGAACAAAACGAGCTTGTTTCCACGTTCATTCACTCCAGCACGACGACACACCACATCCGGCCTAAGGAACCATTTCACAATTCCACGAGGCTATTTCCCGGTTACTAGAGAAGAACTTCAAGCCAACACTGATGACTCTTTGGATCATATAGGACTTGCCTTAGAAACCTGCACCATCATGTCCCAACCAAATACATCTCAAGACCTCCCCTTAACAATCTATGGTCGATAAAGAGAACTCTGAAACAACCTCAAAAAAACTTGAGGCTTTTCCATAATGTTTCAACTATGTATTCATTAATATTCAAACCGCGGTTTTTTCAAACCTTTCTTGAATGCTCTCAACAGTGCATTTATCTTAAAAGCGGAGGCATTCGGTTTTTTTTTTTTTTTTTTGTTATCTGAAGTGTTAGCTATAAATATTTCGGTTTATCTGATGCACACGGTTTATCAAGAGAATTGTGTACCTGATTTTTCGACACTGTTGTGGAGGCCCACTGCTGAGGAGGCTCTCTTGCAACAGTTTCATAGTTGACATAAGTAATCCTTCTGGGTTCTTCTTGTCTACTCACAATGTTTTCAGGGGGTAACTCTCGCAAAACCCATAAAACGAAAGCCAATGGTACGGTGGAACCTGTCAAAAAGCGTTCTTGTCAATAATAATGCATTTGAGGTCTTAAACCCCGCAAACGAAAGAGAAGTCATTCACCTATGAAATAGTATATGATCAGAAGAACCAATGCCTTGATGCCATGTAGTTTGCTTGGATTCCAATGATAGAAGAGCTGAGATCAAAGGTTTTATGTTGGTTAAGCATATCTGCAAATGTTGGGTTTTGGTTTACAGATATACTTTTGGTAATAATGTCTTACCGGAATGTGTGTGAGAAAAGCGATTAAAGAGCTAACAGTGAAGCAAACAACTGAGACGCCTGCTAAACCCGATACCTATAAATGGTTAAAATGCACTATCAGTGTAACGATTCGACTGACATGTCCAAGGGAAAAAAAACTTCAGGAGCCAGTAAGAATCATTAGTTACCTTTCGCATCTCTGCTGAGACTTGTTCAGACCGCACCTTCCTTAGATTAAAGAGCAGACGCAGGCCTAAAGAACGAGAAAGAGTTTGTGGCAAAATAAATTGAATTAAAGATCATAGCAATAAGCCTGTTACCACTGACCAAAGCATCTTCATGAAATGCTAGAAGAAAAATTTGAATAGCTTAAACCAGAAAAAAAGAACTGAAGCTATCACTCACCATATAAGCATATTCCTCCTCCCGTGGTTAGTATTATTGCAGCAAAAATATCGACATACACCTACACAAGGATGTGAATTTATTAGAAAACCAGAAAGAAAAAAGCATATTCTTATCATGTGCCAAAGGAGAAATACCACATACCTCAGCCAACAATGAAGCATCGATAGGATTCTTCCCGGAAGCAATCCAGATAAGGATTGCAAATGATATCATTAAGATGAACACAAGAATAACCGCCTAGCAAGAAGATAAAGATTTGTAAAGATCACAGGAATGACTTGGCTAGTGGTTAATGCACAAAATTGAAAGTATGGCATACCGCAACAACAAACTTCTGGCGGGTGCCAACATGAATCCCATGGAAAGAGCAACACTTTCTACGATCACTTGCATTTGAAGAACCTGCCTTGCTCTTGCTTTTTTCAAGCAACACTTGCTGGATACTATTTTCTTCATCATCATCATCATCCTCCTCTCCATTTCCCTGATGGCAAACATCTACCCTATAACATTTAGAAGCATCATTGTCTTATCTCAGATCGTTATTCAGATAAAATAAATCAGTTACAACACAATGTGATCAGAGTATTGAGAATATACGTACCAGAAAGAGAGAAGCAGGAGAAAAGTTGCCAGAAACAGAATTTTTGGAAAGGCTGCAAGTAGAATTCAATTCATCAGGGACTACACTATAGGAGAAATCAATGAAGAAACATACACAAAACCTTAACAAGGGAACTGAATTTTATACCCATTAGTAGAAAACCAAGTGCGTTGGACCAATGATGCCACCTTGTGCAAGTCGCTATAATCGAAGCCACGAAATAAACGACAGAACCTGCCAATAGATAAGAATAGAGACCTTACTTACGGGCTGATACTTTCCCCTAATCATCTCTGTTGCCTAAACAACAAATGCCTCGAGGGTTTTACCTGTGTTTGAAGAGCCAATCATAAGATGAAGTACCTGCAATTTCCATTGATGGATGTATCAGATAAACAACAACTAGATCCATATAACAAAAACATAGAACCTAAAAAGATGAGAAGAAGAATTACTTTTTGCCGCGTCCATCCAGCTCGTTTATTCCGCCTGTAAAATCGATTTAACTGAAAGCAGTAGGCAGCCAAGATAAATCTTATAAGCCCCACCGAACAAAAAAGAAGAGAATAAGACTTTTTTTTTTTTATTACTTCACTGTCTTAAACTACATAGGAGGAACCACGGAAAATCTGAATCTACACTCATATCACTTTTTAAAAAGAAAAGATTCCACTTTCTAATGCTAATATATATCCGATTAAGATTCCTCGAATGAAAACTCTGATTCTACACAAACACACTTAAGCTACGTGAGTTATTCAAAGAGTTGACCTTTAAACTTAATGGTCAACAACATCAACAACAAAAACACAGCTCTCAAGACTAAAATCACCCAATTCAACACCAAAAATCAATACTTTCACATCTCATCGAGTCTCAAAATACGGAATTCAGCACAATGCGTCACCTTCAGAACAGACCTAAAGGGTCTCAGCATTCAGAAATCAAATCGTTTTTTTTTTCCAAATAAACGAAACCTCTGAAATAAATAAATAAAAAGCTGAGAATCAGAATAGTGAGAACCTGAAGGAATGCGATGAAAGCAAGTGCGGCATCGATAAAAGCCAAAGAGAGATTGACGGCGATGAAGCTTGGAGCATAGCATTTCTCCTTGGTTGATTCGAAAAGCGTCGATAAGATCTTCATCACGAACCTTCTCTTTCTCTCGATCCCTCCCCGAGATCGAATGCCGAGATTTTAGGTTTGTAGAGAGAGAGAGGAGAGGATCAAAGAACAGCACCGAGACAGATGGTTGTAGGAGATGGGTTGGGTCTGGTCTGAAAATAAGATATATAAACATATTTTCTGGACTGCACAAATTAATTATTTAATTATTTTCTACAAGTGGGTACACTGGTACTTACTGTGTTCCCGATTTAAATTAGTTTATCCTCGGTCGCTTAAATTAGATTTATGATTAAATACTAAATTGTACTACTAACTAACTGGTATTTTTATTCAATTGAATTAGTATATTAGGGAGAAAAAAAGATATCACAGTAGATTTAAAACTTGGCAGAAAAAAAAAAAATATAATGCAATCATTATCTGGTTGGCCCAAGAAATAAAGTAATCAATTACTAGTATCTAATAATAATCTCTTTAACTTAAAATTTTTGAGAAGTGGAAAATGAGCTAACAATATCATATTGGTTGCTTTATGCGAAAATTATTATTTCATTTAACATTTTTAGCATACATAACTGACATGTAAAAGGATTTATTACGTGGTTGAATTAAAATGGCATTAAGTTTTTTTCTCGGGTGCTCGGTGCTCCTCCGTCCTCAGCCAAGTGCAGACCCTTCTTCTTCTTCTTCTTCTTCGGCTCAATGTAAAACAGAGCCACCTCTTTCTGAAACTCTCTACTCTTCCAACAACAGCAGACACACATCTCAACTTCTCCGACCATTCTTCAATTTCTGAAGTTATACTATATGGCACTTTGAAAAACCATCTGAACTTTCACGATGACGGCTCTTCTTCAGCACACAAATCAGATCAACTCACTTCCACAAGCGACGGTGCTGTTACTCTCTTACTTTGGTATTATTCGAATTTGAACTTGAAATTAGAATTTGCCTAAGCAAACCCAATCTTCAGTTAGAGTTGGTTTTACAGATTAGAGTTGGTGAAAATGCATTTAGCAAGGAAGATTAAATCACCTTGTATTCAAAAATAAGAGTTGAATAAAATACATTAGTTCTGTATGATATTTGATCTACAGCAGCAATACATGTTTAAATAAATATATCCTAAAGAATGAACAAATGTAAAAGGGAAAAAAACAAAGAATCTGTTCTTCTTGTTTTGTGTACAGTTTGCTTTGATGGACACTAAAATCTGTATAATTGACAAAGAAAGGTTATATATCAGCACATTTTGTAGGTGCATACCCAAGCCTGGACCTCTTTGTATCATAGAGTATATGAAAATTCTGCTGCTGGTAGTTTCCTAAGATGGAAAATGCTGATTTTGGAGTTCCTAGAATTGCCAAGCAAACCAAATCTTCATTCAACCAAATGAAAGTATTACTTGTCGGGAAGTTCCAAACCGCGCCATCTGCAAAAGCTATACCAAGCTCAGGTAGCTGAACGTTATCGATGCCAGACACGTTGAAGCAAGGATCTAGGATTGGAAAATCTCTATAGACCGGGTACTTCCCTTTCACTTTCTCAGCAATCTTGTTTTTGATGATATCATATGCAGGTTCCGCGAAATAACTTAAGGTTGTACCCGAATCAATGATCGTCCCTCCAGCGCCATCTGATGATATATTCCATGTTTCTTCAGGTATGTTTAGAGTTTCTCCAGAGACTATAATGGATTTGATCTGTACATAGTAAAATGTGTCAACAGGGTTTTCTTTCCCGGCAACAAAAGAAGTGAAGTTCAGATTCGGATGGCTCAACAAGTCTTTGTCTTCCCCAAATATCAACTTGCTACTAACGTTGGTATCGCTGTCTCTATCGACAAGGCAGTAAGAGAAGGAATGACCATAAAGAGACTGAAGCTGAGAGGAAAACGAAAGGGAGCCTCTTCCTAAACCAAGCAACCCTGCAGCACCATGGAAGAGACCTCGGTTCCAATGACCACAACCAAACATTACGTTTTCTACATTATACAAGTTCGAGTTCCCTCCACTTGTCGTGAGATTGACCGTGAAAGTCTCGACTGCGAAATCTCCAGTAGTGTTGGAGCTATCTCCATACCAGTAGTAATAAGGGCATGATTGGTTATCTGATTTGCAGGGCTTTGGAGGGTCAGGTGATGAGACTAAGTTGCATCTTGGGTCATTGCAAGTTATGTTCTTGTAGGAAGCAGAGGCTGCAGGGTCATAAAACGCACCGTTTTGTTGGAAACAGTCGTAGCAAGGCAAGCATTGAATCCAGTTTAGGTCACTCCCTGTGTCAAGAATCAAGGAGAAGTGTTTTGGTGGCGAACCAACAAACACGTCCATGAAGTACTCGCCGGAACCAAGACTCATACCGGACTCAAGTGTCGCCACCAACTGACCAGCCTGCTCTTTCTCCACCGGAGAGGTAACAGCTTCTTTCGTCTTCTTCTTCTGAAGCCTCGAAACAGTGTTTTGGTTCTTCTTCTCCAAGACCCGTTTGTGAAGCGTTTGGATTCTTGTGAGATCTCTGATTTTGAGCTCAAGAACTGAATGTGTTGTTGGCTTCCCTGTTTCTTGCTTCGTTGTCGTCCCTCGGCGCTTTAGATGAAACTTCACCGTCTTGTTTTCTCCGGTAAGTTCCTTGGTGGGTTCGTTCTGAGGTGAAGATAAGCCACAATCGTTGCTTGTGGAAGAAGAAACAGAACTGAAGCGCATCGGATTGGGAAAGTCAAATCCAGAAAAACCCGAGATGTTCTTCTTCTCATTGTTTCCGGCGACAGCTCTAGAGTCTCCGCAAAATGCTGTGACGAAGAAGAAAATAAGATAAAGGATGAAACTATGCTTGGACAACATTAGGTGATATGCCTGAGAAACAAAAGAAAAACAAAAATCCCCGGCGACGATCAAGCTTGGAATCGCCGGAAAGGAAAAGTGAGCTGGAACAAAAAAAAAATGACAGAAGCAGAAATTGTCTTTTCTATTTTTATGGAGAGATTTTGATTAGTTTGGATTATAAAGGTTTTTGATTTTGAAGTAAAAGAGGAGAATAGAAGCTCAGAGGGAGAGGGGAGAAGGAGAAGAGCAAATAACAGAGTTGGGGGGAGAGATCTGGTGAAGTCAGATTACTGAAAAAGAGAAAACAAATAAAAATAAAAATAAAAGTTGATATTTGTTGACCAAAGTCATCTTCTTCTTCACGCGGTTTCATATCTTCGTTTCTTTTACCGTTTCTTTCTTCTTGTCTTTTTTTTTTTTCGCCGTTTTCTTTCTTCTTGTCTATAACTTGATTTTATCATATTTTAAAATGGGAAAAGAGAACAAGAACATGAGTTTAATTGATAAAAGTGTACAAATTAGGTTGAATGACCGTAACTAATCTCACATTATTACAAAGTTCATAATTAAGTCAACTATAATATAGTTTCGTAAATTAAATCAACACAAAATTGGAAATGGAAAAAAACAAAAAAAAGTCTCTTGTACGGTCGTATTTGACGTAATATATTTATAGTATATTGATGTAATATATATCCAGGGTATTCTATGTGAAATATAGATTATATTCAAAATAATATTCAATTTTTAAAAATTATATATTTGAGAATTTCTTTAACTTTGAATTGTTGTGGCATAAAAGGTCTAGTAATTGACGACTGTACAAATGTAGTTGGTGTACTGCGAATTGTAAACAAACGTGAACATTTGAGATTGAAACTTGTATCTTTCTTTTATTTATTTTTGTCAACATTAATCTCTGAAAAATCCACTCGTAGTAAATTGTGTCAAAAATAAAATAAAATAACTATAACCACTAGAATATTCATCTTCTGTAATATGTCATCATCACCGGTTAAACTGTATTGTAAAAACAAAGTTTGATTGGGATACTAGGACATCAGTTAAAAAAATCTTTAAGTATAGTATTACTCTATTAAAATATCCAACACTTTGATTAGTACTTCTTTAAAAGCAATCACAAAAGAATGAGAAAATAGCCATACCAAAAAAAAAAAAGAATGAGAAAATAGAGTTTGACCGCCAACCAAACAATGAGCTCTTTGAAAAGAACAAAAAAAAAGTCGTTACCTATCGATCACTATATAATGACGCATGCTTAAGTAAAATAGACCTCGTCACAATATAATATATGAGATTCAAATAACGCATTATGAAAATAGACCCATCTCAATATATATAATCCCCACCATTCTTAGTGTGTATTATTAATTAATTACTTATATACAACAATTACTATATACAATATAGAGCAAAGACGTTAAAGTTGACCGGTGATAACAAATACTATTCAATTTTAGATCAACTTTAAGTTATAGAACCATACTATTCAAGTTGAGATCAGAGTCGAGATTTTGTATAGTTGACGGTAAGGGACGTCCGGACGAGTCCTTACGTTTTCTATTAAGCTGTTTGACTATGACCAGACCAACCAAGTACATGTTCACTGAAACTTAATAAATTGTTTTTACACAACAATTAAAAATCTTCAGGATTTTATAAGTAATAATGCAAAATCGTAGAAAAAAACGTTGCATAAAATGAAAAATTAGAAGATAGAAATTTACATTCGCTAAATTAATTGTAAAAAGCAAATAACTTTTTGAAATTCCATCCATTATAAGAGAATCGCTCAACATTTATCCAAATTCCACCTAAAACAATATTCGTAAAATTATGCGAACTCACTATATGATGCGCCTAGCTATTGATCTTAACGTTAATCTTAATTACGTCAATTTAATTAAGATACCCTACCCAACGTTTAACTAAATCAACATCCCGAAAGCGTATAAAGATAGAAGTTGACCGGGGAGATTCTTTTTTTTTTTAATACTTTTCCATTGTAACACTATTCCAAGTAAACACAAACAAAAAGTATATATATAAAACAAAATGATTTGATATTGACTTTCTCGTCGTAACGTGTTTCAAACCAGATTGTTTTCCTTTTAAAAATTTATATCCAGATTGTCGTGTTGAACAAAAATACATGAACTATACTCTGTAGCTCTTCATTTTTCTTGATGATCAAATCATACTTCGTATTACAAAACAAAAAGTATTACAAATATACATGTTAATTCCCTCCCTGTTAGAGCGCAATGTACGTTGTTTCTTGTCTAAGATGACCGTTTATGGTGGTAAACCGTTATACCTAAAATAAATCTGAATTTTGAAAACTATAAATATTTCCATTTACCCATTGACAAGGTAAATACAAGGAGGAAGTAGTTTTCTGTTAAGATTTTAAAATTATAAGAGCTTCGAAATGAAAATGAAAATAAACTTGAATAATTAGATTTTTTTTTTTTTTTTTTTTTTTTTGGTTTATATTCGATATATATGCTAGCATTTGCTATTTTTAAAAATAGATTTCTAACACGCTTTTTCGAGATAGGATCGACTGAAGATAATTAGATGAACCTTTTTCTAAACAAATTTTTTTTGAAAAATGGTGTGAGTTTTTTTTTATAGATTATATTATGAAAAAACGTCTACATATTAGAAAATTTGATCAGGACATGTAATCTAGTAGTTTCATTACGTACACAAAGGGAAATGGACGAAGTGGCAAAGGATATGGTCTATATTTTTTTCATTAAATTTGACTGGATATTTTTTCATTAAATTTGAGTGGATATACTTTTAATAATCTCATTTTATTATGAAAAAATAATAATCAAACGTTTTAGAAATATAAGTACATTCCAAATAGTGTAATTGATTCAATTTTGAAATTTTTAGAACTTGTTTGTTCGTACTTTTTTTCTTAAACTTACTTTTGAGATTGCTAAAATAACCTTCAAAGATAAACGAGAAAAGGAAAAATTATACATTTTTCCAAATTTGAAAGGGATCAAGGTCTGGAAGTTTCGGATATTTGGGTCGGGTTCAGATTGGGTTTTTTTGGGTTTGAGTTTTTCGGTTTTAGAAATTTAGGACCCGTTCGGATATTTTTAAATTTTGGGTTATCCAAATATCCGAAAATCGAAAAAAATTTAAATGCAAATCTACGAAATTACTTGAAAATATCCAAAACTCCAAAAAAAACAAAACAAATATTATTACCTAAATCTACCCAAAATTAACCTAAAATACCAAAAAAAATCCAAAATACCCAAAAACTCAGAATATTTTGGACACTTTCGCTTATTACAAGTATAACTATTACTAATATATTATTAGTATATACTTATATTTCGAGTATGTTCGGATTCGGATTCCGGTTGGATTCGGGTTCAGGTTTTCGGGTTTTCAAATTTAAAACTCGTTCGAATATTTTAAAATTATGAGTTTGGATTCGGGTAGATTTTTTGGATCGGGTTCGGATCGATTATTCGGATCCGGGTATAATGCCTAGACCTAGATCAAGATTACTAGATAAAGACATGAAACTTTGTAAAAGGAAACAAGGTAAAAAAATATGAACTTAATTAGTCCTAACTTCACTAGGAAATGAATGTAACATATCACTATAAATCTGCGGCAATACGCAACCTTGCACTAAAAAAGTAAAAAATCATAATCCCTTCTTCCAAAGTTTTCTTGCAACTCTTCTTCTTTTGGAAGATTTAAGCTTCGTTCTCTAGAGAAAACAAAAACACAATCACAATCATGGTTGCAAGAGCCGTGTTAGTCGTTTAGTGTTTTCTGTTCATTGTTTAGTCCATCTTTTACTACGGCAACAACAGATCAAGGACTTAGGCAAAATGTGAGTCCCACAGTTTCAACAACGAAAAAAAGCTTTCGCTCTTGCACGGATCTTCCGGTGTTAAGACTCGCTTCTACACTTTAGTTATGTTCGAGAAACCGGAGTTCTTGAAGTTGCTTACCGTCATGCCAATCTCGACTCTCGAGTCTTCTAGTTGGATCGCTTGGGCTATAAAGCCAACGAGTAAAGGTATATGAGGTGCTCAAGCTCTTGTCGCTCATCGTAACTCAATTAGTAGCTACTCTACTATGCTTCAAGAATCTCCTCTTAGCTTCCGTGTAACGCAAGTATCTGCTGAGTAACTTGAATACTTGATAGAGAGATTACTTCATTCGCAACTTTAGTCTTGCCCCCACCACAACCGTCTTGAGTCACTTATGGCAAGACTGTCCATTGGAAGAAGGAAATAGACTTGGGGATTGGGATGCACGCAATGAGTGGAGATCATCTCGAATCCATGGCTACTTTGAATTTGCTTTCAACGGAAACATGTTGCTTGTCAAGCAAATCCATGGATTAGTGAACGCAGTGATTTGGGGAACTAATTGATGATAAATACGAAAATATTTATTTGGGATATAGGAAATCCAAAGGGTTGGTAGATCTATCCTAAATAAAATGATCAAAGCTAATTCCGGTTCTAATAATAATAAAAAAAAATCAAACATAAATATATTTCGATTTAGTAGATTTACATGAGATAGTAATATAGTAATATCCATGAACTGTTGGATATCGGAAATGAAAGTTATCCTAACAAATGGAATATTCGGAAATCAAAGAGAATTAATATCTTCATCTTTTTTAACGCATGTAGGATTAATATTCTTATCCAACAATTAACGGATAGGTGCATGATAATTAACCATTTAAATACGAAATTGTAACGAATCACACATTAATGCATTTCGATTTTAGTTTATTTGCATAAGAAAATATCCATGAATGGTGTATTATCGAAAAAGAAAGTTATCCTAAAAACAAAATAATCGGAACCAAAAGTGGATTAATATCATTCTAATATGATAATATCAATATCATTCTAATATGATAATATCAATATAATATTACGATAAACATAAGTTACCAAACACAGTTAGATATATTACGATATCTGAATATCTTATCAAACTCTAATTGGATGATAAAATGGATAAAATCTATATTTATATTTATATAAATTAAAAGTCTTGTGGATTTTGACTAAACCTGTGACGATACCTCTATATAAACCCTTCATCCTCTAATACCTCTCATAAAATCTAAACTCTAATAATCTCTCTCTCATTTTTCAATCTTAACCGTCCGATCAACACACTCCCGACCACAAATGGCTACTTCCAATGGCGAAAAAAGCTTGATCGTCAGCTTCGGCGAGATGCTCATCGACTTCGTCCCCACCGTCTCCGGCGTATCACTCGCCGAGGCTCCTGGCTTCATCAAAGCCCCCGGTGGCGCACCTGCCAACGTTGCAATCGCCATCTCCCGCCTTGGTGGTCGCTCTGCTTTCGTCGGAAAACTCGGTGACGACGAGTTCGGTCACATGCTCGCCGGAATCTTGAAACAGAACGGCGTCTCCGCCGAAGGAATCAATTTCGATACCGGAGCCAGGACTGCACTCGCATTCGTGACACTAAGATCCGACGGAGAACGTGAATTCATGTTCTACCGGAACCCTAGTGCCGATATGCTCCTCCGTCCCGACGAGCTCAATCTTGATCTCATCAGATCTGTACGTTACTCCGACTTTTAATTATATTATTAATGTATTTTAAGATAATCAGAATGTTACACGTAGGCTAAATCTTGATGGGTCCCATATTTTTCTAACGGACGGTCACCGTAACGGTTGCATACCTAACGTAGCGGTAAAGTTAACTTATCGAAGTGCTCTGTTTTGATTTTTTTTTCACAGGCTAAGGTGTTCCACTATGGATCAATAAGTTTGATCGTTGAGCCATGTCGATCCGCTCACCTGAAGGCCATGGAGGCGGCTAAAGAAGCTGGTGCATTGCTCTCTTATGATCCGAACTTGAGGCTTCCTTTGTGGCCTTCGAAGGAGGAGGCTAAGAAGCAGATTCTTAGCATCTGGGACAAAGCCGAAGTGATTAAAGTCAGCGACGAAGAGCTTATGTTCTTGACTGGATCTGATAAGGTCGATGATGAGACCGCTCTGTCTCTGTGGCACTCCAATTTGAAGCTTCTCTTGGTCACTTTAGGTGAAAAGGGTTGTAGTTATTACACCAAGGTAAATGTTTCTTACTTGTGGATTTGGCTTTACCATTAATGTTACTAAAGTTGTTTTTGATTACAGAGCTTCCGTGGATCTGTTGATCCTTTCCGTGTGAAGTCAGTGGATACAACTGGTGCTGGTGATTCATATATTGGTGCCTTGCTTTGCAAGATTGTTGATGACCGCGCTGTGCTAGAGGTAACAATAATACCTATCAGATTACTCTGAAATTAAAGTGTATTTGCTTCGATTATTTACTGTGTCTTTACAGGACGAAGCTCGTCTCAGAGAAGTGCTTAGGTTTGCAAATGCATGTGGAGCAATTACAACCACAAAGAAAGGAGCAATTCCAGCTCTCCCTACAGAGTCTGAGGTTCAGACTCTCCTGAATGGAAACTGATTTTGAAGTCTTGATTTTGAAGGATTTCACGTTATTTCTAGTATTCAACGTCTTCTTCTTTTTTTGCTTTGTTTTTCTTTTTATTGTTTGGGGCTTTTGACTCTGTTTCCTTGTAGAAGCGTTCTACTCTGTTATGAATATCCATTTTATTCAACTTTCAAAGTGTTTTTGTCTTTTGGGTCACAATAATGTATTACTCATTACCATGTCAAGTACAAGCTGCTCTTTTAATTTGAGGTAGAAGAAGATAACAACAGTGGCAGCCATAACATGACCATTGTTGTTGATGCTGACGCATTAGCACAGGCCTAGGCTCCGTCAACTACAGTCCTCTTTACTGTACTGATGTAAAGAAGTGCATTCAAAGAAAAGGCATATCTTTATATAATACATAAGAAGAACAATATATATATATATATATGTCTAGAAAGTAGAGTAACCGGAAACCCAAGCTTCAAAAATCTCCAGTCAAGCCTTATTGCAGGTTTACTTTTAATATAAATCTGATGATCCTCTGTTGCACAACCACAGTTAGATATGTATGTGGAGGCACATTAATTAAATGACATAATTAACATGTTTGTTTGATAAGCAAACAGCTATAAGATCATAGTGATTAAGTTAAAACAGCTATATGTATCCTTAAAATTTAGTGTTTGATCATTGCAAATTTCAAAGATACCAAACCGGTTTTTAACTTTTGTAACTTTCAAACGCACAAAAAAAAAAAAGACATTTTAAAATTTGGGGTTGATTAAGCTAACTTAGGAAATTGGCAACTGCATCATAAAAATAAACATTTGAATTCTTCATCTAAGAACTCTTGAAATTTCTTTTCCACAAAAAGTTAGATTTGAATAATCTTGTTTGGACCTTCAGATCTGCAAAGAGCGTATCATCACAAGGTCGGCGGCGGAACAGATCGGAGCGACGGAAAAGGCGGTGGGAAAAGCGAGCGACGAATTTGAAATTCAGATTGAAAACTATAAAATAACGAAGAACTTCATGATCCCCTCAGGTTGATTTGTTTCTTATCCACATACTTCTCCGCCACTTCTAGCCTTTCATTCCTTCCACCCTCCGCCGCTAATCCGCTTTCCTGCACCGCCGCCACCGCCCCTGATAGTTTCAGAACGGTCTCTTATAGAGAGATAGGGTTTTATTCGGCCCTATTGCTGATAATTTTAATTTTAGGGCTCAAATGGGCCGTACGAATAGGCCTAATAACTTAGCTCCAGAATGCAATAGTGGTGATGAATTAAACTTTGGGCCTATATTCATTTTACTGATATCATGTTTTTTAATATTAATATTTAAATATATTTTGACAACTGTTAGCGTCATATCTAATGTACTTTGTTATAAATATAAAAAATATTTGTGAAGGTATCTCATAAAAAAAAATTAATATTCATATTTATAAGTAGTTTATTAGTTCTATGGTTTGTTATTTTCACGTCAGATTATTGGTATCTTACTTGGCGGAACTCTTAATATTCAAAGCTTTAATAATTCATCTATCGGTTAGAAGATGAAATTAATGATCCGACGAGGCGACGACTTATATACCGACATGAGTTTTGGACCATATAAATTCGGATACCATGACATAACTCGAGTCAAATGTGATTTGTACGTAAGTTTATTTTATTTTTAAAATAAGAGAAGAAATACTGAAATATGGTATGAATTTTCGGGTTTCATAAAATATGGTCGAAATTAAACCTGTGCATGTAACCGTGTTCATCTTTTGCCCGTATTTAAATTCATATCTCTCGCCCAATTAATGTACGATTACGTAATAAGTCTAATTCGCCTGATATTTGTGTACAGATAATATATATGGCTGCAAACAAAACTTAGTTGAGTGGCCAATGTGGCCTTATACAGCTTCGAATCGACGCCATTACAAAACTCGTCCCTTTCTAGGAAAAAGCAAACGAGGGCCAAAGACTTTGTAAGGAAAACGTCTCCTTTCGGTGGATGCTTTGTTCAAAATGCCCCCGCATATATCTCTCTACTTGTAAGTTGCTGCTATGTGATTTTTTCAAGACTTTATCATAATATGTTCTTTATTATAATCGGTAGGGGTTGATGCACATTAAACGATAAAGATTGATGTGATAAGGGTTCGAAACTGATCTAATATGATAAATTATTGTGATAAGATTGAGTTGGGGAAATTTATGTGAGCAGAATTTTGATGGACCCATTATATGTGTGGTCCATGAAAACGAGTCATTACGGACCACGGAATATTAACACGAATTTACGATATCGTAATTGCATATTTAGAAACTGTTATTTTGTATCAAAAAATTTGTGATCAGTTGCCAACAACGTGTTTTTTTTTTTTTTTTTTTTGTGAATTTTAGTAATCAGGTTTTTATAAAAATTTAAAGTAAAAAATCGTAGTCGGTTACACATTAATAACACAAAAAAACATACGATAGTAAGCTTTTACTAGTCAACACTTGAATTAAAATGCGATATGTAAAATGGCGGGGGAAAAAATAATGATTCCACGAGATAATTTCCAGTCGGTTTCAATGAGAGTCTGACAGAATATTGAATTCAGATAAATTATAAAGCCCCTTGTAATAAGATGATAAACTCATCAAAGCATTGTAGAAAATAGATAGATAGCTTAATTACGTATGTCATATGGGGGTGTGTGTGTGTGTGTGTGATTAGACAAAAACACCCTTAAATCATTGGTCAAGAGTTTCAGATAAGATACAGATCATAAACCACCTATAGAAATGGAGCAATAGATCTCTCTCACCTACATAGACAAGATCCAACGCAAGTGGTGGGTCCCATCAAGTCTTAACTAGTTGTCTGACAATTCGCCACGTGTCGATCACCCTGTTCGGTTTCAGTACTATTGCCCCCACCGAATCATTTTCCTCCCCTCGCTCGCTGTAATCTCTCTGCTTCAGTTTCCCTCTTTCTCTCTCTCTCTCTCTCTCTCTCTCTCTCTCTTGTCGCTTTCTGTCTGAACCTGGCAAGAACCTTTAGCCGCCTCTCTCTTTCTCTCTTCTCTGTCGTCTCTCAGTTTCTTAACAATTTCTTTCTCTGCAGAGAGAAGAAACCCGAGAAGGTTTATAGACAGACACGATTTTGTTACATTTGAAGCAAAAAAAAAAAAAAAAAAAAAAAAAAAACAGATATAGCTAAATCTTCCCTTCATTCAGAGGCTTCTAAATCTGGTAATTCCTTTTAAAGCTTTGGTTTAAAAAGTTTACCATATATAGAACTAGTTCCCTTTTTTTTGCCTTATTAAATCATTTTCCTTCCTCGATTGCTGGAGAAAGGGGTTGCTTAGTTTAATCATTTCCTAATGATTTAACTGTTGAGATTTGGAATAATGTTTCGAAGTTGATTGCTTTCATTATCCTTTTTTTTTGCTCCTTGAGTAAAAGATCCTGTTAATCATTTATCTTCATTATTAATTATTAGTTTTTTATTCACTTCCAAAAGGAAAAAAAAAAGTAATATATTCTTATTTGGGTGTCGCCGCCAGCCACAGATCTGACAGACATGGAACAAGTTTTCTCTGAGTGGAATTTTGAAGATAATTTTCACTTATCCGCTAATAAAAGATCAATCAGGTTATATAATATTCCAAAGTCAAATATTTAATAATTATCGATCTCACTTTTAATCATAATCACTTAATTAATTAAGTGTCGTTTATTTGTATATGTATGTTTGGGACAGACCAGAAGATGAACTAGTGGAGCTATTGTGGAGAGATGGTCAAGTGGTTTTACAAAGCCAAGCTCGTAGAGACTCATCGGTGCAAGTCCAAACTCACAAACAAGACACCCTAAGAAAACCCAACAACACTTGTCTTGACAACCAAGGAACAGTAAGAAAACCTAATCAAACTTTTCTCGAAGATCAAGAAACCGTCTCCTGGATCCAATACCCTCCTGATGACGTCGTTGACCCCTTTGAATCCGAATTCTCCTCTCATATCTTCTCTTCGATTGATAACCTCGACGGTCCAGAGAAGCCACGGACGATCATCGAAGACACTGTTAAGCACGAGGCTCAAGCCATGGCTCCTCCCAAGTTTAAGTCCTCTGTTTTAACTGTCAGACCAAGCCATTGCGGGAGCAACCAGTCAACGAATGACCATCAAGTGACTACACTTATGGTTTCTATGAGTGATAGAAGCAATAATTTCGTAGAACGACTCGACACTTCGTCCGGTGGCTCGTCTGGTTGCAGCTACGGATTAAACAATAAAGAAACCGGTAGAGGAAGAGGCATAACCATTGACCGTAAAAGAAAACATGTAATGGACGCTGATCAGGAATCTGTGTCTCAGTCGGATGTACGTTTGATCTCAACCGATGATCAAACCATGGGTAACAAATCGAGCCAACGGTCAGGATCTACGCGTAGAAGCCGTGCAGCTGAAGTTCATAATCTCTCAGAAAGGGTATATACTTCTTACTAACTCGTCGTTCAGTATATATATATGACTCTTTCGTAGTTTTACATGTACATATTATATTATTGTGTGTGTGTTTTTAGAAACAATTCAGTTTTCAATTCCATTAAATTTTGTGATCTTCGTTTATTATAGAGGAGGAGAGATCGGATCAATGAAAGAATGAAAGCTCTTCAAGAACTCATACCTCACTGCAGTAAAGTAGGGTTTTTTTTTTTTTTTATGTGGGAAAAAATGCTCAAAGGAATCGAGATAATTAATTTTTAATAAAGTGTTTAATTTTTAATTTGGTAATTTGTGCAGACAGATAAAGCTTCGATATTGGATGAAGCCATTGATTACTTGAAATCACTTCAAATGCAACTGCAAGTGATGTGGATGGGAAGTGGAATGGCGGCAGCAGCTGCAGCAGCAGCGACTCCGATGATGTTTCCCGGCGTACAGTCATCTCCGTACATTAATCAGATGGCTATGCAGAATCAGATGCAATTTCCTGTGATGAACCGGTCCGCTGCACAAAATCATCCCGGTTTAGTATGTCAAAACCCGGTACAGTTACAGCTCCAAGCACAGAACCAAATGTTATCGGAGCAGCTCGCCAGGTACATGGGTGGATTTCCACAGATGCCATCGGCGCCGAGTCAGGTTAGTTGAAAACGACATCGTTTGATTTCATTTATTTAGATAAAACAGATACCTAACGTGTCGTAATCAAATTGAATGCAGGTCGTGCAACAGCCAATGGACATGTTGAGATTTGGGTCTCCGGCGGGACAGCAACAGCAAAGTCAATTGCCGACACCGGCTACCACCGACAGTCTTCGTAAAATTGGCTGACGTGGACATTTTATTTATTTTTGGTCGCCTAAGTATGAAACTTAAAACAAATGTATTTACCTTATAAGATACTCATACTTGTTGTAACTTATTTAAACAACTCAACAAATATCAATTAAGTGTTGAGAACAAAAAAAATACATGTAAAACAATATTTTGGCTATTAAGCTTATCAGCATCCTATATTAAGGCTTAACTGGGCCTGAATTGACATTCTCATGAAGTTTTATGTTTTGTCTGGGTACTTTTCAGCCCATATTTATACTCCACTTTGGGCTTTGTTTACATTCTGCACAAATACTTTAAAAACTCAAAAGAAAAAGAATCACGCTAACGTGATTTAGTCCATCACGATTTGTACGTGCTCGGTTTCTATTTTTTTTTTTTGTCTGTCAAACTACGTGCTCGGTTTCTAGTTTCCTCAAGTTACTACTTATTAGGGCGGTGACCGAATAAACCAATTATGCCCTCCTATCGTGACACGTGTCCTACAAATAGAACGAGTTTCTCACTATTATATACTCTAGCGTGTAGCAAATCTTTCCCAGTTGAAAAAGAAAGCAAATTTAAATACCTAACTCGTTGTCCAAAAAAATAAATAAATAAACACGTAACCAATAGCCTTGGAGCACCTCAGCAATCTCAAACAAACACGATTAATAGAAAAAAGCTGCGACTCTTTTTATTAAATCTCTGTCTCTCTCCCTCTGTGGTAAATTTGATTTTGCTACATGCAATTACGCTTTCGAATCTGATAAGAGGGAATCGCATGAAATTGTTTGGTTTAAAAACTTCGATTTCAAGCTACTTTACAACTACGTGTCTTCTGATCTCGGTCCTTAGTTTTTCTCCCCAATTGCCGATTTCGCTCTTTCTCTTCGAGCAGAAATCGTTAGATCCTTTATCGCTTAATAGTAGTCATAATTATTTGATTAGTATCGAGTTTAATTTGTCACGATTAATCACTGATCATGGAGTCGCAAGGAAAATCTAATCCTCAGCTGCGTAAAGGTATGTTTTTTTTTTTTTTTGTTTTTTTTTGTTTTTTTTTTTTTGTGAAATCTTAATCCTTGGTATTATTTTACATAAATACGATTTTTGTTACCCTCAATTTAGTTTTTTTCCTTCTTTTTTTTGGTTGATCTAATTTATTTGAGTGCTTTGTTTTGTTTAGCTGTAATCTAAAATATGAGTACAATGATTTGGGTTTTGTTTAATGTACATGTTGTGCTCTGTAAGAAATTTACTATTTTTCCTGGAATCAAAGTCTCAAAGCTCTCAACTGTTTCATTATGTTCTTGTTGTTTCAGCTATTTGCGTCTCAACCGGTGAGAGCATGAAGAAGAGAACACCTTCAGTGATAGTGATTGGAGGTGGTATGGCTGGTATTTCAGCTGCTCGTACTCTTCAAGATGCTTCCTTTCAGGTTTGTAATACGACATTGCAATCTTAAGCTTACAATGCTGTAAGCAGAAAGCAATATAACTATGTTTGTACTAAGTGAAGGGTCTTATTACTCGTGTGTTTCTGTTTTTTTTTTTTTTTTGTTCAGGTTGTGGTATTGGAGTCCCGTGATAGAATTGGTGGACGAGTTCACACCGATTACTCATTCGGTTTTCCAGTTGATCTGGGTGCATCTTGGTAAGGGATCGAGTCTTTCAACTTTCTTTCTCATTGATCCATGTCTTTTGTCACTGCTGCTAACTAACCAACATCGTTTTTTGATAGGTTACATGGTGTCTGTAACGAGAATCCTCTGGCTGCAGTAATTGGGAGATTAGGATTACCCCTTTATCGTACTAGCGGTGACAATTCGGTTTTGTATGATCATGATCTTGAGAGGTGCGTACAACAATTTTGGATATTCAAAATCTTGATCTTACTTAGTCTTCTCTCTTTTTTGTTTAATTCATAAGTACAATTCTGTTTCCTGCAGCTATGCTCTATTCGATAAGGCTGGTAACCAAGTTCCTCAAGAGTTGGTAACAAAAGTTGGCGAAACTTTTGAGCACATTCTGGAAGAGGTGTTTGCTTGTTGTTCAATTTCTCTTTTATTCTGTCTCTTGATGCTGCGTGTCTTTGATTTACTAGATAGTTTTTTCATGAATGCAGATCTGTAAAGTCAGGGATGAGCAGGTTGAAGATATGTCTATAGCTCAAGCCTTTTCTATTGTTTTCAAGAGGAACCCTGAATTGAGGTATGGAAACATATTGTCTCAACTCAATGCTTTGATTTTTGTTACATATCCGCTTTTATATTTGTTACATGCTCAATTAGTTTTTTCACTTCCAGGTTGGAGGGGCTTGCCCATAATGTGCTTCAGTGGTACTTGTGCCGCATGGAAGGATGGTTTGCTGCTGATGCTGAAACTATCTCAGCAAAGTGCTGGGACCAGGTTAGTAACTAAATTGCGGTTTGTTCTCTGTTTAGTGGTTGAGGTATGTTCCGGTTTCTTGATTTGTCTATTAAAACATTCGCAGGAAGAACTGTTGCCCGGTGGACATGGTCTTATGGTTAGAGGATATCGCCCTGTTATCAACACTCTCTCAAAAGGTCTTGATATACGACTAAGCCACAGGTAAGACTCGTTTTGTCCATGGAGTTTCAACCATTTTCCGAATCTGCAGCTAAACCTTATTGGCCTTCTGTTTTGTCAGGGTTACCAAGATTGCAAGGCGCTATAGTGGAGTTAAGGTGACTACAGAGAAAGGAGACACGTTTGTTGCTGATGCTGCAGTCATTGCTCTTCCTCTTGGAGTCTTAAAGTCAGGAATGATATCATTTGAACCAAAGCTTCCACAGTGGAAACAAGAAGCTATCAACGATCTTGGTGTAGGAATCGAGAACAAGATCATATTGCACTTTGACAATGTGTTTTGGCCAAACGTAGAGTTTCTAGGAGTGGTTGCAGAAACTTCCTATGGATGCAGTTATTTCTTGAACCTGCATAAAGCCACAAGCCATCCTGTCCTTGTTTACATGCCGGCTGGTCAGCTCGCTAGAGACATCGAGAAAAAGTCTGATGAATCAGCTGCAAATTTTGCCTTTTCGCAACTCCAGAAAATTCTTCCAGATGCATCTTCACCGGTACTGCTCTAATCTGTCTATCTATATATCCACTAAAATTTCTTTATTCTTTGCCAATGTACAAGGTCTAATGGATTTTTGTTGGCAGATACATTATTTGGTATCAAGGTGGGGATCAGACATCAATTCATTAGGATCATATAGCTATGACATTGTGAACAAACCTCATGACCTCTACGAGAGGCTGAGAGTGCCACTGGATAATCTATTCTTTGCGGGGGAAGCCACTAGCTCGAGCTACCCGGGATCAGTACACGGTGCTTATTCAACCGGATTGCTGGCTGCTGAAGACTGCAGAATGCGCGTGCTTGAGCGGTATGGAGAGCTTGAACATGAGATTGAAGAGGAAGCTCCTGCTTCTGTCCCTCTTCTCATCTCCCGTATGTGATTAAAACCTCAGGTTTTGTTTTTTTGTTTTCATATGGGAACATTGTTAGATTTGATTTTTACGAATTCATGTGACATAACTTAAAAAAAGGTTTATATGAGACTAGTTCAATCTCTTGTGCGTAATACCACTCTTTATATTCACAAGCTGATTCGGATCTCTTGTCGAAGTCAACTGTTGTGCAATATGGATTGTGGTAATCCATCTGATCCAAGAACTATGTATAAGTATTAAAGCCAAACGCAAAGTTCAAATAAAGATTTTCATACAATCATTACCTTACACAGTTGGAGAATACAACTGTCTTCTTTCTGCTTCTTTGTTTCTTCACATGAGAATAATCGCAGAACGCAATTGAGTCATTTGTGTAAATATCAGGTGTTCATAGGGGTATTACTGTCTAAAATTTCTCATTCAACTGAATTAAATTTTGAGTTAAAAAGGTTAATAATGCTCCAGAAAAACAATAATAATAAAATAATATCCACTTTTGAAGTTACAAGTTTTAAAAGGATAAGAGAAGCACAGCTTTCTTCTTCTTCTTCTTCTTCCTCTCTAGGCTGCTGCAACAGAGGAGGAGAAGCTGCGAACTTTAGATGTCACAGACTGTAATTTTCAAACCTTTCGTCTCAGTTCCATCAAGTAATCACAGGTTTCATTTTCTCTTTCTTATCTTCTTCTTTACCTTTTGGAACTACTTTCATTTTGGGGCTTTTGTTCTATAATTTTCTTTCGTTTTCCATTGACGGGTTGAGATAATTCTATAAACAAAGGGGCCGCCTTTCTGAATTTCTGCAAAAAAAATCGTGCTGGGTTTAGTTTAATTTCATCGATTGTGTTAGCTTAAGTGACTGTTAGCTGAGTGTTAGTAACTTTTAGGGTATATGTTCTTTTACCTCAAATCTTAAGCTATTGAAAGTTTTTAACTTTTTCATTTACAAATTCGTCTATGTGTTTATGTTTGTGTCAGCCAGAGGAAACTAGAGAACAATATAATCAATGTTGGTGTTAAAATCCAAAACCGATTCAGAGTTGTTTGTATGGGAATGCTGGCTCCAAGGAAATTCCTGCAAAAGAGGAGGAAAATGGAGGTTTTCAAAGATGAAGCTGACGAGAAGGATCAGAAGAGATGGAGAGGGCTTATGCTAGAGATTGAATCTACGGGTTCTGCAGTTCCGGTGCTTAGGGAATACAGAACTGGCAGTGACCAAGGTCTTCCTAGGGATCTTGTTTTGGGTACTTTGGTTAGATTTAAGCAGCTCAAGAAATGGAACCTTGTCAGTGAGGTATGGAGAATGAATTGAGTCCCTTTTTATGTTTTCATCCTTTCAGATACCATCAGCAATCTGAAAGCAACTGTTTTAGAATCTTCCAATGTTTGATTAGCTGAACGAAATTCATCAAGTTAGTCTTGAATCTTGATTGAGATATTTGATGTGTCATCTTATTCGACTGTTGAGGATTTCAATATTGGTGCTGCCAAAAGCTGTGTTTGTTGTTATTTATATACCTGAAGAATTTCTCTTATAGCATGACAAAATCTGTGATTACTCTCAGCAATGTTAGAGTATTGACTATTTGCAAGCTCTTAGTTTTAACAAGAAAGTTGTTGGGCTGTGCCTTATATTTGGTTCCTTTGTTTCTTTTTGATTTCCAGATTCTTGAATGGCTTAGATACCAGAACTGGTGGAACTTCAGTGAAATGGATTTTTTGATGCTCATTACAGCTTATGGGAAACTAGGAAACTTCAATGGAGCTGAAAGGGTTTTGAGCGTACTCAGTAAGATGGGCTCGAGTCCAAACGTGATTTCTTATACCGCTCTCATGGAATCTTATGGAAGAGGAGGCAAATGCAACAATGCTGAAGCCATATTTCGGAGGATGCAGTCTTCAGGCCCAGAGCCTTCTGCTGTAACTTATCAGATTATACTTAAGACTTTTGTAGAAGGGAACAAGTTTAAAGAAGCTGAAGAGGTTTTTGAGACTCTTTTAGATGAGAAGAGATCGCCATTGAAGCCGGATCAAAAGATGTATCACATGATGATATACATGTACAAGAAAGCTGGAAACTATGACAAGGCTCGAAAAGTATTTGCTTCAATGGCTGAGAAAGGAGTTCCACAGTCTACTGTCACTTACAATAGCCTTATGTCATTTGAAACTAATTATAAAGAAGTTTCTAAGATCTATGACCAGGTGATTATTATACTCTAGAAACACATCGAGATACCTGTAAGAGTAGTGAACTAATCCTTTTAACTGACTGTTTAACTTTTCAGATGCAAAGATCTGGTATTCAACCGGACGTTGTAAGTTATGCTTTACTTATCAAAGCATATGGTAGAGCCAGGAGAGAGGAAGAAGCTCTATCTGTTTTTGAAGAGATGCTTGATGCTGGTGTAAGGTCAGTTTTTCAGATTTCAGTTTTTAGTTTCCAACAATTATTTCTTTTTGCTATGGCTGAAGAGTATACGGTATGATTTTTCATTTGGATATATTATTGTTGTCTTTTATTGTTCTTCAGGCCGACACATAAAGCTTATAACATTTTGCTTGATGCATTCGCTATTTCTGGGATGGTGGAGCAAGCAAAGACTGTCTTTAAGAGCATGCGACGAGACAGGTAAATAATAGTTCTACCATCTTCTATGTTTTAGATTGATAACAACAACTGACTTGTTTCCCTCACAGGTTTTTCCCGGATCTCTGCTCTTATACAACTATGTTATCAGCGTATGTGAATGCCACGGACATGGAGGGTGCTGAGAAATTCTTCAAGAGGATAAAAGTAGACGGTTTTGAACCGAATATAGTCACCTACGGGACAATGATAAAAGGGTATGCGAAAGCAAACGATGTTGAGAAGATGATGGAGGTATATGAGAAAATGAGGTTAAGTGGCATCAAAGCGAATCAAACCATCTTAACAACCATCATGGATGCATCAGGGAGGTGCAAGGATTTCGGGAGCGCTATTGGTTGGTATAAGGAGATGGAGAATTGTGGGGTACCACCTGATCAGAAAGCTAAGAATGTGCTTTTATCATTGGCTTCAACTCAAGATGAGCTAGAGGAAGCTAAGGAACTTACTGGTCTCAGAAATGAGACAACAACCATTATTGCTAAAGTGTATAGGTCTGATGAGGAGGAGGAGGAAGATATAAGTAGTGATGATGAGGGTGAAGATGATGATGAAGATGAGGATGAAGGAGATGATGATGATGATGATGCAAGAGAAACTGTGTTGTATGATACAACACAAGAAGGGTCTTTGGCGTATGGTAGCTTACAGACGGAAGAACTTGTGGGGTTATGAAAACTGAGAAAAAAGTTTTTATTTTTGTAATCATCTAAAGCCACAAGATAAGATTTTGCAGAAGAGGACTAAGTAGTTCGTCCATTATTTTTGTCTGTAGGTAACGAAATGATATATGTTTGTGAATCCTGAAATAACTTAAGAATCAAAAGGTTGCATATTTCATATCTCTTGCCCCCAAAAGAGGAGGAAGAAAACAGAGTCGATGTTGCTGTTATCTTAGACTCCTTCGTTAGCCATCTCTTGATTCACAGGTGCCGAAGTTTTTAATCTCTGAGCTGCATTTTCCACCTGCAACAGATGCCAGAGTAAAGGTAAGAAGTTAAGAACTTTGGACTATAGGGAGACAGAGAGAGATTTGTGACTGTCATACCTCAGAAGTCCAGTTAGTTCTAAGTGTAAGAACAATCAAAGTTAGGGTTTGAAGTATGACTCCTGCAATCATCCCCCACCAGATCCCCTGTAAAGAGAAATCTCCCAAATCTTATGATACAGATACAATACATATAAATACAAAAGAAGAGAGAAAAAGAGAGAGATTATACAGCAACTCCAAGACTGGTTTTGAAGCCAAGAACACAGCCAATAGGAAGACCAATGACATAGTAAGTAACAAGATTCACATAAGCCACCACTGCTTGCCATCCACTTCCAATAGCAACCCCTTTTTTCAAATTTCAACCAAGAAAAAAAGCTCAATCCACAAAGAGTAAAGATCAACCAAATATTCAAAAAAAGGTATCTTTTGTGTTTGTTCTTTACCAGAGAGAATTGGTTGGATTCCATTTAAGAAAATGGAAACGGCGAGGAGAGGAAAGAGGTCAGAGACGGCAGCTATGACCTGTGCGTCGCTAGTGAAGGCTTTGCTAAGGCCAACTCGAAACACGAGCACGACAACACATAGAACTAAGCTTATGAGAATAGTCGTGACGTTGACCACCACCACTGATAACTTAGCCACTCGTGGGTTTCCCGCTCCTAGCTCGTTGCTCACTCGCACACTGACCAAAAACAAATATAACGGCACGGTGTTTTCAAATGGATCATTTAAATTTAAACTGCTTGCCGTTTTTTGTTTTTTTTTTAATAAGTTACATACATACCTGATTGCTGCACTTAGACCAAGCATGAACTGCATATCCCAATTCCAGTAATACATGCTGCAGAAAATTGACTAAAACCAGGTCTAGATATAACTGAGATTGATTGGTATTTGATAAATCAAGGGGAAACAAAAAAAAAATACCATATCGAAATTGCGTCTAGAGAAATTGTCGGATTAGGGAGTAAACCGGAGATGATCACTAACCCTTGGTTGTACCATATCTCCAAACTACAGAATTTTCATTTCAAATTGGTATCAGTTTTTTTCGAACCAGAGACTTAACCGGTCAAATCAAACAGCTTTGTGTTTACCATAGCATGACTGCTGAAGCTAACGTGAGCTTGAAGTAAGGCCATATCCCTCTAAATGCCCTAGCTGAAAACCCGGTCCAAGTCTCCTTACAACTCGGGCTCATCACGATATACAGAGCGTTCACAGCCACCAACAGCCACCACGAGAAACTCAAAACCAGAGCCGCCCCAAGCAAGCCGAAATCTAGAACGTCTGTAACCAGCCACGTGAGTAACGTGTGGATCAAGAAAACTCCCAAGGACATATAGGCCAAAGGATTCACTATGTTCTGAGCCTGAAGAAACCTCTGCATCGGGCAAGCGAGGGCAAAAGCGTAAATCTGTGGAATAATCCCGCGTGCAAAGACCTGACCCTCGTGTGCGATTGCTACGGATTGGCCTATAGCCTTTAGGATCGGACCCGAGTACCAGTAAAGAAACGTGAGGAGGACCGCGACTGCGAAGTGCAGAACCATGGCTCGTTGGCAGATTATTCCCATTGATGAGTATTGTCTCGCTCCGTACGCTTGACCACAGACCGTCTGGACCGCGCTCGCCATTCCCAACTAGTCAAATTTGATTAAGAAAACGCTTAAAATTTTAAAATATTCATTACAGATAAACTGAATAAAAAATGACCGACATTGAAACCGAACCAAATTCTAATTTGCTTAAATTTGGTTTCTGTTCTATATCTAAGACACGAAAACTTAAATCCAAAATGGAGAATAAAACCAATTGAAAACTTCAATTTCTTAAAAGTTAATTTTTACAATAAGTAATGTTTTTTAACCATTATTTTTGTGTTCACTACAGAAACTTAACTTATTTTTCTCATTTATCCTTATAACTCATAAATTGAAAACTCTGAAAATCAGTAACTTATACCGAAACCCGGATTTTCAAAATGGTAAGCAAATAAATATTAGTATTAAATATTAGTATTATGCGACTTACGAAGTCGTCTCTGTTTTTTTACTCTGTTTTACTGTTTTTTTTTTTTTACTTTGTTTTAAACCGTATTGACTGAAATGTTTCTGCTTACCATGATACCGTAAGCGAGGCCTTGGATGCCAACCGTTGCGATGGAAGCGCCAGCAAGCTGAAGAGAACCGAGATGGCCAGCGAACATAACGGTGACGAAGCTGAGCATGTAATTCAGCACAGAGACCACAATGGAGGCTCCAGATAGCGTCCATAGAAGCTTTGACTCCCACATGGACAGCCTTAGCCACCACCGTGGCGTCACCGTGGATCCGTGACGGCGAAGTAACTCCTCTATCTCCAGCGAAGACCTTTCCGATATCTGAGAATCAGAGTGGAGTCGTCTCAATAGCGGCTCGTATGTCTCTGTGGAGCTCATGGTGCGTTTTTTTTTTTTTGCCTTTCTTTCTCGTATCGCTGTCTTTTAATATTACGACTGTTTGTTTGGTTTATGTTGTGGGTTCGAATCGTTGACCGAATGGAATCGATGGTTTATATCAATTATGACTGTTCGGTCAGAGTTTTGATAAAGCTGAGTGCATAGTGTAACAACCATTCTCTGGCTACCGTTAACCGAACAACGTTTGCTATTATAGTATAGATTATATTAAAAGAAAATATCATATACAAGGGCACATTTTAAGTTGTAATATCACCACATGACACCGATATATTTGAAAGGTCGTGGGTGTCATGCACTGTAATATAAACTGCAAAAGGTGACATCTGGGCTAATTTCCCTACTATCAAACATTAGCCAAATGTGAAACTTGTTGACAGAGTCGAAAAGAGAACATCCGATCTGAAAAACTACAAAAGAAAGAAGAAGAAGTGATTCAAGTGAACATCTGAATACAACCGAAATCATATGGAAGAAACTGAACCGAAACAATTTTCTCGTAGCCTATTGGTTATTCAAATAACATGAACCGGGTTCAATGAAACTTCACTACACCGGTTATATGGGAGTATCAGTGTTATACAGTGTTTAACGGTACCTTCGGTGAAAAAAAGTTGTAATTTATATAACAGTACCTAATGTTCTTCGACGAGTGTGGATAGATCCAACGGCTAGTCTCAACACTGTACATGGGTGAAAAATATATTGTTTTCCACATAGATAATTATCGAGAAAATGATAAAAGAAAAATAGTGATAAAGAAATATTAGTTAACTTTTTCATAAAAAACTTTTCCAGAATCATAATTTATTTTACATGACATGTATTGCATTAAATTTTGAAATGGTGGGTTAGGCCAACTAAAGATACTTCTAATAATAATGAGTTTTTGAGAATTATGGCCCACCAAAAGTCCCCCCAGGTCCACCAGAAGTCCCTCAGGCCCATTTATATACCGAGCTGCTCCTGAAGCCCATTGTGGACCAACCAAATAATCCGAAAAAAAGAAGGGAAAATTAAGAAATTATTCGCATTTGATGAACTGTCCCTGACGTAAGATGAAATCAATGAGTTGTCTATTAGGGTCGGATGGGCCCACTAAATTCAGAAGATTACTCATTATTTAAACTAATTACAAAAAGTACTTTATTTTCTAATAACTTTATAACTAGACTTTTCCATCATATCAAAATTTAATACAATATACTCTCATTAGTTTCTTCTAATCAATTCAATATACTGCCGAAAAAAAAAAAAATCAATTCAATATACTGTACTCTAAGTCTCTAATTAATTATCAAGTATTATACTATACAGATTTTTTTTTTTTTAATTTTTCTTTAACAAATATGCATGTATATAATAGAAGTACTGTTTTGTTATGATTAATATTATTTGATACTTTATCTATTTACATTAAATAACTGAATGACAATGAATTAAGTTTTGATACATCTATCAAAAAATATATTTTCACAAATTCATTCTAAAAATGCATGAAAATAATAAATTTAAATTGGTAATAAAAATTTAGAATATGTTATAAAAAAAAATTAAATAAGATGATACAAATTTAATCCAAATCATGCAATTTATTTTACTGGTTTTTTTTTTGTGTGGAAATTTTGTCCTCTTTTAACATTTGTTTCATAGTCCTATATACTCCCCTATTTTTTTTACTGACAAAAAAAGAAAAGAAAAAGAAACAAAAAAGGTCCATGGACCGTGCAAACTAGTAGGGCGTGAAAATAAAAACTGACTAGCTCCAGGTAAGTCTCGGTTTGTCGTGTATTTTTTGTGGCTCACGTGGAAATTATTTTCACTTATAACCACGCGCGTGCGAGACTTAACCAGACCCAACGAACCATTGATAAAACCCTAGACCCCTTCTTCTACCTTTCTCTCCTCTTCCTCCTGTTTTTGAATCTCGTCTCTTCGATTTCCACCGGAGAGACGACCGGAAGACTTCAAATTCTTCATCTGCCGATTGTTTTTTTTTTTTTGTTCGAATTGTCGAGTTTGTGAATTTCCCTATTTGAGTAGATGGATCCACGCAGCCTTTCCGTAATTGTTGGCGCGGCTGCTTTCAGTCCCAATCCTGACGAGCGTAGAGCCGCTGAGCAGAGCCTTAATCAGGTCTAAACGGAATCTTCTTCTTCTTTTTCTTCTAATTCTTTCTGCTTTGCTCGATTTTTTTTTTTTTTTTTTTTTTTTTTTTTTTTACTTTTAG
The DNA here is from genome assembly GCA_963667165.1 of Barbarea vulgaris. Taxonomy (NCBI): domain Eukaryota; kingdom Viridiplantae; phylum Streptophyta; class Magnoliopsida; order Brassicales; family Brassicaceae; genus Barbarea; species Barbarea vulgaris. Next base: position 31,633,570 of record OY763888.1, on the reverse strand, counting down.
AAAATTGTTAAGAGGACTAAGCTTATCCAAACTCTGAATATTAGATGTTTTTGTTTGTTTTTAATAAGATTGACTTGATTCGACTTTGGTCAACGATTTTTAGAGCAATCGTTTCTATGTGAATTAGTATGGTTTAAATTTTTGTATTGAAAATATCGAAATTTTGCAGCTTCAGCACACTCCGCAACATTTGATAAGGATATTGCAAATAATTGTTGATGTTAACTGTGACCTTTCTATACGCCAAGCTGCTAGTATCCATTTCAAGAATTTCATTGCTAAGCATTGGGAACCTCATTCTGGTAATTCTTTTGTTAATAAATATTAATATTGTTATGCTAAGCTATTTTGCTTGTATTAAGTACATTGTTTTTTTTTTTTTTTTGGTTAAGCAGGTGATCAGAACAAAATCTTGCCGGCTGATAAGAATGTTATCAGGGACCAGATTCTTTTATTTGTCTCTCAAGCTCCCCCAATATTGAGGTAGCAGTTATTGTACACCTTGCAGCACTCGTTATGACAATGCCCTTTTTTTTACTGTCGAACTTTATGTTTAATTTGTCCACGGAATGATGTGTTTGTGTTATGTAGAGTGCAATGGCTTGATTTATTTATGGATTTTCATAAATGATGTGAAATGTCAACTATAAAGTATACATAGGAAAGCCATCCTCTGTTTGTTGGTCCTTATTCTAGTTTTTTTGGTGTGTATGATGCAGAGTTCAAATGGGAGAGTGCTTGAAGACCATAATTTATGCTGACTATCCTGAGCAATGGTCCAATCTCCTGAACTGGGTGACGAGCAACTTGCAACATCAACCAGTTTATGGAGCGTTATTTGTGCTGAGGATTCTGTCTTCAAAATACGAGTTAGTCTGCTTTTCTGGAAATTTATTTATGTTATGAATCTTGTTTGTCCGATATCACCATGTGCTTAAAAATTGTAGCTCAGGTTTTTTGTCTTCTCATTCGTAGTTCATGTCATAAGCATAGATTGGGAATTGGCCTCTCCTTCAACGTGATTTTTTTGTTTATTTTTAATTTTTAAATTTCCCTTTCTGCTTTTACCACGTTCTGTTTATAGGTTTAAGTCCGATGAAGATAGGGCACCCATTCACCGAGTTGTTGAGGAGACTTTTCCGCACCTTTTGAATAGATTTATCGAGCTTGTCCATGTTGAAAATCCTTCTCTCGAAGTGGCAGACCATATCAAGCTTATATGCAAGATATTCTGGTCATGTATCTATGTAAGTTGTACATCTTGTGGTAAATTGGTAATTATCCTGAATCTATGTTCGCTGCTTCCTGGCTTCAACTGGAGAAATTCGTGTATTATATTTTTTGTAAGGAGTATATTGGGTTTTAGGTGGTTTGCTGTGAAGTTTTTTCTTGTAATTTTCTTTCATCCTTGTTCCTTACAGCTAGAGCTTCCGAGACCATTATTTGATCCAAACTTGTTTAATGCTTGGATGGTCCTGTTCCTAAACATTTTGGAACGTCCTGTTCCCGTTGAAGGTCAACCTCAAGACCCCGAGCTAAGAAAATCATGGGGATGGTGGAAGGCCAAGAAATGGGTTGCTCATATTTTAAACAGGCTGTACACTCGGTATGCGAGAACATGAAAATCCTAACCCTAACTTGCAACCTTGCGTTTTCATCTGCCTTAATAAACAGTTTCGAAAACCTGTTATAGGTTTGGAGATTTGAAACTTCAGAATCCAGATAACAAAGCCTTTGCCCAAATGTTCCAGAAGCACTATGCAGCCAAGATATTAGACTGCCACCTGAAATTGTTGAATGCCATTCCTACTGGTGGATATCTTCCGGATAGAGTCATCAACCTAATTCTTCAATATCTAAGCAACAGGTCGGATATTCTCTATGGCATACTTTTGATCAACTTTAGAAATTTATTTGAATACGAGTTCTCTGGATCTATTGAACCGAAAAAGTCATTGCATGTGATGTTCCCAGTGTAGGATTTTTCTGACTTTATCGGAGTTAGTAACATTTTCTTCTGGTTAAAAAAACTTGTTGGTGTTTTCATACCTTTTCTCGCAACCCGTAATCAGAGCCGTAGTTAGAATGTTCTGGGTAATTTTTCTAGTTGCAATTTCTAATGTTTCCTTGTAATCTGATAAAAGGCTTTACCTGCATCTGGACTTCTTTATTATGTATGGGCTATGTAGACTTCTAATTGACATTTGTGTCTCTGCAGTATCTCGAAGAACACCATGTACAACTTACTGGAGCGCCACCTTGAACCTCTACTATTTGAAATAGTTTTCCCACTAATGTGCTTTAATGATAATGATCAAATGCTTTGGGATGAAGACCCACATGAGTATGTAAGGAAGGGCTATGGTATGTTCTTGAAGTCTTCCTCGTCTTGTTGGGATAATCCTAAATCATGCCTTCTTCATAACAATGTTACCTGTTCTACAGATATAATTGAAGATTTATACAGTCCCAGGACTGCGTCTATGGACTTTGTCACTGAACTGGTCAGAAAGCGTGGAAAAGACAACTTCCCAAACTTTATGCGGTTCATCGTGAACATTTTCAAGAAGTACGTTCAAACTTCCATCTACAAAAGGGTATTATGTAGTTGCGACATGATATAATTACTATGTTTCTTTGTTTTAGATATGATGAAGCACCTCTAGAACAGAAGCCGTATCGCCTTAAGGATGGTGCTCTGCTTGCTGTTGGAACACTTTGTGATAAGCTTAGGCAAAATGAACCCTACAAATCCAATCTGGAGAATATGTTAGTGCAACATGTTTTTCCTGAATTCAGCAGCCCGGCTGGTCATCTTAGAGCTAAGGTCTTAGTGACTTCTTTTGGTTGTTTAAGCCCCCCTTCTCATTCGTTACTGTTAAGCAAATCATACTTTTATTCATTATCATTTATGCATGTGCTTAAAGATGTTGCAGATATCTACTATTCCTGGTCAACTAATTATCTGATGTTTTAAATTTCCTCCGTTTACAAATGCTTGAATTTCTCTTTTACTACTTTGTGAAAGCCTCTGTGACTAAAGTTCTTGTACAACACTACCATGTGAAGTTTTTCAACAATGAGTTTTGTGGTGTAGATATGCCTGCTTAGATGATGCGACTGAGGTTTTTGTTCATCATGATCTTTCTGGAGTTGCTGACAAAGCAATCTGTGTTTGTTAAACGATGTTGCATCATTATTCTACTGGGGTTGCTGACAAAGAAATTTGTGTTTGTTAAATGATGTTGCATCATCCATATTACTTTCATCACATGTATACCGTAACTTGTTCTCAAATTCTATCTTCTGTGTAGGCTGCATGGGTTGCAGGGCAATACGCCCATATCAGTTTTTCAGACCAGAGCAATTTTTCCAAGGCATTGCATTGTGTTATCTCTGGGATGCGTGATCCAGAACTTCCTGTTCGGGTGGATTCAGTTTTCGCTTTGCGTTCGTTCATTGAAGCCTGCAAAAGTAAGTATTAGTACCAGCAAAAAATATGTTTCTGTCTCTTAAGATTTTCCCGCCCTTATCCATCTCCAGATTTTTTTGTATTTAACACGGATAAGTATAAACTTAAAGTAATTTATCTGCCCTGCAGATTTGGATGAGATCCGCCCAGTTCTGCCCCAACTTCTTGACGGTACGCTTTACAAATGATTTTGCTGATAGTTATACGAATTTCTGTATCAATTCATTAAGCTAAAATCGAACATCAACTGAAATAATCGTTATGGACTTGTGCTGTGCAGAATTTTTCAAGCTTATGAATGAAGTTGAAAACGAAGACCTTGCTTTTACTTTAGAGACTATCGTGTATAAGTTTGGAGAAGAGATTTCTCCTTATGCTTTGGGTTTGTGCCAGAATTTGGTAAGATAATATTCTGGTGTGTTCCCATTTTGAGTGCTATATTGCTTTTAGCACTATTATACCTTGTTCTTCTTAATAAATTTCAGGCCAGTGCATTCTGGAGGTGTATCGACACTGACAACGGTGATGATGAAACTGATGATTCTGGTGCCTTGGCTGCAGTGGGATGTCTCCGTGCCATCAGTACAATTCTTGAATCTATCAGTAGTCTCCCTCACCTCTATGGTCAGATTGAACCACAGTTGCTGCCAATAATGCGCAAAATGTTGACAACTGATGGTCAAGGTATGCATAATGTTTTAGAGACTCCATATATATCGAGTTGTTAGTCATTTCTTGGGTTCTTTTGAATGAACCTTAGGGTTTATGTCATATGTGGATCTTGAAATTCACTCATATTTTTTTATTTTTTATGGCCAGATGTTTTTGAAGAGGTTCTGGAGATCGTGTCATATATTACTACTTTTTCACCTACGATATCATTGGAAATGTGGAGTTTATGGCCTCTAATGATGGAAGCACTCGCCGATTGGGCTATTGACTTTTTCCCAAGTATGAAACTTGCAGTGTTTTTTTTTTGCCGTTTCTGCTTCAGAAAGTTTCATTTTTCTTATTTAGTTTCCTTTATGTTTGATCATTCTTTTGAATATCATTAGATATATTGGTCCCGGTGCACAACTATATATCCAGAGGGACTGGACATTATCTCACTTGCAAGGAACCGGATTACCAGCAAAGTCTTTGGAATGTGGTCTCTGTGGTACGGTGACTATCTGATACTCATATAAATATAACAGTATATGTCTCATCCTTTTTTGCCTTCCCACTGTACACATACTTATATTGGTTAACTTGTTAATTCTTTTGTATGGCAGCTCATGGCGAATAAAGATATTGATGACAGCGACCTTGAGCCAACTCCGAAGCTATTAGGGATAGTGCTTCAGACTTGCAAGGGCCACGTGGATCAATGGGTGGAGCCCTACCTGAGAATTACATTAGAACGGCTACAAGGTGCTGAAAAATCTTCCTTCAAGTGTCTCCTGATTGAAGTGGTAAGCAAAGTAGCGGTAGTTAAAAACTGTGCTTCATAGAGCTAATTGCTGCTTTTGTTTAGCTATCTTTCACTGGGTTAAGCTAAATTGTTTTGTTGCCTGAGTCCTGAATGACAATAATCGCTGAATGCATTGCTCTGATACCCTTGGGCAGATTGCAAATGCCTTTTACTACAATGCCCCTTTGGCACTTGGCATACTGCATGGATTTGGTATTGCACCAAAATTTTTTACTCTATGGTTCCAAATGCTGCAAGAAAAGAAGAAAAGTGGTGGACATACTAACTTCAAGAGGTGGGTGAATCTTATATTTTTTTAAACCTCTATGTCTCTTGTCTCCTTAAATTTCTTTCAAAATAACATTTTTACTTGCTTCACATGCAGAGAACATGATAAGAAAATTTGCATCTTGGGGTTGACATCACTTTTCAGTGTTCCCGCTGATCAATTGCTCGGTGAGATCTTGCCACATGTATTTAGGGCTCTTCTTGAGCTTTTAGTGGCATACAAGGATCAACTTGCTGGTCAGTGCCTTTCACTGTCTCTCCATTTTCTTATTACAGACCCCTCGCTGATATTCCTATTTGAACATTTGTGACAGAAGCTGCAAAGGCAGAAGAGGAGGAAGAAGAAGAAGATGGTGATGACGACGACATGGATGAATTCCAGACAGATGATGAAGATGAGGATGGCGATGACGAGAATCCAGATGAAGCTGATGGAAGTACACTCCGGAAGTTAGCAGCACAGGTCTGTCTTCTTTAAAACTAATCGTCTAAATGATCTAGTGGAAAGGCATTTTATAATGCTTAGCAATGGTGCTTGTAGTAGTATATTAGCTCACGAAGTTGCTTCCTTTGTGCATTATCTTTAGGCAAAGGACTTCCGCTCTTACAGCGACGATGATGACTTTTCAGACGATGATTTTAGTGACGACGAAGAATTAGACTCTCCAATTGATGAAGTGGATCCCTTTGTATTCTTCATGGATGCAGTCACAGGTATATAGAAAATGTTCGCCTTGTATATGTTGACTTATACATTATATGGTATATTATCATCTAATTTCCCCTCTCTTTTGTTTTTTTTTTTAAATAGCAATGCAAGTATCGGACTCGCTCAGGTTCCAAAGCCTTACCCAGACACTAGACCCGCACTACCATGGACTCGCAAGCAATATAGCTCAGCACACCGAGCAGAGACGAGCCGAGATTCTAAAGGAGAAACTTGAGAAGCAATCTTCTACAGCAGTTGCTTCCTGATTTCTCCATGAGTCCTTAAAAAAAAAAACCAATCGTTGGTCTCAAGTCTCTCCATTTGGCTGCATTTTTTTTATAAGCTTTCTTTAACTCAAAAGGTAGAGAGGCTTATCGAGGTGAGTCTGGTCGACGACTCTCACTACTCAGTCATGTCTTCAGAGAGACTAATCTCCGCCATCTCCAGTTTTGCATTTCATCATCATTTTTTTTTTTTTTTTTTTTTTTTTTTTTTTTTTTTTGGTTTTAATCCTCCAAAAGACCAACAAAAAAGACAACCCTTTTCGGGGTCTTTTATTTTATTTGATTTTATTTCAGACAGAACTGAAACCCTTTGTGGGGTTTTATGTTCTCCGGTTTGGATTGGAGGCATATATTAAAAAAAAGCACATAGTTTTTATTTTTTTATTTTATTTATCATTTATGTTTGTCACATTTACCTAGCTTTATTGTTTGATTCGAGTCAAACAATAATTTTAATAAATTTATAATCTATTCGATTGTAATAAGATGTCAATTATTTTTATAAACTTGTTGTTTTACATGTTTATAATTTAAATATGTACAATAATTTAAATAAATTGAAATTTAAAATATGTATACCTACAGTTTTTCTTAAGAAAGCTTGATATTTTTTTACCTGGTATCTAGTATCTACGTTGAGCTAAAAGATGGTCAAGGTAGGGATCGAATCCCTTCAAATAAAAGATAATGTGGGCTCAACTATGTTAAATGATAATGTGGGCTCAACTATGTTAAATGATAATGTGGGCTCTTGACTATTTCATGATTGTTAATGAAATAGTATAAAAGAATTACTAGTGCTCCAAATCAAAAGATGAGTCATATTAGTATTATCTTTCTCCTAATTTTGTATATGTACGTGGTTTTGAAATTTAATTTGTAAGTGTTAGTATTAGTTTTTTTTTTTCTTTTTTTTTTTTTCTTTCTCAGTTTCTCTTGTCACTTTGTGTTATATTAAAGTGCATCATCAAATTCAGTGTCTCGAAATGGATGGTAATTTAAGGGATAAAAACGAAGTAAAATTCCAAAATTTAAACATAGAAAACTACTTGTAGGGCGTGCTGAGAGATATACAAATATGCGTATGGCGTGGTTTACGTACTCTCTTTTTTTCCCCAACAGATTATGTACTTGTATTGCTAAATGGCTTTTATTGTTATAATTGCATGATAGTTTTGCTCTTCTGAGTTGGCATATTCATCAAACAATTTGTTAACAACATTGTTAAATTTACAAGATTTATAGGAAATTTCATTTTAAGATCATAAAAATTTATTAAAAATGATGTATTTTGATGATTTTATATGTAGTCTGAAACCATACTTTGTTTTATAGAAAAACCATTTCCTCATTTGGTCGAAGAAATTTTATTTTGCTATTCGAATGACTTCTAGAAGGTCAACCTACAATAGTATACTTTGGTATGAACTTTTTTTTTTTTTTTTTTTTTTTTTTTTTTTTTCCTATGTTAATACTGAAATGCATATAAAGTTGGACTAATGACTTTTTGTGTCTGCTAAACGAATTATAACAAAAGCGTTAGGTGCCAATGACACTTCTAAAACCTTCGTTTTCGTGCTTTCTGCAAGCTAATCAAATCAATCAATTTCAATCCCTGAATCAAATTCATTAGTCTGCATTCATTTATGAACCTCCTTTTTCTATTTTTATTTATATGACGATAATTAAACTTCAACTTTTCAAAGGGAAATGATTCGCAGAGATCATGATAGACATATCACACACACACACATATATATGCCAAAAGAAGATATTCAGAGTGAATCCTAAACACAATATAAATACTCAAACTTAAGCTATGTTTGAGTTGAGGTGGAATGATTTATTTATTATTCTATTTTGGAGGAATTGGAAAAAATTACTTTTCTTTTATTTGTCAATATAATTTTTTTTTACATTGATCAACTACTGATTGTAATATGGTTAACCCTGAAATATATTTGAATATGTGATTTAATTGAAAAAATTAAAATAAATAATAATTTTAATTAGTAATTCTTAGGGCTGGGCAAAAAAAAAAAAAAAATCAAACATGATCCAAAATATCTGAACCGAACCTGATCCGAAGTTTTAAAATACTTGAACGGGTTCTAGATTTCTAAACTCGAACACGCGAAGCGAAAACTGAATGGATAATAGAATATCAAAAATATAATTATATATATAAAAATATTAATATATATATATATATATATATATATATATATTTAGATTTGATATAACACAATTAGCTAAAATTATAATTATAAACCTAATTATAAAATTATAATTTAAGAACAAAATATATAAAATATTTAAATATTCAAAAGCTTTTACTCATATTTGTGAAAATTTAACTAAATTTTATTCAAATTTAATATTTTTCTTTTACTTTTCCTCAATATTTCAGATACATGAATCTAAAATCAAATCCGATCCGAATGTATGAAATATCTGAACGGATCCTATACTCCTAAATTCGAAAATCCAAAATATCTGAACCGCACTCCAATGGATACCCGAGTGTCCACCCAAGTAATTCTGAGAAATAAATAACTAATCTTGGTCGATTAATTGATTCTTCTCTGTCTTGCATTCTGTAGTTTTCTGAAACAATCATCTTGAGCTCTTCAAAAGTTGTTAAATCTATTATCTATATGAGATGGCAGTTTTGATATAAATAAAAATTAATCAAACAAATATATAAAGACAAGTGAGAGTAAAAAAAAAATCATTTTTTTCTTCTACTCGTCTCTCTTTTTGTTTTGTTTTTCAGCATCGCAAAAACACTATATAATAATTTCATATCAAGATATGGCATCATTCAAACCATAATTATCATGGGTTCAAACGCGAATTCTATTTTTATTTTTTAATATTATTACGAGAAAGTTTAATTTCTGATATGCTTAGAAACAACGAAAAATCTAAAAACCGTTATAAAAATTTTCTGTAGTTGTCAACTAAATAAGGGCAAGGACTAAGTACGTAGTAAGTGATATTCCTTTTAATTACTGGTAGACTATCCTTTTCGTTATCTTTGGCCTTTTTGGTTTTTTGGCGAAAAGCTTATGGATTGTAAGGTGTCGATTGATTCGTCTCAGACCCACAATTGGAAATTGTATAGTTATAGACTTATAGTTCTTCTCATATATATACACTATCCTCGACTAATCATTTTTCTTTTATCTTAAATATGTGTTATATATATATATATATATATATATATATGTATATCTTGATCACCATGTATTGATAATTATTGATCACCATGTATTGATAATTATTGTGCATAATAATATATCACAAAACTACATATTTACTTATGTATTGAGATTATATTTTCTTACAAAACCCTCACTTCTCAGGGCTTGACTGGTTTAAACGCAGCGGTTGCGGTTATGGGTGCGAGAGTTTGCGGAAGCGGGCGGTTGCGGTTATAAGTGTTATTAAGCGATTTACACGACTGGTTTAAAAATTAAAAACAGATGCGTTTGCGGAAAATTTCTGACTGGTTGATAGCGGTTACGGTTGCGGTTTAATATTAAATATATGAAATATACTTATAACATATAATTTCTATAAAAAAAAAAAATTGTATTAATATAATAAAATTTAGTTCTAAATAAATTATAAAATAATTAAGGTTAAAAATATATTTTTATATATAAAATATTTTTTTATAAAGTATTTAAGATTTTAATATCATAATATTTGATAAGAGATATAAAATTTTGTTTTTAAAATTTTTTTTTGTAAATTTTTATTAGTATTATAGATTAAAAAAAAATAGAAAAAAAAAATTAACCAACCGCAACCGCCCGCAACCGCAAACGTTACCTGGAAGGAGCTTTTGAAATAGAGGGATTATGAGCGGTTCGAAGCGATTTATAGCGATTTGCATGATTGGTGTAAAACGCTTGCACCCGCAACCGCCCGCAAACGTAGCGTTTGCGGATAGTTGCGGGTGAACCAATCAATAAAAGATTTATGTTGGTTGTTGAATATAAATGCCGACACGATAACTACATCAGTGGAATTTTCTATTAACTATATGTTGAGGAGAATAAAAAAGGAAACTGAGTATAGTATTTGTGTGTGTGTTTATTTTTTCTAACTATTGTCTTCCAAAATATAAAGATTGGTTTAGAGAATCTCTAATCAAAAAAAATGGAAGGAAAAATAAAACGATTGGTCTAAAGGAGATGAAGTCAACAAGTAGTTCCAAAATCAGTCAATTCTTTGGCTTCAATGTAACCGTCTTGGACCTCTTGGTACGTTATTGGATCCATTTTAATTTGTTTCAATATGCGATTCAAAACTTTTTATATAGTTAACTAATTGAGTGGTAAAAATATTGTTCGACGGTTTAAATTAGAACCGGCTAAAGAAAGAATGGATTTCGTACGTTCAACGTATAGTAGCTTAGTGCAGTTGCTTCGAAACTAGGCCTAAACTCGTTTCTTTCTAAATTTGATTTTTAAAGATAAAATTGTTTGTGCGTTTGAGAAATTGGATGATCTTTGCACATTTAAATGCCCAGTAACTTGATTTTTTTTTCGGTTGAGTTAACTTATCCATATATAAAACTAGTCGGATTTGTTTGTATTACCGACCAGTTATGTTTAGCTTGGTCCTTGTATATATTAAAATATCCTTTATTTTCGAACTACGTCAAAAATGAGATTGGTTTGGAAATTTCATACAAAATTTAGTATACACCACAATAATCCAAACTGTAATAACTTTTTAAAAAATTGAATGATTAATTTTCTTGTTTGACAATTCAAACATATAGCAAAATATTTTTAGAAAAATACGCTTACAATTTTGTATAAATTAGAGAAGGACCCGAAATGATTGTCATGACTTTTACTCATGAGCGATGAATTATGGATATATATATATATATACATGTATACGTGCAGTATAAACTTGATGATACCACGGTTTTTCATAATGATCAGGTTTTCTAGAAAGATATATTGAGTATAATCTTGAAATTTAAAGATTAAAGTTGCGATAGTGAAAAAAGCGATCACTGATGGTGATCAATATAAGAAAAAATGATTTGAATAAATCGATAACTATAGAGCATCAATGTGTTTAGTCTTTAGTGGCATGCATGTTTTCCAGCTCAGATTGCAACTCAAAGACAAAGACATCTTCATGGCACAAGTGGTAGACTTCTAGTTTGGTTAATCTTCCTCATAGTTTTTTTTTGTATTTACGTGTGTGTCTATATTTCTATATATATGAATGGAATATGTTTTCTTTATTCTCCCATGAAAGTTAAAGATTGTTCTATCTTCTAGTATTTTGTTCAAGGTACGTAGACCATAGTATTAAAAATTTTAGGATAAAAATTTGATACTATAGAGGTCACCTAAAAGCATACCCACCCACTTTGTTCCGTCCATTGTGTAGTACTTCAAAATTAATTTGTCATAGTTCTGTCTGCGTGAAGTTTTTTTTTTTAATTTTTTAAAAGTTCTTATTCATGTTTGCATTCTAAATTTACAGCATTTTAAATATATAAATGCATATCTAAAAGTATAAATCTCAAACATAGCCTTAAGAAAATACGCTTCAAGCCTGCAACCATTTCTCAAAGACATCAGTTCCATTTTTTATTATTTTTTTGAGAAATCATCAGTCCGATTTTTATTTGATATGCTTGATTATAAATTTATAAATCAAGCTTTATTATACTCTCTACGTGTGAACTACAACTTTTTATTATCAATGAAACCATATATATGGTCTCCCTCTCTTCCTAATGTCTATAGATAACATATATCATTGTAATAGGATCATAATCATAAATCATACGAAGTGTTTGTAAACTGTGCCTAACCATCGAAAAATATGCAATTATGGGTCACATTGTCTTAAACATATTTATGGCTCATTTCTTCAACTCATTCTTTCATTTTATTTATTAGTTTGATTTTTTTTTAAAATTTAATCTATTCTCATTGTAATTTTTCATTCTATTCCATTTAAGTACAACTACATATTACTCACCCTGTTTCGCAAAGAATATCTGACTTATTTCACATATATTAAAAAAACTAGTTAAATTTCTTTTCTTTTTTTAGGACACTAGTTAAATTTCTTCTATATCCTTATTAATACACTAAACAAATTTTTCTTTCTAATTAACACGCTGAAATAGTGTAGACAAAAATAAGATTTAACTAAATATCTGCATTAAAAATATAAAATGACATTTTTGTGAAACAAAAATATAACTTTAAAATGATACTCTTTGAGAGACATAAGGAGTATATTTTATAAAACATATATACTAATAGCTGATTAATATATAAAGTAATTTATTGTATATTTACACAATTCTAATAGCTGGTTTTTGGCAAAAGAAAAACAATATAGAATGGACGATTTTAAAACTAATCATGTCTCTCTTTTTTCTTTTTGTTAAATAAAAACTAATCATCTTAGTTATAACTATTTTATAAATTAATTCTAAAATATCAAATATATATACACTAAGAGGGGTGTATTGAATTAAATATTTGGTGTGATTTGAGTTTTAATGAGTTTTTAGATGATTTGGTTAAATTTTGGTGAATTTGGAATTTTGTTATTAAATTCTCTGAAATCTCACCTAAAACAATGGGATTTTGGTCTTTGTATTTTTAAGTAAGAAATCCCCTCAAATCTCACCTGAAACTTTTAAATAAAATCGTAGTACTGTTTTCAATAACAGTGGATTTGATTGTATATTTTAAAATTATTAATCCAATAACACAGGATTTTATAAGATATTTTGAAATCCAAGTTTCAATAACACATGATTTGTCCATTTAACTCAAATCTCTCCAAATGCTCGATTGAATACACCCCCTAAATGAGAATCGACAAGTTCTATTTGAATAATTGAGATTAGTTGCGGCTTTAATTTGTTCCCGCGGGTCCAAGTCATTGAGAAGTAGTGACGACGACGAGTGTGACGTGAGTTGTGCCATTAAATTTTCTAAGAGCTAAAAAGATATCGATCTCATTTATTATAAATTTATATTTCCATGTGCGTTAGCCGTTAGGTGGAATCATGCATTAATTTTTCCATGCAAATCAAATATCAATTAAGCAAACATTTATCCATGCAAATATATTATTTTTTGGTTAAATATCTTTCACACATTATCACTTCTTCTTTTTTTTTTTCTTTTTTTTTTCACTTCCTTATTTTGATTGGAACTTGGTGCCGTTTACGATTAAAACTAAAGTAATAAACTTCGCTTGTTTATATCAAAAGTCATGGTGATCATAATTCATAAAAATTGTAATCATAATGTCAAACAATCTTCTGTAAAAATTTAAACGTTGGAATAGAATTTTAACCACACTAAACATGGATTTACCCTGGATTTTAATTACAACATGTTATATATGTACACCTATATATCCGCAAAATCGCACAAACATTTTAGGAAAATCCCTAAAGAGCAGAGAATCAGTGCTAATTTGCCAGTATATCAAACGTAATTGCCATTTTGCTACAGTCTAATATCAAAAGCCGGATACAGGAATTTGTTCTTGTCTAAAGGTTTGCATAAATCATTACATGCATAGAACTATATTGGGGTCCATTCAAAAATAATTTAATTAGAGAAACCTTTTATTAAATAAAGTTGTTATAACATTAACATCTCAAACTACCATAATGTCAATATTCGCTATAATGTTAATAATATGAACCGGTGTGCAAGTGTTATGAACCAAACAAATCTTTAAGCAAATTTTTATATAAAAAATGTTCATATGAAAAAGTTATATTGAAGATATTCCAGGTCTGGTCCTCAATAGAGCCAATCTTGCCAATATTTTAACTCATCGCAAATACTTAGGCTTAACAGTTGTTTCATGATTATCAGCTCTCGTAAGGTTAAATCCGGTCTCTTTTTTTATCAAGTTTTTTTTTCTTTCTCTGTAACCTTCTTCTATAGAAGGGAAAATTGTATTAGGTTTGTGTTATTATACTATCAATGTTTAGATGTCAAACAGTATGTTACTTTTAAAATAAACAAACATTTAAAGTTTTCATAAGTTTTAAATGACTAAATTCTTATCGAAAAACAGATTGAGATAATTAATCAATGTTATAATAGCTATGTAAACTATTAAATGTTGAGAAATCAAACAAATCAACCTTTCAAAAAGCCATCAATTATTACCGGGCAGGAAGGGACGGTGGCTGTCTTATATGCAAAAAAGGTACAAAATTGGCTTATTCGTTTTGCTATATTATAATTGGTTGAATCTTAAGAGTCATGCAGTAATAACGAGAGAGAAAAAAAGAACCCCGGCCTGAGAAAACCAAACCCATACAAAATACTAGATTTTATTGCGTAACATCGTCACAGAACTACAACCAAGTACTTTTTTTATAAGAATGATATTAGAAAAACAGTATGATAAATTACACACTTTTTAGTCTTTTATATGTTTGATAAATAATAAAGAATATATAAATTTTAAATTTGATAAAACATTCAAAGATATGTTTAATTTATAAAATATATTATATTATTTTATTTTATTTTGTCTCGTTCACACATAATATCACATTTGAATTGATGTTATGATACGATAGCGACACATGATGCTTCGTGAACTCCGATCAAATGTAAAATTTTCTATATATGAAAAAGGGGAGTAAACAAAAGTTTATCTTGACTGAGACACTCAAACTTAAACCACACGTAAACTTAAATTATATGTTGATATGCCAACATTACAATCATTTTAATTATTAAAACAATAGAAACATTGCAGTCAATTTGCACCACTCTAATTATAAACAAAATTTTCGTCAGAAAAAAAAAACAATTAAGGAAAAATACATTAACATGATCAGCATGTATATGTGTATAGACAATCTACTGATCAGTTTAAATATGAGTACTTGATCTATCATTTTAATCTTCTTAGAAACTTAATAATATTTGATCTAAAGAGAATTTAAGAAATCTTTTCCACATAATATAGTTTGGCTCGCATTGACCAATATTTTTGCACCCACTGAATTTTTTTACTGGGTCCTCCCCTGCCCAATCGTTGGAACTAGTTTATGAATGTTGGTCCACCCTCCTCTTCAAAAGGTTCTTAGTACACCTAGTACTAGTTTATTGTGAAACAATATCTATATATACGAGAGAACATGTATGATAGAATAGCAAGCACATAACACTTCTTCTCTACTACACACAAATCATCAACGTTGCACATAAATCATAATATGGCAACTACATCATCTTTGTTCCCAAATCATAAGTACCGGATCAAACTATTGTTCTTCCTGACTTTTAACCTCTCATATCTTCATACTTCAGTGTTTGCCCATTCATCAAACTCTAAGTTCTCAAAATTCTCAAGACACCCAAACTCCGACTCACCGTCCAAACCTTCAACTTCTTTTGACAAAGGGTATCTCAACTCGGTCCAACGCAGCTTGAACCACGCTCTCTTAGCTCGTTCTCTCGCGTTTGATCTCACGCTCTCGCACCGTACCGTTCAAACCCTCATGCTCGATCCTGTCAACGACTGTCGTGAGCTGCTTGACGACACAATAGACATGTTGTCTCGCATCGTCGCCATCAAGCAGAAAGATCACGTCAACGATGACGTCCATACGTGGCTAAGCGCAGCGTTGACTAATCAAGAGACTTGTAAGCAAAGCCTTACTGAGAAATCGAGCTTCAACAGAATCACGATGGATTCCGTCGCAAGTAACCTCACCGGTTTACTGACCAATTCACTAGACATGTTCGTGTCAGATGAGCGGAAACGTTCTTCATCATCAAGTGTTATTGGTGGTCGGAAACTGTTGTCGGATCACGATTTCCCGACGTGGGTTTCCTCGACGGAGCGGAAGCTTCTAGAAGCTTCGGTAGAAGAGCTGAGACCTCACGCGGTTGTGGCTGCCGACGGAAGCGGGACGCACTTAAGCATAAACGAAGCGTTGGCGTCTTTGGCGGATGGGAGTGGAAGAAGCGTAATCCATTTAACAGCCGGAACCTATAAAGAGAATCTCAACATTCCGACCAAACAGAAGAACGTTATGTTGGTCGGTGATGGAAAGGGCAAAACAGTCATTGTCGGTAGCAGAAGTAACAGAGGTGGCTATAGTACTTACCAAACCGCTACTGTCGGTGAGATTTTCATTATAAATTATGCAATTGGTCTATTTTAAAAATAAACTGTCTATATCAGAAACTAATGTTTAAAACATGTTTATGAACGTTTGTTATTTATGAATTTTCTTATCTTTAATTATGGAAGCCGCCATGGGAGACGGATTCATAGCGAAGGACATAACAATCGTGAACAGTGCGGGACCAAGCTCGGAGCAAGCGGTAGCATTACGGGTCGGGTCAGACAGATCCGTGGTATACCGATGCTCAATCGATGGGTACCAAGACACACTCTACACGCTCTCCAAACGCCAATTCTATCGAGAAACCGACATTTACGGCACCGTAGATTTCATATTTGGAAACGCAGCCGTCGTTTTCCAAAGCTGCAACATCGCATCCCGGAAAGGCTCGTCGGAACATAACTTCGTGACTGCCCAGGGCCGGTCTGACCCAAACCAAAACACTGGAATTTCGATCCACAATTGTAGAATCACCGGTTCGACCGGGACTTATCTGGGTCGGCCATGGAAGCAGTATTCGAGGACTGTTGTGATGAAATCGTTTTTGGACGGCTCCATTTCCTCTTCGGGCTGGTATCCTTGGTCCGGTAGTTTCGCTTTGAAGACTCTGTTTTACGGAGAATTTGGGAATTCGGGTCCTGGATCATCAGTTTCGGGTCGGGTTAATTGGCCCGGTTATCACTCGGCGTTGACGTTGACTGAAGCTCAAGGTTTTACCGTTTCGGGTTTCATTGACGGGAATTCTTGGTTGCCGTCAACAGGTGTCGTTTTCGACTCTGGCCTTTCATAATTTAATGGAGGTTCTTTAATAATTTTCATATACTGTTTTAAATTGATTATTAATTAATCAATCATGTCGTTAATAAATCAAATTGTAATTTATTATAGGTTTGTGTATTACGCGTTTTATGTTTTGTTTGGTCTTCTATACTCCTATAGTTGTAAATTTTCTTGTCATAAATAAAGTGTAAACAGTTGGTATTGTATATGCTCGATCGCCATTCAATTTTTAAAAATTTCAATCAATGAATCCTTTCTTGATTTCGTAAAAATATCGAAAAGCCTTTAATGAAAATTTTACAACTACCATTCCATAACTAATGTTTTAGACACCAAAAATTACCCAAACCGGTCACGATTCTATAAACCAAATTGACTTTCAAATCCGGTTACCATATTGTGAGATAAAAATAAAAAATAAAAACTCATTGGACTGTTCATCTTAACGCGCTACAAGAACGCAACCATGGCGGCTTCTCTTCAATCTGCAAACCCTACATTTGCCCGGAATCTATCTTCCTTCAAAGATCCTTCCTTTTCTCCTTTCCGATCATCTTCCATCAAAGTCAATTACGCCATCAATTTCAAATCCCTAGCTTCAAGCATCACTCCCTCATCGATCGTCCCACGCGCCGCCGAGCCACAAGCTAGGAAGACCTTCCATGGACTCTGCTACGTTGTCGACACCGATCAGATAATCCCCGCAGAGTATCTCACACTTGTCCCTTCAAACCCAGCCGATTACGAAAAGCTTGGCTCTTACGCTCTAATCGGACTTCCAGCTTCATACAAGGATCGATTCGTAGAGCCAGGAGAAATAAAATCGAAGTACTCAATCATAATCGGAGGCGAGAACTTCGGTTGTGGATCATCTCGTGAGCACGCTCCTGTTTGCTTAGGCGCAGCAGGAGCTAAGGCCGTGGTAGCTCAGTCTTACGCTAGAATCTTCTTCCGGAATTCTGTAGCCACCGGAGAGATTTATCCGTTGGATTCGGAGATTAGAGTTTGTGAGGAGTGTAAAACTGGAGATGTTGTAAAACTGGAGATGTTGTGACTGTTGAGCTGAGGGAAGATGATAGTGTTCTGATCAATCATACGACGGGGAAGGAGTATAAGCTCAAGGCCATTGGTGATGCTGAACCTGTCATTGACGCCGGAGGTATTTTTGATTATGCCAGAAAAGCTGGAATGATTCCATCTGCAGTTGCGTGATTGTTTCTTCAGGTATATATAATACAACTCTTGAACATATATTATATAGCTTAATTAATGTTATTTGTTTATGATAATGAAACTTTTATAAGAGATTAGTATTGTTGATTGCATTTTTCTTCACTTGCAGGTGTGTGAGAGTTGTCTTGCTACCAAACCAGTCTTTAGTTAGGAAAGATGTATCCGA
Source organism: Barbarea vulgaris (assembly GCA_963667165.1). Lineage (NCBI taxonomy): Eukaryota > Viridiplantae > Streptophyta > Magnoliopsida > Brassicales > Brassicaceae > Barbarea > Barbarea vulgaris. Next base: position 31,615,002 of record OY763888.1, on the reverse strand, counting down.
AGAAGAGAACAACAAAAAGATGTATGTTTCAAGAGTTGAGACTTAATAGATTGTCTTATGGATAATTTAATTGTTGGCTTAGCCTCTAATTACTGCAGTTTTCTTAAGACCTCTGTTATGTTTCAGCTGCGTTTAACAAAAGTCTCGACGAGGCTTCTACTCTCTTCTGCTTCATTTTAACTGAGTTTAGCAAAAGTCTTGAGAATCAGAGATATTGCAAGACAACATAAGCTCAGGTCTAATTCAAACGATATACATAACCAATTGACAAAATGTGTTGTGGTTTAGTAAAACTGAATCGTACCAACTGAATTTTCAACTTATGAGCGTGTTTATTTCTCCCGCCAATATACCAGAAAATATACAATGAGAAAACGTAATAGGTAAACCAAGAAGACTCTGTTCAAACTATATGAGCTGCATTTGCTTCCATGAAGACTTCATCATGCAGTTCACTTCCCTTACAAGGAACCGTGCACCAGGAATTGGACATTGCAGGTAGATAACTCGTTGTAGAGGTTCATTATCTTCTCGACAAGTTCAAGCATTCCAGGGTATTTAAATGGTGAAGGACTATTCTCTTCAGCATATATCTTCATCTCCTTCAAACACGGAAACGAATCCAAAAAGTGTCTGATCATCTCTATCTCTCTCATTGTTCCTTGAAACCCTTTAATCAGTATTTTCTTCACTGGACAAGATTTGAGGGAACGACCTTTTTCCTTGTGAGATATGCAAATACAAGCATCCCCGCATTTATCCGTCACATAGTGTAACAGACCCTGAAAACAAAAAGGAGATGATGAGGTTATGATTGCAACTTTAGCACATTCTTTGTCTAAAGTAGTTTCATTGATTATAGTTCTACCTCAAAGAATAGAAAGTCTAGATCAGGACAGTTCCTTAGGAGAACTGGCATTGCTTGCCATCCTCGATTCATGTCACTCCTAATAACTAACATTCTGAGGTTGTTGAACACCGGTATCGATTCAGAGCATAGAGAAAACACCTGAAAACAAGACAAAACCCACTTAAAATCACCCAGTTGCAAATATTTGCTTCCTCTATATCCTCAAGACCAGCTAAATATAATAGCAAACTGACCTCAAAAATATCAGATGTTAACCAAAGTTTGTGAACATTCTTTAAGCCACTAATGAGCTTCCACGCATTACCAAGACCAGGAAAAATATCATCCTCCAACCAATCATTATTTGGTGTTCTTGCTTGCTTGATTTGATCTTCAGGTACTGAAAGATTGATTATAGCTGAATATAAGTTTTTCAAGTTAACTTGTGGATAGTCCTCCGCAAGCGTATCAGTGTAATCAAAGTTAACAAGACTTGGAGCATCAAGTGAAAGGCTCTTCAGAATTACTGATTCAGAGCAGCCCTTGAGCTTAATAGTTAGCTTCTTGAGGATCGGGCTTGATAAAGTCACATCGGAATCCGTCCACCTGGCGTTAACAATGTATAATTCCTCAAGTGCAGGGCAAGCAGGAAGTAGCATTTGAATCCGACCTTGAAGTGACACAATCGAGTCAAGAACGAGAGTTTTAAGCATTGGTAAGAACATGTCATCGTCCCACGAAAAAAGATCAATGATACGTCTTGTTTTCAGCTCAACTAATGTCTTACTGACAGATATCTCATAAGGCAGCGAATATTCATTTTCGAATTCAATGGATAGATCAAGATGAGAAACACTTCGTTGCAGCACATTACATATCCAATGATCCACACGGTCAGGATCAACACCGGTTTTAACCTTGAGGGATAGCTTCTTGATAGGAGAATCACTCTGCAATGCCAACACCCTATCCACAAAATCCATGAAACTCTGAACAATTTCGTCCATCTCACGTTCACCTTCTCCGGGGTGCAGAAACACAGAGTCATCGAAATCAAGATTAGGGACGAATGCAAACAGATTTCGCCACCTCTTTGAGAGAACTGATGTCAACGCAGCCTCCTTTGTTGTAAGGAAGGACATAATATGACAAAGAATCTCATCTGGTAGACTGCTGAGACGATCCATTTTCTCTGTAGTTTATACAGAGGTAAGTTAACTAACACAAAGCTTCTTCTAACCAATTCGAACACAAGTCATTACCAAACATTAAACTTGTATAGCAATTGATTCAAACATACATACATGTTAACAAAGCAATTAGAAAAAACACGTAACGAATAGGTAGTAGAAAATTTGAACTAAAACATACGAAAAATAGACTGAAATTATAAAGACAAAAAGCATAGTTAGTTGCCATAGAAAGTTTCAAAATCAGAAGAAAAGTCCCAAACTTAGAGTTGGACAGGACAAGATACAAAAGTATAAGAGAAACGAAGAAGCCACTCAAAATCAAATTGATGCTGAAACTTTGAATCAAAACTACCTCATAGGAAGCTAAAGAGAAGAGTTCAACTTGGCCACATACCTCGGAATAGACTTGACATCGACTGAGAAGTTTGGCAAAGTAATAAAGGTCAGGATCCAAAAGGATGAAAACTCGAATCCAAGTAAATCAAAGTTGTTAGATAATTCATTCTCTCCCTTAATCAATCACAGCTTTTTTCTAGTTTGATTCCGTGTAAAACCCAAAAGACAGATGTAGGACTTTTAGAAGTAAAGCCGTCTGGATGACTTTATAATATTTTTTATAGGACCGGTTTTATGATTGGGTCAAGACAAAAAAAAAAAAAACACAAAACAACTTAAACAGATTCAGGTTTGAACAAGAGACTTGAGCCACTAGGAAAAGAATCAAATTTTCTCTTCAACTTCAGTGAATGGATGAGTTATTTGACCTTGATCTTTTAGTTATTTGAAACTCGTCTCCTCCCGTAATCATAATTTTCAACAGCTCAAGACATGGCAGATTCCCTAAGAAATGCTTCAATTGTTCCACCTCTCCAGTAGTTCCATTGTACATCAGTACATTACATGGTTATCTTTAAGACCTTCAGGGGACATGACAGTAGGAAAGAATGTCCTGACAAGCATTCGCATACAATAGAGTGCCCTCCAAATTCATCATAATGCAATGTACCCTGAAACAATAGGGGACAGTTACCTCCAAACTTTCATAAGCTAGTAAATTCATGAACCCCTTAATCAGATTTGTTGGATTGCTTGTAATAGGATCATTTTTCATCTGCAAATCTTGAGTTCCAAGTGTGGTCGAAATTTGCTTCAACCAGGGAGTCGAGATTCACGATTGGATAGGAATCAAAGTAGTCTAAGAGTTTAACATTTGGAGTATCAAAAGTAATGCTCCCAAAATTAGACCCATTCAAATTCTGTACGTCTCTGAAGGATACTCATTGCCTTCAGAGATCTTCACTTGGAAGAGGCTTTCATATTGCAATGGTTCCTGATAATGCTTCTCTGCCAGCTCTTAAAACTATAGATCTTGATCATGTTCGGTTCTTTAATCATATTCAAGGTTGTGCTTTTGAAGCCCTTCTTTCTGCTTGCCCTGTGCTTGAGGGGTTGTTCATATATGGTGTGGACTGGGAACATTGGAAATGGTCTCATACTTTATCCAGTCCAACTCTTCAGAGACTTGTAATTAAAAGGAAAGATTATAATGGTTTTGATGAGACATGTGATTTTAGGAGTATTACTTTTGATACTCCTAGTCTTATCTACTTAATGATCTCTGACTTTGTTCCGAATGAGTATCCAATTGCTAACCTTGACTCCGTTGTTGAAGCTAGGCTCAATCTTTTTCCGTCCAGTTGGTGGAATGGTCCAGGTCATAATGATGATCCTTTTTCTAGTGATCCAACGAATTTTGATTAAAGGGTTAAGAAATGTTAAGACCCTCAAGTTAATACGTCTTCACACTGTGGCCGTAAGTGTGCTCTTTTGTTTTCTTCTTTCTCTGTTATATATTACCGCAAGAACCTAAAACAAACATGAATGTTTTCTTTAAGTCTTGTTTTATCCAAGGATTGGAATTGATTGATGTATGACTAACTAGTTGTTTTTTTGTTTTGTTTCAGCTGCTTTCTTACTTCCTTGAAGAAATCCCTGTGTTCGAAAATCTGTTTTATTTAACTGTCCCAACTCCTCATGGACACTGTTGGAGAACTATGCCAACTCTGTTAAATAATTCTCCAAATCTGAAGACTCTTGTCATTCAGGTATGACCGAATACCTGAAAATTTATTAGACAAATGCAATTTGCAAAAAAAACCTTTAAGATACTCTCCTAAGACTTGAGTCACTGACCCTTTCTCTGGCTTCAGGGTCCGTTGCACTTTGATCCAGACAAACCTGAATCTGTTTGCGAGTGCTTGTCGGGGTATTCTTGGCTTTTGTCATGTCCCGTGGAAGTCCTAGAGATAATGTCTTGCAAGGGAACTGTTGGAGAACTAGAGCAATTAAAGCATTTCTTATGGAAACTGCCACATCTCCAGCTCGTGAAAGTTCGTGTTTGGGAAAAAGACGACGAGGCAAAGTTGCAACACACCACGAATCTGCAAATGCTCCCTAGAGCTTCGGTGAACTGCAAGATTCAGGTCAATTTCTCTTGAAAACTAACTACTGCATGAAGACCAAAACTATGCTCATTCTAGTTGCTTAACTCTTGAGAAACTTCAATCTATGTCAAAACTAGCTCAAACTCAGAATCGTCCTACTTAATTGTTCAAGGTTTATTTGTGGTTTGGGGGAACATGAATCGGTTTTATGTAATAAAGACTTTTAATTGTTAAAACACTCTTGCAGCAGTTCTTATATCACACACATCATAAAATGTTTGACTGCCATATATTGCCCTTTAGATTTATGTATAATTGAAAATATTAGCAATTTCAAGTATATTCTGCTTACTTTTTTCATATAATATACATTATGACAAATCCATGAATTAAGTCATTTCGATGAAAGAAAAATCAAATCCACTTGTCATATGCAAAGTTCGTGTATTTTTAAATCACTTCCTGAAACCAAATTAACAAAGAGATAATAATGAAAGAGCCCACGTTGCGACCTACCTTGGTGTCTCAAAACGCACGTTCAGGACTTACCAGGGGCATTTTCGTGAAACTTTTATACCAATTTTCTGTTCGTAATTAAAAAATCATTTAGTATTAATTCAATCTCCCTCTATAAATTATTCTTCTTCTCTTACGAAGTAGCAGCAGCAACAACAAGCAAAACAATGGCGACTTCTCTACAATTTCTAAACCCTACACTGTTCAGATCCTTAGCTTCCTCAAACAAAAACTCATCCTCTCTCTCGCAATCTCCTTTCTTCCGACTCAATTCCACCTCCACCGCATTCAATTTCAAACCCCTGACTTCCTCCTCCGCCAAGATCACCACACGCGCCGCCGCATCTTCCTCCGATTCAGGCGATCCGCAAGCTAGAGAGACTTTCCACGGTCTCTGCTTTGTCGTGAAAGACAACATCGACACAGATCAAATCATACCCTCCCAGTACGGCACTCTCATCCCCTCGAGTCCAGAAGATCGCCAGAAGCTCGGCTCGTTCGCGCTGATCGGACTACCAAGTTTCTACAATAATCGTTTCGTGGAGCCAGGAGAGATGAAATCAAAGTACTCCGTCATCATCGCCGGCGATAATTTCGGCTGTGGATCCTCTCGCGAACACGCTCCGGTCTGCCTCGGTGCTGCGGGAGCTAAAGCCGTGGTGGCGGAATCGTACGCCAGGATCTTCTTCCGGAACTGTGTAGCCACCGGAGAGATCTTCCCGTTGGAATCGGAGGTTAGGATTTGCGATGAGTGTAAGACAGGGGATGTGGTGACCATCGAGCCCAACGAAGACGGTAGTAGTTTGCTGATTAATCATACGACGAGGAAGGAATACAAATTAAAACCGCTCGGTGACGCTGGTCCGGTCATCGACGCCGGCGGAATCTTCGCTTATGCTAGAAAAGCCGGCATGATTCCTTCATCTACTTAACTAGTCAGAAACATAATTTCGGTTTGTGAATTTAGTCTGGTTTGGTTTATTTGGTCTAAGAACCGGTGTTAACCAACTAAATTTTAAGCTAGAACCGATCTTCAATCAATTATTTCTAGGTGAAAAAAATGCCATAATTAAAAAATAACTTATTCTGGTTTGAACACATTAGTATTTAGTCATATGATTTGCAAAATTTCTCAAACAAACAAACGTCCATACACATTGATGTTTGTCTCCGATTTAGTAATGTGTTGAAGCTTATCAGTGAAATAAGAAATGTTCTGTAACTTTTCTTAGCTCCTAATACTCTCGAGGTCAGTGGCTATATTGTTCTCTCTTGTATTTTCTTGTTGGCTTCAGGAGGAATTAAAAAAAAAAAAATCAGACAAATTTGCATTCTTCATGTCCAAACTTCTTCGGATTCTTTTTTTTAGAACTAAAATGGTATTTCTGCTACATCTTCAATTTTTTTCGGACAATTTTGCATTCTTCTCTAATCTCTCTATCTCTCTCCCTGTGTGGGCGTCACTGCAAATCTTTAAGATGGAGAAGGATCCTCTGTTTTAGTTTTCTCTTCTGCAACTGAAATCAGTTTTCAACAACCAATTTGCCACTGGGCTAATTTAGTTGGGCTTGTCTTGTTTCACCATATTCTCGCAGTCCAGAGATTCAACCAGTCCCGGTTTGTTTACCAAATTAAACCGGGGAACTTTAAAGAACCGGATAAAAGATTAGATAATCTAGAATCGAGTCGTCCTTCATCATAGCCTTTCAGTTCACAACCCTCTGTTTACTGCTCCGCCATGATCTTCCGTCGCCTCAGCAAGATTACTGGCTAGGCTGTCAATTGGATATTTGAGCTTCTCCGATGCATTTGAATGTCTGTCTTCACTAGATATTTTGCTTACACCAAATTTGGGCGTTAGTAACAAGGTAAATGCTCAAGTTTACACATTTCCTCTGTTTCCATTTCTCTTCTCTAAGAAAAAGGTGTTAAATTTCCTGTTTTCCCTCCACTTGCTCAACTTTTACCTTACTGTTAAAACCTTCCCAGTTCCCACCAAGTAGACTGCTTTGACTCGTTGCACAGAAGATGGATCGTGTCAGCAATCTACCAGACGAGATTCTTTGTCATATACTGTCATTCCTTCCAACCAAGCAGGCTGCTTTGACTTCGGTTCTCTCAATGAGGTGGCGTGATCTTCTTGTATTTGTTCCTTATCTTGATATTGACGACTCTGTGTTTCTGCATCCCGAAGAGGGTAAGCGATATAGGCCCGAAATTATACAGAGCTTTATGGCTTTTGTGGATAGAATATTGGCACTGCAGGGTAACTCTCGTATTAAGAAGTTCTCTCTTAAGTGTCGATCTGATGTTGATTCAGATCGTGTGGATGTCTGGATACACAATGCCTTGTTGCGTGGTGTTTCGGAACTTGATCTATTAATCATTTTGGATACTGAGGCAGATGATAACTATCGGTTGTCTCCAAAAGGTTTCGAGTGCAGTACACTAGTTACCCTGAAAATTGGCTGTGGAATTGATATTGGTTGGGTGGCTGAGACCATTTTCTTACCTAGGCTTAAAACTCTTGTTATTGACTCAGCTCGGGTTGATAAGTTTGAGATTCTTCTTCATGCTTTGCCTGCGCTTGAGGAATTAGTCCTGGTTGATGTAATCTGGAAAGATTTAGATGTGAATGTATCAAGTACAAGCATCATGACCCTGACAGTTATTAACAGCGGTTGTTTCGACACTTTATTATTTGATACACCGAGCCTCGTTTTCTTTAGGTATTCTGGTTATGTTGGGACAGACTATCCACTAGTTGATATGAAAAACGTATTTGATGCTCAAATGTTTTTTCTTATTAACTGAAGAGGATCTTCGGCAAATTAGAGAACCAGATGGTGATCATTTGTTCGACCAGGACGTCGCTCTCGAATATACTAATTTGTGGAAACTCTTTCATGGCATACGAAATGTTCAAGATCTTTTCTTGTCTCCTGATACCCTCGAGGTTAGTTTTCTATTTTTTCTCTCTCTCTTGGAATATCCAGCTGTGTTAGTCTTATTTTCAGGTGCTTTCTCTATCCTGTGAGTCGATGCCAGTGTTTAAAAACCTCAAATTGTTAGCTATTAAGAGTGACAAGGAACGAGGATGGCAGGCAATGCCACTTCTTCTAAGGAACTGTCACATTTAGAAACTCTACTCATTGAGGTATAAAAACAACTCACTTGCCTAACATGTACAAAGACTGAGTTCATACTTCAGAATTTATATATCTCTCATTGTCTCCTTTATGCTTTCAGAATCTCTTGCACCATGTCACAGATAAATGCGGGGATGCTTGTGACTGCATTTCTCGTGAAAACAAAGGTCATTCGCTCACATCTTGTCCTGTAAAGATGTTAGAGATTCAAGGGTTTCGAGGAACAATGAAAGAGATGACAATGATAAAACATTTCTTGGAGTATTTTCCTTGTTTGAAGGAGATGAAGATCTATGTTGCAGAGAATGAGCCTACAGAGCTCAGAGTCCCACAAGTGTCTAAACTTATCGTGCAGCTGATCGAAGACTACAACAAGTTATCGAGTTGCAATGTCCAGCTCCGGGTGACTTCTTCCTTGTATAAGAAGTGGATTGCAAAAGGACATGTGCTTTAAAGTTTGAACTGTAGCTTAATCCCCAAATGTTTAGTGTTATGAATTTTGAATAATGTGTGATAAACATTTGTCTTAAGAATATCGAATCTAATTATACAGAGTAATACATACTTTGGATCAACGGGTCGAAACCAAACCGATTCAGACCATGAGATTAAAACCTTAACCAAACGAATCCAGAAACCGAACCAAGTTTTTTTATGGTTAGAGTGTGCCACGTGTAGTGAAAGAGGCAAATTTTGCTTTTAGCAAACTCGCCATAAAAAACGTTAAGTTACAATTCGAACCCTATTCCTCACTGGCGTTTATGGCCGAGGAAGGATCCGTCGGGAAAGGAGAAATTGAGGAAGAAGCGGCAGAGCTCGGCGATTTCTTCTGCAGCCACCGCAAATTCTCTAACCTGCGTCGAGGAAGGTGATAGGAATAGTAATAGATCGCGATGGGGAAGGGGCCCTTGTCGTTTCGCCGTCTTTCGAGTATCCGTCATAGGAAGAAAGGTTCTGCTGTGAAAGATGACGCCGCTCAGACATCGACGCCTTCATCTCCACCGCCGCCACTGCCGATTAATGCAGGCGGACCGGTTGTGGGAGTGACGGGGAAAGCGAAGAAGAAAACCGGAGGAGCGAGGCTGTGGATGAGGTTTGATCGGACTGGTGCGATGGAGGTAGTGGAGTGCGATAAGAGTACAATCATCAAACGTGCGTCTGTTCCCGCTAGGGATTTGAGAATTCTTGGCCCTGTCTTCTCTCATTCTTCTAACATTCTCGGTATATATATTCGATTTCTGCACATATTAGGTCTTGGGGATTGGATATGACAAGAATACAAATCATCAGATCACATTATATATTTCTCTTGTAAGCATCGTCTATATAAGGTTCTAAGCTTGTTTTGCTCTGCAGCTAGGGAGAAAGCTATTGTTGTCAATTTAGAAGTGATAAAGGCAATAGTTACTGCAGAAGAAGTGTTGCTGTTGGATCCTCTTCGTCCTGAAGTTCTTCCACTTGTTGAACGACTAAAGCAACAGTTTCCTCAGAGGAATGGGACTGAAAATGCATTGCAAGCTTCTGCAAATGTACAATCTACTCTTGATCCAGAAGCTGCTGAGGGTTTGCAGAGTGAGCTTCCTTTTGAGTTTCAGGTCCTTGAGATTGCACTTGAGGTTGTCTGCTCTTTTGTTGATAGCAGTGTGGCTTCCCTTGAGACAGAAGCTTGGCCTGTTCTTGATGAACTCACCAAGAATGTCAGCACTGAGAATCTTGAATACGTTCGAAGTTTAAAAAGTAATCTCACCCGCTTGCTTGCCCGTGTACAAAAGGTAGAGGCTTACTAAGTTACCTTTCCCCATGATTCTATAATGTTGTGTGATGGATGGAAACATTAAGCTGTTGGTTGGATGTTAATTCAGGTGAGAGATGAACTCGAACATTTGTTAGATGACAATGAAGACATGGCAGACTTGTACTTAACAAGGAAATGGATCCAGAACCAGCAAACCGAGGCAATACTTGCAGGGACAGCATCAAACAGCATTGTCGGTCCACCACATAATACATCAAATCTTCACCGGCTCACATCAAACAGAAGCGCCAGTATGGTGACGAGCAATACGGATGAAGATGACGTTGAGGATCTGGAGATGTTGTTGGAGGCATACTTCATGCAACTGGAAGGAATGCGGAACAAGATTCTTACGGTGAGGGAATACATTGACGACACAGAAGACTACGTGAACATACAACTGGACAATCAACGTAACGAACTGATCCAGCTGCAGCTGACGCTGACCATAGCCTCGTTTGCAATAGCTGCAGAGACATTGTTGGCCAGCTTGTTCGGAATGAACATACCATGTCCATTGTATAACATAAATGGCATCTTTAGCTACTTTGTGTGGAGTGTAACGGCGCTTTGCATTGTGCTTTTCATGGTCACCCTTGGTTACGCCAGGTGGAAGAAGCTGCTAGGCACATAATAATTACTCTCTCTCTCTCGCAAAAAATGTGACACTTGTGTAATAAAAAAACCATTTCCGACATATTTAATATATATGTTCCTGGACAAAAGGTGTTTCACTCATATCTTGTCCACTGAAGACGTTAGAGATTCATGTTGAAGGTATATGGCCTTATACTCAGAAGTTCTCTAAGTGTTGGAGAGACTCTACAAGGGAAAGAGGCTTTTGTCTAAGGCCTTAAGTCAAAGAGATGTTTGGCACGTGAGAGGCACACACGTGGAGGAAGCCTCGAGAAGATCTTTATCTTCTTCGCTTGGTTATTTTTTCCCAGTTCGTTCTGTTCATTCATTGTTGTAACAGAGTAGTGAGAGAGAGAACAAATTGTAGAGAGATAAGGAGCTCGGATTTGAGCTCAAGAATCTAGTGGATTCCGGAGAGAACTCCGGCGAGACGTAGGGCTCTTCAACGGAGCCTGAACTCGTATAAACCTCTTGTGTACTTTCTTGCTTACGAGTTACGAACGAGAGAACCAGAGAGAGATTGAGAGATCGAGTCCGAATCCAGGGTCAATCTTCACAAATTGGTATCAGAGCTTGAACGGCTAAGCTCCGATCCTCAAGATGACGGGCTCCAAGCATAAGGTCGCCTTGTTCGATGGATCTGGAGACTTCTCTCTGTGGAAGACGAGGATGCTTGCTTACCTTAGCATTCATGGTTTAAAGGATGTCTTGGTTGAGACCCCAGCTCCCGAAGGGCTATCAAAGGAGGAAGAAGACTCAGATCAAGATCTGAAAAAGAAGAAGATCGAAGAAGACGCAGCAAGATCCGATCGATGTGAGAAGGCTAAGATGATGATCTATTTGAATGTAGCGGACCCAGTTCTGAGGAAGATAAATCACAGTGCCACCGCAGCTGAAGCTTGGAACACATTGGAAAGGCTTTATATGATTAAAACTCTTCCAGCTCGAGTTTTTCTTCAACTCAAAGTTTATACATACAAGATGCAAGATAACAAGTCTATCGATCAAAACGTAGACGAATTCATGAAATTGATTGCAGACTTGGGGAACCTAAACATAGAGGTTCCAGATGAAGTACAAGCCGTGTTACTTCTAAGCTCATTACCCTCAAGATATGAGATGCTCAGAGAAACTCTCAAGTATAGTAGGGATGTGATCAAGTTCGAAGAGGTCGCAAGTGCTGCAAGGTCCAAAGAAATGGAATTCAGAGACAACCCTGCATCAAGTTCGAAGACAAATGGAGAAGGTCTATTCGTAAGAGGCAGGTCAGAGACTAAAGAAAATCACTCAGGAAAAGGAAGAAACAGATCAAAGTCCAAGACGCAAGATGGGAAAAAGATCTGTTGGATTTGCGGAAAGGAAGGTCACTTCAAGAAACAATGCTACAAGTGGCTAGAAAGAAACAAGAACAAGACACAGTCACAAGAGCGAGGTGAGTCTGCATTGGCAAGGGATGATGCAGAAGATTTGGTAGGTTTGATTGCATCAGAAGTTAATCTGAGTGAAGACAAGATTGATCAAGATGAATGGATAATGGATACAGGCTGCTCCTTTCATATGACACCAAGAAAGGAACTATTCATCGAGTACAGAGAGGTTGAGTCTGGGAAGGTAAGAATGGCAAACAGTTCATATTCTGAAGTGAAAGGAATTGGAAAGATAAGATTCAGAAACACAGATGGGACAACATTTGTTCTCCATGATGTGAGATACATGCCGAGTATATCAAGAAACCTCATATCTATGGGAACATTGGAAGCAAAAGGGTGTGAGTTCAAAGGAGGAAATGGAATCCTCAAGGTAGTTAAAGGATGCACAGTCTTCATGAAAGGAGAAAGAAGGGCATCTCTATACATACTACAAGGTGAAGCTAAACTTTCAGAAGCACTTACCACAGTTTCTGACAGTATGAGTAAGAAGTATGATGACACAATGATGTGGCATAGTCGGATGGGTCACATTGGTCAAAAGGGCCTTGAAGTTCTCAAGAAGAAAGGCTGCTTTGGAAATGACAAGGTAACAGAAGTGAAATTCTGTGAAGACTGCATAATCGGAAAGACTCATAAGGTGAGTTTTGGTCCAGCTCAACATGTAACGAAGGATAAGTTGGACTACGTTCATTCTGATCTATGGGGATCACCAAACGTCCCTTTAAGTTTGGGAAATTGTCAGTATTTTGTCTCTTTTACTGATGATTGGTCTAGAAAGGTGTGGCTGTACTTCTTAAAGACTAAGAATGAGGCATTTGACAAGTTTGTTGAGTGGAAAAAGATGGTAGAGATTCAGAGTGAAAGAAGAGTCAAGAAGCTTAGGACTGACAATGGGCTTGAGTTCTGCAATACGAGATTTGATGAATTCTGCAAGCAAGAAGGAGTGGTGAGACACAAGACGTGTACATACACACCACAACAGAATGGAGTTGCTGAGAGACTAAACAGGAGTATTATGAACAAAGTGAGAAGTATGTTGAGTGAGAGTGGACTGGACAAGAGTTTTTGGGCTGAAGCAGCATCAACCTCGGTCTACTTGATGAACAGGTCACCCTCTTCGGCTATAGACTTTGATATTCCAGAAGAAAGGTGGAGCTCAGTGATTCCAAATCTGTCAGGACTAAGAAGATTTGGTTGTATTGCATATGTTCATTCCAATGAGGGGAAGCTTGATCCGAGAGCAAAGAAAGGAGTCTTTACTGGGTATCCTGAAGGAGTTAAAGGCTTCAGAGTATGGCTTATTGAAGAAGGGAAGTGTACAATCAGTCGCAACGTAGTGTTCAAGGAAGACATGATGTACAAAGAGTTCATCAAGCGGCAAGAATCAGGTGGAGCCACCAGGTCTGATGAATCAGACAAAGGAGATCAAGAAGAGGAGTTAGCTGAGGAAGGGGAAAGTGAGAATTATCAGCTAGCTCGTGATCGTCCAAGAAGACAGACGACTATCCCATTGAGGCTACAGGATTATGTGGTGAATGAAGACGAGCTTGAAGAGATATCGGGGTATGCCTATCTGGTTACAGAGGATGGAGGTAAACCAGAACCATCTTCGTACCAAGAAGCTTTGAGAGATGCAGACAGTGAGAAATGGGTGGAAGCGTCAGATGAAGAGATGGATTCTCTGATGAAGAATGGAACCTGGATTCTTGTTGACAGAGACAAAGTTCAGAAGCCTATTGGTTGTAAATGGGTGTTTAAGAGAAAAGCTGGAATTATTGGAGTAGAGAAGCCCAGGTTTAAAGCTAGGTTGGTTGCAAAAGGGTATTCTCAAAAGGAAGGTGTAGATTACCAGGAAATTTTTTCTCCTGTAGTCAAACATATTTCAATCAGATTCTTACTCTCTGCTGTTGTGCATTTTGATATGGAGTTACAGCAGATGGATGTGAAAACAGCTTTTCTACACGGTTATTTGGATGAGGTGATTTACATGGAACAGCCAGAAGGATATATTGATAAAGAGCATCCAGAGAAAGTATGTTTGTTGAAAAGATCACTGTATGGTTTGAAGCAGTCACCTCGACAATGGAACAACAGGTTTAATGAGTTTATGCAGAGCAGTGGGTTTAAGAGAAGCGAGCATGATCCGTGTGTTTACTTCAAGGTTTTGCATGATGGTGAGTATGTGTATTTGCTCTTATACGTAGATGACATCCTCATTGCATCTAAAGATAAGAAGCATGTCCGTGAGTTGAAGGAATTGTTAAACTCAGAGTTTGACATGAAGGATTTAGGAGATGCTAAGAAGATTTTAGGAATGGAGATTTCTAGAGACAGAACTAAAGGTACTCTTTCTATCTCTCAAGAAGGATATCTTTTGAAGGTTCTGGGAACTTTTGGTATGGACCAAGCTAAACCTGTTAAGACACCTATGGGAGTACATTTCAAGTTGAGAACTGCCACAGATGAAGAAGTGAAGAAACAATCTCAAGTTATGAGAAATGTTCCTTATCAGAGTGTTGTTGGGAGTCTCATGTACTCAATGATCGGTACTAGACCAGACTTGGCGTTTTCTGTTGGACTTGTTTGCAGATTTATGAGCAAACCTTTGAAGGAACACTGGCAGGCAGTAAAGTGGGTACTTAGGTATATTGGTGGTTCTTTGAAGAGAAGGTTGTGCTACAGAAAGAGTGATGAGTTCACAGTAACAGGTTATTGCGATTCAGACTACGCTGCAGATTTGGATAAGAGTAGGACTACGTCTGGAATTGTGTTTACAGTGGGAGGGAACACGATAAGCTGGAGGTCAAGTTTACAGAAAGTTGTTGCATTGTCTACAACTGAGGCAGAGTATATGGCGTTAACTGAGGCTGCAAAGGAGGCAGTTTGGCTTAAGGGACTTATGAATGAACTTGGTTTTCCTCAAGACACTGTTAGTATTTTCTGTGATTCTCAAAGTGCAATTGCTTTGGCAAAGAATGCTGTGTTTCATGGGAAGACTAAACATATGGCAACTAAGTTCAATTTCATTAGAGACTTGATTGTAGATAAGGTAATTCAGGTTTTGAAGATAGGTACTGCAGATAATCCAGCTGATGTGTTTACCAAGATTACACCAGTGAGCAAGCTTCATGAAGCTTTGGAGTTGCTCAGAGTTAAGGAAGATTGAATAGGAGCTTGAAAGCTCCAAAGAAGCTGAGTGGGTTTACTCAGAAGATAAGAAGCCAAGTGGGTTTACTTGGAAGATAAGAAGATGAGCGGGCTTGCTCATGATCCGGAGTTGGAATCCCAGTTAAAGCTAGATTCAGAGTACTAAGGCCAAGGTGGAGATTTGAAGGTATATGGCCTTATACTCAGAAGTTCTCTAAGTGTTGGAGAGACTCTACAAGGGAAAGAGGCTTTTGACTAAGGCCTTAAGTCAAAGAGATGTTTGGCACGTGAGAGGCACACACGTGGAGGAAGCCTCGAGAAGATCTTTATCTTCTTCGCTTGGTTATTTTTTCCCAGTTCGTTCTGTTCATTCATTGTTGTAACAGAGTAGTGAGAGAGAGAACAAATTGTAGAGAGATAAGGAGCTCGGATTTGAGCTCAAGAATCTAGTGGATTCCGGAGAGAACTCCGGCGAGACGTAGGGCTCTTCAACGGAGCCTGAACTCGTATAAACCTCTTGTGTACTTTCTTGCTTACGAGTTACGAACGAGAGAACCAGAGAGAGATTGAGAGATCGAGTCCGAATCCAGGGTCAATCTTCACACATGTGTTCCTGGAAATGATAAGAGTAAATGCAGAAGAGAATGGTCCTCAGACCTCGAAGTCTCTTAAATGTTTGAACTAATTGTGCAGATATTCGAACAATGCGACAAGTTTGTTTCGCCATATCAAGCTGTTCCGGTTTACCAAATTAAACCGGTTGCAGTAAAGATCCAGATAAAAGAGAACTAACATTTACTATTACTAGAGTCCGCCTCCACTGCTTTCAGTTGTGGAAGTTTATGTGAAGATTTGATTTGGTTGGTTTTTTTCCTTCTTTTTTTTGGTTTTTAAAACTGGTCCAACCAAACCAATTATAAAGTAAACCATACATTTTTGTGTAAGTCCTCTCAAACTCAAAGTTTGGGACTGTCTTCTGCTTTCTCGTATGTACTTAATAAGGTAGTTGTGAAAATTTTCTAATTAAGATTATAATTTGAGAACGCAAGGTGTCTGTCTATCTTGCACACCAACTACAGTATTGTGCACCGGTAAAAGCCAGTTAAATCCATTAATGAAATATACAATTCTTAAAACCTAAACCGAAAAATATTCTAGAAATCATAGTGTTGGGATATAAGGAATAAGAGATTTAGAATATTTACTTATTCATGATTATCTATGTCCTTTATTTATATATTTAGATAAGCACTATATATTGTATCCCATCAACAACACAACTCAATAAGACTCGCTTCTGTTCCAAGGTATGTACCGTAAAGTTGAACTTGAACTCATCTCTTATTATGCTTAGCGTCTTTTACTTTTGGTTTAAAGTTTTGGCATCAATCTGGTTTAAGTGGCCTTTTAGTATCTCATATGCTTTTTTTTTTTTTTTTTTTTTGTCATCTCTCTTGAACTCAAAACTTTGGGACTTTTCTTCTGCTAGTTGTGAAAATCTTCTAATCAATTTGATTCGAGTGGCTTCTTAGTAGTTTCACATAATCGGTTTTGCTTTGTCTCTCCTTATATCTTCGGTATACATCTCCACTTTGAAACTATTTTTGTTTCCAGAGAATCATAATGTGAATTTTCTCTGTTTATAGATTTTGTAGTGGGTGATTATTTGTAGTCTGATCAAAGAGATGGATAGAATCAGCAGTCTATCAAATGAAATCATCTGTCACATTGTATCATTCCTTTCGGCAAAGGAGGCTGCTTTCGCATCGGTTCTCTCAAAGAGGTGGCAAAATCTCTATACCATCATACCAAATCTTGAGTTTGATGGCACAGCAGAGAATCAAGAGAGTTTGACAGACATTTTGGATGGACTGCTGGCTCTGCCTGCCAGTTCCCGCATAAGGAGCGTCTCTCTAAAGTATCGCAAGAATGATGGTCCGAATCTTGCTCTTGTCAACCGTTTTCTCTGTAATGTGCTGAAGCGTGGTGTCTTGGAGCTTAAACTTGATATGTGGGTTAGCCTAGACAAAATATATTCACTCCCTTCTGAGGTCTTTACATGCAAGACCCTTGTTAAGCTTGAGCTAGGGTCTATTTTGAAGATTGATTCTCTCCCTGAGAATTCTCTTCTTCCGGCTCTTAAGACTCTCATCATTACTGATTCAGTACGTTTCTTTAATCATTGTGGTTGTGTGTTCCAAAAGCTAGTTTCTGCTTGCCCTGTGCTTGTGGAGTTAATGATGCTTAATGTGGAATGGGAGCATTGGGAATGGTCTCGCACTGTGTCCAGTCCGACCCTTGAGAGGCTTATTATGAACCACAGATATTACTTTGCTTATATTGGAAATATTTATTATGATTTTGAGGGCATTAAGTTTGATACTCCAAGTCTTACCCACTTTAAGTACCATGATTTTGCTCCGAAATCTTATCCAATGGTTAATCTCGAATCCCTAGTTGAAGCAACGGTCGGTCTTAGGTTGCCAATAGATCGCGCCTGGATTGGACAATATGCACGTCATGTTGATACAAGCGATGCAACCAATCTGATTAAGGGGTTAAGAAATGTTGAGACTTTAACCTTATCATGTAATGAGACTCTGGAGGTAAGTTGTGCTCTATTGTTTTCTTCTTTGTTATTTCAACTTAAAACAAAATATTAATGAGCTATGAGATATGAGATTTTTTTCTTGAGGTTTTGATTATGTTTTGTTATGTTTCAGGCGTTTTATTTCTTTCGTGAAGCAATCCCAGTATTTGAAAACCTGCATAAGTTATCTGTTGCCACTGAACAGATATTCTGTTGGCGAACTCTGCCATATCTGCTAAAGAAGTCTTCAAATCTAAAGACTCTTGTCATTTTGGTATGGATTGGAACCCAAAGCGTTTAAGGAATACAAACCTAAAATCTCCGATCTCTAATTATCCTTGTTGTTTCAGGGTCCCTTGCACTATAATTATCATTTGAGCGATGGTGAAGATGAATATGAGGTGAACTATTATGATGAAGATGATGATAATGAGTCGGAGTCTGAAGATGATGAACCTTTTTGTGAGTGCTTGTCGGAGTATTCATTCCTAGAATCATGTCCTGTCAAGATTCTGAAGATAACCGAGTACAGCGGAAGTAAACGAGAGTTGGAGCACATGAAACATTTGCTGGAGAAATTGTCATGTCTTGAGCTTGTCAAAGTTTGTGCTTGTAAAACAGACGAAGAGGAGCAGCTTCAACTCAGAACCAACTTGCTAAATCTTCCTAGTTCGTCCAAGTGCAAGATCCAGTTCAAGTTTATTCCTCCTGGTAGCTCCGTTTGAGCATGGCTCTGTTTTCTTCTTCTTTCTTTTTTTTTGTTTTTTCCTTGTCAGATTTGATATGATTTTTTCATCAGCTATATTTGCTTTGAGTTGTTCTTTTCTTTTTGACGTTTTACTAAAAGTGAAAAAGGTTAAAAAGAGTCAATCAATTACTAGCTACGAAAACCAACTTAAGCCATAAAAGTTTATATTATTGATTCCATCCATATATCAGTAAGGGAGATTCTCCCATTAAGACACTTTGTCAAGCCAGGGCGTCAGGAAGCTAAGTACCCTTTCCTGCGGTTGTGATGAATTGTTAGATCCAAAAAAAACATATCTTTTGATACTCTGGAGGTTAGTGTTTTATTTGGTTTGTTTTGTAGTATTATATTCACTGGTCTTGAATCTTGATCAAAACCAAGAAACCGAACATCCTCAACTAAAACTTTGAACAATAAGATCCATAATTATGTTAGTGTAAATTTCTTATGCTTAAGTCCTTTCACAGGTTTCAAATGCACAATCAAAGATCATCTTGATGTTTTAAGTCTATTGGTTTCAAATATATAGGGAAATCAATCCTTAGATATTTTGAAACAAATATTGCAGATGTGTTATATTGAGTTTGGCTTTGCATTGTTTCAGATGCTTTCAATATAATGCTCAACAACCTCAAATTGTTACGTGAGTTGCAACTTCCAAGCATCGAGCAGTGCTCCTGTGCAATTCAAAACCCTTTTGCAACAACCAGCCCGGTAATTACCAGTTTTTGCCACTGGGTTTCTCTACTTGGGCCTTAAATTGTTCCATCATACTTTCCTAGCCCAAAGTCGAGCAATCCTGGTTTGTTTACCGAATTAAACCGGTAACTATTGGAAACCGGATAAAATTCACACTAGATTTTCGAGTCCGCTTTGCGTTTCCTTTCAACTCAACCCTCAATTTTGTTTGCTTGCTGTCTTCTTCCTCTTAAAATTGAATGTTTCGGCTTCTCCGATGCCTTGTCGAACCTGAAAGTCTTGGCCTTTCCCCTCTGCCTCTCGCTGGATATTTGCATTTCTTCATATCTTCGCTTGTAGCCTGTAGGGGGCCATAAAAACCAGCGATTAAGCACTCCCAACTCCCACTCTCTCTCGACGCATTCACTTAAATCCCTAAATTCTGGATCTTGGATTAAGCGTTTGTAACGAGGTAAATGCTCAAGTTTACTCATCTCTTCTGCACCTACTGATTCCTATTCTCTTTTGGATGTTCTTTTAGTTCAAAGTTTCCTTCTGGGTAGATTTCGATTTCCGTTGGTCACTAGTGGGTTTAGCTCTGTTCCCATTTCGCCTCTATCCTCTTTATGGGTTAAATTTTCATGTTTAATTTAACAATTTCTACCTATTTAGATTCTCAATGCCTAGATAATTCCCTGCACAGTGTAATGGATTGGTAATAATGTACACTTGTGTTGTCGTGTACAGAAGATGGATTGGATTGATACTCTACCAGACGGAGTTGTTTGTCATATATTGTCCTTCCTTCCCACCAAGCAGGCTGCTTTGACTTCGGTTCTCTCCAAGAGGTGGCACATGTTGTGGACATTTGTCCCTAATCTTGACATTGATGACTCTGTCTTTCTTCATCCTGAAGATGGTAAAGGGGAAAGGGACACAATTCGACAGAGCTTCGTGGATTTCGTGGACAGGATTTTGGCTCTGCAGGGCGATTCTCCCATTGAGAAATTCTCCCTCAAGTGCATAACTGGTGTTCATCCAGATACTGTGAATCGTTGGATATGTAATGTGCTGCTGCGTGGTGTTTCGGATCTTAATCTTTTCATTGATTTTTCCTACGAGGATACCGACGAGGATGATTATAGGCTACCTATAGAGATGTTCGTCAGTAGGACACTTGTTAAACTGAAAATAAGAAGTGAACACTGTGTTGATTGGTGGCATTGGCATTTGGGCCCTTGCTTACCAATGCTCAAAAGTCTTTATATTGACTCGGAGATGATTTTTTATGGTGAGATGGAGACTTTTCTTACTTCTTTCCCTGCGCTTGAGGAATTACGAATGGCTAATATGGAGTGGGGGGAATCAAATGAAACCATGTCAAGTGCAAGCCTCAGGAAGCTAAGTATCCACGGCACCGGTAGTGAAGAGTTTGAAAATCCTAAGAGCATTTCTTTTGATACTCCAAATCTGCTTTACTTAAACTACTCTGATTTAGTTGCGGAGGATTATCCATTAGTTAATATGGGAAAGTTATTTGAGGCTCGAATCAATCTTATAGTAAAAGATGAAGATCAGATTAAGCGGATAAGAGAGCCAAATAATGATTTGTTAGAGGATAATGAGGGTGATGTTGTTCTCCAATTTGGCAATGTGGTGAAGCTCATGATCGGCATACAAAATATTCAGGAACTTTACTTAACTTCTGATACTCTCGAGGTCAGTTTTCTATTTTGTTTTCTCTGGTCTACTTGTGAAATATTAATTGCAAAGTATTTAGTTGGGTTTTTTTTCTTGTTTTCAGCTACTTTCTATATGCTGTGAATCGATGCCTGTGTTCAAAAACCTCAAAGTCTTAGGTATTAAGAGTGACGAGGGTCGCGGTTGGCAAGCAGTGCCAGCTCTTTTGAGAAACTGTCCACAGATTGAATTTCTATTCATTGAGGTCAACTATAAACCATGAAACTATTTGATAAAACATTTTTTATAGATGTTGGTCAGACTCAATAATCTTATTGTCTCCTTTCTGCATTCAGGGTCTCTTACACTTTGTGACAGATAAATGCGGGGATGCTTGTGACTGCATTTCTCAGGAAGACAAAGGTCGTTCGCTCATATCTTGTCCAGTGAAGAAGTTGCATGTTAAAGGGTTTCGAGGAACAATTAGAGAGAAAGAGATGATAAGGCATTTCCTGGAGTTTTGCCCGTGTTTGGATGAGATGGAGATAGATGCCGAAGAGAATGATTCTACAAACTTTCAAGTACCTAAAATTTTAAAAGTTTTCGCATATAAGCTCCACGAAGTGGTCTCGACGGAGATAGTTGGACATTGGCAGAGTTCGGCTCAATTTGGGGTTTGTTCCGAGACCCAGATGGATGAGATCTACTTTGAGGTATATTTAATTATCGTTTTGAAGCACATAAAATCATTATAGCTTTGAACTAACTAACTGTTTTGTTTTTCCCTACAGTTAACTCCTCGCAATAAAGAGCGTATCTACGATATGGTCTTCATCATGCGTGGAGCTTCTTCCCCAGTACCTCCTCCTCTGGCGCAAGAGATGTCTCAGGACTACCTTCAGATGCAACTAGATGCCGAACTTGCGGATCTTAAGGAGAGGCAACGGGACAAAGAAGCTCAGATTGCAGGCTTGGAAGCTCAGTTGGATATGATTGTCGACCAGAACCCAATGCTAGCATCAGTGTTGAGGGCTCGAGAAGCAACTGAATCAGAGCGAGCAAAGGCGAGTGGTCAGCAGATGACCGAGAAGAAGCGGAAGTATGATGCTCTGTTCGATATCGTTGCCGAGCTGAACCCAATGCTAGCACCAGCATTAAGGGCTCAGCGTGCAACCGACTCAGAGCGAGCTGAGACATCCAGGGATCAGGAGATGACCGAGCTCGACCAAGCTACGGCAGCAGATTTGCCTCATCGAGACGGAGAATAAACTTGTGATTGTTTTCTTTTTCTCATTTGTCAAAACATTTTCTTTTGTGTTACATTTTAAAATATTTTGCAGATGATCGATCTTGTATTATATAATCTGCTCGGCTATTCAAAACCACGCTTTTGCAACAACCAGCCCGGTAATTATTAGTTTGCAAAACTGGGCTTCTATACATGGGCCTAAATTGTATCATCATACTTTCGTAGCCCAATATCAAGCAGTCCTGGTTTATTTCCCGAATTAAACCGGTATTATTCATAAAACCGGCATTCACACTAGAACTGAGTCCGGTTTCAATATTAAACCCTCAATTTTGTTTGCTTGCTAATTGCTATCTTCTTCCTCTTAAAATTGAATGTTTCGGCTTCTCCGATGTCTTCTAGAACCTGAAAGTCGCATTTACCCTCTGCCTCTCGCTGGTTATTTGATTTTCTTCATATCTTCGCTTGTAGGGGTCATAGAAACCAGCGATTAAGCATTCCCAACTCTCACTCTCTCTCTTAAATCCCTAAATTTTGAAACTTGGATTAAGCGTTCATAACGAGGTAAATGCTGAAGTTCAATCATCTCTTCTGTATGTACTGATTCTCATTTCTTTTGGATGTTTGTTAGTTCAAAGTTACCTTTAGGGCATATTTCGATTTCCGTTGTTCACTGTGTTTAGCTCTGTTCCCATTTCACCTCTATCCTGTTTTTGGGTTATAATGTACACTTGTATCGTCGGTGCACAGAAGATGGATTGGATTGATACTCTACCAGACGGAGTTGTTTGTCATATATTGTCCTTCCTTCCCACCAAGCAGGCCGCTTTGACTTCGGTTCTCTCCAAGAGGTGGCAGAGATTGTGGACATTTGCCCCTAATCTTGACATTGATGACTCTGTCTTTCTTCATCCGGAAGAGGGTAAAGGGGAAAGGGATGGAATTCGACAGAGCTTCGTGGATTTTGTGGACAGGATTTTGGCTCTCCAGGGCGATTCTCCCATTGAGAAATTCTCCCTCAAGTGCATCACTTGTGTTCATCCAGATACTGTGGATCGTTGGATATGTAATGTGCTGCAGCGTGGTGTTTCATATCTTAATCTTTTCATTGGTTTTTCCAACGAGGATACTGAATATGGTTATTTTCTGCCTCAAGAGTTGTTCGTCAGTAAGACACTAGTTGACCTGAAAATAAGAATTGAACGTTCAATTGATTGGTGGACTGGAGCTGAAGGCACTTTCTTACCAATGCTTAAAACTCTTGACGTTGATTCAGATTTGATTTTGTGTAATAAGATTGAGACGTTTCTACCTTCTTTCCCTGTGCTTGAGAAATTACGAATGGCTAATATGGTGCGGATGGGATCGGATGAAACCGTGTCAAGTGCAAGCCTCAAGAAGCTAATGCTAGGTATCAATTGGGAAGACTTTGGAAGTCCAAAGAGCATTTCTTTCGATACTCCAAGTCTGCTTTCCTTAAACTACTCTGATTTAGTTGCCGTGGACTATCCATTAGTTAATATGAAAAATTTAGTTGAGGCTCGAATCAACTTTATGGTTGATGGAGATCAAATTGAGCTGGCAAGAGCGCCAGATAATGATTTGTTAGCGAATGATGAGGAAGATATTGTTCTTCCATTTGACAATGTGATGAAGCTCATGAATGGCATACAAAATGTTCAGAGACTTTACTTAACTTCTGTTACTCTAGAGGTCAGTTTTCTGTTTTGTTCTCTCTGCTCTAGTTGTGAAACATTAACTGCAAAATGTTTAGTTGGGTTTTGTCTTGTTTTCAGGTGCTTTCTCTATGTGGTAAATCGATGCCGGTGTTCAACAACGTCAAAATATTAGGTATAACGAGCGATGAGGGTCGAGGATGGCAAGCAATGCCAGATCTGCTGAGAAACTGTGCAAATCTAGAATTTCTAGTCATTGAGGTCAATTATAAACCATGAAACTATCTGTGACAAAAACTTTGTTCAAGGTGTGTTGTTCAGAATCGCAATAACCTTCTTATCTCTTTTATGCTTTCAGGGTCTCTTACACTATGTGACAGATAAATGCGGGGATTTTTGTGACTGCATTCCTCGGGCAGACAAAGGTCGATCGCTTACATCTTGTCCAGTGAAAAAGTTAGAGATTCGAGGATTTAAAGGAACAATGAGAGAGATAAATATGATCAGGCACTTCTTGAGGTATTTTAGGTGTTTAAAGGAGGTGGGGATCTTTGCTGAAGAGGATGGTCCTACAAACTTTGATAACCCTGGAGTGTTTGAACTTGTTGAGAAGGTGCTGAACCTCTATGATGAGTTATCGAGTTGTGATGTTGTCTTTCTGGTGCACGGTTACATGCGTAGGAAATGGACTGCACAATCAAGTCTTCAAGTATGAAAACTTTCCCATAGTTTTGGTAAAGCCATTTTCCCTTTGATTTATTTCTAAAAGCTATTAGGAATCGGATGTATGTTTTGATAGCGAAACCAAAACATTGTAGTTTGTTTTGCTGAAGATGCGAGTTGTTTTGCTCAGACTCTACGAAGAATTTTATAGTAGTGATGTTCAGTTCCTGGTGCGTAGTTCCTTGGATAAGAAGTGGACTGGGACTGCACAATGAATGAAGGCTTCGTGGAAGAAAAGTTAGCTCATAGTTTGGTCAACCGTCTCCTTTGGAATTTTGTTTAGAAACTAAAATGATACGATGTCATTTCTATTACATCTTTTGCTTTTCTCTGGACAAGTTTGCTTAAAAAGTTAAAAACGTACGTTGTCACAACTTTAAAGAAGAAGAACGATGCTCTCTTTGAATACTCTGCTCTACAATTCAAAACCACCCTTTTGCTGTTGTGCAACAACCAGCCATGTAATTACCAGTTTGCCACTGAGCTTCTCTTCTCTTCTCTGCTTGGGCCTGAAATGTTTCATTATATGCTCCAACTTCCAAGTCCTGGTTTCTTTACCAAATTAAACCGGATAAAATAGAACCAGCAAAGATCCACACTAGTAGAGCCTTCAATGCCAAAACCTAGTTAGCTTTCATCTATGAAAAAGTTACTTTGTGCGATCTGCATATTACATGAAGAGCATCTATACACCGGTCCTTCTCTTTCGACCACGAAGAACTTTTCCATTGTGAAATTATTTCACAACTTAAACTGCAATATCTAAACAGAACACCGTTTTAATCAATTGAAATTTCAACATGTAAATTTCTGATATCGTTTCTGTTGAACTCGCAAGAAACCGATGTCGATCAGTTCACATCAAAACATCGCCGTTTTCAATTATTCTAATACGCGCGAAGAGAAGGAGAAAATAAAACACAAGAATGCCTAGAAAATGCTTGTTTGCGGAAGAAGAATCGAGTAAATAGATGTAAAGAAAAAACCTCCACTTCTCAGTTATTATGCAACGAGTTTGAAGAAGATGTTAAAACTTTCAACGATTAAGAGAGATAGAAACTTACCGGTGCCGGAGATAATGACGGCAGGAGATCAGAATTCAGAACGAGTCTTGAAGCCAAAATCCAGAGTGAGACTTGATCACAACAGCTTTTATGTGGCGGCAATATTTATATGTGGCAATTAGTAATAGTTAAGTTAAGAATAAATCTATATCATTCGGGTCATTATGAAAGTTGGTTGGTTTTCAGATTAATAATTTTGGTTTAATTCGGTTCAGTGCTAAAATAAACAAATAAAGTGGAACCTGGAGCGGTTTGCGAGTGCCGATCGCCAAAGGTGAAAAAGTCTTCCCTCAAGATTTACCATCTCTGTTTGATTTTTTTTTTTTGGTCTTTTTTGGCTCCACATTATGAATATTCTTTATACTTTTTCAGTCTGATCATGATAAAGTATAATCAAAAGTGGAAGTATAAAAATTAATAAAATAACAGGGTTCTATAAACTATAATCTTTGAACCAATTTATCAAACTAATAATGGTTTTTGGAGGTTTTAATGAATATTGGGGTTTAGGGTTAACAAATTTCTCTTCTTTAATACGGAAACAAGTACAACTGAATCAATTTGTGGACAAAGAGTAATTTGCTTTGCTCTGTATTAGTCAATAACCACATATATCAATCAATCCATGTAGTTATACAATACTAATGTAACTCCCAACAAAACAAAATGTTTCTTGTGTACTATGCCTTTAATGCCTGAAATAATGAGCAAAGGAAGGATTTGACTGAGAAGAGTATGTAAGTGACAAGGCTACCAAACCCTAGATCTCATCGTTGCTTCCTTGCAGTCCAAGTAACAGAAAACCTACATTAGAATGAGAAAAATATTTCGATCAGAGACACATAGAATAACAAGTTTCTGATGTGCCAGCTTTACGCTTTTATGTATCTCTTCTATTACCCTAGGGTTAAACGTCCGGTGAATTTGGCGGTGGTGGTGGAACTTCCGGTGGTGGTATAAGACAACCATCCGGGAAACGGTACACGTGGGCCAATGTAACATAGTCCTCAAATTCGGAATTAGGATAGACTAATTCATCAGGCTCTTTCCACCCAAGAAACTGGGCGCAATTGAGACACCTGATCTCATACCCATTGAAGGAATTGTTGCCGTAAGAAACCAAGACTAAACCAATCATAACATTGTACCTGTACAAACCGATAGTTTATAAAATTAACCTCAAAAAAAAAAAAAAAAAAATCTAACGAAAAATTGATGGAGACTTACGCGTGAGTAAATTGAGATAGATTTAATCCGATTAACGCAGCATTCATGAGAGAGCTACTCTGTGCGATCTGAGTTCTACATTTGCAGCATCTAAACACTGGTTCTTCTCTTTCCATCAAGAACTGTTTTCCCATAGTGAAATTTCACTCAACTCTATCTATATCACATATCAACCAAAAAGAATATTCAGAAAACTGCAGTAAGCAGATATATTCAATGAATTGATATTCAACGTTTCCATTTTTTATATATCGTTTCTGTTAAACTCGCAACAACACATCGCCGTTTCCAATTAGCGATTAATTATTAACTTACTATTTCTAAGACGCGCAAGAAAGAAACGAAAAGAAAACACAAGAATGCCGAGAAAATGCTTGCGGAGGAAAAAAAAGTGTTCTCAATGATTATCTCTGATGACTTCTAACAGAAAGAATCGAAAACGAGCGCAGAGATTAGGCGAAAGAGACGGAAAGAAAATGACGAGGAAGAAGAATTGAGTACGTAACTAGTCATAAGAGTTTCATCAACATTCAACAGATAGGTGCGAAAGAGAAAAAGGAGTCCAGTTCTCAGTGATTATGCAACGAGAGTTTAAAGAAGATGTTAAACCTATCGATTCAGAGAGAAAGTTACCGTACGTCGCTGGAGTCGTCGGAGACGGTGACGGCAGGAGATAATATCAGATTTCAGAGCGAGCTTTGAAGACAAAATCCAGAGCGAGTCTTGATCACCAATATAGCTTTTATGTGGCAATATATATGTTTCATGAGGCAATACGTAACATTGATACTGTATTTATATTATCGAATATTAGAACTCGGTATTTTGATTATTATGAAAGTTGGTTGGGTTGCAGATTAATAATTTTGGTTAAGTCGGTTCAATGCTAAAAGAACATATAAAGTGAGAACCTGAGCGGTTTGCGAGTCAAAGCCAAGAGCCGGTTCGCAAAGGTCAAATTATTCCCTCAGACTTGGCAACTCTATATATCGCTTATAAGTTTGATTGTGGTTAATTATTATATCTTTAAACGGAATTGATGTTAGTGTGGTTAATTATTTATCCAAATAAATCCAGTCTAGTGCTGTGTTAATTTTTTAAATAATATTTAACTTGCATATTATATAAGTAATCAACTATAAAGAAAAAACGGCCAAGTTTTTTTTTTTCAGTCCAGAGACAAATTCATTTACCTTTAACAGTTTAAATGTTTAACCCTGTGTATTGTAAAATAAAAAATAAAAAATTCAAATTGGTTGTTGACGAAATTAGAGTCGTTAGAAGAACTTGTTCAAATTACACTACAAACCCCAAACTTTCTTTTGGTTTAATATTCACTTAAAAAGGAAAAAAAAAAAAACTATAAGAAAAAAAAAGGAAAAAGGAAACTCAGAAAAAGGAAAAAAGGAAAACAGTCAACTATGAGAAAAAAGGAAACAGTAGAAAAAAAAATAGAAAGGGAAAAAAATAGAAACCCAGAAGAGAAAACAGTGTTTATAAATAGGAGAGTAGATATCATTAATCATCAATCTTATTCATAATTTTACCTGATTCTCTCGTTACCTTCTTCTACTTCTACTTCTTTATCTACTTCTACTTCTTCATCTTCTTCTTATTCATAATGATCTTATTCGGACAAGGCCTCACTCTGTTTCCAATTTCCGTTAACAACCACCGTTCCAACAAACTTTGTTAACAGCGACTCGAGCGCGTGGAGCCCATCCCACGAGTTGTTCCTGAAGCGAAGCCTAATAGATTATCTCCTTCA
This sequence comes from Barbarea vulgaris, assembly GCA_963667165.1. Lineage (NCBI taxonomy): Eukaryota > Viridiplantae > Streptophyta > Magnoliopsida > Brassicales > Brassicaceae > Barbarea > Barbarea vulgaris. The sequence continues at coordinate 31,586,439 of OY763888.1, read as the reverse complement.
ACGACGGATCCAGCGGCGGTTGATGAGGTGTGAGTTCCGTGTCCATCGTCACCTCTAGGAGATCTTGATTTTTTAGATTCGTCGATTGGTCCCGACGTTGCTTCGTAACCTCTGGCGAAGAATCTCGCTCCGATTAGTTTACGGTTACAGAGTGAAGCGGTGAAATTAGTACCAGCCTCGCATCCTCCTTTCCAGGTACAAGGAATCGGACCAAATCCGTCATCAGATCGAAGTAGCTTTTGCTCTCCGGTGTCGAGAACTCCGACTACGACGTCGCTGTATGAGCCGGTTGCAGGGAATAGATCAGCCGTGTGTTCGTCGAGAGTCGGAGAGAGGAATCGTACCAGTGAGAGTCGTGGTCGAAGGTCGACGGCATCTGAGATCTCGCCATGTGTTACCAATCTAAGTTCCTTGTTCGGAGAGGACACGTGGCATAGTCCCAGACATAGAAGCATATATTTTAGGTACCATATTCTTTCTCATACTTTTTTTTTTTTTTTTTTTTTACTTTAAAAAAATATATTTACTTTATTAATCACCAACCTAAACCATTTAACAATTTTATCTTTAGTATATTAGTTAAAAACATGCGATTGATTTATAAATTTGTGAAGACTAACCGAATGTAAACTCTTGTCATTTGATTTTTCATTTGATCTTTAGCGATGTCATACATTCAAATTGTTTTTACACCTAATATAAATTAGTCGCGGTTCTTTAATTAGTTTAGTAAAGCATAAATGCGTTTAATAAAACTTGAAAAATTTACTACAAAAATTTAAAAAATATTAATTTCCAACATAAACCATTTAACAATTTTATTTTTGCTAAATTAGTTAAAGAAATGCGATTGATTTATATACTTGTGAAGACTAACCGAATGTAAACTCTTGTCATTTGATTTGTCATTTGATCGTTAGCTATGTCATACATTCAAACTGTGTTTACACCTAATATAAATTAGTCGCGATTATTTAATTAGTTTAGCAAAACATAAATGCGTTTAATAAAACTTGAATAATTTACTAAAAGATATTAGTCTCCAACCTAAACTATTTAACAATTTTATCTTTGCTAAATTAGTTACTTACAAAAATGCGATTGATTTATAGTATAATTGTAAATATATAAATATTTACAAATTCATATAGAGCTAATTCAATTAACCAATCGCCCATGAGATAGTAACTTTGAGCAACCTCGGAGTTACATGCAGAGCATTTATACATCGGAGATCGGACCATCTCTTTCAATCAAAAACACTTTTTCCATCACAAAAATTTATATCACATCAACAAAAAAAAACGTCACAAAACTGCAATAAACAGAAACGTCATCGTTTTTAAGTAACTAAAATTGAGAAAATGTTCGCGAAAAAAAAAACAGAGTAGTACGTAATAAAATTTTCATCAACAATACAGTTTTTAGTGTGCAACTAGTTAAAATAAGGGAGAATAAGAATAAGAATATACTTTTAAAATCATCTAAAGTCCATATCTTTGATTAGAAAATTAAAACTAAAAAATCCTCGGTTCTGCTCGAAAAACGGACTTAACCAATCTATTTCTCTAATACAAAAATCAATCTCGAAAATGTCTTCGTCTTCGTCTTCGTCTTCCTCTCTTGGTGGACGCTAGGGTTTCCCAAAAATAAATGGATTGGATCAGTAGTCTACCTGATGATCTTCTCTGCCGCATCTTGTCCCTCCTCTCGACAAAGGAGGCTGCTTTAACTTCTCTTCTCTCAAACAGATGGAGGGATTTGTTTGCCTTCTCACCAGATCTTCGGTTTGAAGAAAAAGACTTTGTCCATGGAAATTCTGATTTAGATATTACATGTAGTTTCATAGATTTCTTGGAAAGGGTATTGGCTGTTTCAGGCAATTCCCCACTCAAGAAATTTTCTCTGATATATAGACAGAATGTAGAATCAGCTCAAATCAACCGTTGGATACGTAATGTGCTGAGTCGTGGCGTCTTGGAGCATCTTGATCTTGACGTGATTACTAAAGGTGTGTATTCACTGCCTTTAGAGGTCTTCACTTGCAAGACACTTGTTAAACTGAAACTAGGAATAGGGTTTGTTATTGCTACGGTTCCTAGGAACGCTTCTCTTCCAGCTCTTAAGACTCTCTTTCTTGATCGAGTTCGAATCTGTAATGATCATGGTTGTGCGTTTGAAGCCATTATTTCTGCTTGCAATGTTCTTGAGGAATTAGTGATAGTTGGTGAGCGTTGGAAAGATTGGAAATGGTGTCGCAGAGTGTCATGCTCGACCCTTCAAAGACTTATCATCAACTGTGAAGTCTCTAATGATCTTTATGGTTTTGGTGGGTCTGATCTCAGGAGCATTGCTTTTGATACTCCGAGTCTTGTCTACTTAGAGTACTCTGGTTTTGTTTCCGATGAGCATCCAATTGTTAACCTTGACGCCCTTGTCCAAGCTAAAATTACTCTTGCTAGGAGGAAAAAACCTAACAATAGCAACCCAACGAATCTGATTAAAGGGTTAAGAAATGTTGAGATCCTTGACTTGTCGTCTCTTGAAACCATGAAGGTACTCTTCTTCTTCTTTCTCTCTCTGTTATAAGAATTCAAATCTTGTTAAAAATATTCTTGATGCAACAAGATTGAAATTGGTTGATGAGTAGATTTTTGTTTCAGATTTTTAATTTGTTTCGTGAAGCAATCCCAGTGTTTGAAAACCTATCTCATTTATCTATTGCAACTAAGTTGGGATTGTGTTGGAAACTTTTGCCATTACTGCTTGAAAAATCTCCAAATCTAGAGACTCTCGTCATCAAGGTATGATGACTTAAACCTCCAAAATCTATTTTGTTCAAAATACTCAAATTTTCAAAAATCCTAATGGATATTTTCAATCATTAAACTTGTTTCAGGGCCCCTTGCACTATCATCTGCAAGGATATGGAATTTGCGAGTGCTTATCTGAATATAACTTTTTATTGTCATGTCTTGTGAAAGTCGTAGAGATAACCGAATTCCACGGAACTAAAAGAGAGTTGGAGCAAATGAAACATATCCTGGTGAAATTGCCATGTCTTGAGCTTGTCAAGGTTCATGCTTGCGCAACAGACGAAAACGCAAAGCTGAAAATCGCCACGGATTTGCTAAAGCTTCTACGACCTTGCAAGATCCAGCTCAAGTTTTTTCCCTCATAAAACTAATTAATGCATCAACTCTAACTTTGGTCCCTCTCTAGTTTTTTTTTTTTTTTTTTTTTTTTTAAGTGATTCTGTTAAATTTACACTCTTTTTGTCTACAAAATAACCTATTGGTTTTTGGTTCTGTTTAAATTTATTTGGTTTTGGAACATATTGGTTTTTGCTTTTGATACCCCCAAGCTTTCATACTTAAGAGTACTTTGATTTTGTTCCTAAAGCATATCCAGTTGTTAATTTTGACTCCATTGCTGAAGTTAATCTTGACCTTTGTTACATCAGTGAAAACTACTAATAGCAATCTAACGAATCTGATTCAAGGGTTAGGAAATGTTCAGGTCCTCATCGACTTATTGACATTCTTAAAACCTTGGATGTAAGTATATATGCTCTATTCTCTTCTTCCTTTTTTTAATATTAAAGACTAAAATCTTGCTTATACATGAAATTTTGTATTGAGATTTTGATCCAAAGATATCAAATGGTTGATTTTATTATATGTTTCAGACCATTTATACCGTCCCGGAAGCAATCCCAGTGTTCAAGAACCTAGCTATTTCATTTATCTAAAAAGACTGATACAAAAGAATGCTGGCTATGTCTGCCATTTCTCTTAAAGAAGTCTCCAAATCTAAGGTATAGCCAAAACCTGAAAATGTGATTGGCTGGACAAAACTGCTAATATATACTCTCCTTTTTGTTTCAGGGTCCCTTGCATATTAATGAACATGGAGAAGAATCTCAATCTGTTTGTGAGTGCTTATCTGAATATTCTTGTCCTGACGATAACCGAATATGAGGGAACCAACGGAGAGCTGCAGCATTTGAATCATCTTGTAGAGAAATTGCCATGTCTTGAGCTGCTCAATATCCGTTCTTGTGTAACAGACACAAAAGAGCAATGGCAACTCACCGAGAACCTGCAAAGGCTTCCCAAAGCTTCTGCATGCGGCATCCAGGTCAACTTTATTGGAACATGAATCTGTTGTCGTTACTTTAGATTCGGAACATGAATCTGTTCTAGTTACTGTCACATCATATGGATTGTGTTTTTTTTTTTGTTTTTTTGTCTTTAATATGGATTGTATTTTTCAACAGTAAATTTGCGTTTGAGTTGTTCTTCGTTGACTTCTTTACTCGAAGTAAGTGATAAAGGTTAACAATGTTTACTATGCCAAAGTAGTCAGCTTTGTGTTAACTGTGTCTGGAAAATACTCGTTAAAAAAGTTCACTCTGAAAGATCGACATAGTGTTAAGCAAGCTCCTATCAACCGTTGGATACGCAATGTGCTGAGTCGTGGCGTGGTGGATCTTCGTCTTTCCGTAACTGGTGGTATATATATGTATTCACTGCCTTTAGAGGTCAACCAAAGAAGGCTTCTCTTCCGTCCCTTAAGACTCTGTTTCTTGATTATATTGAGTTCCGTTGTAATTTTGAAGCTCTCATCTCTGCTTGTCATGTGCTTGAGGAATTAACAATGCGTGTTCCTTGCTTTAACCACTGGATAGGGTGTCGTACCGTTTCATGCTCGACCCTTGGAAGACTTATCATTAAATGTCAACCTTGCCTACTTAGACTACTGTGATTCTGTTCCGGATGCTTTTCCAATTGTTGATCTTGACTCCCTTGTCGAAGCTAAGCTCACTCTTACTTCACGGATCATTCCTAACAAAGGCAATCCAGAGAATCTGATTAAGGGGTTAAGAAATGTTGAGATCCTCGAATTATCGTCTCTTCAAACCTCAGAGGTACTTTTTACTTTTTATACTTGCTCTGTAAGGTAATGTGGTATTATAACTCTGCGACCATAAAAGACCAGGATGAGCACAGAAAAATTTAAAATCTTATGCATTATTAATATGTTTCTTGATGTTTTTGATCCAAAGGTTAAGGATTAGTTGATTTTCTTGTTTCAGGCGTTTTATTCCTTCCGGGAAGCAATCCCAGTGTTTAAGAACCTATTGTGTTTATCTGTTATAACTGATTCCAGAAATTGTTGTCGATCTCTGTCGTATTTGGTAAAGAACTCTCCAAATCTACATACTCTCGTCTTAAAGAGATATATATGCCAAAACCCAAAAATATTATTAAACACTTCAAGTTTTTTGTTCTTCAAATTCTTATAGATACACAGCCAAGTATTCAATCTTTAATCCTTCCTCATGTTTCAGGGAACCTTGCACTATGATCCTCGTTTGGACTATGATGAACACGCAGATGCTGTTTGTGTGTGCTTGTCAGGATATGCTTTCCTAGAGTCATGTCCTGTGGAGGTCCTAGAGATAACCGAGTACAAGGGAACTAAAGGGGACTTGGTGCAAATGAAACATTTCTTGGAGAAATTGCAATGTCTTGAGCTTGTCAAAGTTTGGTTTAGTGAAACAGACGACAAGAAACAGTTGCGACTCACCAAGGACTTGCTAAGGCTTCCCAGAGCGTCCGAGTGCAAGATCCAGTTCAAAGTTATCCCCTCCTAATTGCTCTGTTGGAAGATGAATCTGTTTTGTGAGCACTCTTGTTTCTAGTTTCTGTAAGATAATATGGATTATTGTTTTGATACTGTTTTTCACCAGTAGTTTGCTTTGAGTCATTCTTTCTAGATATCCTTAACAGATCTTTAACTTGAATTTACCTACAACCTGACTTACTGCATGTACAACAGAGCAGATACCAACTTAGTCTAACTTTTGGGAAACCAAGAACAACGACAAATGAAATCAGAGGTTATAAATTTTAAATCTGCAAAAGTATATTCTGATCATCTTTACACAAGTATTGTTTATAATTTCTATTGATTGGCAATAAGTCTTGTGTTTAGTTTTTGGTTTATAAAACTAAACAATAAATGATCAAACACATTAATGATGAATAATTGGTATGATGCCGTCTCGTGCACGGTTTTGTAGTAGAATCTGCCAGTAATACATCAACTTGCATTCGAAATCGGAAATCAAGTAGACCTAGTACTTGTTTTAATTTTATTTACATAGTTATTTTGCTTTTCATGTGATTTTTGCTCGCAATTATAGGTTTGAGTGAGATCATCAAATACCCTTCAAATGTGCTACCTTCTTGAGGCATTAATTATTCTCGGCCCATTAGAGCAAAAGTCTAAGCGAAGAGACACGTGTAAAGTCGGCAGTAGTACCCTAATATATATGTGTTTATCTTATACTTTAGTTATTTGTGTATCCTAAAAATTTAGGTTGAAGAGGAGAGAACATCGGTTAAGTCGGAGAGAGAGAGAGAAAGAGAGCGGGAGGCTGCTTGGAATCAATGACGTTGGAAAAAAGACAGAAGATGATGATGATTCATATGTTTTGATCTGAGCTCCCTGAAGGTAGCCATCAATGGTGTCGGAACAACAAAGAAGACGACCGGGGTAAGGAACTCGGTGGTTAAGAAATTAATGAAACGCACCAGGATGCCACGTCAGGAGATTATAGGCCTTATCATGGAACGTCGATCCAACTACGAGGAATATCAGAATTTCATCATTGGTCTTAAAGCCAAAGGCATATCTCTGCCAACGTATTATTAATTAGCAGCAATATTTACATACTTTTTTCTACTTTGAGTTTAGTCTTTATTTTGTCTTTTATATTTTTCATCGATTCTTTACCATGTATATATATTCGGATTACAATAATAAAAAGAAGATATGCTTTTTTTTTTTTTTGTTAGTATAATGAGACAGTCCAAATCTTTTATATAAATAAAATAATAATATGATATATAATCAATGGTGAGAGGAGGAGAGGGCTAAGTGAAGGGCATGCTCTGCTTCCTTCAACAACAGTTTTTTTGCGAGTTGCTTCTGTCCTCTAGGGTACACTACACTTGACCACTTGTTTCTGCTCATCCTTCTCCCTATCACAAATACATATATTTCATCAACATTTTTATCTGACATTTAAACATGTACACTGTTGCACCTCCTACCTCGCCTCTTCATCAAGGAGCCTATTCTTCAGTGCCCGAATTCTCTTCCAGCTTCATCATCCTGTCAGGACAAAATGCATTGAGCTCTGTAATTCTCTTCCGATCCCACAGACAAAAATCAATTGCTTACTTTGCATTAAGGAGATCCACTAGTTGTACTTAAAACAACAGTTTTATTCTTCTTCTTTTTTGACATCATTTAAAAACAAAATATGATCATTAACAATATTTAATCACTAAAGTTTTGATGTGGTCTATGGAGATTGGAGAAACGCACCGTTTCAATGCCATGACCTTTTACATTCCCGCCATAGAAAGTTTAGAAACCACCCACTCACATCTCCTTACTTTTTCCGTTTCTTTTTTTTTTTTGGTTTTAATGTTAATTTACTTTTTCCGTTTCCCAAACCCTATATGTATATATATTCTTTCTTTCTTTTTTCCCTTCCCCACCAATTTTACCCTAAAAATCACTATATCGGGACGTGATTTAGGGATCCTCAAATCAATTCGCCATTGATTTAGCAATTGCGTATCTGTGATTTCGGGATTATAAAACCTGTGTACGTCTCTACTGTATAGTGAAAGAAGAGCAAAAAAAAACAACGTGAAAATTACAAAACATAATTCGTTTCTCTGTTCGTCGTGACTCTGTCTTGGTTTGACTAGGTTTCTCCCCTTTCCTTTTTCCTTTAGAATTATGTTTTGATTTAATTGCTCTGTTTGTAGATCCTGCTGTACAACTGTTTGGTATGCTTTATGTTTGAACTGCTTTAACAGACAATGGACCCTGAGAAGATGGATCTCTTCAGCAAGTTACCGGACGAGGTTATTTCTCTTATCTTGTCCTTCCTTCCGACAAAGGAGGCTGCTTCAACATCGGTTCTCGCAAAGAAGTGGCGTAATCTGTTTGCGTTTGTCCCTAATCTTGATTTCGATGACTCTGTTTTTCGACATCCCCAAGAGGGTAAACGTGAAAAGGACGGAATTCTCCAGAGTTTCATGGATTTTGTGGATAGGGTGTTGGCACTGCAGGGTGATTCTCCTATCAAGAAGCTGTCCCTGACGGTTAAAACTGGTGTTGATCCTGACCGTGTGGATCATTGGATACGTAATGTGTTGCAACGCGGTGTTTCTCACCTTGATCTATCCATTGAATTTGGAGAAGAATATTCGCTGCCTTATGAGATATCTGTCAGTAAGACATTAGTTGAGCTGACAGCAGGATTTGGAGTTGATCTTTATTCGTGGGACGATGACATGTTCTTACCATTGCTTAAGACTCTTATTCTTGACTCAGTTGGATTTGGTAGGGGTCAGTTTCACACACTTCTTCCTGCTTGTCCTGTCCTTGAGGAATTAGAGCTTCTTAATATGGAGTGGAGAGATAGGAATGAGATCGTTTCAAGTTCAAGCCTCAAGACGCTTAAGATTACCTCCGAAGACGGCTGTTTAGGCACTTTTTCGTTTGATACACCGAATCTTGTTTTCTTAGACTACTCTGATTTTGTTGCGGAGGATTATCCATTAGTAAACCTGAAAAATTTAGTTGAGGTTGGGATCAGCCTTGTACTAACTGGAGATCGACTCGATCAAGCAAGAGATCATGTGTGGAAGCTTATTCATGGCATACGAAATGTGAAGATATTTCACTTATCTCCTGTTACTTTCGAGGTCAGCTTTCTATTTTGTAACACTTACTTCAGCTGGTCTAATAAAGAGATGGAAAAACAGAACATTTCGTCTTAATTCGTGGAACATAACAATGTCGATCTGTTGATTCAGGTGCTATCTCTTTGCTGTGAAACAATGCCGATTTTCAAAAACCTTACCACGTTAAACGTGAAAAGTGTCATGCAGCAAGGATGGCAAGCAATGCCACTTCTTATAAGGAACTGTCCACATTTAGAAAATCTATTCATTGGGGTATAAAATACCAAACCACTTCTTTTAGATTACCTTCTTTTGGCTTTGAATTAATCGCTTAATTATCTCCTTTTGTGCTTTTTTAGGGTCTCTTACATGAGGTAACAGAGAAATGCGGTGATGTTTGTGACTGCCTTTCTAGGAAGAAGAAAGGTCGTTCGCTCATGTATTCTCCGGTGCAGAAGATACAGATTCAAGGATTTAGAGGAACAATAAAAGAGGTGCACATGATAAAGCATTTCTTGGACTATTGTCCCAGTTTGAAGGAGATGGAGATAATTGCCGAAGATCGTGAAGCTACACTGTTCCAACTCCCTAAATGGTTTGAACTTGTTGAGGATACACTGATGAAATACAACGAGATGTCGAGTTGCAATGTCAGTTTCAAGGTGCACGCTCTCTTGTACCGTTGGTGGACTCGGCAATGAAGTCTTCGAAAATGAAAACTTGCTTTCGTTTCGTTGTTTCTGTTTTTTTCTTTTTGCTTAAGAGTGCGACTTGATTCATGTACTTGACGAAACCATTCCTGCTTCTTTACAATTTCAAAATTTACGACATTTTGCCAATACTTCTAAAAAACCTCTTCATTAAATGTATAACCTTTACACCCCCGGAACATTATTGGACAAATTCAAATATATAAGCTTCCCTCTTGTTTCAGGGTTGATTGCCATTTGATGAATGTGAAGGACACAATATGGAGTAGTTTGCTGTTTGTTTGGATACTCTTGTCTATTGTCATGTCTTGAAGATAACTTGAGTATGTAGGAACAATCGCAGAGCTAGAGCAAATGAAATATTTTTCTAGAGAAATTTTTATGTCTTGAGCTTGTCAAAATTGGTGATCGTGCAATAGACGAAAAGGAAAAGTCTCGACTGACCAAACATCTGCCAAAAGTTCATAGATCGTCCACGTGCAAGATCCAGATCAAGTTTTATGAGAGAACTAAGTACATGCTAGAATTACAAACTTTTCTCTCCTAGTTGAATAATTAAGTCGGTTTGGTTACAATTGCTCTGTTTTCTAGTGTTTCATCTTTGTATGAACGTGACTAGGAATACTTCTCTCATATACTAATAGGTTCCAGTATGTAGAAAATGCGCTAGGACAAATATATCGTATGTTTCGACCTGTTAGTACAAAAATATCACCGACACAAACTGTTTATATGTGTTTTAAGAATAAAATGTTTTGTTTCTGCTATGGACAAACAGCTTTGTAGCCATACTTACCTGGTGACAGATAGGATGAGGATATGCGATCATTGCACATGCACATCATGATGATCTTTATGATGATATCACTTATGATGTTGATGACATTCTCATGGCAGATCCGACGCATGTGGGCTGTGGCAGTGGAAAGCCCATGTCACGAGCATCACTTTGTTTTCTTCTTCCGGAGTCAATTAAAAACAAAATCTGCACTGTCACTTAAATCCATTCTACATCAAAGAAAATTATATTCAATGTTCTTGTATATGTTAGACCTTTTGTAGAATTAGCTTTTGATTTGTTTATGTGAACTAAATTGAGAAAAACAACATTTCGAATTAACAAAAAAAAAAAAAAAAATACAGCAACAATTCACATCTGGAGAACGAATACATCCAAACACCTTCTCTTTGGGAATTAGTGATTTGCGTCTTTAAAGTGTCTAACGAAATCTGGTCCTAAACTTTCCGATTATTAGAAAATAAATTAAATTCTGAAATACTGTCATTACCCCAAGTTCCCATTTGACATTGGGACACTTCAAATCCTAATTAAATAAAGAAATCATTGAGCGTTTTGTCTGATATTCGATTCTTTTACCGAAAGCTAATATATTTAAGTTTGTAGATTTGTGATTTGTCCGTTGTAAACAGTGTGATGATGATATTCCAAGTTGTTTATTAAGACAATATATACCAAAAGAAACAGTTAAACATTTACAAAAGGGAAATAATATTACACGTTTCCACCGGTTCTTGATCGTGGTGTGAGTTGAAAACTCAGAGATACAAATATGAACATATATACGATTCATGTTAGAAAAAAAAAAGAGTAATAAAATAACCAGATTACAGACAGAGTATGATGCATAAGGGACCCACACCCATGTAACCATTGTCCCAAAGATCAACCGTCATAATAGGTCTACTTGGTTGGGCCATATTTCTCAACCACATAAAGAGAAGACAAGTGTTCTGCAACTAATAAAACCATAACATATCGCTTGTTTTTGTCCTCTTCATCCTTGTTTTTTTCTTCCTTCCCTAAAAAGGTCCAATTATCTAAATTCTCAACACCATTTCATGTTTTAACAACGCACATTACCTAACCCCATTGATGTGACTATTTATTTAGATGGCCAAAAAACATTTATGAAAATCCAAAAGAAAAAGAAAAAAAAAAGACAAGAGAGGTTGCGGTTGAATAATGATGATTCACCAATGCGAATCATTGTATACTTTTTACATATATTAACACACCAACATGTAAATACTAGAGAATTGGGGTAAGTGTCAGGTTAGTAGATGGTGAAAGAAACCGATTCTGACCATCTCAATCCCAATAAACCAACCCCTCTCCGTTCCCTCCTTGGAAACATCACCTACACTTTCTTTTCTCTTTTCCTCTAATATCATACTATAATTACATTTCAATATTACATTCGATGGTGCTGGAAACTTTAAGATACAAGTTAGTATAACTTTTTCCATAGACTAAACAACAGAGAGAAGTAGTTAAAATATAGCCTTATCTTTAGAAAACGATGAAGTTGAGTGAGTTGTGTAAAAGATTAATGTCGACATAAGCACGACTTTTCTCTTTCTTTATTACTGTAGAGTTTTACTTGCTTCAAAATTTCTTGGAACCCATGAAAAAAATAAAAAAGAGTTGACAAAAATGAGGGATAATAGTAAAAAAATAGGAATAGAAAAGGTAGGTTTCCATAAAGATGTCACGTGGCTCCCATGCGAGTTGGATCTTCTGAGCAACAGCAACTAGTAGATCATCATAGTACTACCACCACCACTTCACACTATCTAATCTACAACTGTATCTATTCATTCTCCCTAACTATATGTATAATGTATGTATAGGCTATGTGTAAGAGGCACATGGAGATAGATCGAGAAACTCATGTGACCGCATGTGCTTTCCTTTTCTCTTTTCCTTTTTTACGGGGCTTTTGTGGGTCCCCCCCTCTCTCCCTCTCTCCCATGCACCTGGCGCAGGTGATTCCCCTCCTCTTTCTTTCTCACGCGCCCGCCTGGGACTAATCTCTTTGTTGCTTCCTTACCATTAACTGGATTTTAGTCACGTTGAGTTGAAATTTGATAACATGGAATATACTAGCATTAGTTTTTCTTTAAATAACTTGAATTAGATTAGTTGTGTAACGATCTGTGGGAATTGTGTAATGCAAAACTAAATGTAAACTAATAAGATACTAAAATAAACCTTTTATGAGAAACCAATAAGACAATGACTTATTTATATATTAATTAATGGATAGATACATCATCAAAACAATAAGTGAAAAAGAAATATTAAATGGTTTCTAGTCTAACATTTTGAATTTTCAATTACGTTTGATTGTAAATTGTTTGATCCAAAAAAATTAAAAATGTATAGGTGTATTTACAAATATTACAATTTTACTAAGATCATATATTTGAATAAACTCTCAAATGCTATGGTCTCCCAATTTTTCTTTCTATTTATAAGTACATCGTTTTGCATTCAAGTTTTGAAAAGATATGTTAAATTACCGTTTATCTCCTTTGAACTAATTGATCATTATATAAAATAATTGCCTAGCTAGACTATAAATGCATCTTCGTTCACTTTTAGTTGTAAAAATCTGGACTAACAGCATGTATTGCATATGTCCATATGCATGCGCAATTAAGTTAGATAATTAGTTTTTGTTTTCTATACGGTGAAATATTTGTTCAAAATCATCATTAATGTTTCCGAAAAGAATACAAAACAAAGACCCACAAGTCAAAGGGTGGATTAAGTTGAACACATGTCGATAAGTCTATTATTATTACTAAACTAAGCATGTTACAATTTGTTAATGACAAGGCATTTTCAATCTATATAAAACTAAAGTTTTCTGAAAAAAAAAAAAAAAAAGGATCCAATCTATCTATCTGTCAGGGCCTCAGGGAGGAGATCCACTTGAGTATAGTGACATCTCCACTATACCACTCAGCATAGCGCGTGATAATCACGATCCAAATAACCAACAAAACAAACACTCCATAATTCAAAACACGAGAACAGAAAAAAAAAATCACAACTGGACCCAGCTTTTATGGCATACCGGCATTACCCAATTTTGGAAATTAGAACCAAACCCATACTTAATTTAAATCTAACCAAATCCAAATTCACATTTGACAATAAACACATTCCAACCCAAATCAAACCCACTTAGATTCAACTCATAATCTATCAAATAGGGGCAAATTTGAGTAAACCAAATTGAAATCAAACCGGAATGGTTAAACCGGTCCTACTTTGATCTATTAATTCCATCACTCATATAAATTACGCACATCTCTTTACCCCTTTCCGTCCAACACATCCTCTCTCTCCCTCCGTCAATGGAGAAAACCCTAGCCACTTCCCATATCAAACGCTCTTCGCCGTCTCCGTCCACCGCTGTGAACACACGCACCACCGGTTTCGACCGGAGAACCAGACAGAAATTGTCGGATGCAACGGCGAGTGTAAGTGAGACCGGCTTAGAAGATGATGACGACGATGAAGAAGGAGTGGATGAGAAGATCGAGGCGCTTCAGACAATAGTTCCCGGAGGAACGTCGCTTGGTGTCGACGCGCTGTTCGAAGAGACAGCTAGCTACATTTTGGCTCTGCAATGTCAGATCAATGCCATAAAAGTTCTTACTGCGTTTCTTGAGCGTTGTGACAATGAAGATATGAAGTTCGGAGGTTGAAGATGAACAAACAATTTGGAATTCTGAAAACCAGATACACACTTTGGAATCCTCTCTGCTTTTTTCATTTATTGTTACCTTCGTATTATTTCTTTTTATTGTGGCTTAGTTCGGGGCTTCATAATTTAGTTTTTTTTTTTTTTTTTTTTTTTTTTTTTTCTCTCTATATAATGTGTGTTTAATTCTAAATATTGAGAAAAAATATCACATTTTTCTTTTGAAATTTGAACATAAATTAAGTCTCGGTGGTGTAGCCATTAGATCGACAGAGTTCCATGTAAATAAAACGTAAACATTTTTTTTTTTTTTTTTTTTTTTGAACAACATAAAACGTAAACATAAAATAGTAAAATTGTGATAAATATTAAATAGTGAAGAAATTCGGATGTAAACACACACACACACGATCGAACGAAGAATGATGATACAGTATATAACGTTTGGAAGCCAAAATAATATAGTTGGGCCTCGTGGAGCTTACCAGTAATAACCGTAAGGCCCATGTAACCATAGATCAGTCAAATGATGCTGCCAAGTGGACTTGCTTTAATCCTAAAGCACGTGCTTGGTTCATTTCTGAACCGCCCAATTTCTCAACGCCATTAGCTGAACTATAAACCCTAAAAATCGAATCTTTAACAGTCATCTGATTCCTTCCCCGGAAAATCTCGTCGTCTTCTTAATTTCCCTGGGAAAATCGAAAGGTAAAATTCTTATCCACGGTCCCGACCAGAGAAAATGTCTTCATTGGGATGTTTGGTTTGCTGAGAAAAAGTCAGAGTGACTGATTCTCTAAAGCATTCGAAGTTTATAGGATATTGATTCTTGTTGAGTTATTCAAGTTATTGCGTCTTAATTCTGTGTTGAAATTTTCTCAAGGAACAGCTTAAATGGCGGATGCGGTGGTAATCCATAGCGATGTTGAGGATCGTGCGGCGAAAGGGATCTCCGAGTCCGATCAAGGAGGTGATGGAAAGACGACGGAGCTAGAAAGGAAGATTGAGGAATTGGAGAACACGAATCAGGAGCTTACGAGGGAGAATCTCGAGATGAAGGAGAGGTTTGAGAGGCTATCGGGAGAAATTGAAGATATGAAAAACGTTGAAGCGGAGATGAATCAGAGATTCGAAGAAATGGAGAAAGAGATCGAGGAGTATGAGGAAGAGAAGAAGGCTCTAGAGTCTATCTCTACGAGAGCTGTGGAGCTTGAAACCGAGGTGTCGAATCTTCAGGATGATTTGATCAGTTCTGTAACCGAGGTGGATAAGACGGCGGAAGAAGTGGCGGAGCTGAAGAAAGCGTTGGCGGAGAAAGGGGAGAAGCTTGAGGGATATGAGAAAGAAGCTGAGGGTTTAAGGAAAGATAGAGCTGAGGTTGAGAAGAGGGTTAGAGATTTGGAAAGGAAGATTGGGGTTTTGGAAGTGAGGGAAATGGAGGAGAAGAGTAAGAAACTTAGATTAGAAGAAGAGACGAGGGAGAAAGCCGATGAGAAAGAGAGAGAGATTGAGGAATTGCAGAAGAAAATTAGTGTCTTGAATCTGGAATTGGTGAAGATTGGAGAGGAATTGGCGAAATGCAAATCTGTGAAGAAGCTCACTGAGGTAGCTCTTACTGAAACTCAGAAAAGGGAGAAGGAGATGGAGTTGAAGAAGAACGAATTGCTGAAGACGGTTGAGGAAGGTAATAAGACTATTTTTGGGTTGAAGGAGAGAACCATGAAGCCTAGAAATGGCGTCAGGGACACAAAGGGTTCCATGGAAGCAGAGTTTCAGTGGCCAGTGGTTGCTGCTGCATCAGTTGGAGCTGCTGGTTTGGTTGCAGCGACCTTGTTTGTCTGCTATTCTAAGCTAAGGTGATTTTGATGAATATGTAGCAAACAAATAACTGATGAACAAGTTCTTAAGATTGATTTCAGGAATGGAACACTATAATATAGGTTGGCTACAAATTTGTTTTGGTTTGAATTTGAGGTTGTGATGTTTGTTGGTTGTTGGCTATCATGTTTTTGTTGATGGGATCAGCTCTTATTATGCCAAACATTTTGCAAGTGTTCTTCATCACTTGTACTTGTCTTTTCCAAATTTGTTTCTGGATTTCAATGTTTCAAATAGATTTGCTTGACCAGTGCATCCTCTTTATCTCTAGTCCCTGAGTGAGAACAGCTTCTTGGGAGAACTGATTAAGGTTCTCTCGTCAATGATCTTCTCTAGTTCTCTCTTTTCTCGTTTGTTTCTGTTTCAGAGACTTCCAGATTTGCAACATCTTTAAGATAAAGAGGGATTACCTGAGCAAAACATACAATTTTGACTTATCAATAGACTTGAGATGTCTTTGGTTCATTTGGACAATCAATGGAATGTCTTGTTCTGTTTAGGATAATTAGCTTTTATTACTGTCCATATATTATTTTTGGAAACCAAAGCGTGTGGAACAAAAAGAGTCATCGTTTTGTCTAAAACAGCTCCAAGAAATCTGGAAATTCCGATAAACAACTTACAACTACTTTATTTTTGGGTCAAATAAAAGTAAAAATATTATAAAACGAGGCTGAGATGCAGACCCCATCGATGGCTGCCTCCACTACTTTCTACTACCCAATCCCCAAAAGTTTCCTTCTTTCTCCTCCCCGTCACAAACGAAACCCTAATTTCATCTCTTGCTCCACCAAACCCATCTGCTCTCCCTCTTCGTCTTCTTCATCTTCTCTGCAAACGACAAACCATCGAAGCCAAAAGCAGATTCTACATCTACCCACGTTTGAAGATTCGTTTCTTCTTTACCAATTTAGCTCTCCGATCGACGAACCAGGATTGTCGAACCGGATCCCTGAACAATTTGACAGAGAGCCACGCGAATTGGTGTTTCCAAGTGTAGAAGAAAACCGCTTGGAAATTTCGTCGAACATGTGGTGGGCAGATCTGAAAGCGGCTGTTGGGCAACGAATTAACGTTGAGGGTATCGTTTCTTCCATCTCTGTAGTTGTTAGAGATCGTCAATTGGTTCTTCCACATGTTTCTGTGAAAGATTTACGGTACATTGACTGGGGAGAGCTGAAGAGAAAGGGCTTCAAAGGCGTAGTGTTCGATAAAGATAATACTCTTACGGCTCCTTATTCTCTAGCGATTTGGCCACCACTCCGGCCTTCAATTGAGAGGTGTAAGGCCGTGTTTGGCCATGACATCGCCGTGTTTAGCAATTCCGCTGGTAAAATTTTTGATAAAGTTTGAATTTTTTTTTTTGTTTGCTTGGTTGTAGTTTCTGTTGGATTGAAAGATGCTAACTTTTTTTACTTCCGGTTCTGGTGGAAACTCAGGGCTTACGGAATATGATCATGATGATTCAAAATCTAAAGCATTGGAGGCTGAAATAGGAATTAGAGTGTTGAGGCATAGTGAGTGACTTGATTTACTTTTATTATCTTTGGTATTTTAGCATTGTAACTGATAACTTATTATACGGACTGTTTTTGTTTCATGAGTTTAGGAGTAAAGAAGCCTGCAGGAACTGCTGAAGAAGTCGAGAAACACTTTGGTTGCACATCTTCGGAGCTAATCATGGTAACTTATGATTAATGTTAGGCATGAAACTGATGATGTGATCTTTGGTAGATAAGATGTTTATGCATGAAGTGTTTTTGGGCAGGTGGGTGATCGGCCTTTCACAGATATAGTTTACGGGAACAGAAATGGATTTCTAACCGTACTAACCGAGCCCTTGAGTCGAGCTGAGGAGCCTTTCATAGTTAGACAGGTTGGTTTCTGTCACTTTGGTGTGCTGATTCAGGAAATGGAAGCACATAACGTTGTATAGTATTAGTTGGCTAAATGGAGTTAATTCACTTATTTGCAGGTGAGGAGATTAGAGTTGGCCTTGTTGAAACGTTGGTTGAGAAAAGGTTTGAAGCCTGTGGATCATAGTTTGGTATCAGATGTAGCACAGTTTGTTAAGGTTCCTTCGGATTTGTAAGATGGATTCTCAATTTGGTTAACCAACAACTTTGTTCCTTGTTTGACTTTTTGGGTTTTGCCAAATGCATGAAAAGATGAGAATGCCAGTTTTGATATTGATTTTTAGTTATTGTACCCGCGAATTCTTCAGATCCAAGGGTCTTCAAATTTAAAGCACATTTACTCATAGCTGTATGGAATCAAAGCATTAATGTGACGTTTCTGAAAAAGTTTTAAGTAACATTTCTTTTGCGGAGCAAATGTATAGAAAAACAGAAAAGAGGACTGAAAGTTTCACATTATCATCCTCTGACTAAGCACCTTGTGATATTTGTAATGGATAGTCCTTAGTATTTGATTTTTCTTAAATATTATTTTAAGTTTTCTTGATTTAAAATAAGATTAAGAAACCGACAGCGCAATAATCATGCATAACAGTAGAAGTTTAGCAAACCGATTCACAGCAAATCTGGTTTTACATAATTAAAACAAAATTCCAATCGTACAAAGTCAAAAGTTCTCTACTTGTATGTTGTTTATATAAATAAAAAAAGTAATCATTAATCATAATAAAAATAGATAGACCTAAGGTGTTAGCAAAGCGGAACCAGAGTTTGGATGTAAGAAGAAGCAACAACACGAGCGTTTGTAGAAGCCTCATCATCTTCAGGGAGGACTATGTTAAAGGAAGACTTGAACAATGTTTGTCGATAGTCCCAAATGATCACCATTCCATTTCTTTCCTCAGAAATGGCCAAGGGGGTGAAAAGCTGAACAGTACTTGATCGTGGTTGGTAAACTTCACATAAACATATAGAATGCATCTTGACCCATCTTTCTTCTTCTATATCCACCATGCTCCAAATATTGAGTTGGACATCAGGAATGGTTCTCATCTCGGACACTGAGAGACGGTTTCGGAGGCTCAGAAGCTCAGACAAATGGGGTTTGGGTTTTTTACGGTCTGAAGACAAACATGGGTTTGGGTGCGACACGACTCTAAAGTTTTCAAGGTGAAGATCAAATGCAACTATTTTGGATTGGTTGGGTTCCCAAAGATCAATAGTGAACCAGTGAACAGAACCATTGACATAGACGGATCTTTCAGTACTAAAAATCCGATAAGGAACGACGGTAACGTGTCTCCATCGCCCGGTTTTGAGATCAAGAACATTGCAATCCCCAACGAGGAATCCTTTACCAGGATTACGTAGCTCCACCACTTTATATGCCCCAGTAACTTCATCTTTACCGAATCCATACGAGCTTCTTGTTGTCGGGAATTGAGCCACGTTTTGCTCCAATGTTGAACGGTGGAAAAGGGATCTGTAGGGGATTCTCCTGGTTTCGGCATGAGGTATGCTAGTCCACACGATACCTTCGCGTTTAGCAAATCGCCGGGATTCTCGAGTCGCCGGGTTACAGACTTGTATCGAATCCGACCTCGGGATGCAGATTAAACCGTCACATGTCAGCGATATTTTGGAAGCGTCGCAATTGCGTATATAGCAGATTTCTTCTTCTTCGCCGGGGAAAATACACGGCGTGGAATTGCCGTCGCTACAACCACTGTCGAGAGCTAATAGGATTTTCTTTGAGGAACTCTTCATATGTCTCTCCACGAAACTCTGGGATTCGATTGACGTTTTCCATTGCCTCGAAACGGACTTGAATCTGATGATAGACTTCAACGGAAGCCTCACGAGGATTTCGTCCACGAGATCATGAGCAATATACGTACCAGTTGAATTAGAAGTCATGCTTTTCTTCTTTTGACTCTGTTTTTTTTTTGTGTTTCCTCTACGATTAAACTCTGTATTTATATAACTAACCAAAACCGACTTTCATACTTGTCCTTTTCACTTCAGGAACAAAAGACTTTGGCCTGCATTCCAATTACAAATTGGATTTGGTTATATTGGTTATATATGTTGTGGAGATTTTACTCACTTTTCTCTACGTTTCATCATTCATGCTTTGCATCTTTTAGCTTTTGTTTTATATTATACAAAGTTTTTATATTATTAATTTTATAACAATATATATTTTTTTCCATTTAAAATTCGTATTTTGTTATTTACAAGGAATCCTATTATAATAGGAGTACAAGTTTTTTTTCTTTTTCTTTTTGAGCCTAATATAAATTATATATCTATATATAAAAGAAAAAATCAATTTATTTATTCTGAAACAAGTCACGTGCTTCTGCCACTGCCCGTTTATATTTTTGGAAATCAAAGAGTACGGACAAAAAAATCATCTAAGCCCTACTCTAAGTTACACTGGCCCTCCACTGCTTCGCCACCATCTCCTCAAATACAGTTCTTGTCTCCGTAATACAATTTGGACCTTTTCCTAAAACGAAGGAGACCAGAATCTTTAGTTGAGATTTAGCAGCAGCTGTTACCAAAAAAAAAAAAAATGAAATGAGGTTTCAGTTTTAAACTTGAGAAGGTCCTTTTACTTTAACCATTTTACCTTCGAGCTTATGGAACTGAACCATATCCAAGTGGTAAAAGTGAGCTAAGACACAAGTCCACTTAAAGATAGACCTGCACCTCCGAATCTGAAACTACATTGTATCAGAAAAGCATACTTCACAAAGTTAACCACCTCAAACTAAAATCATACACATACACACCTCAAACCATGTCCTCAGGTTCTTATCAGATTGAAACCTTATGCTGCACATTTTTGCTATCTGACAGCTCTTCTCGCGGATTAGAAAAATCCTGCGGTAATGCTCCTCCACAACAGAAGGAGGACATTCATGAGAAGCTTGGTGAATCATTCTTTTGGAAATTTGGGGAATCTTTCTTTTGGAAGTTTGGGGCACACATGTGTGAGACTCTGTCCATTGTCTTAAACAGAACCTAAACACAAAAGAAGTAACAAATTAGGTGAAAGATAATCACTGTTAACGAAAAAGGGTAGAATTTACTATGTCCTTACCAGCAGAACTGGAATTTGCACATACATGAAATGTGTTTACAGCCACCATCTCTGTGGATAGGTAAACTACATTTCGGACACTGTTTAGTGTTTAAAGTTTTCCTGCAGAGTTAAAAATATGATATTACTACCAATAAGTGGAGTTTAAAAGGTAATAAGAATGTATACACCTACCAGTTCTCAGTCTCCTCATTATGATGATATTTTAGCCACTTCTTGGCAACTGTGCATTCGACAGGATAGTGCCCTCCACCAGAACACTACCACATACAAATACACATACACATATTAGCATAAGTTTACTTTTTGTAAACTAAAAATAAGGGTTGTTACCTTCCAGCAAAAGGTATGGAATGATGAGCACTCAACATCAGCCACATTATCTTTAATTGCCGCTATGGCATCATTGCAGTGAGGAAATGGGCACCACTTCAGGTTGCATTTGTCAACAACATAGGACTGAAATGCAAACCTCATATATCTGGCAAATTCGTTAGGCCTTGCCAGGGATTTGATTAGCTCAGAGCCTAAGGTCCTGCCACAAGTAGGCTCTGGACAGTGAAATAGCAGGACTGATGGTCCAGCATCTAGGGACGTTTTAAGCCACGCTGAGGTTTAAAACAGAGACTGATTAAAACAGACTAAACAGTAATATGCAAATTTAAACAAACCCAAAAAAGATGAATTACCTCTCAGGCAAATCTTACAGTAATGATGACCACACAACAGGGGAAAAGCCATTCGAATAGGGTGAGTTCTAAAGCATATACCACACGTATACTGTCAAAAACAAAAACATGAAATTACTAAGAACAAAAAAAAACCCAAACGCACAATACCAAAAATTAAATAAAAAAAATAGCAAGATATCAATCCAAACGTGTACTTTACCTCATGACAGAGAGGAGAAGGGGTAATCCGATAGAGAGAAGTGTCGATTGTGCCATTGAACCAGTTCTCAAGAACGTGGTCTCCGCACCATTGGAACGTTTTCAAGAGAACAAAAGCATCATCTGGGCGTATTGCCAAAATCTCAGAGACCGTCTCTATTGCCTTTTCCTGGTAATATTTAATGGACTCTGGAACAAGAACTTCGAAGCCAGGCTGAAATAGAGAAAGGAAGAAGAAGGATGTGTAAGTATAGTTTATAGTTTATGAATCACAGTCATTGAAATACTAAGCAGTCTCTGTACCCGGATGAATTGTCTCACTCTGGGAGCGCAGAGATCAAACGCAGCCATTTTTTTTTTCTTGTTTTCAAAGAACGAGCAAGAAAAAGAAAGAATTAATTAATGAGAATATCGAGGAGAAGAAGAAGACTGTTAGTTGAGTTTAAAAAGAGGGAAAATCGAAGAACAAACCGGGAAATCGAATGGGTTTTTAAATGTTCGGTTCGAGAGAAAACCGGAATAAAATCGAATGGAATTTTTTTTAAAGTTCGGTTCGCATTAAAATCGAATTGAGTTTTAAATCTTCGGTATGTCATTAACCGGCATAGAACAAAATTCATACAACCCGAGAAAACCAGTTACCTAGGGTTATAGTCGCCGCCGTGTGTCAAAATTTCCCATTGGATGAAGTCGTCGGAACTCCCAGCTTGTCAAAATTTCCCATTGGATGAAGTCGTCTGGGCCGCCGCTCGTCTCCTCATACAAGCCGACGCTTATCTCTCTCATCGGAGCCGCCGTTTAACTTCATTATTTCCCTTCGCCGATCGACCACTCGGCTCTCTCCATCTCATCTCTGCCCAATCCATCTCTCCTCTCTCTTTGATTATGTTGTTCTCTGTTCTCTGTTCTCTAGTCTCTCTCCCTCCTCAGCACCATCTCTCTCCGCTTCGAATTGAATCAATGTGAGAAAATGGAAATGTGTTCTCGGATCTCCGGAACTGAATTTTGTTCTTTTTCGTCATCCGGAAATGAATTAATTTATTAATCTATAAAACCCCAAAAAATAAATTAAACTACAATGTTATTCTGCTTTGGGCTGCGCGTGAACTATTATTACTCACCATTTGTCGCTATTGGGCTTTCCCAGAGACGGGCCCATATTATGCGTTGTAATAATATGTAAAATTGTAAATAATTAAAAAAATTGTACCCGGTCGGTGAAAGCTATATAACCATTAACATTAACAACCGGTGCTACACCCGGATATGCAATTTTTTTTTATAGATGGATGATCCGTGCTAGTGTATGAGAATAATAATTTTCATAAATATTATTCTTAACATATCATTTTTCATAAATACCATTCATTTTTGGCTATTTAAAAAAATACTATTGTTAAAAGATAAAAAGACAAATATATATCCTTATTATCATTTACATAAAAACAAATAATCATTTCAATTCAAAAAATACAAAAATGATAGAAGCTGGCGGAAAATTACGGATTTACAATTTATTAAAAAAATTATGGAGTAGAGTTTTTTTTACTTGAAACGGATCAATTTTTAGCAGATTCATTTTGGCAGAATGGATGTATACCTTGTTAGAAAAATTAGGAATCAAGTTCTTTTAGCATAAAATATTTCGGCGGGAAAACTGCAAATATTTTATTTTGACAGAAAATTGCGAGTTTTCATTTTGTAAAAAACACTACAAAATCAAGTTTTTTTTTTTGCAGGAGCAGATCAGTTTTTTTGGAAGAAAAATTACAAATTTTTCATTTTAGCGGAAAATTACGGATTTGTATTTTGTTAAAAAAATTGCGGAAACAAGTTTTTTTTGCCGAGAAACATAACATATTTTTGGCGGGAAAATTGCTAATTTTTCATTTTGACGGAAAATTACGGATTTGCATTTTGTTAAGAAAATTACGAAATCGAGTTTTTTTTTTTTTGCAGAAACGGGATCAGTTTTTGGCGGAAAAATTACTTATAAAAATGTTTATGAAACCTTATTAAAGTATTTTTATACATATTTATAATGTTTTATAATGCTTATAAAATCTTATAATACAATATAAAAACATTTTTATAAGGTTTTATAAAAACATTATAATCTTATATGGTTTTATAATTTTTTATACTGACTTATAATAGTCTTATAAAAAGATTTTAAAGACATTATAAAAATATTTTTGTAAAATTTTATAATGGTTCCTATAAACTTTATAAGGTTTTATAAAGGTTTTCTAAAGGTTTTATAAAGTAATTTTCCCGCCAAAAACTTGATTCTGTAATTGTTTTATTAAAACACAAATCCGTAATTTTCTACCAAACTGAAAAAAAAAAAAAATTTACCCGCCAAAAAGTTTACTCCACAATTTTTCCGTCAAAAACGGATCTATAATTTTTTCTACCAAAAAATTTATTATGTAATTTCCCAGTAAAATTAATTATATAATTTTATCAAATAATTAATCATTATATTCATTAAAATTAATTTAGTCAAGTTACATACACAAAGTGATATAATGAAAATGAACTCTTTCCAATAGTATTTTTAAAAATTGTCACACACCCAATGGTATTTATGAAATTCCCCACATAGTATTTATAATTCATTTAGCTACAATACATAATTATCATTTTAAAACTATTACAAGTGCAACATCAAACCAAAATACTTTCTTTCTTTGAATATAGTTCAATTAATATTTACGACAATGAAAATTGCATTGTCACTTTGGTGTGCTGATTCAGGAAATGGAAGCACATAGCGTTGTATAGTGTTAGTAAAGCTAAATGGAGTTATTTCACTTATTTGCAGGTGAGGAGATTAGAGTTGGCCTTGTTGAAACGTTGGCTGAGGAAAGGTTTGAAGCCTGTGGATCATAGTTTGGTATCAGATGTAGCACAGTTTGTTAAGGTTCCTTCGGATTTGTAAGATGGATTCTCAATTTGGTTAACCAACAACTTTGTTCCTTGTTTGACTTTTTGGGTTTTGGCCAAATGCATGAAGATGAGAATGCCAGTTTTGATATTGACTTTCAGTTATTGTACCCGCGAATTCTTCAGATCCAAGGGTCTTCAAATTTAAAGCACATTTACTCATAGCTGTATGGAATCAAGCATTAATGTGACGTTTCTGAAAAAGTTTAAGTAACATTTCTTTTGCGGAGCAAATGTATAGAAAAAACAGAAAGAGGACTGAAAGTTTCACATTATCATCCTCTGGCTAAGCACCTTGTGATATTTGTGATGGATAGTCCTTATTATTTGATTTTTCTTAAATGTTATTTTAAGTTTTCTTGATTAAAAAAATAAGATTAAGAACGAACAGCGCAATAATCATGCATAACAGTAGAAGTTTAGCAATGCTTCTCAGTCTTAGGCTCTCAGCTAAACATAACCTAATGAGGACCAAACATTTCATGTTGCAAGACAAGCAAGATGCTTGAGGGTTGTATAGATAGAGAGGTAAAGCATACTTTCACATCAAGGCCCTACAACGTCAAAAACTCTAAATTTAGACTAGCATGACTTTATAGATCAACACCCTGTTTGCTAAAAACTCTATAATTAGAGGTGCAGAAACAATGAAACATTCTCAGACCAGTTTCCATAGAATATGGTTTTGAGGGTTGTAATCAAGCATATCAAATTTTTTATAATTGTCAAATGAGTGAAGTAAACCCTGTAGCCTATTTACAAGAAAAGAAACACTTTTGTATACAAACACAAACATTGAACCATATTTAACAAAATGGTCAAACAAAGTGGATAATGCAATAACACATTTGTCACGCGACTTCTTTGCCGTTCGATCTGAATAGTGACGTGACTTATGTTGTGTTCCCTGTTGATGTAATCAATAATCTTGTCCAAAACCATATCTGCCTCTGCCTCGGGTCTAATCTTAACATGACAAGCCAACAAGAATTTGCCAAGTGTGATTGCCCAAATGTGAAGCTCATGAATAGCCACCACTTCTTCCATCTCCCACAATCCCTTTTCAAGCGTCGTCGCGTTGATCTCTCGTGGTGTTGACTCCATTAAAACCTCTAGAATGTTCCTAAGCATTCCAATTGTCGTCCCTAACACAATCACATGCAGAGAAAACCAAAGTGCATACCAAATCAATGATCTTCCATTCCGGTTTATACCATATAATTGCCCCTCCTATCATCACTCCTACGCTCTGTATCGAATCTCCTAGCACGTGAAGATAAGCCCCTTGAATATTAACATTTCGTTGCTTATTTTGCTCGATTAAGACCTCGGATAGATGCGATTCCTCATGCCTCTGGTCATGATGATGCTTGGTTACGGTTACTCCATGGCCATGACCATAATCATGACTATGACTGTGACTATGACCATGGTCATGGCCCAAGAGAATAGCCATTGCAATGTTCACAAGTAAACCAACTGCAGAGACAGCAAACATAAGAGATCCCTCAACTTCGCCACTACCGTTGTTAAATCTAACTATGGCTTCATAAACCAAGATACCAGCAAGAAGCCAAATCATTTGAATGGAGACAAGAGCACCGAGAATCTCTATTCTGAAAAACCCATATGATTGTTGTGAGTTTGCGTTCCATCCCCAAGCCCATAGCGAGAACAAAGATATGGCAAAGGCTGCTACATCAGATAAGAGATGAGCAGCATCAGTGAGAATCGCAAGACTATTGGCTTTGATTCCTCCAACGACTTCTACGGCGATGAAAATGGCACAGAGAAGAACAGCTATTAGTAGCTTTCTCATTGATGCTGCACGTTCTTGAGCTTCCATTGAACTCGTTTTGTCATCTGAGAATCCGCAAGGTGCTTCTCCACATGTCTTCTTGTCGCCCACCAAGCTTGTTTCTCCTGATGAAACTTTCCCACAAATTTGAACCCTGTGGTCATGCTCATGAATATGGCCTTCCATCTGAAAAAAAAGAAAAGAGAGAACGATGCAGATTCAAGTACACTGTTTCTTATCAATTGTAGAGTTGACTTATAAGCCAAATCAATGGACGATGATATCAAAAGTAATACAAATTATTACCATATTACTGAAAAACAAATCCCTCTTTAAAAAGTCTTCAATACAAAATCAGGACAAGAGGAAAGGAACATACTTTTTTTTTTTTTTTTTTTTGTAAGAGAGGTTGAGAGATGTAAGTTGAGTGTGATCATACCATTTTGGACAAGTCTTTATATATAAAATCTCAAAGCCAAAAGTTATATGCAAAAATGAGAGGGAAACAAAAAAAAAAAAGAGAAATAGCGAAAAGAGGGAATGACATGATCCATGCCTCCCATCTAGTCTCTTTCTCAACACATATTATATATATGATGATTTATTTTTTTGGGTTTTGACTTTTTAAATCTCTGAAGATTAGAGGTTAAAAACTATAACTCTACCAAACCGATTCCAATATATTTTTTTGGGTGTTGACTTTTTAAAAATCAACATTCCAATATATTTAGTCTGAAACATAAGTTACGTGCTCTTATTACTGACCGTTTATATTTTTGGAAATCAAAGCGTGTGCAACAAAAAAGGGTCGTCGTTTTTTTCTAAAACAGCTCCAAGAAATCTGGAGATTCCGATAAACAACTTACAATAAAAGTATAAAACAAGGCTGAGATGCATTCATTTGAGTAACTAACTCTGTGTACGTTACATTGTTGGTAAAAAAGAAACACTTTCGTACAGCAAAATAAACATCCAACCATATTAACAAGCCAGACGTAAAGGAGCCAAGACGTGTTGATACAACTCTGCTGTCTTTAAGCCGAGAGTTTAGTTACGCTAACCAAAATTGTCTTTCTTAACTCTAACTTAAGCTACTAGAGTGACCATGATCTTTTCAGACTCAAATCGTAAATCGACCTTTTAAGCATGTTCCTTTGGAAACATATACTGAGATAGCTTTGGAAAATGATCTTGACACATAAAAATCTCAGCTCATATGCGATTCAAACCAGTTAAAGATTTGTTCAGACTGCAAGCTCGTCATTTCATGATATGCGTATGCAAGATTCAGTTCTTCCTCAACAGGAGTAATCAAACTTTGTTCCAGTGATATTTTGTAACCACTAAGAGCTTGTTTCCACGGTGTTCTCCGTCCATCACGTTTCATGAATCCCTTCTCATCAACAAATCCCTTGTCTTGAAATAACTTGAACAGTTTGACAGAGACATCCGCATCAAGACCTGGAATCCTATCCGCCAGAAAATCCGGGGAAAGCGGCAAATCCAAGCACTCAATCTCAGCAGCATCAATGCCTTCCATTCTGAGACCTTCTAAAAACTCTCTAATCTTTTGTTGTCTGTACACATCTTTAGGCATGTGCACAAAAAGAGTAGGCGGATACTGTTTAGTGATACTAATTCGATCAAAGACTCCTTCTGCTATCATAAGCACAATGCTACTAAACTGCAACTCAGTTGCAAGAGCAGAGACAAAGTAGCCACCAGATGAAGCCCCTAACGCAACAAGCGGAAGCCTTTCGAGCTCATGCTTCTCGATCCACGATCTTATTACATTTTCGACAATCGATTTCTCCTTACCAAACGTCCAGCATTTTCCAGCACTAGATACAGTTAAAACAGCAAATTTCCGAGCTAGAGCAAATCGTACAAGAAGCATCTCCTCAGGTAGACCAGTACACTCAGGGCAATCTGAAGAATTATCCCAAAAGTCAAAAGCTTTCCTTTGGCAACCATGAGCAATAAACAGAACTGCCTTTGGTGAATTTGGTATCTTCCATATCAATTGAGTACCGTTCTGAATCTCGACGGTTGGATGCAATTGCGACTCGGGCTTGACAGTGTTCGAAATCTGTCTTGGTACACTTAGTTTCAGTTCCGTGCTCTGAGTCTTGCCACTGAGACAAAATAACAGAACCGCGACCAATAAGATCCCAACAACAACGAGAACAACTCCTAATTGATGGATTCGAGATCCATGAGACGATTTCCATTTGTCATTACGCTTCAGCATCACTGGAAATACAAATTTAAATCTCAGTGAAGAGTGAAATAAAATCTGGGAACAAATTTCACCAAGGAACCACATCAAACATTACCCACAACGAATTACAGGAGCTAAGACTGATAATATTGAAAAATAGCATACGATCAACACTTACCGGATGAGAAATGAGGAATTTGTTGAATCCTAGGAACACTTTATTCCGATCGGCGACCCGTAAGGCTCCGAGAGAACTCCCGACGACTTTTTTTTTTTTTTTTTTCCTTTAACTTCAGGCAAGTGGTGAAAAGCGCTCCATTTTGCATTTTCTAGCTCACAATTCTTGCCGTTTAGAACCAAGTTAAAAAAAAACAAAGTTTATTTTTATTTTATTTATTCGGCAAAAGATTTAATTGTCTTCTCATACACACCCAAAACATAAATCGTGAATTTAAATCTAGAGACACTGTAAGGAGATTAGCACGAACTATTTGACATAAGCTCTGGTAAATTCATGTACTTGTATAATTCATATGAAGAGCGTACACTGTAAGGAATCCTATTGTTTTTATTTTCTTTTCTTTTTTTCATTTTTCCCTTTCTATAATTTAAGAGTCTTTGTGTTTTAAAAGTAAATTGTTAATTACGTGAACTTAAATGAGACTATACACTGCTTCTTTTACAAGAGTAAACAAAAAAAGAGAGATCAATCAATACAATTCGATCATTGGTAACCATTTAAAAGACTACTGAAATGATGATGTTGATCGTGATCCTCAAAGACGTACCAAGATTGAGAACTTGAGGTAGGGCATCGCAACCGGAGTATGGGGAAATCAATTCGATCGTTTAATTGGTTATAATTGGTTATACTACAAAATTTTATAAATATTTTATATATATGCGGTCTAAAAATGGTATGAACCGATAACTTATTAGTACGAAAAAAATACACTGTAAAACTTTAAAAAATAAAAATTAAAAAAAATAATGTAAAACGTGAAGTGGCTTTCTTATAAAAGTAAATTAATGTACGAAAAAGATGTTGTGAGGCTGTAAATTTAAGGTAAGGTTTTGAAACCAATTTATTTTTCCATTGCATGGAAAATTGATGTAATTTCCAAATTTATCAACTTGTGTGAGGAACATTGGCAATCGCACTATCAATACATGCAGAAACGACAAAACGCATCTTGTCTTCAAAATAATTCAATTGTACAACTTTCTACATTGAAACATATATACATGATTTATGTTATCCAAAGCAGCTGACACTATTCTTGTATATTTTATTTTTTTTGGTTTCTCTATCCATTCTGGCCAGTTTATAAGACATATTTACTTCCTAATGTATTATTACTACTGTGAATTTAAAATGGGCGCGTTTAAAACTAATAAATTTTAAGATGTAAATGGTTCTGTAAAAATTATAATAGATATTTTAGTTTTAAATTGATTAAAAAGACAAGTTTATAGAAGAAGAACATTTGCATTATATTTCGGTTTCTATCAATTTTAGAGAGGTTTCTATATTTAAATGATGATGTATTATTATGCGGTAAAGCATTTTCCATCACCATTCTCCGAAATCAATGAATTGATAGCATTTAGTTTGACAACAAATAGATTAACGCACACTGAAATAACAGAAACTGTTTTATGCCAAAGCCACATTCATCATTAATCATTTTTAACAAGATGAATTTATATACTATTTTATCTAAAACAATTATATCCAATAGGTTTATAGTTTTCAATGTCAATGGTTAGACTCTATTTTTAAAAGGAGATTTACAGGTTAAACATGGTATTATAAAATTAATGGATGGCTCAATACAAAATTATGAGTCATAGGCTTTTAACTTTGATAATTTATCCAAAAAATAAAATAAATATATATCCAATAATTTTTTTTTTATCCAATAAACTTTTTTTTTATCCAATAAACTTTACTTTAGTTGAGTATTAAAAATTATAATTTAAATCACCACATAAATTCTTCTTCATTTTTGTGTGTGTGGTTAAGTCACATAAATTTTTATTTTGTTTGGTTACACAAATTCTTATTCCCTTCCATCAATTGTCCTCTTTCCACACGTCCCATAATTATTCGTTGATATGACTTAGTCATCTATCTACAACCATTCAAAATCATGAACAAAAACACAAAATAAGGTAGGTAATATTAATGTCATATAATTCCCACCTAGGCACAATGACAATAGCACGATAACATCAAATTGTATGAGTGCTTCTGCTGTTTTTATAAATATAAAACAAAGAAGTGTAGGAGTGGTCGCTTAGATCTTTTTAACTGTCGGCAAACTACTTTTTCACTAACTGATTATTTTACAGAAGGTAGATTACAAACTATATATAGTTTAGTTTACTGAGACTTCAGAGTTTAGACCAGTAAAAGTTTGTCGAAGTGGTCCGTTGATTACTAATAAGATCAATTAGTTTATACAGTAGAACCTCTATAAATTAATACTCTATAAATTAATAACCTCTATAAATTAATAAATTTTTTCGGTCCCGAGTAGGGCCGGTGTAAAAAATGACACAATTCGATAAAATAATAAGATAATAATTTATTTTAGATTCCTATGTAAATATATGGTCCCATTAATAACATAAATTAATAATCATATAACATTAAAAATATAATAAAGATAATTTAGTAAAATATGACTCTAGTGTTGTTTGTTTATTCCTAAACTTGCATTCTTGTTGGAGCTCATCTCTAATCTTTCTTATTGCATCAAAAACTTCTGGTGTTGTCTTCTTGAACTGCATCCAAAAATTATGAAGAGTTCTAGATGCGAGAATTGCTTCAATAAATTAGTCAAGAAATCAACTTTATTTAGTTTAATCAATGAAAAGGAAGAATATGAAAACAACAATAAATTATAAGGTATAAGGAATTTTAGATAAAATAAATTTATAATAATGTGAAATTTATCAAAAAAAAATTTATTTTAAATAGATTTTTATAGAATTTGTGAAAAATGGAAAATTTCTTTATAAATTAATAATTATTAATTTATCGATAAATTAATACACTCTCTAAATTAATAAAATATCTTAGTCTCAATAATATTAATTTATAGAGGTTTTACTGTAGTTAAATCCCAAAAACTTGGTTAACTACTAACTCCAATGCTCGTAAGAGAGCAATTAATGGACGGTGATCTCCAGGAATAGCGCACCATTAATTCCATGTGGGCTCCCACACTGGAATCCTCTCTGCTATGTGTCGGTGTGACTCCACAAAATACAAATACTCGTCGAGAAGGACATTCCTGTAATTTTCTGCAGCATATTACTCTATACTTTTCCATAACTCGTTTTACTGAAACAGTGAATTATCTTTACCCTATTAACTACGTACAAACGATTAGTTTATGAACTTTATATTATATATAAAAATATATGTATACATACACAAACATTAATAGATGTGCTAAATTCCCGCGGAGTTGAACGCGGCATTGGTTTTGGCTTTTAAAAAATTATAAATAAATAAGAAAACCCTTTTATTTTGTTTGTTTTGACGAACTCGTGACTAAGATAGAATAATATTGGTGAAATATTACTATCTTTTACGAAAATAAATTAAATTAGATTTTGTATTTATTTGGTTTACATGTCCCCTTGGCTTCTTTAGAAATTCCTCCTTGAATGTTTTATTCCCGTCGTACAGATCACAAAACCAAAGTCCCATCTCTCGTTCTTTCGTCGATCCTCGAATAATCAATTGATTGTTATTCAAATTCTGGATTCGCTTTTGTAATTTTGATCGCGTCTTCACTTTACTGTACAACAAACAAGCTTCTTCTGCTGGATCTCTGTTTTTTTTTTTTTTTTTTTTTTTCTGATATTAGCAGTGAGAGTGGAGATCGGAGATCTGGAAAACAGAGTCGTGTGTTACAGTTTTGGATTGATGGAACTGGAGAGACAGTGCGAGAAAGTGAAGGAAACTGTGAAGACATGAAGTTTTACATATCGGCGACGGGGATTAAGAAAGTTACCATATCGAATCCCGGCATCGGAATCGGAAAAGGAAGCGGAGGATGTGCGGCGGCGCGGAGGTTCTCTGGTCGTACGTTGTTGATGTTACTGCTGATGCTCGCCATCATCCTTCCTTTTATTTTCGTGAGGTTCGCGTTTCTCGTCCTCGAATCCGCCTCCGTCTGCGATTCTCCTCTCGGTACCTTTTTTTTTTGCCAATTCTCTCATTCTTTCAAATTATGACTATTAAATATTTAAATTCCATTTACTATGCAAATTTTGACTTAAAACGTTTTACTCATTTCTACTTTCAATTAATATATATGGTAATAAATTTGCAAAAATCTACCTAAATCTTGAAATGAATTGTTCAGAATGTTGCAAAGTGTGAATTCAGTAAATGATTGGCTTCGATTTTGGATTATATCATGAATCTTCCGATTGAATTGAATGCTATGTGCTTGTGATCTTTGCTTTTTTTTTTTCTTTTTTTTTTGTGTGTGTGTACTCTTATATTAATTTCCGTATGGATTATAATTTAATATTATTTATACTACTTTTTCTTTTGACTCTCTGTATTCGTAGATTGCATGGGACTAAGACTTTTCCGTGGGGGCGACACATCTCTGGTAAGTCTACTAAATATTAAATACATCCTCTAGTGTATTAATAATGTCTTTTTTAATTGAAATTTCATGTCGGCAGATGTAATATAATAGTACGTAGGATACAGTATGCTACTTAAAAAGGTTAAGAAGATAATTACATGTGAGGGTTTTGGTTTAGTTAGCCTCTTTAATCATTATTATCCTTTCACATTCATGGGAAAACATAAAACAATTGAACACTTGCCATAGTGCTTCTTATTAAAGAGGAAAAAAAAGATATGATTGTATGGGAAAAATATAAAGTCTTTGCCAGCTGTATTACGTTAGTGTTGCTGGTGTCGTATAGTGTAAGAGATGAGAGCATCCCCTCATGGACTTGCTGGGGTAAAATTGTAAAAACGTGATCATTTCATGTCATTGTCTAGGAACGTTGAGATAAAATAGTCTAAGGGTGAATTTGATTTGTGATTTGTGATTTGTGATTTGCTCTTAAGTTTTCTATCCATGCAATGACTTTTTGGCGTATGATTTAATTTGATAGAAACAGACAACTTGATAGAAAATTTTCCGTTTTTTTTCCCTGGTAAATAGGATGATTTTGA
The DNA here is from genome assembly GCA_963667165.1 of Barbarea vulgaris. Classification (NCBI taxonomy): domain Eukaryota; kingdom Viridiplantae; phylum Streptophyta; class Magnoliopsida; order Brassicales; family Brassicaceae; genus Barbarea; species Barbarea vulgaris. The sequence goes on along the minus strand of OY763888.1, from coordinate 31,552,453 downwards.
TAGATTCATTTGTAATTATCCGTGGTGGAAGAAACTTAATCTGATGTCAACATGTGGGATTGTCGGAAACGAGCCCACAAAGTGGTTTCTTATCATCTATTTACCTTTTTACTTTATTAGAACATAAGCATGCACTAGAGAGTACTGTAATTAGAAGCTATATTAAGGGAGCGTAGTTTTGGTAGATGGAAATAAGAATAGTCTTCGTAGAGTTTCATGGATTTACTATAGACGCCAGAACCAATGTAGTAAACTAAAAGTTTCAACTTTCCACTAAGTTTTTTGACAAGACACGTGGCAGATTTTACTGCCACTAGATAATCCACATCCACTTGGTTCCTTCATACGTAGCAATAACCAGGAACAAAGAGAAACGAGACAGACGGAAAATTCCAATAGATGACTTAAAAAAGGCTTTTCCATTGCACTGTTTCAGTTTAAGGAGTTTTGTTGTTTTGTGTCATGAGTTGATATGTAAAGACATTATGACAGCTTTTTTAGTTAGTAACAACTCACGGCAAGAAAAAGCGTTTATGTGTGTGCCTCTTTCAGAAAATTAGGGAAGAGTTGACACGAGCGTTAATGGAAGAGACAGATCAGGATGGTAATGGAAGAGGAACGAAAGGCTTATCATTTGAAGCATTTGACGACCTTGTCAAGGACATGACGTTAAAACGCCGTGATATAAGAGCGTTTGCTTCCGTCACTAAGAAGATGGTAAGTCTTTCTAGCTTTCATTTCTTATAAGTTCTTGGGCATGCATTACTTTAGTGACAAGTCTGGTGCATGGTGATATTATTTACTGGATCAACTATTCTATAAAATCCTCATAGTTTAACTTGACTTATATCTCCTCTGGCTCTTCTTGGCTCTTCTACTCATTTGACACTTTGTTCTCTTTTAACTTTCAGCTGTTGCAGATGGAACGTAGAGTCCAATCAGCAAAACATCATGAGTTAGTGTATTGGCATTTAGCCTCTCACGGTATTCCCAAAAGCCTCCATTGCCTTTCCCTCAGATTAACTGAAGAGTACTCTGTAAATGCGATGGCTCGAACACGTTTGCCTCCGCCTGAGTCCGTCACTCGTCTTACCGATCCATCTTTTCACCATATTGTCATCTTGACTGACAATGTTCTTGCTGCCTCTGTCGTCATATCTTCTACGGTACAAAATGCTGTGGACCCGGAGAAGTTGGTCTTTCATATCGTTACAGATAAGAAAACGTATACCCCTATGCACGCTTGGTTTGCTATCAACTCTGCTTCATCACCAGTTGTTGAAGTAAAGGGACTTCATCAGTATGACTGGCCTCAAGATGTGAACTTCAGAGTTAGAGAAATGCTTGAAATTCACCGCATGATTTGGAGACGGCATTATCAGAATTTGAAAGACTCTGATTTTAGTTTCGTTGAGGATACTCGTGAGCAATCCTTACAAGCTCTAAATCCTAGCTGCCTCACCCTTTTGAATCATCTTCGCATCTACATTCCCAAGGTAAAGTTTATTCTCCACTCAACTCTTCTTCTCTGAGTTTAAAAACCTGGTCTATTTATCATTTGGAATTCTGTTTTTTTTTTGTTTTTGGACCGCACAGCTTTTTCCAGATCTGAACAAGATAGTGTTGTTGGATGATGATGTAGTAGTGCAACGCGACCTTTCGTCTTTATGGGAAACGGATCTCAACGGTAAAGTTGTTGGAGCAGTTGTTGATTCGTGGTGCGGAAACAAGTGTTGCCCAGGAAGAAAATACAAAGACTATTTCAACTTCTCACATACTCTCATCTCATCAAACTTACTCGAAGATGACTGCGCTTGGCTTTCTGGTATGAATGTCTTTGATCTCAAAGCCTGGAGACAAACCAATATCACTGAAGCTTACTCTACATGGTTGAGACTCGTGAGTATATATGTATATATATGTATATCATCAATCTCATTTCTTAGTTATATTATTCATCGCTGCGAAGTAGTTACATAAATCTGATTTGATTTTACTGCAGAGTGTTAGCTCAGGACTACAATTATGGCAACCAGGAGCTTTACCACCGACACTACTTGCTTTCAAAGGACTCACACAGTCACTTGATCCATCATGGCATGTAGCTGGACTAGGATCTCGAACCGTAAAAAGCCCTCAAGAGATTTTGAAATCTGCTGCGGTTTTACATTTTAGCGGTCCAGCAAAGCCGTGGCTAGAGATTAGTAACCCTGAGGTACGATCGCTCTGGTATAGGTATGTAAATTCGTCCAACATCTTCGTTAGAAAATGCAAAATCATGAACTGAGAAAAAAAAAAAAAAAAAAGAGATTAGAAAGAAATAAAAGAAAAGAAAAGAGAAAAGGCAGTGATTAAAAGAAAAGCCAATACTGGCGGCTGTATGAGAGAACGGAGGGAAGAAGGTTTAAGCCTTCAGCCTCTGCTCATATTTTCTCTCATGTCCATATACTTAAACAGTAATTTAGAAAGGACATTATATTAGACTTTCTTCATATGTAGCTTTTTATAGTTTTTTTAAAATGTATTTTTTTGTTTAATTACGGCTACAGATATTATATAATTCATCTCATATATAATCGATGTTTGTAAGTCTGTATTTTTGTAACTCATAATTTATTTATGGAAATTTTATGATTTTATCAATATTGTTTATAATTTTGCTACTCTCTTATTGTGGTTGTTTGGTGGACATTTTTTTTTTTTTTTTTTTGGGGTCATCTTATTTATTAATATTTCGCAAAGCCATTACATACAGGCCTGATTACATATACACACGAGCCATACAAACCACTCAACACATGGACATCTAGTTCTAGATGTTTTTATATGTAAATATTAAAATCAATAAAAACTTGATAAGTTGTGTTTCGAACAGCTAGTGTGGTAAGCCGTAAGCTGTAAGGTGTTCGGGTTTTAGAACTTTGGATTGAATTCAATAGGCAATAGGAATTAGGAACAAAGAGTTTTGTTATTATTATTATTAGAACCTAAACTTTGAATAAGAAGTCGCATTACAAATATAATGTACTCTCAATCGTTTTGAGGAAAAATAAACATGTTTTTATTGTATTTAAATTACACAAGTTGAAGAGGAGGCTGGTCTTGGCCGGAGAATTGCTGATTCGGTTCAAGAAGGTTCACTGGAATATAGTTCCGACTATAATGCTGCGACTGGTCATGAGAAGACACATTGGATTCGTAAACAGCCGTCCCTTGTATCACACTCGATTCCTGCTGTTCCGGATTCAATCTCGCGCCTTCGGATATCTGTAAAACCCAAAATTCAAATTTTGCCTGTGATACACGTTTATCTCGGTTATATGACAATGAATAAAAGAGTTAGAGATTTAGATTAGAAACAGGACATGGCTAACCTTAGCTCGCAGGTACATGTTATCGTGTTGCAACTCCATTTCCTACATGATTTATGGCAAAACTCAAACCCCCAATAAAAGACGAAGAAAGATATGAAAACAGTTACTTGGAGAGGAAGAAACGTTCATTACCCTCTTCTGCATATACTCTATCTCTGCCACTAACAGCTCGCTCTGCCAAATTTTCATAAAAAAGTAAGAAAACTATATAAAGTAAGGAATATATATACACACATTTATGTAATTAGCCTATAGATGGAGAAGTATTGTAGGTTTTTACCTTTTTGGATCGGACGCGGCTGATTCCTTTTTCAAGCCGTCCTTCGAGGTTTTTGAGTTCCTTGAAGTTCAAGGAACCAAGTGATTCCCCAACAATATGCCTTCAATTTATAAACATCAACACTAATAAACAAAACAACCTCTAAAGAAATTTACGAGTAAACTTTTTCACACCGAACCAAATTAAACTAAAACCAAATCGACAGTTTTTCTAATGATCAGTTCCATTTATATACAAGTTACCAAACTAAAAACAGATTTATTTTGGAAATGAAAATAGAGTTCAATAATGTATAGTTAATACAATATTCATCCTTTTTCTATATTTGTATCTTAATTTGATTTTTTTCAGCCAAAGCCAAAAAAAAATTCAACTGAACCGCAAGTAAAATAATTTGGTTTTTACAGTATTTTCCAATTCGATAAAAAAAAACTTATTCTCGAACAAAGAACCGTCATTAGAAGTTAAATATGTACCTGTTTGAATTCTGAATGTCCCGAATCTGCCTCCGAAGCTTAGAGGCTTCTTGCTGATAGTACTTTAAGTCCATGTATTCAAACACCAAAACGACACCGTTACAATGCATTTCAAGAACCCTTTTCTTTTTGTTGGTAGTGTATTATTTTTCATTTTAACTATAGAGATTTTTTTATATACATCAATTTATGTATAAAGATTATTTTTTAACCTTAATTACTTGATCATAATAAAAACAAGAAAATAAAAACAAAGAGAAAAAAGTGTGTACCTGAGTATTAGCCTCGGTGATGGAAGGAGGGTTGACGGCATCGGAACAAGCTTTCTTGTACCTTTCAATTGTGCCCCTCACACTAAATAGATCAAGAAAACATTAGATATAATTGAATAAAGACAAACTCTTTAAATAGAGTAGTTAATGTAGGAGATTTTTGACAAGAATTTTGGAATGAGTTTTAATTTCCGGCCCAAAACCTTAAAATTGACGAGAAAGGAATGTGATGGCTTTGAAGTTTGGACCAATTTCTGACCGGTATGAGGAGAAATTTTCAATTCAAAACAAATGGCTTGTGTAGATTCAAGGTAATTTACAATATATAAATAAACAATGGCTGTGAAAGCAATTATAATTAAAGTTAAAGATTTATACTAGTATTTGTTATTGTTTCAATATTGGTAATTAGGGTTTGAGGAGAATCAGAACAAATATGATCATGTTTGCCATCAAAATATGCTTAAAGATCAGTAATTTTTTCTTTTTCTTCTAATAACAGATAAGTGAAGCACAGAAGAATGCCAGAGATTCTCATTGGCTCGTACCATTTTGATTTCCGACACTTTTCTGAGTTCTCTCTGTCTCATTATTGATATATCAATGCAACAAATATACATATGTGATATGTATACATATATGTCTACATCCTTAAAAAAAAAAAGAATATACTTTTAATTTCATTATTTACATAATTTTGCATTTGATGACTGATTACAATGGCAGACATGCAAAGTTAGATTTGTGTTTTTTGTTTGTAGGACTTAATTTCAACAAACAATAATGAATTACGATCTAATTAAGGTAAAGAAAATAAGAGTTTTCTAAAACATCGCGATGTACTACCTTAAATTTAAGCACGTAGTAGTAAAATTAGAATTGATAGACCAGTAGTGATGGGCAAAATTAAAAGTCAAACTATAAATAAATACCAAAAAAGATCTAAAGGTTAAAGAAAAGATGGGTTTACTAAAACAGTTTATAGCTAAATGGCAACCCATTTTAGATTGGAAACCTAAAAACTGCAGTTACATAAGAGTTATATAATTATACGTCGTTGGTAAAATGAAACATTAAAACATAAAATGTAAAAAATCGTTATATAAGATTTTAAAAAGAGAACTGAAAATCTAAGCGTGCACACACTACTACGTACACTAGTATAGGATTTTGAATCACATATTTCTTTAGAAGAACTTACATATAACTCAAATTTTCGTTTTTTTCTTTTCTTGGGTTAGGCTAAATTAAATGATTAAATGGATCGATCCCTAGTGACAACTCATCAGTAGGCTTTGTCCCAAGTTTCTATGGACAGAGGGTTACATAAGTCTTGATCATCCCCTATATACACACATGCTAATTCGCGTCAAGAACCCAAATTCCTCACTGATGAAACCCTAATATAATTTAAATAAAGAAATTTGATGGGCCGTCAAAACTAAAGTATGTAGTAGAAGCTGACATGCATCAGGTTCAATGATTTGCAGAAAAAAAAGAGTGAAACCAAGGGAAAAAACTAATCAGAATTTGAGAAGACAAGACAACTTATTTTTTTTCTCTTCAGTATTTGCACATGCACACACACACACAAATATATATATATAGAGAGAGAGATTAAATAAGTAAGCAAGTAGATTCAGGATTGTAATTTAAGAAAACCCTAATCTTGGCTCTCAATCTCGATCTACTTCCGCATCGTTTAAATCAGGAAAGCAAGACCAAGAAGTTAGCGTAGGAGAAGCGCACCTGTTGTTGGCGTACTCATAGAGACGGCCACGAGTGGAGAAGATAATGAGGGCAACTTCGGCATCACACAAGACAGAGAGTTCATAAGCTTTCTTGAGAAGACCATTGCGTCGTTTGCAGAAAGTTACTTGTCGATTTGTTGTGTTTTCTATCCTCTTTATTTCTATCTTCCCTCTCCCTATCTTCTTGCTGCTCTCTGCGTTGTGACTACTCCCACCTTCCTCCATTGATCCTATGATATCACCAAATGAATCAAAACAACAAGAGAATCAAATCTCCTTGCAGATCAGACCCATGATTTGGTAAAAAATCAGGGTTTTAATTAGTAAAGAAATTTTGATCAGAAAACTTGGATGTTTAAGGGTTGATTAATCTACTTAATTCATAAGGAAATCTTCTCTTTTTTTTTTTTTTTTTTAATTGAGCAAATCTCTATGTTGATAAACAATAACCAAGAAGCATATATATCAAGCTCATAAATTTGGTGAGACAAGAATCAGAGATTGAATTGAGAAAGAAAGAACCAGCTGTGATTATAAGTCTTTTAGGGTTAATCTATACTGCATAATATACTCACAACCTTACCTGGGTTTTCAAGATTGTGATAGATCAGCAAAAAGGAGAAGGTGGGTAATTTGAAACTGCTCTTGAAGAGATACTATATATTCTTATTATTTATCTCAGTACCACTTAACTGCGGCTTCTGTCTTTCTAATTATGTTGTTCTTGAAAAAATATCTCTCGCTTTTCTTTTCTTTCTTTTTTTTTGTCTTTTTTGTTTTGGTTTGTGAGTTTCATTTGAAGGAATATTTCTTTGAAGGTATTAAGACCCTACTTGCAGAAAACAGAAGGTTAGTAACTTTTCTTTGAGCTGAAATATATTTATACATAGTAGAAAAAGAAACAAATGGACCAATTATCTAGCAATTGTCCAAAACGCACATACTCAACAAAGCTAGAAACTCACACTTTTTACTTCTCTATACATGCATATAAATAGATATAGGTGATCTATAAGTGAGATATGTATTTTCTATTTACAGAATTGGAAATTTAAGTTGAAAGGGAAATTAATTAAATTAATAATAGAAATTAAAAAAAAAAAGGAAAATAAAGAGAGGAGTAGGTGGAGGACATTAAAGGAGGACCAGCCAATTCTTTCATGGGAAGGGGAAAAAGGAGAGGGATGGGCTCTGTTTCTCATCAGAACCATCTTTTGGAAACTCCTTTTTTTTGGTAATCTTTCTCACCTTTTCTCTCTTCCTTTTCTACCCTTCTGCATTACCATTAGATGCTCCTTCAGTCCTCTCTATAGTATCTGTCTTTATTTATAACAACTAAAATCTAGGGATACCAAAGTCTAGAATTAGTATTTGAATTTAAACCAAACGAAAGTGAATTGAACCGAAACCGAATTGTGCAATGTAGATAAACTGATAGGTCTTCTATATATATATATCCTCAAACAAGAAAATCGACGGAATCAAACTTAGTATGATGATCCAAGCCGAAAAAATGAAGTTCAACCTGATCTAAAACTGAAACGTCCAACATACCAAATTTGTTACTAAACGTGAGTACTTTTTTTTTTTCTTTAATGTATTTTTATGTTTAGAAAGATGTTTTTTATAGTCGGAAAAAACAACATGCATGTTTCTGATAACCACATTATAATGTTAAAGAGTCAAGTTAATGAACTATCTTTTGCAAAGAACACAATTTGGAAAACCCTAATTAAAAAACATCAAATCAAGTTTTACTATAAAACAATTATAAATACCTCAGCTCTGAAAGAAATTTAAAAATATCACAAAATTTAGGTTTATGAAGGATTCCTAAATCAATTAGGGTAATTTCCTATGGCCATCTTGGTAAACAAAACAAAGCAAAATGTGGTATTTTAAAAAAAAGTTCCCTACAAAGTTTTAAGTTAAACACGATAATGTTATTAGAATGCCAACAAAATTCTAACTTTTATTTTGATTAATCATTGATTTGAGAGCATCATGTGAAAAGTAAGGTTTAGACATTGTGATCCTTAATTATAACCAATGATTGACAAAAAAAAAAAAAAAAAAACTAATGCGATTTTTCGTCTACTATAGCTAATTACAATCAGACATATTTTTTTCTTTTGACAAAAATAATTTTTTTTATAATCAAAGATATTTATTTGATAATTTTAACGTGAGGACATATTTATTCTCATGCGTAATACACAAGTGTCCCAGTGGATCGGGATTGTATAATAAACGCAAATGAAATAAACTTCAAAATTATTTAAAAAAAAAAAAAAAAAAATTATACATGAGAAAGTCGAAGCCAAGACATACACATAGAGACGTAGGTGCGGTAAAATATGGATATATGACGAAAGGGACTTGCATGTGAAACTTGCCTCAACTTCTCCTAGTACCTGAATCCTTTATGGGAAATAGGTTTATACGAACTTCTTTATTGTGATTTAGTCCTTCCTCGTCTTATTCTCTTTTATTTTATTTCATTTTAGCCCCCTGAACATTTGGATTTCGAATCTTACGCCTCTTAGTTTTATGCTCTACTAAAAAATCCAGACCAGTAAAATCATATTAGTCTTGTCTTTTGCGTGGGTCCTCGATCGAGTGACAACAACTTTGATAAGAAATCTAGTTTAAATTCTGAGTATCTAGACCCTGCTGAACATAACCGTCAACGTCAAGAAAATGTTTTAATTGAAAATAAACTTAATGTAATATTCAACTATTTTGTAAAAGATTAATTTGAGAAGGAGAAATCATATGTGAATACGCTACTTAACTTATATGCTTAAAAACTACTTTGGGAATTGCGATTAAATCAGCGATTAAACTGTATCTATGATGAGGTGGTCAATCATATATCGCACAAAAGAAAGAGTAGATCTACTTAAATACGTATCTAATCTTCAGAATATATATATATATATATATATTGTCCACACATATATATAGAAACATTGAATCTAGATTATGAACTTATCGTAATTATTAATCACCTAACCAAGAAAATGTAGTTTGAAAGGTTTCCCGTATTTATACTTTGTTTCTTGTCAATGAGTAATTATAATGACATGCATGCTAAAGTTAAACGTGTGAATTAGGATTGCACTAAAAACCAAGTTTATATGAGAACTTGGAATGAATACGTTGGACTAGAAAAATGTGACTCGGTGTTGAAATTTTCCATATTTAAAAAGTCCAATTTGAGACGATGGACGGCAAACTATAATTTTAGGTTTGCATTGTTTCATGCATTGTCTAAATCTCGTCAATCTTATTGTTCTATCTTTCTCTATGGTAGATCTCACTTGATTATAGTCCAATTTAGACTGCAATATTGTGGCGGAAATAGATATCCGAACTTTTGTTATTTTTAATACTAGAATAGTAACCCGCGCGTTGCGCGGGATTCTAATATTATATTATTATAAATTTTTTAAATTATTTATAAATATAAATAAATCATTAATTATAAATATAATTAGAAAGCCAATTCATTATTTGCCACAAAACTTAGCATACATTAAGGTTAAAACCATTCGATTCAAAAATATCCTCAAACATATTTTTTTTTATCACAACATAGACCAAACCATATTTCCACTCACGATAAACTACAAATATTATGTATCCCCCCTAATTGGATACTTTATTGTGTAACATTTGAGTTTGTATTTACCGATTCTATATTTGTTATTTTAGTGTAAAATTTTGGAATCTTTTACTTATAATACGGAGACTATAACACTTTCGATTTTCTTAAAAAAATTTAGATGTTTCCAAAAAGTCCAACTGTAACTTTTATGTTCATATACAGTATTCCAAAAAATATTGGTGTAAATATTTCTATTCTTTTGAGAAACTTAACTATCATTGCTCTATAACTTTTTCACACTCAATTTGTTAAATCTTTTCAACACTTTGATTACTAACATTATCTTTGAGTTTTTTTAATTCTTACCCTTTTTTTTATAAATATTATTAAATTTATTTAATAAGTATAAATAAAAATGTATTAAATGAATATTATAAATTGTCTTTTAATTCAAAAAAAAATGTTTCTTACATATAGTATAAGTATATTAAATTTGTGTTATTATTATTTTACTTTACATTATATATTGAATTATTTAATTATAGTGGTTGTAGCTATTTATAATTTTCATTATTTGATCTTTCATTTCTTTATATTGTAATATCATTTATATGAATTTTAAATTATTTTCTCTTATTTTGGTGTTCATCCCCCCACCATCATATTATGTTAATAAAAATATAAAAAATGTAGTTACAAAGTATTTTTTTTTTATAATCACTTTAATACTTTTTTTTGCTTTTACTTTCACTTATTTTATTTGTTTTATTGTTAAATCTCTTAATACTCATTAACTACTATATTTAAGTAATGCTAATGAAAAATTGTTTTTACAATGTAATTAATTCTTAATAAAAACAAAAAAATAAAAAAATATTATTTGATGACATGTTTTATTTTTATTGGATGACTAAGATGATGATGTGGACACCCTAGATGGAGAGAGAACTCTTCCATTATATATATGATTTGGGGAGGGATATAGAAATAACAAGGAAAGAAAAGAAATGATGAGACGACAACTTAATGAGGGAACAAGAAATTAAGGAATCCAGCTAATTGTGACTGATCATGCGTATAGTCATAATCACCCACGCAACCCTTTTCACAGTTCACAATTTAGGGGTGGGCATTCGGTTAAACGGTTCGGGTTCGGTTCGGGAAATTCGGGATTCAGGAAATTCGGTTATGTATCATCAACTCCAAATAAGAACCAAACTTAATTCGGTTCGGTTCGGTTCGGAAAATTCGGGATTCGGTAAATTTAGTTATACAAATATTATGTCCAAATAAAAACCAAACTTAATTTGGTTCGGTTCGGTTCGGTTCGGGATTCGATAAATTCGACTTATTGTGGTTAAAGTTTTATTAATGTTTGTTTAATTTAAACATGAATTGTTATAATTTATTTTATTTAACCTGATTAAAATTCTAATACCATAGAGTATAAAAGATCATCAAAACATCATTATGAATTCTAAAATGAAACAATTTTATAGTCTCTAGAAAAGAATTCCACACTAAATTTGAACTATAACCAATATTTAAAACCAAACAAAATTCTTAAAGATTAAAGAATAAATCTCCTAATTTTTTTTCATTCCCAAATGCTTCACATTGATTGTTTTCCTCCATAAAAACCACTTCTGATTAGAATCCTTCTAAAATTTTATATTATATATTACTTAATAAATCAATACTAAAAACTATAAATCATATTTAGAATTTAATTTCGGTTAACCAATTAACCATTCGGATTTCGGTAAAAATACCGAACCAAACCAAATACCAAATAAATTTATAAATATATCCAATTGGATTATTTAATTAATCTGGTTCGGTACGGTTTAATACCATTCGGTACGGTTCGGTAAATTACCGTTCGGTTCTGTCCGAATGCCCACCCCTAGTTCACATTAACTATTTGTTTACAAAAGGAAAAACAAAAACTCCTTCGTGCCCCATACCTCCCTGCCTTCCGTTGTTAAACTTGCAATTACTAATTGCATTTATTTTGATATATATATATATGTACATGTAGATGTGCATTATGTCAACACTTAAAATTAAATTGGGCCAAGTCATTTCAAACATTTAGAGGGACTTATGTTTTGTTTGATTTTGCGGGAAAAAGTATTATGTGTACCACGTGGATGATCTTGAGCAAGGAATGTTTAGAGACCTGATATATGGATTCCAAATTGATATTCTTTGCAGAAAAGACCAAAAATGAATCTTGATGCAATTGAAGTTCTTTACTATATGATCCAGAGAGAATGATAAAATACAACCACAGACACTGCAGAGTGAGTAACCTAATTTGGATGATGAACTAGATGAGGGAGTTACATGCTAAAATCATGATGAACAAGAAGCTCTTGTAAATGTTGAAATGTAAAAAAGAAATTGATATTTTATACGGATCTTCAAGAAGCAAGATTGTCTTAGTGTATATATAAATCGACGTAAAGCATAAGTTATATGCCATAGTTTCATACTCCTTAGGTGTTGAACTACCTAAGCAAGGCGACTATGCACAACAATTCATTCCAAGTAACACATTATCACCAAATGATTCATGAAACTCACAAGGGATGGCTTAAACAATCAGAAGGTTATTAGTTACCACTTAGAGTTTTTGGTTGGTGATTTCCTAATTTGATGGCCTGCAAAGAACTCTTTCGCAGAGCTTAAGCCACCTTGCATTGGCAACTTTTGGATTTTATGGTTCTTCACTGGATATTCCTCCACAGATGCTAGCCGCTTATTTCTTGCTCCAACGTTTATGTAAGAAGATGACTTTGACTCATAGAATGACACTAGTTGTTCGGCGGGGTTGATGAAAGACATTCCATAACAAGAGCTCTCAACAGAAGCTTGAGGCCAAGGAGGCTGTGACCGTGTGGTGGAATCAGTGCACGAGAAAGGCAATACGAAAGATGGTTCTCTAACATCGGGTAGGAGACAAGTATCAACATTGTTGTAATTAGATGAAGAAGGTACTTGTTGCTGGCTGAATGCTAAACCAGATCCATGGAAGTTGAGATCCTTTTCAGACAATGGAAAAGACGCGAGCGAGTAACAAGGATTCAGGATTGTGGGAGGAGATTCTGAACCAGGAACAGCATTTGTTCTGGATTGAGAAGCCAAGCTGACATGTGGTTCACAAAACAAAGGAAAGGGATCCTTTGAAGTGTTAAGTAGCAAAGTATTGTTCCAATTCTTATCCAATGTTGAGGTTGTATGAGTTTCTGAAACTCCAAGTGTTGTCCTTCGCCATAGCCAGCTTTGGTGAGTATGGCTCCCCAGACAGGAATAATCTATAGAAGCATCCCGTGCTATGATCCTCTCGCCTATTCTAACCATATCTGAGTAACTTGAGCCAACAGAAACATCCTTACCCATCAACCGCATTGTTGCTTGAGTGTTCTGTAAACACAAACCATCACGATTTGAAACCACATTTCTGATATTTGGATTCTGATTCAGACCATTCTGCTGTGATAGATTGATTGTATGGCTCCTCGGATTGGCTTCAGAAACCGAAGAATGAACAGTTCTGTCACTGTACTCTCCATCATTAGTGTCTGAGATGAAAAGTGCTTTCTCTGAGAAGGTTTCATCAACGCCTAACCTAGCAGGAAAGTACGTGTGGCGTTTCTCTTTGGGCACTGGGAATAAGCTTGCACCGTCTTTGGCAAGTGCTGGCTCTGTTGAATGCTTCTTTCCACTGGAAGAGTCCACTAAATTTCCAAGTAAAAGGTCACTTTCCATAAATGCAGACTTAGAGGAACCAGTACCTAAACCAGACTGATCAAAACTTCTACAACCCTCTCCATTTGCTTCAACTAGCTCACCCTGTAAATTCAGAGGAAACCCCATGATTGCCTCTTCCACATGCCTTTGTCTATATGAAACTGGTTTTTGCATCCATTCGACTAGAACCGGATCAAAAGGTGATTGGTATGGCAATGTCCCGCATTGCATATCAGCTGATGCAGGTTGAGAAAAAGAAGAGCAAGGTCTATACGGGCTCTCACTCGTAGTAGAGATAAATGATTGAATAGGTTGAGCCACATGTCCCTTCCTCTCCAAATCTAATGCATCCTTAACTCTTTCCTGTGAGCTAAAATGTGGTCCAGGAAAACAAGACAAGTCAGATTCGGCTCGAGCATGAGTTAGTTGTCTTTCTGAAACCGCAGGCTGAAACATGTTCTGTTGCCTGGATTCAAAATGCATGACGGCACTGGACATAACCTTGGTTTGCTTATCCTTTACAGGTAACAGATCCTCGGAGGAAGAGAGACTCAACCTATTCATTTCCAAGCAGCAGAGATCTAAAGAGGCGGCGATATGCTTCATCAGTTGAGAAATATATCCACTATGATCAGAAAACCTCACATGCCCTTCACACAGAGGAGCATTAGGTTTCTTCGACTTATCAGGACTCCTCACAAAACAAACTTTTCGTTTAGGCTTCAAAATTGCAGGAATCTGGAACACAGAGTCATGATCTTTACTGACTGATCCAACCTTGTTGCTACTAAGAGACATAACAACAGAGCTTTCTTTAATACCAAGACTGCATATCCCATCATCCACTTTTCCTCGAGCTTGTTCTTTGCATTTATTAACCTGAATATGCACACCAACTCACTAGTGTTAGCTTTATACTAATGAGAGTTAAATACAAAGCCAATGTAACATAGAGAAAGCTCATTTAGGAACAGTCTCTTATTAGAAGGTTTTGTAAATTTCTCTCAAGTATCAATTTTAATTCTACAGAAATTAAGATCATCAGACTTCTCCGGAGATTTGACATAATCGATTAAAAGTTATATATGTATAATATATGAACCTTGTTAGCAAATATCCGATCGCCGGAAACTTTGGATTTCTTGCTTTTAATCTTCTTCTGCACCAGATGATCTTTGGTTCGCTTTCTCTTCGAACCGATTAAGACGTCGGAATCATTTCCTTCGTCTTCCCTGGCCGCTAATTGGATTTTCGGGGCCGTAGCACAAATATCGACGATAGAACGCTTCTTACACGGTTTAAACTTTGCCTTAGCTTTCCGTCGGAACGGCGAATCGGAATCATCAACGGCCACCGGAGATTTGGCTAGCATCGAAGCTAGCTCATGCGACCACCATCGGAACTTGGCGACGGTAATGGGAGGAAGAATAGAATGAATAAGATCGCCGGTGATGTCTCCAGAGAAGGGCCAGCATTTCCGAACTTGAACACTCCTTAACTTCCGCGTGTACTCTCTGCGATTCGCCATTTCGAAAAGTTCAAAATCTCAAAACCAAAAATCAAAGCCTATATAAATAAAATTACAACACTTACCTGATGGAAAATCCTCCGTTATCAAACTCCATGGATCATACAAAGACGACGAATTAATGTCTCGAGAAGATAACAACCAAGGAGATGAGAATTAGACAGAGATGAGAAAAAAAAAGGTGTCACAGTTTCCCGCTCGGATAGTCTTCTCTCTAATGGCGCTTTTACATAATTTTTCGGCATTTTTAAAAGAAAATATATAAATTGAATTTATGGAGCTGAAAGCGACAGAGCAGAAGAGACTGGCAACGGAACCAAAGCGTAAAAGGCAAGAGTTATTTCATCAGTCTCTAACCATTAGCCATTAGCCATTAGACCTCAACTACGACCTTCTATATAATTAAAATTGTCAGAACTTAGTTACATTAGTCAAAGACTCAGAATCTACAGATTCGATTTGACTTAAGACTGAAGTACTCAACAGATTATAAAGAAGAGGGGGAAAATAGGACAATCCGATTTGACCTCATCTAATTTTCTTCTACAACACTCCTCTACACTTTTTTGTACTAGATAACAATTTAGCGGCTCGAGGTCCTTTTTCTTCTTTTCTTTACGTTGTTTGTATAAATTAAAGATTTTGTACTGCTAATGATAATGCAAGAAGAAAATGTGTGTTTTTCTTTCTTTGGACTCATTAATGATAATGCAAGAAGAAAAGAAAAGTTTATATATAGTGTAGTTGAACTTCTTAATCCGATTAAGCTCAGAGATCTCATCGTTCTATTTCTCGGCTGCATAATAATACACACCATGTTAAGAAAAACAATCGAGATGCCATAATTACAAAAGCTAAAAAGAATTTGACATTGTTTTCTTCCATTTGACGCACTTGAGATAAAAGAAAAGAAAAGAAAAAACAAAGCTCTTGGAGTCATTTGGTGAGCGAGCGTGACGAACGGTAACTATTGGGATTCACATAATCTCGCTTTGTAAACAATCTGAATCTTGGAATGCATCTTCCTAGCACCACCTGTTCGTAATTAATCACCATTAAACCGTCTCAGGAACTTATCATAATACAATATAGAGAGCGTATGTGTGTGAGAGAGAGTGAGTAACGACCTTCCAGCTCATTCTGCTTGCAATTCGATCACTTATCAACTCCAAAGCAGTGATGATTTCTCGAAATGTTGGTCTTTTTGATGGTTCTTTGTCCCAGCAATCCTGAATTAACCTGGCAATAGAAAGATTTTTCGACTCTCAAAGAGGAGCCATGAATTGATGTTGTTTCAAAGAAAAAACTTACTCTCGTAACCCAAAAGGATATGATTTTGTTGGAGCATTGAATGGTGGACGTTCATCTTTAATATATGCTTTAGGAACTTCGCTTTCTTCTTTCAGATGAAATGGTACATTGCCTTCTATCATCTGTTAAGTTTGTTAACCCACAATACAACATTCTGTTTATATATCGTATAAGACTCAAGGTTTATGCTCTACGAATATAACTTAGTAGCTCTCTCGATTACTTTACCTCTTGTAAGATCAAAGCGAAAGAAAATACATCTACTTTTGTATCATACTCTTCGTTTCTGTACACTTCTGGAGCCATGTATCGCCCTGCACAATGAGAGTAACATCAGCATTAACCCCATCCAGAACAACCATTACATAGGTGATAGTTTAGCTTTAGACAGCAAAACACTAAAGCAAAGTGCTCTAAGCTAGCTCAGTACATGAACATACACAGCTTGAGAGAGCAATTTTTAAGATAAGAAAACTTACAAGAACTAGCCAATGATGTAGTAGGTCTGTCTTTTTTAGCTGTCTTCTTAACTACCAGTAGCTTGCTGACTCCAAAGTCTGCAACTTTCAGATGTCCCGAATCATCCCGCAGTATGTTTCTGTTTTCTGACTCGAACAAATGAGTACCTTTTGGATATATGATAATATAATTGAAATCATTTCGTAACACAATAATTTATGCTGATACAGCCAAGAAGAAAACCTACGGAGGCTCTAGGTCGCAATGGATTATGGCTTCAGGTTTATGCTCGTGCAAATAATTCATTCCTCTGCAAAAATATGAAGGAATACCACAATCAGAAACTACAACATTAGAATTCATGTTTCATTGCAACCGGTCATGCATCAATGTAAACCTGCATAACTACGGAATAATAATAAAAAGACAATAGTGATTTAACCTAGCAATTTCAAGTGCGAACTTCACTGCTTGTGCTGGCGGCAGCGTTAGAGGTTTTTTCCTGTCTAGATATTCTCGAAGATCTCCCTACAAATAACAAAAAGTAATTCCGAACTTAAAAGCATAAGTTTATGCAGTTAAATTTAAAGCCCATGCTTCATGTCATATCTTACAAGCTGTCGAGGTAGCATCAGAATGGTAAAAAAGAAAAGAAAATTGTTGTTCGTCTCAAAAGAACTTGCTTCAAAATGTTGTCAATTTATTTTGTAAGCTTCTTGAGATCTTCTCAACCAGTATTTCCCGAATGTTTATAGGATTCCAAATGATAGTGTTTATGAGGTATCTTGAAACTAAGATGATAATTTGTAAATCCAGAGAGATACACCCTCTGAATGTGGTTATCCCGATTGAGAAAGAATAGGACCTTTGGTAAAAACTCTGTGACAATCATCATGGGGGTACTTTGAGTAACTGCCCCCAGAAACTGGACAACATTCGGATGGCGTATCTTTTGAAGCAGTGCAAGTTCGTCCCTAAACGCATTCCTGGTTACCAAAAGGATTGCAAAACCTTTAGCACATGAATAACTCAATATAGAAAGAAATCATGGAGTCAACTCACACTTTGCCTTCATTGGCAAACATTTCCTCTCCAAAAGTTTTAACAGCGACGTCAATTCCACGCCATGAAGCCTTGTGAAAAGTACCCTGTCGAGCACACATACAGTAATGACAAATGTGAATATACCATTTCTATAACTAGAAAGCAATTGTTCGATAGTTTTGCCAAGTAAATCTCTTACTAAAGATAATTGGACAGAAAGCAAATGAAAACAGCAACAAACAAGTTTAAGCAATGGAGCTACCTACCTTTGAAATTTTGACAGAGTTAGAAAAATCAAGCTCTGTTGGATGAATCTCGTACTCTGGGACTTCTTTATCAGTTAATACATGCATAGGAGCAATCTAGAGTCATAAACAATTAGCAACTAATCAGCACATTCAGAAAAGCTATAAAACATCAATCCACGAAATTATTAGGGATAACACATACCGGAGGCTTTGCACCATGTTTCTCCAAAAGTTTGATCACTTCATGATTTTTGTAATACACTGCATCTGCAAGAGGCTGCTAAGATCAATCACGAATTATTACCACCATTAAGATGTTAAAGCAAACAAAAAATATGGAACTTTGAAAAAAAAAAAGAAAAGAAAAGAAAGAACCACGCAGCCATGAAAAAAAGCAACGGAGTTTGCTAAATCTGAGATGCTCCACTAAAACTCCCTAACGATTATCCTATTCAAGAGAATTACAAGGATTGCTAAAACATATGCTTACGCGGCAATTCGTCGAACACAAAACGAACTATGAGTCAATGAGAAGTCAAAATTCAGCACAGAAAAAGAAGTTTAAATCCGTACCGTACTACCCCACCGGTCGGTCGAATCAACCATAGCACCACGGCTGAGCAGCAGCTGAACCACATCGGTTCGTCCCTGACAAGCGGCGACGTGAAGAGCAGTACGGCCATCGATATCACGGTAATCAACATTAGTTCCCGAGTCCAGCATCTTCTTGATCCCATCGATATCACCTTCGTTGGCTAGATACATAAGACGAATCGTCGGATCCACAATCCCAGCCGCCGCCAAATCGTCGTCCTCATCTTCCGTTACTGTATCTATCGGGGATTTTGAATCCGGTGCTAGCGAAGACTGCCTCCCAAGCTTGAATCTCGCCGGCGATTTGGGCATAATTGTCATGTTGAACAGAGGACTTGGTGATTCTGCAAGCAATATGAGCTGTAAATGGAACTGTTACGGCAGCAACAGAATAAAAGTAAATAAAAATTCCCAACTAATAAGGGTTGGTTTGCCTCTTTAAGCGGGTGAAGTATCATACTCGTTTTCCTTCTCATCCTTTTATATACTTTAAAGTTTAAATTATTAATTATGTAACTCACTTCTTTACGAAAATCTAATTACTTTTTTTTGCCTTAATTTCACAATTTCACTTTAACAAACAAAAATAATGTTTAGTCCAGAACAAATGGGACAAAGGGAGTACCGGAGTAAGACATAAGTGTAAATGGAAATTTAATGCCATAATGAGTAGCAAATATGAAATTAGTTATTTAACCACTCTAAATTATCTATGATATTTTGGAGATTTTGTTTGGGGCAATTATATATCTTTTGTTTAAAAATAAAAATTTTATGTAAATAACCACACAATGCATGTTTTAAATCGTAATTTAATGCAAAGGTAAAAATATTTTTTAAAATAAAAGTTGAAAGTTTGATCGTGGAGACATGGACTAATTAGCTATTATAAATTCAATATATATGATTTTTCAATTTTGTAAATGCATTCAAATTTCAATGTTACACATGACATATCACCGATGACAATTCAGGTTTGATAAGTTGACTTACATTATTTGTTAATGTTAAATGGTCAATATACCCTTGTTCTTTCCTTCGTCATGAGCAGGCATAAATAGCTAATGGGCCGCCTAAGAAAATTAAAACTTTTCAGATTTGAGTCCAATAAACTAGCCCATTATCGAATAGATATTTAGCAACCCGAGGAAGCCAATCGAATTCTACTCGATCCATTAGCGTCTGAAAATCACTCACTTGTGTTGTATGACACGTGTCGATCTCTAAGAGCGAGTAGTGTTCACAGTCCTAGCGCGCTAAAGTGGATTAAAGAAAGGGAATTCGGCCAGGAAAACACTGAAATTATCCAGAATTGCCAAAAATTACCCAAACTTTCGGACTGGCCAAAAAAAGCCTGAACAATTGTTGACTATCGAATTAAAAATCTAGGCGATCACTGACTCGCCAATTAAGCACGCCGTTAATCAGTTTAACAGAAAATTAATCTGACGTTTAAAAACTAAACGTTGGTCGTTAACCAAAACGGCGACGTTTTGATTTTCATTAAACCCCAAACCAAAATCGATTTGAAACCCTAATTTCTAAATTTCCCAAATCGATTTGGGGATTTTTCTCTCAAAATCAAAACTCTCGAAGAACCCTAGAAGCTTCGATTCGGTTAAGCACTTGTTCGATTTTTGCAAGATGAGTTCGAGTAGTGAGGATTCGTGTGTTAACACGATGGGAATTCGTGGATTGCCGGAAAAATGCGAGTGTGGGCGTAAGAGTATAATCTACACATCGAAATCAAAGTCAAATCCAGGGAGACCTTTCTTCCGCTGTCCTACGCATCTAAATGTATGTTTATATTTGTTTCTTAGGTTAAGAATTTATGTCGCAACTGATTATTGAGGGTTGAATCGTTGGAATTTTATTGATTAGAAATTCTAAAACCATGACTGTAATAGTGTGCTTCCATTGTTTCTCACCAGGACCATTTGTTTAAATGGGTTGAGGAAGCTGTATTTGAAGAGGTACAAGATGCATTGCCAAAGGTGGAGTGCTTAGAATCCGACATTTGCAAATCGAAAGTCCAACTTGAGGGCATGAAAACTGTTATCGAGGAGTTGATGGAAGAGGTGATAAAGAGCAAGACTGAGCTGAAGAGGCTAAACTTGTTGATGAAAGTGGGTTTTGGGTGTCTTGGCTTAATCATCATGATTTGTGTCGCCTTGCTCGTGTTTGGCAAATCAAAGGGTTTAAATCTGAGTTGTATTTAAGTTTGTGATGTAGTTTTTGACAAGGTTTGGTGTAGTAATTGTGATGTTGTTTTAGACAAGTTTGACAAGGTTTGGTGTTGTATTTGTGATGTTGTTTTAGACAACTTTGATAACATTTCGTGTTATGTTCTTTAAAACAGATTTGTGGTATGTTCATGTTCTTTGAAATGTTAACATCGAATAAACGAGATAACAAACAAAAGGTACAAAGGTTGACATAATAGATAGATCATTGCAACAAAAGGTACAAAGGTTCAACAAAGCTACAACAAAGGTAAGGTTCAACAAAAGGTACAACAAAGGTTTTTCAAAGAGAGTGTCTTCAAACAGAGAAACATAGGTGGTTTATTACAACCGAGAAACAAACATGGGTTTTGAGATTGTCTTAACTCAGCGACAAACCTCAAAGAAACCAAGGGGCCCATCCTCGTGTTCTTAAGCCTTGGTCTTGAGAGCTTTGTTCCCATCGTGAGTCAGCCGAGGGTGCATTTGAGGTTTCTACATTTGAGGTCTGTGTGAAGGAGAATTGTTGTTGTGAGCCTTGAGATTCTTGAAATTGAAGCCCCTATTCATCAAAACAATGTGAAGAGAGGTTTAACCATCATGAAGTAAGGACAAATCTTAAACAGAAAAAAAAATACACACAAACCTCATTGGTTCTTGGTCTGCCCCGTGGTCTCTTAGCTGGAGAGGCAACTGCACTGTTCTTACAGGTGGTCTTATTGTGGCCTTCCTCTTTGCAGTTTGAGCAAGTTACAATCCTGTGAGCACGGCTAAGCTTGGTTTTCGACCCTGTTTCATTCTTCCCTTTCAACCTATCATGGTTTCTAGGCCTTCCTGGATTACCTTTTCTAAAAGGTGGTGGTATCACGCCTAACCTATTCGTTTGAGGCCACTCTATGATCCCATTCAGAGGTTTGATTCCTAGACTATAAGTCTGACGCCACCTCATTGTTGTGTAACACTCATTAACATAATCTGACAGATGTAATTTCATAGCTAAGATTACCATAGCAACATGTATACATGGAATTCCATTCATCTGCCAGGCTCTACATGCACAAGTATGCTCTTCCATGCTCACAACGTAAGAGTGACCCTTATACTCCACCTCAGTCTCTGGCCCAATGGCCCAGTGTAAGATGCACTCAGTAGACTTTTTTTCAATCTTATCAAGTTGACGGTGTGTCTTCTTAGTGAATTTGGTCTGCAACCTATCTGCTATCTTTCTTCTATCAAAGTTTCGGGTCATACACTGTACCCTAATATCCTCTAACAAGTCTAGCAAAGGTTTCTTCCTAGCATCTTTGATGGTCTTATTAAAAGACTCACTAAGGTTGTTGAGATTGTCATTGCATAAGGAACCTAACCTGAAGAATGCTCTGGACCATGTCTCTGGTTTCGTGAGTAGAAGTGATGCATGTGCACCAGGATTGTATTCCTTAAGTTCATCCATGTTGTGCTTATACATACCAGGCGTGTAGCTCCTTGCTATGTACCAGAACAGCCTTTGCAACCTCAGATCCTTCCCATCTTTCTTCCAGTTCTCGTAAATGTGTCTGCAGCACTGCCTATGCTCTGCTTCCGGAAGAACAGTGTGTATTGCTTTGACTAAACCCTGCAACATTGTAAGAAAAAAGATAAGCAAAATATACAAATCCAGAAAATAAAAGAAACCTGCCACTGTCTATGCTTACCTTTTGTTTGTCTGACATTATTGTGTAATCCTTCCCATCACCCAACTGTAAATCTTGTGCTAGTAGTTTCACAAACCAGTTCCAGTTTGTATCATTTTCTATCTCTACTACTGCCCAAGCAATAGGGACAATCCTATTGTCTCCATCCCTTCCAACCGCAGCCAACAATTGACCCTTTATGTCCCATTTTAAGAATGCTCCATCTAACCCTATCACTGGCCTACATGTCTGCTTCCAAGATTCCTTCTGTGACTGGTAGCACATATAAAGCCTGTAGAACATCTGCTTGCTTCCAATTGTAGCTCCTGGGATTGTCTCTATTTCAAATGTAGAATTACGATTTTTGTCAAGTACCTCTGCTTGATAATCCCATATCCGACTAAAGTGTTCTTCATGGGTCTTCCTCCTTTCCTTCATCACTTTCGTCTTCGCTTTTATGCAAGAGTGCTCAGACGCTATCATCTTATACTCTCTCAGGATCTCAGCATGTATTTGCTTTGCAGTCATTCTCGGGTTCAGCCTTAACCTCTCAGAGAAGAGACTTGCAATAGCAGATCGTTTCAACAAAGTTGACTCCCCTGTCTTCTCACAAGTATGCTTATTGACATAAGTCTTGATCATTAGCTTCTGTTTCCTCTTCTCAAAAGAGCAGTAGATCATCCAAGGACAAGGAGCATCTTCAGGTTTCCCTTGTGCAGCACATTTTGCACAAAGCTTCAAAACACTCGATCGATAGAACTTGGATTTTTCTTATTTTATTGATAGGACAGAATCAAGGAGAAGTGCTAAGGCTTTGTACCTGGTTTTCAACGAGTATCGAAGACAAGCATGCTTGAAGTCATCAGCATCTGGAAATGTCTTGCCCAATCGAAACAGCTTCTCTGGATCAGTGTCTTCTCTGTAAGCTTCTCCCGGTCTCATTTCCTCTTCATTCTCCTCATCTGATGATTGAGGATCCGGAAAGTATTCCTCATCCCAAATATCATCATCATCACTGTCTTCATCTTTATCCTCACAATTCTCTTGCAAACCCTCACCTCTAAAAATAGTTAGATCCGCACAATATTCCTCGTCGATACCAGCAAAACCATCAGTAGCATCATCATCTTCGTCATCCACATTGCTACAATCATCACCATCATCACTCAGAGGCTCACCTCTCTTACTCGGTGGATCCATCTCATATCTCTCACTCGGTGGATCCATCTCATCTCTCTCACATTCTACCTCCATCTCATCTCTCTCACTCGGAGCATCAATCTCATCTCTGTCACTAGGAGCATCAATCTCATCTCTGTCACTCAACTCATTCACGATAAGACTTAACGATCGTTCTCCACCTCCTATTCTAGCTTTCTTCGAGTTTTTGGGTTCAGAAGTTCCACCACCATTAACACGCTTCTTCGAGTTTCTGGGTTTAGAACCGTTACCTTCTTTCGTCTTTGATGGTGGTGGTTTAGCTCCAACAACTTCTTTCGTCTTCGGTTTACCCCCACCATTAGCTCCAACTTTAGCTCTACCTTTATCTCCACCTTTAGCTCCAACTTGTTTCGGCTTCGACGGTGGTGGTTTTGAACTGGAAACTCCTCCTTCATTCATCTTTGACCGTGGCGACCTACGGGTTGGTGGTTTTGAAGTGGGAGCTCCTCCTACTCTCGGCTTCGATGGTGCTGGTTTTGAAGTGGGAACTCCTCCTAGTCTCGGCTTCGATGGTGGTGGTTTTGAAGTGGGAACTGTTCCTTTCGTCTTTGACCGTGGCGAACTACGAGTTGGTGGTTTTGAACTCGGACCTTCTCCTTCTTTCGTCTTTGACCGTGGCGAACTACGGGGAGGACCATGAGTCCACATCGTCCTCGCCATGCTTAACCGAATCGAAGCTTCTAGGGTTCTTCGAGAGTTTTGATTTTGAGAGAAAATCCCCAAATCGATTTGGGAAATTTAGAAATTAGGGTTTCAAATCGATTTTGGTTTGGGGTTTAATGAAAATTAAAACGTCGCCGTTTTGGTTAACGACCAACGTTTAGTTTTTAAACGTCAGATTAATTTTCTGTTAAACTGATTAACGGCGTGCTTAATTAGCGAGTCAGTGATCGTCTAGATTTTTAATTCGATAGTCAACAATTGTTCAGGCTTTTTTTGGCCAGTCCGAAAGTTTGGGTAATTTTTGGCAATTCTGGATAAGTTAAGTGTTTTCCTGGCCGAATTCCCATTAAAGAAAGTTTGTAAAGTCCCGGGATAAAACTGACAGATAAGAACAATGCTATCCGTTGATCCAAGTTGAATCTTCTTATTACCGTTGATTTTCGGATAATTCGGATCCATTTCCAAATACTCTAACCCGCAGACAATAAAAACTCAGTTACTACAAATTACAGAATTCCAGGAAATAAAGATTGTAACTTTACATTAGATTGTTTGTCGTCGCTTCCTTTCTTTGAATTCTGAATTTTTGTTTCATTTGTTGAGGTGAGAATGGATATTTCGGAGAGAGTGAAAGCTAGATTGGCCGTTCTCTCTGCACACTTGGCGGTGTCTGATCCCGTCGGATTGGAACAGGTGTTACCGGCGATCGAGCCATGGTGCACATCGGCTCACACGAGTGCTGCACCTCATGGATCGCTTAAAGGAAACTTAATGATCGTCGATGAGCGTACGGGAAAGAAATATCAGGTCCCAGTCTCACAAGAGGGTACCATTAGATCCGTTGATATCAAGAAGGTGGTTGTAATTCTTATCGGAATTGTGAAATTGAGTCTATGTTTGAGCATGAGTTGTCTCAATTTCGATCCTTTCTTATCTGAATCTGTGAAATTGATTTGTTGTATATTGTGTGTATGATATAGCTTAGAGGTGGGTTTACATGTTTGGTATGCAGATAACGACGGGGAAAGATGATAAGGGGCTTAAGTTATACGATCCTGGTTACTTGAACACAGCTCCTGTTCGATCTTCGATTTCTTACATCGACGGAGATGAAGGAATCCTACGTTATCGGGGTTACCCAATTGAAGAATTGGCTGAAAGCAGTACTTTTATTGAGGTCGCTTATCTCCTCAGTAAGTCTTGATCATCTCGTAGCTTCTTGTTGTTGCGTATTTTACTTTTGAAGCGTATAAAAGTTGTGGATAAGCATATGTCATATGTGTTGATCATAGTCTTGCTAGTGAAACAGAGAGCAAGTTTTGTTGGATAAAAAGTTATCATCTTTTGTGGGTATGTCTTGAAAATTGTGTGGAGTTTGTGGGGTTAATATACAACTTTTTCTGAACAGTGTATGGGAATCTGCCTTCTCAAAGTCAGCTAGCTGATTGGGAGTTTACGGTTTCTCAGCATTCAGCTGTGCCACAAGGAGTATTGGTAAATTTCTACTCTTTCCTTGTATGGATTTTCATACTAGTGTATATTCCAAACTAACCAAAGAGGGATTTCGAATACGATTTCTTTTGAAGTATAAGTTGTTTGTCCTGCTTTTATGCCATGCTTGTCAAGGTCCATGAAGGATGCTGTATCTCTTTTAACGGCAACTGGATTATGTCTTACTTACCATTGTCAATAAGATCTTGTTTGTATAATGACCATTTAACAACATAACACTTACGTGATGTGCATATGATTGGACAAGGGTCCTATATTCTATTCGGAAATGTTTAGATTTTGATAGCATCTTCGACCTGACATTAGTTCTGAATGTTTTTGCAGGATATCATACAGTCCATGCCTCATGATGCACACCCAATGGGAGTTCTTGTAAGTGCGATGAGTGCACTTTCTATCTTTCATCCTGATGCTAACCCTGCTCTTCGGGTAAGTTTTACAATCCTGTATTTTTGGGCACTGTTAAGATTGTGCTTTTTCTGAAAGTGTCTAGGCCCTACTGGCTGCACTCCATTTTGTTTTTGTTCTTGATTTCACGGAAATTTCTATTGGGTGCAGGGCCAAGATATTTACAAGTCAAAACAAGTTCGTGATAAACAGATTGTTCGTATTCTTGGAAAGGTATTGTTGTGTCTGTTGATGGTTTCTTAACGTATAATCTGATTGTGAATTAGTTGCGGGACTAAAACAAGGTTTACAACGTATAAATTTAACAGGCACCAACAATTGCAGCGGCTGCTTATTTGAGGATGGCAGGTAGGCCTCCTGTTCTTCCTTCGGGCAACCTTTCTTATGCAGAGAATTTCCTATATATGCTGGACTCGATGTACGTCCCCTTTATCTTCCCTCTTTGTCTGATTAAACATTTGCATTTGAAGAGGGTGGTTATAAAATTGTGCATTTAGTCAGTTTGGATAATTTTCTAGCTTCAAACCTGTATGTAACAGGATACATTCTTTAATCTCCCATTGATTACAGGGGCAATCGGTCTTACAAGCCTAATCCTCGTTTGGCTCGAGTGCTGGATATCCTCTTCATACTGCATGCTGAACATGAGATGAACTGCTCTACTTCTGCTGCTCGGCACCTTGCCTCTAGGTACTTATTAGTTATCACTGGTTAGAGATTTTTCATTCAGACTTCTATGAGATGTGTTTAAAATATGTATGGTGTTTCTGCAGTGGTGTTGATGTGTACACCGCTGTTGCTGGAGCTGTTGGAGCTCTTTATGGTCCACTTCATGGGGGTGCGAACGAGGCTGTGCTTAAGATGTTATCAGAGATTGGGACTGTTGAAAATATTCCAGAATTCATCGAAGGCGTGAAGAACAGGTAACTCGATACTTAAGAACTGCAAACACCAAGTTATCTAAATTGTGATGAGTCATGCCACTAATGTTAGATCCCTTTTCCATGTTCTCAGAAAGAGGAAGATGTCAGGTTTTGGACATCGTGTTTACAAAAACTATGACCCCCGAGCAAAAGTCATAAAAAAACTGGCGGATGAAGTGTTCTCCATTGTTGGAACGGACCCTCTCATCGAGGTACTTTAGATCCTTGTGCTCACGTAGCTCTCCTAGTATATGGTTAATCAAATTTCTTCGTATATGAATATGGTTTAAAAAGATTTGATGAATGATGTTTTCAGGTAGCAGTTGCTCTAGAGAAGGCGGCACTCTCTGATGAATATTTTGTTAAGAGAAAGCTTTACCCAAATGTTGATTTCTACTCTGGATTAATCTATAGGTAAGACATCGCTGGGTCATCTGACAAAATCCTGTAACCGTTTTAAGTTTTTCACTGAATCTTTTGTGACGGTAACTGTATTGGGCAAAAACACAGGGCAATGGGATTCCCACCAGAATTCTTCACAGTTCTATTCGCAGTCCCGCGTATGGCTGGATACTTGTCACACTGGCGCGAGTCGTTAGATGATCCTGACACTAAGATCATGAGACCCCAACAGGTAAATATACATATAAACATAGGATTTTGCTTTGGCTCATGGCTCATTGTATTGTGTGGCGGCACAGGCATATACTGGAGTGTGGCTAAGGCATTACGAGCCAGTGAGAGAAAGAGCGTTATCAAGTTCGGATTCGGATAAGATGGGTGAAGTGTCCATTTCGAATGCATCAAGAAGGCGTTTATCTGGATCTTCGCTTTAGTCTCAATCCTACTACATACAAAATAAAGAGAAAAACATTGGGATACCTCTGGCCAAACAAGAGGGTCTTCTCAACAATCTCTGTTGTTTTCTTTCTCTTATAATCAAAACCCTCAGTAATCTTAAGCTACATCCTATTGTTATTGTTTCTGTTATTCTTTTGAAAATTTTTTATGGTTGAATAATATTTTTGTTATAGGGAAAGACGTATACTTTTGAATCAAGTCACGCCTTTATCAGGAAAGTTCAAAAAGATTTGTATTCCTCTTATTTAATTTTTTTTTTTTTAAATGGAGAAACAATTGTGACTTCTGAGAACAAACAACAAGTGGCGGTAAAAAATTAACCGCAACTGTTACAGTCACAGATTTTAATTAAAAACGACAAAAGTGTAAGTGAGAAAAAAACACTAATAAAAGTTGTCAAAATGTTCTACAGCCGTTACAACCTTCACACTTTTGGTGTGAATGGAAATGGAAATGTACATGCTATAATAATTACCGAAATGAAATTTAATTACTTACACACTTTTCTTCTCTTTAAAAATATTTAAAAATTATTTACACATTTTAAGCATCACTTGGTTTCTTCGCTTCCTCCACCTGTTCTCTTCTTCAACGATAAGCTGTTGCGTTCTTTGACTTCTAAATTATACTATTGTTGAGATGAAAATGGAGATTTCAGAGAGAGTAAAATCTAGAATGGCCGTCCTCTCTGCGCACTTGGCGGTGTCTGATCTCGCCGGATTGGAACAGGTGTTGCCGGCGATCGAGCCATGGTGCACATCGGCTCACACAAGTCCTGCTGCACCTCATGGATCCCTTAAGGGAAACTTAAGCATCGTTGATGAACGTACAGGAAAGAAATATCACGTCCCAGTTTCAGAGGATGGTGCCGTTAAAGCCGTTGATCTCAAGAAGGTATATAACAAGTTGTATTCTCAAGTGAACTGTAAAATCAGAGTATTTCGTTTTTTTTTTTTTTTATTACTAGGAAACGGTTGATTTGTTGTATATAATATAGCTTATGGATGGATTTGCATGTTTGGTGTTAACAGATAACGACAGGGAAGGATGACAAAGGGATTAAGTTATACGATCCTGGTTATTTTAACACTGCTCCTGTTCGATCTTCGATTTGTTTTACCGACGGAGATGAAGGAATCCTACGTTATCGAGGTTACCCAATTGAAGTGTTGGCTGAGAGTAGTACTTTTACTGAGGTTGCTTATCTCCTTGGTAAGTCCTTCTTGTTGCTTATTTTACTATTGGATTGGCAAATGTTTGATCATAGTTTAAACGAAGATGAAGTTTTATCGGATTCAAATTTATCTCTTTCGTGGTGTAGGTTAGGTCTTGATTTTTTTTTTTTTTTTTTTTGGGCAGTATATGGGAATCTGCCTTCTCAAAGTCAGCTAGCTGATTGGGAGTTTGAAATTTCTCAGCATTCAACTGTGCCACAAGGAGTATTGGTGAATTTCTACTCTGTTTTTTCATACTATCTCTGTTACCTCTGTTTCCAGGAAATTTTCTAATCTTTAACATGAGATTATATTTGAATTATTATGACAGGATATGATACAGTCCATGCCTCATGATTCACATCCAACAGGAGTTCTTGTCACTGCCATGAGTGCACTTTCCATCTTTTATCCTGATGCAAATCCTGCTCTTAGAGTAAGTTTTGTAATCCTATTTTGTTTTTTTTTTTGTGTAATGTTAACATTTTGTGAAAATGTCCACCATCGGGTGCAGGGCCAAGATATTTACAAATCAAAACAAGTTCGTGATAAACAGATTGTTCGTATTCTTGGACAGGTAGTAATTGTTGTGTCTCTTGATCGATTTGGTTCCTTATTTCTAACCGGACTCTGAATTAGTATATAATATATATATAACATAACGTGTCTGCAGGCAGCAACAATTTCAGTGGCTGCTTATTTAAGGACAGTAGGGAGGCCTCTTGTTCTTCCCTCAAGCAACCTTTCTTATGCAGAGAATTTACTCTATATGCTGGATTCAATGTATATTGTGAATTGTTTTTGTCAGTTTATATCCTATCTAGCTTCAAACGTGTATGTATATTAGATTATATTCTCTCATCTTTTATTGATATTACAGGGGAAATACGTCTTACAAGCCTAATCCTAAGTTAGCTCGAGTGTTGGACATCATTCTCATACTTCATGCTGATCATGAAATGAATTGCTCTACTGCTGCTGCTCGGCATCTTTCGTCAAGGTACTTATCTCGCTGGTTAGAGATTCACTGGATCTGCTATGAGATATGTTTTTAATAAGTATTGTGTTTAATTATGTAGTGGCGTTGATGTGTACACTGCTGTTGCGGGAGCTGTTGGAGCCATTTCTGGTTCCATTCATGGTGGCGCAGTCGAGGCTGTGCCTAAGATGTTATCAGAGATTGGGACTGTTGAAAATATTCAGAGGTTCATCGAAGACGTTAAGAATAAGTAACTCAATACTCAATACATAAAACTAAACAAGTATCTGGATTATTCCATTAGTGTTAACTCTTTTTTTCTCACAGGACGAGGAAGTTGTCAGGTTTTGGACACCGTGTTTACAAAACCTATGACCCCCGAGGAAAAATCGTTAAAAAACTGGCGGATGAAGTGTTCTCCATTCTTGGAAAGGATCCTCTGGTTGAGGTACTTCAGTTTTTTTTGTGCTTCACGTATCTCTCCTAGTTGATTGGTTAATCTTGGTGAATGATGTTTTCAGGTAGCAGTTGCTCTAGAGAAGGCAGCACTCTCTGATGAATATTTTGTTAAGAGAAAGCTTTACCCAAATGTTGATTTCTACTCTGGATTCATCTATAGGTAAGAGATCGATGGGTCATCTGACAAATTCTTGGTAGTACCTGAATCTTTTTTTTTTTGGTTGCTAATTGAAATACAGGGCAATGGGAGTCCCATCAGAATTCCTCGCAGTGGCTCGTATGGCTGGATACTTGTCACACTGGTGTGAGTCGTTAGATGATCCTGACACTAAGATCATGAGACCCCAACAGGTAAAATATACTCTTTGATAGATTAATGATACACACTTCTTGATAGATTATGCATGTACACCTCTTTTATAAAAAAAAAAGAAAGAAAGAAAGTTTGGCTGATGGCTCACTGTATTGTGTGGCTGCACAGGTCTATACTGGAGTGTGGCTAAGGCATTACGAGCCAGTGAGAGAAAGAACTATCAACTGACTCGGATTGTGATCATTGGGTCAAGTGTCCATTTCGAATGCATCAAGAGCTGGATATGCGGTCTCAATTCTTTTGGGTTGATCCGGTCGAGCACATGTTGTAGAATATGTGTGTAGATCAGGGAAAGTTCTAAATGAAGATAGTATTCCTGTTAAGATAAACACATTGCTTTAGTTCTAAATATTTTATATTGAACTCATTGCTTGGGCAAAAAGTTAACACCCAAATCATATCCTTTAGAAATTGACTGAATATTATATTCCTAGAGTAGATATATATATATATATCCAAAGTCATAAACAACAAACTAATCTCTAATTTCAACATCCTATGACATTTTTCCTCCTCCTCAACTATTTGGAACACAGCAAAATTACCATTAATTTTCATCCCTGAATCTTCGAAATGAATTTTCTTTAAGATCGAAAAGATTTTATTGGATGCTATCTTTAATTTTGATCCGGGAAAAAGAATATGTTTGCGTGAGATTTTGTGCTTAGCAGTGTAGCACTAACAACGTGAGAAAAGTTTCACCGTCTAAAAAGAAAAAGACACTAATAAAAGCAGTGAAATACTCTACAGGCGTTACAAGCTTCACGCCAGTCACCCCTTAAAAGTAACAAAAAAAGTGTTAATAGAGATTTAAATGCTATACTAATTAGCAAAATGAAATTAATTATTTGCACACTATAAATTCTCAGTTTTTGCCACTAAGCTTACGGTCACTTGGTATCTTCTTCTCTTCCTTTCTTTGGATTCTGATTTTTTTTTTTTTCTTTTTCTTTTGTTGAGGTGAAAATGGAGAGATCAGAGAGAGTGAAAGCTCGATTAGCCGTTCTCTCTTCACACTTGCCAACGATCGAGCCATGGTGCACATCGGCTCATATGAGTGCTGCACCACATGGTGGTGCCCTTGAAGGAAACTTGACAATCTTCGATGAGCGTACGGGAAAGAAGTATCAGGTCCCAGTCTCAGAGAATGGTACCGTTAAAGCCGTTGATCTCAAGAAGGTAAGTTGTTATTGTGAAGTGAATTGTAAAATCAAATACTTCATTTTATTCACTTTGTCCCTTAGTTTACTACGAAGTGATTGATTTGTTGTATATTTTGTATATATTAGCTTAAAGATGATTGTTGTGCAGATAACAACAGGGAAGGATGACAAGGGGATTAAGTTATACGATCCTGGTTATTTAAACACAGCTCCTGTTCGATCTTCGATTTGTTACACCAGTGGAGATGAAGGAATCATCCGCTATCGTGGATACCCTATCGAAGAGTTGGCTGAAAGTTGTACTTATACTGAGGTTGCTTATCTCCTAAGTAAGCATTGATCATCTTGTACCTTGTTCTTGTTCTTGTTGCTTATTTTACTTTTGAGGCATACACTTTTGGACATGCAAATGTTTTTTCTTTATCATAGTTCTAGTTTGTAGGTTACTTACTATATACTATCTTTTATATATTTTTATATATTTTGCAGTTTATGGAAATCTGCCTTCTAAAAGTCAGTTAGCTGATTGGGAGTTTGCGCTTTCTCAGCATTCAGCTGTGCCACAAGGAGTGTTGGTGAATTTCTACTATCTATGTTACCTTTGTTACAGGGAATTTCTAATCTTCGACCTGAGAATAGTTTTGAATTAATGTTTTGGCAGGATATGATACAGTCCATGCCTCAGGATGCACATCCACCTAGAATTATCATCACTGCCATTAGTGCACTTTCCATCTTTTATCCTGATGCAAATCCTGCTCTTATGGTATGTTTCTTTGGACTGTTTACATTTTCCCCATTTTTTTTTCTGTGTTCTTGATTTCACGGAAATTTCCACCGAGAGCAGGGCCAAGATATTTACAAGTCAGAACAAGTTCGTGACAAACAGATTGTTCGTATTCTTGGACAGGTATTTGTTGATATTGGTGGCTTAATGTGTAACCGGACTGTGAATTAGTAAATAACATAACTTGTTTGCAGATACCAACAATTGTAGTGGCTGCTTATTTGAAGACAGTAGGCAGGCCTCTTGTTCTTCCCTCCAGCAACCTTTCTTATACAGAAAATTTCCTTTATATGGTGCATTCAATGTACGCCCTCCCCTCTCTATTTGGTCATTATAAAAATTTCAACTGCTTTATATGGTGCAGATTATATAGCTTCAAACGTGTATGTAACATGATATATTCTCTCATCTTCCATTGATTATAGGGGAAACATGTCTTACAAGCCTAATCCAAGGCTAGCTCGAGTGTTGGACATACTCTTCATACTGCATGCTGATCATGAAATGAACTGCTCTACTGCTGCTGCTCGGCATCTTGCCTCAGGGTACTTATCACTGGTTAGAGATTCATCGAGTGTTTCTATGAGATATGTTTTAATTAAGTATTGTGTGTTTTGTAGTGGTGCTGATGTGTACACTGCTGTTGCGGGAGCTGTTGGAGCTGTCTTTGGTCAGCTTCATGGTGGCGCAATTGAGGCAGTGCCTAAGATGTTAACAGAGATTGGGAGTGTTGAAAATATCCCAGCTTTCATCGAAAGCGTGAAGAACAAGTAACTCAGTACTTTAAGACTACAAGTATGATGAGTCATTCCACTAATGTTAACTCTTTTCTCACAGGAAGAGGAGGTTGTCAGGTTTTGGACACCGTATTTACAGAACCAACGACCCCCGAGGAAAAATCGTTAAAAAACTGGCGGATGAAGTGTTCTCCATTCTTGGAAAGGATCCTCTGGTTGAGGTACTTCAGTTTTTTTTGTGCTTCACGTATCTCTCCTAGTTGATTGGTTAATCTTGGTGTATGATGTTTTCAGGTAGCAGTTGCTCTAGAGAAGGCAGCACTCTCTGATGAATATTTTATTAAGAGAAAGCTTTATCCAAATGTTGACTTCTACTCTGGATTAATCTATAGGTAAGACATGGATGAGTCGTCTAACAAATTCTTGCTAATGAGTTGATGTAACAGTTAAGTGTTTTACATGAATCTTTTGTGGCTAAAACACAGGGCAATGGGATTCCCACATGAATTCATGACTGCACGAATAGCTGGATACCTGTCACACTGGCGTGAGTCATTAGATGACCCTGACACTAAGATCATTAGACCCCAACAGGTACAATCACACTCTTTGATAGATCATTGACTAATACATTGTTTTTTTTCTCTTTTGGGTTCATGGGTAATACTTTATACATAAACGTTTTGAAGGATCAATTAGTAAAAAGGTTTTGTTGGCTCAAGGGTAATACATTAGGCATAGATATACACTCTTGGGTAGATAAGTGATTTGAAAAGGTATTTCTTTATGCATAGATACATACACTTCTTTATATAGAGATCAAAAGGTTTTTTTTTTTTTTTTTTTTTGTTGGTTGGCTTATGGCTCATTGTACTGTGTGGCTGCACAGGTCTATACTGGTGTTTGGCTAAGGCATTACAAGCCAGTGAGAGAGAGTACTATCAACTGACTCTGATTGGATCAGTTGGGTCAAGTGTCCATTTCGAATGCATCAAGAGGGCGTTAGCTGGATCTGCACTAGCTACTACCAAAGTTTTTAAATATGAAAAACCTTCCGGGTCGACCTGGTCTATATTACTGAACTTCAATAAATATTATACATATATGTGTGTGTATATAAAAACAAAAATATTTGTAGCATGTTTTAAGAATATAATGTTTAGCTATAAATCTATAATCATACAGTCATAGAACATTTCAAATTCAATAAAACAAACAAAAAGACTAGTTAGATAGTAGTAGACCACGAAACAAAAGAGAGATTCATAGATTTTTTTTTGTTACGGTTCCTCTCATACTGCGATTTCTTCGGCAGTAAGTAAATTGAATGGTGAGAACGAAGCATTTCCTTAACAGGAAACGAAATCGGAATCAAACTGGTATCTGCTTTCTCTTTCACTTACTAATAGAGTATGGTTAAGTTTGGTTTAGTGAGATTGATATAATCAATTCATGAGTCTGTTAACCAATCCGGATAGATTTTGTACACAAACAACGTATGGCTCTTGAGAGCGAGCACATTTACATGACTGGATTTATCTCATTTTTTCTTCTTGAACTGACATCTTGTCAACACAGTATAATTTCTTGTTGGATTGATTTGGTCACTTATATTTTTCTGATAAACTTATTTATTTACGTACTATAATTTAGATGGATGCTTATTCAACCCTTTTAACTTGTTAATTTAAGTCATCCATTTCCCGCCTCTATTTGAACACTCAATAATCTACCGACTACATCCTATTGTTCTTGTCTGTCTCTAATTTTTTAATTCTATGATTTAAAACATATGTTGCAGTGGTTCAATTTTAGTGATGTTTGTCCGTTTTTTCTTTAAAACCGCGTTTTCCTTCTATAATCGCGTTTTTTCGCCAAAACGCGATAATGAATCATGTTTTCTCGTATTTCCCGCAAAAATTACGTTTTTCTATATTTACCGTAACAAATCATGTTTTCGCATTTCTCGCAAAAACCGCATTTTCTCACTAAAACCATTTTTCTTTCTTTTTTCCTTAACAACCTATATTTCACGTATAACCGCAAAAACTGCATTTTTCGCCATGTTTTCCTTTTTTTCTTATAACAAATCATGTTTTTCCGCATTTTCCGGCAAAATCATGTTTTCCTGCCAAAATTATGTAACATTATTTTGCTAAAACTATGTTTTCCATCAAAATCATTTTTCCTGCATTTTCCGTCAAATTATGGAATTGTGTTTTCCCACCAAACGCATATATTACCATCAAATTAATTTTAAATGCTAAATATAAGTTATTTTATTTAAATATAAATGAATTTAAATAGTTATCTATTTAAATGGGTCTAAAAACATTTACTGTATATTCCTATACTGAATGTAGATTCTATACATCCAAGTGATATATAAACAACAAACTGATCTCTCATTCAACACCATATGTCATTTTTTTTTGTCCTCATCCATTTGGAAAATTTTACTACAAGATTAGCATAAATTTTCATCCCTATGCTAATCTTCGTTTTTTTCAAGATCGAAATGATTTGATTGTACGCTATTTTTTAAAATTTGAATCCGGAAAAGAAAAAAAAGGTTAAAAGTTTGCCTGAGATTTTGTCCTAAGCAGTGTAGCACTAACAACGTGAGATAAGTTCACCGTCTAGATTAGGACACGAAAGTAGGTCCCACCATACGCGATGAGCTGTATAATATTTTTTTTGGATAAGTTTTACAAAACAAGCCCTTATTGTTTACGGTAAATTACAGAAACAACCCCCTTTATTTCCTCCACGATCAGCGACAAGGTCGAATACGATCGCGCTCTCTTCATACGCCTTTCGACAGTTGTTAAAAACAATTTTCAATTTCTCCTCCAAGTTCTCTCTCTCTGTCTTCTTCCAACCTGTATCAGTGATTTACTTGCAAAGAAGTCGTCTTTCCATAGTCTCTTGAGAGGCCCAGGTATGTATGTCATCATCCCCAAATCTCACTTCTTTCAATTTAATTTCTCCAGAAGAAACAATTGAATCTGGGAAATTTTGGGATGTACTGATGAATCCTGAGTCCAAATGTTTAGGTGGTCTTTGATCCAGATTTCATCTTCTGGGGATCTGTTAGGAACTCTGAAAAATTATCTGTGTGAGCTTGTTCAATTTATGTGTTTCAGATTAGAAAAATTATCTAAATTCGTAGACTTTGATTCAATCTGGGAACAAATATTGGAAAATCTGATTGATCTCTGTACGGATCGTTCGAGATGAAGATTGTGTGCTTGGTTGATCACCCTCAGATTTTCCTAGTGAAACTTAAAAATCTTTGCTTGTTTCTCAATTTTGTTCTATTCTTAATAAATAAACCAGAAATTTTCCAGATTTAAAGGTTGATGATCTCTGTCGCCAATGATGCTACTATTGTTTCGCAGCATTCATATTTTGTTGTCTTCTCTTAATCTAGAGGAGTCTTTAAAAATTGGTTACTGTGTGTTATTTTAATGGCAGAATCTCCTTCATTTTTCTGTAGTTTTGAAAGATGGCTGGCCAAAACGCGCGTTTGAATGTGGTTCCCACTGTTACAATGCTCGGGGTAATGAAAGCCCGTCTTGTTGGAGCCACTAGAGGTCATGCTCTCCTCAAGAAGAAGAGTGATGCTTTAACTGTTCAGTTTAGGGCACTTCTCAAGAAAATCGTTACTGCCAAGGAATCCATGGGAGATATGATGAAGACTTCATCTTTTGCTCTTACCGAAGTGAAGTATGTTGCTGGTGAGAATGTCAAACATGTTGTCCTCGAGAACGTTAAAGAAGCTACATTGAAAGTTCGTTCTCGGCAAGAGAATATCGCTGGGGTGAAGCTGCCTAAGTTTGATCACTTCTCTGAAGGCGAGACCAAGAATGATTTAACCGGTTTAGCTAGAGGTGGTCAACAGGTCCAAGCTTGCCGTGTGGCATATGTGAAAGCCATTGAAGTTCTAGTTGAGCTTGCTTCTCTCCAGACTTCTTTCTTGACGCTTGATGAAGCAATCAAGACGACTAACCGCAGGGTCAACGCTCTGGAGAATGTGGTGAAACCGAAGATAGAGAATACAATCAGTTACATCAAGGGAGAGCTTGATGAGCTTGAGAGAGAGGATTTCTTCAGGTTGAAGAAGATTCAAGGATACAAGAAGAGGGAAGTGGAACGACAGGCAGCTAATGCTAAGGCGTTTGCTGAAGAAATGGTTCTTGAAGGAATCTCTATGCAGAGAGGGATTTCGATAAACGCTGCACGTAACTTGCTTGTTGGTGGTGGTGAGAAGGATGCAGACATTATTTTCTGAGGTGTGGGCTCTCTCATTCTCTCTGCCTTCTGTGTTTGCTCGGTTTCTATTTATTCATCGTCGCCCCGTTTTTTACTCTCTCTTCATCAGACTTATGTTTCTTCAAATAAAAAGGATTTGTTGTAGATGAAATATTGTATCATCTTGGATTGTGTTTTGCTATGATTTTCCTCTGAGATTTGTGATTGTTACTGTTATGGGTAATGATAAATCCCCCCTCCCTGTGTTCGAACCAAACAATTACATCCACAGAGTATTTCTTGTGCTTTCTCGAGTAAGGTTACTAGTATTCAAGTATTGTTGGGTTAAGCATAGCAATATGAGAGAAGGAAGGAACTTTGTGAATCCATTTTAGAAAGTTGGGAGAAGAGACGACATTCTTTCTCCATTCATGTACACTTGAATATGAATGGATGAGAGGCTTATGTGAACATAGAGATATATAGCAATCTTGACTTCTTCTTTTTTCCCCTTTAAATCTGATATAATAAACCGTCATCTTGCTCATCGACTCACTTTTCTGGTACTGATTCTTGTACATAACATCTAGTTTAAGGTTTAGGTTATGATGTGTGCATGATACTTGTTGAGGAGATAAGGACATGGCATCACACACTAGCACAGATTCTTTGCTTAATCTATCAGCTTTTAGGGAATCAAATTTAAGTGGAGAAAGAATAACTCAAAAGCAAGAAAAGGAATACAAACTTCATTACAACACAAAAACTTGTCTTATCCCTTACATGTAACAAAAAAGCCATTCATTCAGAGCTATGAACAACGCAAGAAATGGCTATTACTCTGTTCCAAATCAACCTGATAGATATGACTCGGGTACACATAGATCCTCGGGTTGGCGAGTTCCTGCTTTCTCTTCACCGAACGCTTGGTCCAGGAGTGATTCAGTCAGTACACTTCTCTTTTGATCATATATATTAAATTAATTCAAGAACGTTTTAGCCTCTTCATCAGTTTGATTTTTGGTATTCTCCTCCTACAGATAGTTAACAGGCGTTCGCTCGATGATCCTCCAGCCGCTTACCCAAGAACTGCGATTTCATCATCTATGTACATATTCATCACCATCTGATTATTCCTGCTTTTGATTTTGTTTACAGAAGTTTAGTCTTTACATGCTCTTCAAGAACTTGAAAAACCATTGTTATTGGCAGAGATTCACTACAACCATCACATACTCCGCATCAGATTCCAATCCGTAACAACCTACGAAGGCAGCATCTAGAGGCGCTAAGGCAAGCCGTTCATAGCCAACCCGCTAGATCCGAGAGCAACTCAAGATCAGCATCACAAACCAGAGAAGAAGACGAGATCCTTAAACATCTAAGAAAAGAGACATATAACCCGGTCCCGAAAAGCACACTTCTCAGAAGCTTGAGCTTATACTACAGAAACAAAAACTCGGGAAGCGAAAACTCAAGAAACACTCAAGATGTCTCCGGTGAAGAAGAAGACGACAAGAGTTGCACGGTGTGTTTAGAAGACTTTGAGGCCAAGGAAACAGTGATGCTCACTCCTTGCAAACACATGTTTCATGAGGAATGTATAGTTCCATGGTTAAAGAGCAAAGGACAGTGTCCTCTCTGTAGATCCGTCATACTGAAGCCGGAAAAAGAAAACTCTTCTCCGGCTATTAGCTCAAATCTTGCCGGAGACGTAACAGTGAATGATCTATTCACATTAGAGCTAATCTCTGTGGTAAGAGCAATGGAGGAAGCTTTCCTTTATGGTTATCCTCGTCGCCTGTAGAATCATAATCATAATAAAACATCTATCTTTGTAACTTGAACTATTTAAAACCTTAAATTATCTCAAATGATATAATATTAACTTATTATTATTTGTGACTTTTAATGAATCATAAGAATTCACCATTGATACACCTTTACAAGTGGAAAAAAAATAAAATCTTTTTTGTTGTTGTTTTGGCTACACACACTCATCTAGAACTATCACAGAAAGGAATGGCGCCAAAATCGCATCTCCGATGTTGCTCCTCCGTCGTCACCGTCCCACGTCGGAACACAGAAGCACAATCAGGCAAATCGCCGAGATCACCGAACAGAGATTCATCTTCCTCTTCGCCTACTGAAAAGCCTCTCTCTAGCGTAACGTCGAGGAAATTCTCAGCGTAGAAGGAAGAAGAAGAAGAAGCAGCTGATGATAACGAGATCGACGAGTCGTAGAACCAGCTGAACTCGCCGATATCGCTGTAGCAGCCACCTAAGAGCAACGGAGAATCAACGTGGCTTAAATCCAGTCCTACGGGTTCCTCTGCGACGGCGAGTGTAACTTCCTCCTCCTCTTCGTATTCTTCTTCTTTCTTGGCGGTTTTGAGGACGACGGAGCGATGGTGGTGGTGGTGGGATTTGTTGTTAGCGGAGGAGGGGAAAGGGTGGTTGTGGTCGCAGGCGTAAGTTATCACGAGCTTTGTGGGGTCCACACGGCTTCTCTCCACCTGCTTCCTCGCCGGACATCCTTTTGAGCTACTGCATCTGTAATATCCCCTGAGCCACATCCATACAAACTCATTAGCCAAAAAAAAGATTTAAGATAATACTCAAAATTAATATACGATTTATATAGCTAATGAAAATTTGATTTTGTAATCACTGAAATAAATTAATAATATATTTAAAGTTAAAAATATCTGCATATTCGTAAAATGACAACTAGCTTCATTAATGAGAAACATAAAATTAAACCCTAACAAATCGAAAAGCTATCAGACAATAGTATATAATATTGGCACGTTATTCACGTACATATATATATATGTAAAATACTTTTGCTTTTTGTGCGCATTACCTTTTGTGGCTTTTTCTTAGAAATCAAGATCTACCGCTACTTTAATCTTTCATCTTCCCCAAGCTTATCCCCAAATATATAATACTCCCTCCGTTCCAAATTAATAGAAGTTTTGAATCATTTTTCTTGTTCCATTTTATTAGATGTTTTGTTAGTTTTTATGCAAACTTTTCATTTTGATTGGCTAAATAAATTTTAAATAAAACATTAAATGATAATTTTGTAAAGAAAAGTAGGTTTCTTAATATGTGTGCTTTTAGCCAAAACATATATTAATTTTAGTAAAACTTTTAGATAATTTTGTTAATAACCTTAACAGATTATTGCTTAATTACAAGTTTTAGAGAATTAGAAAACCCCCCACTAAGATTTAAGAAAAAGGCGCGTGAAACCACGCGATATCAGACGCGTCCACTTATCACCAAAAACTCTACAAGGTGCGTATCCTAGCCCAACCACCGTGACACTAACGTACGCTTTCCCATTTCTAAAGCCGCCGCTGATTATAACGACAAAAAGGACAAAACGGTAATTTAAGTGTTTACCTGGGATAAGGCGAGCCTTTGATCGGCTTTTGTCCGTATTTTCTCCAGGCCCAGGAATCGGACGGTGGATATACCTCGCCTCTACTCTTAGATCCTTCCACGTCAGCAATCGGAACGGAGACAACTCTCTTCTCTACGTTCCTTCTACTAGACAATTATTACATTTTCAGATCATTGTTTCTAAAAAAAATTAACAATAATCTGTAAGCATACAGAAAATTCACAAACCTTTTCTTTGGAGTTGGTTTTGAGATCTTCGAGTCTTCGCAAGAAGAAGGAGATTCAGGAACGACGTCGTTGTAAGTCTCATCTTCTTCGTCGTCCGATTCTTGAATTGCTCTACGGTGCATGATTGATCTCGACCGTCCGATTTCGCCGGAACAGAGAACGGATGATGTTTTTGTTTTCTGTTCAGTGCCGGAGGGTGATTAAGAAGGTGATTAGTGAGAGGGTTTTAATCAATTTCTGATGTGATTATTATTCTCTACTTGTTTGGGGACGTGCAGGCAAATATCAAAGGGATTAATATTGTTATTATATTGCTCATTGGTATTTTATTTGAATAAAATATGACCAGTTGTTTTCTAGTTTAGTTTATTTATTTTGAAAGGTTCTCTCTCTCGTGGGATTTTATTTTATTATACCATAAGGTTTTCATAATCAAATTATTTCTTTAATTAGCTGGAAGTTTTGATTAAGTCCATGCATAGTTATGCAAATCTATATTATATAATTATCCGCATCTGATCTATAGACTGTGATCGTTTTATTTTTGCTGTCCATGTAAAAAAAAAGAAAGAAAAAAAAATGCACACACACATATATAAATGCTCATGTTCGTAAAGTTAATTACAACTCGTCTAACTCTGGTTAATTAAATGAACCCCGAATCAGAGATGTGTTGTAATGCAATATTTAAAAGTTTAAACGAATTTGTTTTTTCTGTTTTTTTTTTCGTATAAGTTGAAATGAATGAGTGTTAACCTATGAGTTGATTTGATCCGTTTTAATTTTCCCACAATGTAACATTTTTTGTGAAATCGACATAATATTATACTAGTTCGTAACTAATAAGCGTAGTTTTTTTCTTCTTATTTTTTACTAGATTCATGATTTATCAACTTTGGACTAAATCTATAATCTATTGAAAGTAAACCTTTTGAATCTTATGCCAAGGTCATTTTCATCTGAAGTTTCGGATATTTCGAAACTATACAATGTTCTCTTATTCCCCGCTGAACTTTACAGATATATAAATCCTTTTCCCCCCTCCCAAAATCTTATCTACTCGTTCCGCTGCACTAATTTATATATGAAGCAGAAAATATATATATATTCAAATATTTCTGAAAATACATTTAAATATATTATGCAATAAATATCATCTGAAGATACATATAGGAAGGTATAAGTTACCAACACTAATGTATAATATAACATTATCTAATTCATCATTTATCAAAATTGGATTTGTGTTGAAAACTCATGAACCCCATATCATATGAGAGCCTAATATAAAGTCAAATGAGTATAGCCGAAAATAACAAAGAAGGCCTATCCAAAATAAATGAATCATCAAAGAACCATCATATATCTCAAAATTAAGTGGTAGGAATCTTATATCAAAGGTGAACATAATCAACACTAATATATAATGAAAATGGGATATTCCATTTTCGTACCAATTGGTATTAAGTTAATTAGAAACCATAAACCTCACATAACCAACCAATTTACATCCCATATATGCAAGAGTCTGCTTGCTTTTGTATTTTGGCTCATACCATCCAACGGAAAGAGGTTATGAGATCTTAACCAAAAAGTTAAATTGTAGAGAGTAAAAGGTTATTTTAAGATGGCACATCTGATTGAAGGTCATGGAGTAATTTGGCTAAAGCATCACCTCATTTGGTACAAAAAGAAAAAAAGGGTAAAGAGAAACATATAGATATAACCTAGGTCTAGAGAAATGACAATATTTTATATATATGTGTACAGAAATTTGTGCTGGAAATGTCCATAATAAATCTGTGTGGGAGCGAGTCAAGATTCCTCCAGTCATTTATTAAATTGTAAATCATAAAAAGATTTAAAAAAAAAAAAACTATATAAATGCCTGTGTCATATTTATTAGTTTAATTACTCCATTATTGTCTCCAACTTCTGTCAGAATGGAGCCAAAAACTGTATTTTCTGGTTGTATAGGTTTTTGATTAATTTATATATGTAATGCGTGTTTACACTCGTATATGTATGTATATATATGTTTGATTTGGTCATCTCTGATCATGATAATTAATGTCGAACTAATCAATAATTTGCTCGAATCTGATGCAATGGAGAATTGACAATGAAACATGATTGGATAATGTTTTTGATGTTGTTATTTTAATTAATGTGCAAGTACAAGGTAATTTATAATTGACACGTCTTCTAAATATTAAACATTTACATCTAGTCGCGTAGTCAAAGATTCTTTAAACAAAATAATGTAAAATTGCATTTTTCTCATTTGTTCAATAATTTCACGTAAGTTTATGAGTTAAACGCTCTAGTTGGATTAGGATAAATTAAATCCAGTCGGAAAGTTAAACCGAACTCTAATCCAGTTAAAATGATATTGTCTTTAATCTTATATCTATAACACCAGAATGCGATATTAAATCATAACCTAACCGAAAAGAAAAGAAAAAAGATTTAAATGTGATTTTTCTTTGAAAATTAAAGATAGATTTGACTAAATTTTTTAAAAATTATGAAATATATAAAAAAAAAAACTTAATAGAAAGGAACACGATGACAGTAAACCCGATAACAGAGAAAGAAATGTGAATGTAGATTTTAATTAAGAAATATTAAAAACATTCCTTTGGATGATCGTCTTCGATAATTGTTGAATTAAGAGCTTTTGTCTTTACAAAAACACGGTTTAGAGTTCACTTATTTTGATCTAGACTCTAGAGGATGTTCATTACCTACTTTCTGTCGGAGTATTTAATTAGCATTCATACT
This sequence comes from Barbarea vulgaris, assembly GCA_963667165.1. Lineage (NCBI taxonomy): Eukaryota > Viridiplantae > Streptophyta > Magnoliopsida > Brassicales > Brassicaceae > Barbarea > Barbarea vulgaris. The sequence goes on along the minus strand of OY763888.1, from coordinate 31,507,878 downwards.
TGAGAATATTCTTAAATCAGTAAATGTGTTTTAGACTTTTTGCCAGCTTTTATTTGTTGATAGCAAGATATAGTTAATACGCAATATCTATAAGGAAAATTCATATGTCTGAAGATCATAGAAGCAAAACAAAACTGCGAAAATAGGATTCCAGAAAAAGAAAACAGATTATAGATGTTTGTTTGACACATTTGTTTAGCCGGTAATGTTCTGAGACTTGTTGAGAATGACTCCTTCATATTTCACCTGGAACCATTTCATGGCATCATCTTTCGTCACTCTATGCTGGATTCCAACACGAGCCTTGCATCTTCTGCGACGAGCCACACGGTAACCAGGTCGCTCAAGAACAACATAGAAGTCCATACCATAGATTCCAGTCGATGGGTCATACCTAAGATCAAATTAAAAACCACCACCATTGGATTACACACAAGGCAGCCATCTAAAAATATTCGATGTTTTGAGTAAGAAAGATAGAGACTTACTTGATACCCAAATCAATGTGTTCTTGAATACCAAAACCAAAGCAACCAGTGTCGCTAAAGTTCCTTCTCAAGAGTTCGTATTCTTTAACTTTCAATCCACTCTCAAGAAGCTGCATTGCCTTCTCTCCCCTGACAGTTACATAGCAAGCAATCTTCTCGTTACGTCTGATACCAAAAGAACGAACAGTGTATCGAGCTGCAAAAGAGATATGCAAGTGTTACCACTAATGTCCCCAACTCTATTCAGTATCTACCAGAAGCTGAGGACTATAAAGATATTCCAAGAAACTGATATAAAACAGAGACCAAAACTCATTCAAACTACGATTATCTGATCTGAGGATCCATTAGTGTGACCTAACAACACACACAACTTTATCGCCCTAAACTTTCAAAAAGCTTAGTTCCCATGATCACTAACTACCTCAAGCAAATTTTCTTAGAAATCAAACGATAAAATTGATTCAACTCACCTTTGGAGAAAACAGGAGTCTGACCACTCAATTGTTCCAACACCTACGAATTATCGAACAACTAATTCGATTAAAATCGAGCTCTCGGAGAGGTGAAATGAAACTAGACAATCAGCAAACAAAGAGAAATGAAATTAGAAGAAAAACCTTGGAGGCTCTGGTGAGACGATCTCCACTCTCACCGACGGAGATGTTAAGCACCAGCTTCTGCACTTTAATGTCCCTCATTGGGTTCGATAGCTTCTTCTCCGACGCCTGATTCAACCAATAAAATTACCATCACATCTTTACTTAAAACATCAGAAAACGTCTAACCAAAGAAGAAGCTATAACTGCGACCGACCATTTCGGATTTGGGGTTGCGATTAACTCCGGCTGATGACGGAAAAGCACGAATCGAAAGAGAATACGGAAGAAGAAGCGGCAAAATATATAAACCCTAGATCTAATAAGCCTTCTAGGGTTCTAAGCAAATCTACGAGTTCTGAAATGACGTTTTCACCCTTCTCCGTTCAACTAACCCCACGTGACTACTATTGGTCATATTTGTCATTTAACGTTAGGTTTTTAGAATATATCAGTTACCTGGGCTTGGGCCTAAAAGATTTTTTATTTGGGTCTCAATAGTATATATACTAACAAGCTAGCCTTGGCCCATAGATTAAAATATAGGGAATTCTCTTTATTTAGATTAGAGTCTCAAAGTGTTTACATTATAGTCTGTTTTTTCTGCAAATCCCCTAGTGCATAAGAAGCCTTACATTTGTGCTTCTCTGATTTATTGAGAACCGATGCTTGCTTTACCCGGCGAATTAGGAGACCTAGCCAAGCTAAAGCTACTCGAGCAGCCACTAAGCTTTGAAGCTGACCTACGGTTTCTCACTAATGGAACCAGTGACTGCACCACATCTGCCATTAAGGGTCTGTAATCAGCTTCTGCTTGAACACACATTGCTGCTATTGCTGCAACTTGAACCACCTCTTTTGTTGAGTACTGTCCTTCGAGTGTTGGATCCATTATGTCTACTACTTTGTCTCTATCAGCCAATTGAGGCAAAGCCTGGATAAAAGGAAAAGAAGTGATCAGAGCAAAGAATCAAAAGAAATGGCACAAGAGCAGTTTGTGAAAGGAAGCGTACCCAAGCTACAAGAACGCCTTCTCCTGTAGCTCTCTTCATATCTACTGGAACCCTGCCAGTTAGTAACTCTAACAGGACAACACCGTAGCTATAGACATCTGATTTTGTTGTCAAGTGACCAGTTAAAGCGTACCTTTATAAGAAACAGAAATGGGTATTAGTCTTCGAGCTATCAAACTTAAGTGACGGAAGTACAAATAAATTGAGCGGAAAACATACTCAGGAGCAACATATCCTTGTGTGCCTAACACACGGGTAGAAACGTGGCCACCAGCTTTATCTGATCCGACTTTGGCCAGTCCGAAATCTGAAACTTTGGCATTGAAGTTTCTGTCCAGCAGAATATTACTGCTCTTAAAGTCTCTGTGAATAACTGGGGGTGATACTTGTTCATGGAGATATTCCAAGCCTTTTGCAGCTTCTAGAGCTATTCTCATCCGAGTTTCCCAATCTAATCTCGGTGGGACAAAACCAGACCCTAAATGCAAGAACAAGAGACGATTATGTCAAATCCAACAAGAATTCCACATGCTATGTTCACCAATGAGTAATCATAATACAGCATGTTCAATTTGGTATCACCCAAAGGATATATATAGAAAGAAAGAGTAAAATTTGGAGTCTTGTCCAATTAATTTTTGTGGACAAATTCTAAGACACCACAACTAATGACATCACTGGAAGAAGGAACATACTGTTGTTAAGATAGAGGTGTTCCTGGAGACCGCCGTTAGCCATGAACTCATAAACAAGCAGTTTGTGAGTATTGTCTGAGCAATAACCAAGAAGTGCCAACAAGTAGGGTGAACGCAGACGGCTCAGTAACTCAACCTGTCACGGGATACAACAATTGATCAAACGTTTTAAAGCAAAGATGAATGAGCAAGCTCTAAAAGAATCAAACCTCCATCTTGAATTCTTCTTCGCCTTGCTTTCCTGCATGATCCATGAACTTGATAGCAACTTTTCTGCCATCGTTAAGCACACCACGATAAACCAAACCAAAGCCACCATGGCCAACCACATTGGACTTGCTAAATCCACCAGTTGCTGAATGCAATTGCTTGAAGGTGAAAATCTGCAACCCATTGTCAGTAACATCCAGTTGATTTTGACAACCGCCTTTCTCATCGCAATCAAACCCTAAAATCAACACCCAGGGTATATATGTTAAAACCCTAACTGGAAATCATAATCCATCCATCAATTATTTCATTAATTAGTACCAAAGTTTCAGTATATAGCGAAAATAGAGCAATGCAGGTAACCAGGATAAAGGAGCGAAATAGAGAGAAAAATGTAAGTCTAAAATTGAACTAACTCTTGCTAATTCTGTGACGCTTGGAAACTTTGTTACGAATATAGCAGTAGTAGCTAAAGGCCACGAACAAAGAAGATAGAGCAAGGCAAGCAAGAACCACAATGGCTACTAGTGCTGCACGCTCTTTCTTTTTGTACGCTTCATCTGTCTCCATTTGTTCTCCCCCAGTTTCCAGATATGGAAAAATAAAGGAAATAAGTGAAAACCCTAGAAATTGACACTCAGGAGTTGGAGATGAGATTGAAACAGTAAGAGGAATAATTATTAAAGCTTGGGGTCTCGTGAAATTAGTTTTTGATTTTTGTGTTTGTGTTTGTGTGAGTGTGTGTGTGAATGTCAGCTTCACCGACTCAACTCTACTGCTTTTGTTTTGTGGCGCGGACAATACTGTAGTTGAAGGGATGTGTGTATTCACGCCAACTTTACTGATTTGTCCCCATAGTTTCATTTTGTACAGTTTAGTCCCCATGGAGGGTTATACAGATATGGACAAGCGTTCACGTAACTAAAGCCCAAAATTGGATATTATCCAGCCCAAAATTAAGGCTTGATTAATTTCTTTGGGTCTGGATAAATTTCAGATTATTTTCCGGTAAGGCTTCCGAATAAATTTCAGTTTGGCAGCTCTCTTTTCTTTTCTTTTCCGAATCAAATCCTTTCTCATCACAGTTTCCTACATATAGATCAAGTCTCGAATTTCGAAAGATAATTTATTTTCGTGGAAGATGGGGTTAACGAGAAATGATGCAAAGAAAAGAAAGACAGATTATTTATAATGACAAAAAGGTTCTAAACAGCTTTTGTTTTTCTTACATGATAAATGATTCCTCGCAAACACACTACTACGCCATGAAACCAACCATATATACAGATATAGATTCTATAGCATATGGTAAAGCATATGAACTGGAGAGAAACTGCGATTAGCTTTTTTTTCACCTTAAGAGCTTTGTTCTTACTTCTTTCCACGGAGTTTAGCACCAAGTGCCCTCTCCAGCTTTGAAAGGATCTGTTGATTTGGAATTGCTTTCCCAGACTCATACTCTTGGATCACTTGTGGCTTCTCATTGATCAGCTACAGAACCAAAAAATATCATATTACCATCATGAAATCCAGTTACATACAACAAGCAAAAGAGAAAGTACCTGGGCGAGTTGAGACTGAGTTAGCTTCTTCTCTCCTCGGGCTTGCATGATGGCTTTCTTCAACTCAGTAGGCACACGTTCATCTGGTTTCAAAACCATCCACACATACTAATCAATCACAAGTGGTAAATGCAGTGATTTGATGAAGACAATACATAAAGCTTCAGCTATTGGCATCTAAAAACCCCCATCAGAGAATAAAGAACGGAGACAACAGTAACAACACAGGAAAACAGACGCTAAGAATTGCCAATATTGGAATGAGAAACTAGTTCACCCCACTTTAATCACTGTGGTCCAGAATACAGACGAAAGATACTACCATTTCTTTGTCAATACAGAAATAAGATCAATATTACTTGTGCAAGTGAGATTAGTTATATACTCACGAGTCAAGTTCTCAGTGTCATCATCTAGCCTCTTTGTGTTCAAGGAAGTGCCGCTTGATGCCGCCTTGTTGGTTCCAGCATTGACTAAACCCAGCAGAAACAACAGAAATCCCCGTTAGATAATGATATGTACAACAAACAAAATTCATCAAAATGGAAAATAATAATAATTAATCGAGGCATATTCAAATGTCAAAACAGATAATATCAACCTGATATGAACAATAATCAATAAGCAAAATTTCAGGCGAATTGTTACTGCTGCAAACGGAATTGAAATCACAACAAACAAAAACCCTAACACAAATATCTTCTAAGAAATCACAATAATCCAGTGACAGCGAAGGCGAATAACCCTAATCATGGAGACTACTAAAACACACAGCTTACTAAAATTCATCTAGATTCAAATCGCCAAATCTAGCCTAAACCCTCACAGCTTAAGCTAAGAAGGCAAATCAGAGATACGGAGATTGAGAAGGAGAAACAAACATTTTCGAACGGTTTCAATATCGGCGCCGCTGCGACGAGCGGCGTTGACAGTCTTCTCATCGCGATTGGCGGCAGAGTTAGGAGCTTTTTTACGGATCACCACTGGTTCCCAATCCTGAGTCATCGGTCCAACTCCTGCCATGGCTTTCTTCTTGAGATTTTCTTTCTTCAACCGCTTTCTTGGTTTTCTTCGTGGATAATAAAAAAGAAATGAGAGAGATAAGATATAAAATAGACCAAGTCGTGATCGTTTTTGCAATTTATTATATATTCTCATTTTTCAAAAGGGGTGATTTAGTAAATAGCTAACATTGACGGGCCCAACCGAAATATCTTGCCGAGGCACTGACAAATATTTTTGGTCCAAGTTCGATATTTAAAAATAGAAAATGTTTACATCTCAAAACTACACTCATTCATGATTCAACCAATAGAAATGTTAAAGTTGATTGAGATTTTTTTTTTTTCTTTGACAATGTCCGAAATTTAATCCGAAAATAATATATTGATTTATGAATAAATGAGAAAACACAAAGTCTGATGATACAGGCCGAGAAAGCTTCCATAAAAATTGACTTTTAACTATATTTTAGGTGGATAAAATCAGCATTGTTAGATCTCAAATTCAGATATATGTTTGGGTCCACCAGTGGAATAAACGTAGTATGATGACCATTGGACCATAATGACAAAAGATACATCTAATATTTGTCCCATTTTAAGAATATTTTTGCAATCGTTTGAATTAATATTATAATCTCGTGGCATTCAATCAATAAATATTAAAAAATTGTGTCAATTACAAGTTAAGAGTTTTTTTTTGTATTTAGTCATGATATTCAAATAAAATATGAGGATTTTTTACAAATTCTCAGAGATTTTTAGTTATAAATACAGACAAGAAAACAAAACTAATAATAACTACTTCAATCTCTTCTTTCATTCATTGTCCTACTCCTACATGAGAGCTGTACATCAAACAAAGTTTAAAAAAAAAAAAATCTAAAATATGAAAGAATAATAATGAAAATAAATTAACAACTTTTTCTTAATGAACAAAAAAAAGTTATAGAATCTACGATTTTGGATTCTCTTGCAGTCTTGCTGAATGCCATATGGCCAAAAAAAGATATAAGTGTGTATTACGGAAAACTTAATTTCTTTTTTTATTTGTTGGCAGCATGTTACGGAAAACTTATAAAGAGTAGATACATTTGGCCACTTGTATACTAAAAACGTAACAAGAATATGTTTACATTGTTGCATGTAGCAAAAATTCGGTCAACTCTAACAAAAAGTTGCCATTCTTATTATCTTATATATATATAACGCGTAAGAGAATGAATCAATTTGTACCACTAAGTTGTAACTGATGGCACAAAAAAAACTTGTAGTTAGTTAGTTGTTCTGGTTCTAGAAAAATAGGTGGAATTGATTCGAACGAAAAAAAGCAAGAGGGGGTTCGAATTGACTATTCCAAAAAGTAAGGGGTAATAGAATGAGTCTTAGGGTTTTCAAATGACCCACAAAGCAAAAGAGACAAAAAAAGATCAAATTCTGATTCCTCCGACTAAAAACGATTTCCATCATCGTTTTCCTCCGATTCCTTCTTCGTCGCCGTTCTTCGGATTTTCACTCTTCTGCTCGAAAGGTCTCTCTCAATTTATTGAAATTGAAACTCCGTTTTCTTTCTTTATGTTTCCTACTGCTCCTAGTTTAGCTGTTCTATCTTCTTCTGCTCGCTGCAACAACTCGAAATCTTCATTTCTCTTATTCGAATATGTTTCTCTAACAAAGGTTTTTAGTATTGTTTGGTTCATCTGGTTGTAATATTCTCCAAGCAATTGAGAGAATTTTGTTGGGCACCCTTCTATTTCTTAAGATTCAGTAAATCGAAATAACTGACCTAAATTCTATTATCTGAGTGAGCTCAGTTAGGTAATCATTCACTTGTTAGTGTTCATCAACAACACTTGTTAGTTTTGCCAGAGTAGTCTCAGAGCTCCTGGATTTGTATTTATCTGTTGTTTTTTTTTTTTTTCCAGATGTGTTTTGTTTAGATTCTTGGGATCTTTATGAAGTTAACTTTTCTCTTTTCTCTTTATTTTTCAGGGCAGTGCTTGAGAATCATTGAAGAAGGTGATCGTTGTTGCTTTTGCCTTACATATATCTGGAAACTGGAAACAGACCAACCTTCATTCATCTTTCTATATTGATAACTCTAAGCTTGATTTGAGCCTCAAAGAGCTTGGGGGGAGTTGTCTTCTTTTTTGTATCATGCCGTATTATATTCAGAGGCTTTTCAATACTTGCAAGGCATCTCTCTCAACTAATGGACCTGTGTCTGAGGAGGCCTTAGACAAGGTTCGCACTATGTTGGGTACGACTACATTATTGATCCACTGTCTTGTGAATTAAGTGTCTTCCATTCTTTTCTCCATCATGCTCTTTTCTCGTGGTTTCTGTCTGAATTGCAGTGCTATGTTTGCTATCTAACTCTCTTGTGTCTTAGAATACTCTTGTTTATTCAGTCTAATACTTGTAACTTTTCAGAGAAAATCAAGCCGTTTGATGTTGGTCTCGAACAGGAAGCTCAATTGGTACGTAACTGGCCTGGTCCTGGGAATGAGAATAATGGAACCAATCATTCTTTGCCAGCAATAAAATACCTTCAGTTACATGAATGTGACAGCTTCTCGGTGAGCAAAACTTTCTCTCAGAATGGTATCGCTCCTAGTCTTCACCTTTTAACGTTTGTGTATGCCTTCATCGATATGGTTAAAAATTGGCTATGAAATCTTGAGCAAAGCTTGATACGCACTAATATTTGTGTAAACCTGATATTGTTCAGTAGAAATACTTATGCTAGGCTTCTCATGTTGAACCTCTCATCATCACTAATCTTTGTGGTTCCTAGTATGGTCATTCCTCTAAGCCATGGAGCAACACGCTCTACAAATTTACTGCAGTTAAACAAAGTTCTGAAATGCAAGATTCTTGCTTCTGCTTATTATGCTTCAATCATTATTTTGTCAGATTGGAATTTTCTGCATGCCACCTGGGTCTATCATACCACTTCATAATCATCCAGGCATGACAGTGCTAAGCAAGCTCGTTTACGGTTCAATGCATGTGAAGTCATATGATTGGGCTGAGCCTGATCCATCAGAGCTAGACGATCCATTACAAGGTAATAGTGACATGTAAACCGCCCCAGTATAACTTCTGTGCTATGCGAATCATTTCAAAATGAATAATCTATTGTTCCCTTTTACTCATAGCAAGACCCGCGAAGCTGGTCAAGGATACTGAAATGACTGCCCCTTCCCCAGCAACCACTCTGTATCCAACAAGTGGCGGCAACATTCATTGTTTCAAAGCCATTACTCACTGTGCAATCTTTGACATTCTATCTCCTCCATATTCTTCTACTCATGGCAGACACTGCAACTACTATCGGAAGTCACCAATAAGAGACTTACCTGGTACAATAACACAAACTAAACTAAAGCACCACTTTATTTCTTGACGTTACTACTTTCATACCACGTAGTTGAGGAATCAAGAGTTAAACCAATAGGTTTTTGATTATATAAGTCTAAATGTGGAAATTGTGGAACACGCACATTATATGTATAGCTAAATAGATTTGGTTAACGACTATCAGTTGTTAGTTTTTACTATGGCAATGTTGTTGATGAGGGTGTGATCTGTGAAAACAGGTGAGATTGAAGTGATGAACGGAGAAGTGATCTCAAATGTGACATGGCTCGAAGAGTATCAACCTCCAGATAGCTTTGTGATATGGAGAGTTCCGTACAGAGGTCCTGTGATCAGAAAATGAGATTACATGTAAGGTGTAAGCATATAAGAAAAGAGCAGAAAGAGAAAGGAGCCTATCATCAGGAGAATAATTGGTAAACCAGTCAGAGGCTGGCTGCATTATGGTCTAGGTTCTTACATATTTGTGACCACATTCAGTTTCAGCCTATTTCGTTACATGATAATGTTTACTACATACATCTTTATGATTACTTTACTAGTTTTATATTATAAATTTTTGTTCTCTATTTTTTTTTTTTATATGCAGCTATATAAACAATTGCTCATAAACAGTGTCATATCTAGCTTTTTAATAAATTTTGTTTTTGATCCATTTCCCTCTTATTTCATGTCTATACCATAGCAACTTTGAATTCTTCTTATGGCTAAATGACCAATCTCGAAATGTTGGCCATGGGAGAAATCAAGAAGCTCATGCAGATTTTGGGTTTAACTCTGCTAATGGGACCTTTTGGATGGTTTCAAGTGTTGACCTTTGGTGAAAGCCATTTACTAAAAGATGAATGTCAAGATCCTGTAAGTACCATCATCGCTTTGATTGATCAATGCTTATTGCAATAAATCTAGATTAACAGTGATTCAAACAAATACTCAAAAATGCCAACAGGCAACAGCAATATGTTTCCTCCACAAAACCATCAAACCACATTCACTGGTTCGATGTTTCAGTGAAGCAGTACAGGATATGAAACGCCTCAAAATGTAATTAGAACTACGATAACACAAAAAAGAAAAGAAAAGGAAAAGATAAATCATACTCAAAATTACTAAATTGAAAAGAAGCAAATACTCAGGATCTTCCATTGCCTCATTTTCTAAGCACACTCTTCTTCTTCTTTGGTTTCAATCCACCACCAGACTCGTCGTTAGCGATCTTTGTCTTTTTTGCCTTTAACCCATCCGTCACAGCATCTGGTTTCATCTTCTTTCCCTTGGCAGCTTTCTTCATCGGTTTCTCACTCTCTACAACCTCACTTATCTCCTTCTTCCTCTTCTTCATCTTCTTCTCCTTATCCCCAGACTCAGCAACAATCTCATTCTTCTCTTCATCACCACCAATCTCATCCTCATCAAGCACCTCAGATACATTACTATCCATATACCTAACCTCATGAATTCTACCTTTCTTCTTCTTTCCCTTCTTCTCAGCACTCTCACTACCATCAACAGCTTCACATTTACCTTTCTTCTCTTCCTTAACAACACTCTTTTCAGCTTCAATACCATCGATCTTGAGCTTCAAATCAGGCACAGACTGATATATAGGCAACGCTAAACTCTCAGACAGCTTCAAATGCAAAGACCTAACGTATTTCCACTTATTAGGCAAAATCTCAACTACACCATTCAACGTCTCCATCACATTCTCTGCAATTTCTTCACTTTCCATTGACAACTTCCCAACCTTGACGACACTACACGTCCCAGTCCTCATGAAGAACATAGCAGATCCACAAGCCTTCTCCATTTGCTCTTTCCAGTTCTTGTGCTTCAAATCAACAGCCACCGGAATCTTCTTGCTAGCAAAAAACTTCTTCCCAATCAACCTCGGAAGCAGAGGAATAACTCTCCGATCAGCGAAGAACATGTCGTAAGAATCGCAGAGTTTCCTCTTCGCTTCGAAAGCTCTGTAATCAGACTTGAGCTTTGAGAGCTTAAGGACCTTAGTGATCGGAATATTCTCAGATTCGATCTTCTTTCTCGCGTCAGCCTTAGTGAGTCCACTTTTAGGTCTGTCATCGATGATGAGACAAAGCTCTGGCGAATCTTCCGTCGCGTTGATAAGAGGATGAGGCAAACGGATACGATAAGCGTTCGTACGGCTCGTCTGTGGAATCTTTTTCAAAGTAACGATGAGGTAGACGAACTCGTCTTCTTCGAGAAGCTGAGGCTTCTCTGTCTTTGATTTTTCGCTTCTCCATTTGAGAAGAGCTTTCAGGGCGCCATCCACCGTCTTGGGACTCACTCTTGAATTCTGTAAAGCGGGAACGAGTTCTTCCGTCTGCTGCATCGGCGGCGGCGATATTGCGGTGGTCATTGAGATATTGGTGAGAGACAGAGAGAGATTAGGGTTTAAGGAGAAAAACAGAACAAGGCTCTGATTTTAGGATTTATCACTGATATGTTCTCTCGGAATTAATGGGCTTAAATTATTTTGGGCCTTTATACTTTTCCTACCAATATGGGCTGAACTTTCTTTCTGTATATTTTAAATTTATCGAATCAAACTCCAAATTTGACAATCTTCTTTCTTAATTTTGAGCACAGAAACTGTTTCGAAAGTCGATTTGGAGATTGACAATTTCGTTGGAATTCGAGGTTTAGGAAAATTATAATTCACAAAATCAAAACTTAAAATATAGAAATGTTATACATAAAGAAACCAAAATATTGTTTCAAAATAAGTTCTTTTCTTTTTTTCCGAATTCAAAAACTCGAAACTTTAAGACTTTAATATTTTTTATGCGTCAACCTTTCAACGATGCTTGTCTGTATTTTGTCATCGTCTCTTTAGCGTTTTTGTTCTTTTTTAAAATAATTGATAGATGATTATTTTAATCATTTGAATTTTTAAAAGATTTAGTAATAACTAATGACTTAAAAGTTTTGGGTTGTTTATTTAATGTATTCTGTATTAGTTTGCAAAGATATGTTTTGTTTGATATGAAAAGAGCACTATGTGAAAAATAATTTACTTATAAACATCTGTTTAACTTTCAAGTGATTCGAATTAAAGAATGCTAGATGAAGATAACCAAATAAGTATAATATAACTAAATGGTGGTGTTTTAATGGTTTCCACTTGAAGATGTAGTCGCTATGTTGGTATAAGTTAGGGATCGATTTCCCTCAAACGTGAAAACATTAATCATTTTTATTTGGGCAGAGGCATTCACATGGCCTTCTTCGGGTCTTGGGGAAATTATGGGCCTCGACCAGAAAAAAAAAAAAAAAAAATCAAGTTACACGAAAGTGGAGCCCAGGAACCCATTTGGTGTAAGACCCAAAATTAATTTCGTTAACGCCCAATAAAATAAAAAATGGCATATTAATAAACAGTGATAGCACTGTTTACAATAAAGTCATTGCCTTTATTTTTCTACACCTGAAAAATGAAACGTTATGACCTTTTTAAATAATATGTTTTTCTTTTGTCCCCCTAACCAATTCAAATTCTCATATGCTTGAAAGTTTGAAAACTAGAAAGTGTTAACTGAAACGTGTACATATTATTTAGTCATATAACAATTTCGACTTCATAGGATGCTAAATACAAAACATTGTCGTCAACACTATATAGATCCTTTCTATAAACAAAAGCCAAATAATGTAGTTGTTGATAAAAAAAGATTTTCCTTTTCTTTTTTAGTATAGAACTTTTAATTTCTCAAAGGAGGGAGCTTTCAGTTTCCTAAAGGAAATTCAAAACTCTGTCTTTTCTTTCTCTCTCTCTCTCTCTATCTTTGCAACGGCTCTCTCTGTTGTCATTTCAATTCAAACTCCACTTATCTCTTCTTCTTTTTTTTTAAAACGTCTCTTGCTGCTTCTTCACTTCTTTCAGCTCTCTACCAAAATCCCTAATTTCAAATCTGTATGAACTCACTTGATCTGACCCATTTAGCTAAAACCCCCAAATATTCTCTCTTTTCCTTTCCTGATTTTATCAATCTCTCCTTGTGGCGATATTGTTTTGAGAAACGCCAATAATACACAGTTCGATTGTGAGCTAGAGAGATAAAGTTGAGACCTTTGGTTGATTTCAGTGCAAAATCTTCTATCGAATTAGCTCAATCTAATCAGCAAAACATCCTCTCAGCGCTTCTGGGGTTCTCATTTCGCTTAAGCAAAAAATGAGATCTTTGGCATCCTGAGATACTGAGAGGTAAACAATTTCATTCCTGACCTCAGATTCTCTGCTATAACCAATTAGATTCTCTATATCCCTGAACTAAAAACTGAGTGATTCATTATAATTACTTGACAAATTTTGGTCTTTTTTTGTTTTGTCTACTGTTGTTTTGATGGGATCTAGTGTCTTGTAAGTGAAATTGATTCAATTTTTTTTTTTTGTGATCCATAGGTGAAAGAATAAGATGGACGTTGTTGAGAGAAAAAGACCAAGAGGAGCGTTTCTAAATCTGTTTGATTGGCCTGGAAAGTCCAGGAAGAAGCTTTTCTCATCCAATGTCTCTCAACTCTCTGGTATGTCTTCATCCTCTTGATTTCCATATATTCAAATGTTTGTATATATAAATCTAAAGTTTCTTCTTTTTAAATCAGAAGAATCTAAGCAATCAAAAGAGAATGTTCAAAACCCCTCTATTCAGTCGAATTCTATTGTAAGCCTTTGCTCAATACCATTTGGGTTTTGTGTTAGTTTTAGTGAATGATATGAACTGATTGTCTTCTGTTTTAACAGTTTGAGGTTGATCAGACTGTGAAGAACTCAACTTACAACCCACGAAGTGACTCGAGCTGTTGTGCATCATCTGTAACCAGTGATGATGGAAATGTGGTTAGAGCACCCAGTGTGGTAGCGAGGCTCATGGGTTTAGAAGGTTTACCGCTGCCAAACGTTTTGGAACAACGGGTTAATCCTGATCTTGATCCATACTTTCTCAGATCCTCCCGCCAGGTAAATGCTTGGGATGCTAATGTTGATCATCAGAGTGACCTTGATGGCGTTTCTTGGGATCATTTGGATTCAAGAACCAGTAAAGGGCCGCGTAAGCGGATGATTGAGCGGTTTCAAACCGAAACCTTACCTCCAAGATCTGCTAAACCGATCTCTGTAACTCACAATAAACTCTTGTCTCCTATAAGGAATCCTGGATTTGTTCCATCTAGGAACCCTGCTTATGTAATGGAAGCTGCTTCAAGAATGATCGACCCAAGTCCACGGATGATTGCAAGAACACGGGTCGTTTCTTCATCTGATACTTCTTCACCAGTTCCACTGAGGATACGGGATTTAAAAGAGAAACTAGAGGCTGCACAGAAAGTACCTAATGATACTCGCAACAGCAAGTACCAAAGAGGAGATCAACACGAGAAGAAAACTACAGCATTGGGGAAAAGCAGTTGTGATGTGTTGAAGGGTGAAGTGAAGCCACCTTCTTTCTCTGCACAAGCAAAGGCTAACAGTAATCAGAAGCAAGACAGCTTAACAACGTCCTCCAGTGGCAATAAGAGGATGTCTTCGGGACAAAAAGAGAAAGCAGAAGCTAAGAATAGGGCGGTTAAAAGCCAAAACAGTCTCAAAGGATCTTCCTTGAGCACGGGGAAGAATGTGCTTAAGCAGAACCACCAGAAGCAGAACTGCAGAGACAATCAGCAATCCAGGAAAGTATTGAACAAAGTTGTAAATAAGGTGCTTGTGGAAAGTGGATCCACATCAAAGAGCCCGGGATTTACTATGTCATCAACAGAAAAACCCACTTCTTTACCTTTATCCCGAAAAAAGAATCTTCCTCGAAACAAAAAACCGCGGAATGGAGTGCAAGAACCAGGAATCTATGAAGATAAGCGGATCAAAAGAGGTGAAAAGTCTATAAAATGTAACATTTCCATTGATGGTGACTCGAGCACGAGTAAAGATGATCAAAAAAGGGACATGGATGTGATTTCTTTCACTTTCTCATCTTCGATCAAAGGTTTATCATCTCATTCACAAGGAACCAAACAAGATGCAGACTCTGCTGTCAGGTTTAATGTGATAGGTGGTGATTCTTTAAATGCGCTTTTGGAGCAAAAGCTCAGGGAATTGACCTCGAAGATTGAATCATCTAGCTCTAGCTTGATCCAAGAAGAGTGTTTGAGTTCCATTTCAAAGGATAGAGCAAACGGGATGATTTCATCGCCATCAGTATTGACTCAAAACAGTGTTGATAAAGTCTTAACAGAGAGTGAATCTGTTTCTGACTGCACTTCATTCTATCAAAACCAGAAATTCCAGGTTAGTTTCCATAAAATGCTGCTTCACTATATACTAGTATAAAGAATGCTGTTTCTGGCTTACCAGTCTCTAAAAAAATTCTATGTCTTTTTTTCTTTACGGAAGAAGAAGATGATACAGGGAGAAGAACAGGAAGTTAGCAGCATCAGCACTCTTACAGAAGCCGACGATTTCTCACTCTCCTGCAGCAAGAGTTTCTCAGATTGCAGACATGACAGAGAATATGGTATGCCTTTGTCAATTTATGTCTTGATTATTGAACCAAATAGTTCAATAAATCTCGTTCTGTGCTGGTTAAAGGATGGAAATCTAATGTCATAGTAGGGAATTGGTTGGATTTGCAGCTAAATACGCTTAATGTTGTCGGTTTTTTCAGGCGTGAAACAGAGTTCATCAGATCAAGAGCTCACGTGGGTTTCATCAAACGAGTCCCACCACACCATAGATGAAACAGATTCAGTAACAGTCGACTGGGAGTTCGAGTACATAACCGAGATCCTCAACTCTGGCCAGCTCATGTTTCAAGACTTCGCCTCAGGGACAACCACTGATGAATTACTATTACCCTCGAGCCTCTTTGATGAAATGGAACGCTCTCGAGGAGCTGAAATGTCAATGAAGATAGAAAGAAAGGCGCTTTTCGACTGTGTGAATCAGTGCCTAGCGGTGAAATTTGAAAGGATGTTAATTGGAAGCTGCAAAGGGATGATGATGTCAGGTGGGATATTGTTGGAACACAGAGATTTGTTGGCTGAAGAAGTGAACAGAGAAGTAAAAGGGTTAAAGAAGATGAGAGAGATGATGATCGACGAGCTTGTGGATCATGACATGAGCTGTTTCGAAGGGAGATGGATTGGTTATGAAAGAGAGATGTTTGAGGAAGGCATTGACATTGAAAGAGAAATAGTTTCTTCTTTGGTTGATGATTTAGTTAGTGATCTTTTCTCTCTTGGTGTTCTTAAACGGTCGTTGTAACTTGTAAGTGTTTTTTTTAAGAAGCTTCTTCTAGTTCTGAAATTTTCTGGATGATGAAGTGATTTGAATATACGGCTAAAGAAGAAGTGATCTAATAAAAACCGAAACTTGTTGTGTTTTCTATTCTTTTTTGTTTGGGTTGCGTTTAGCAGAAGAAACCGGTAAAGTAATCGCCTATTTACTATTTAGTCCTCTTTTTAAGTAAGAGATGGAGATCTGAGGGATATAGGAGTCAAGTATATAAGCCAATACAGTCAAAATGTGAGGGGGATGATGTTGGGATGAGATTCCCATTTTGACTGTATTGGCTGATATCAAAGATTTCTCTAAAGGTTGTCCCAAACTGCAGAAGCTAGTAATGAGAGGGTGTATGTTCAGTGAACAAGGCAATAAGCAAGAAAAAATATTATGTCTTTTCTATTTTTTTATATAAAATTAGTTTATTAAAAAGAAAGAAAAATATGAAAGACAAATTTTACTGTTAAAATCTATTTCTCTTTGCATTTTTGTCCGTAAAACCATCCATTAAACTCAATTGATAGCAAAATCAACTTATTTAATTAGATGGATCTATTGAATAAAGCATATGAAGAGATTTGATAAATCATATGTTGTTAAAATATGAAATTTAAAATATTTTTAAAAATAAAATGTTATTAAATTAATAATTTAAAATGTACAATTAAATCGTCTTTTATAAAAACATTTTAAAAATTGGATTTGAAAGTTTTAGATAAGATTTCAAATTTTAAAAAAAAAAAATACAAAGTGACTTCACAAATAAATTTACTCATGATGGCTCGTCCCAAATGGCACATGGAACTTATTCCATCATAAAACGAAGAGTTTATTTCAGAGCTATTTGCCTACTGTTATCGGGTAAACCTTAAACATTGTTTTGTGTTTTCAGGCACAATAAATGATGTATACAAAGATTTGAGTGGAATTTAGAATATTTTAGAATTTAGATGATTTTGAAAGATTTGATTTTGTTTTTAGGATATTTGGTGGAATTATTTAGATTTTTATATGAAAAAGAGAAGAAAGAGTTTGTGAAATTAGGTTTACTCGTGCTCGAGTCACAATAATTAAAAAAAAAAATTGGTCAATGGGTTGCTTAATTAATAACACATCAAGATCTAATTTTGTTTATATTAGTTACTTATAAGAATTATTCGAAGAATATTACACTTTGGCCGAACCAAAAACATTATAACCTGAAAAAAAAGGAAATAAAAGGAAAAGGAATAGATTCTATGATAATATTCCACGTGCAATTTTTTAATGAAACTTCCTCCAAATCTTATTGACCTTGACGTGATCTACTTTTAATTAAGGGAGGACTCTTTAATTAATTTTCTCTAAATTTTATTACTAACTTTGCCATAGTTGCATAACAAATAGTCACCATCAGTGCGTCATATGATTTAAAAAATAACTGGTCATGTTCCTCGCATTTTAACGGTTTGACCTTCTATATATTTTTTTTTACTATTATCTTAAGGATTATTTTATTTTATTTTTAATATTACATGGTGTTTTTCCTTTGTGTTAAAAACATAAATTTTCAAAGGTATTCTAGCATATCAAATGTACGAAAATAATATAAATATCCACAGATTTGATCAAAATAAGGTTTATCATAAAAAGTGCAAGGAGAATTGATAGAGAATAACTTCTCAATTTCTGGTTTAAACTTATACACGGTATCCTTCTTAAACTTTTAGAAGTTTAATTAATAAAGGTCCAGTCCATTCAATGAATAAAGAACATTTCATTTTTATGAGTTGTCAAAAAATATAAAACAAAAACATTTAACTTCTTCTTATGAAAACTACGTATTAACTATAAAAAAAAACTACTTTAAGAAAAATCGCAAAAGATTATTACCCACCAATGGGAAAAAGAGAAGGGGCGGTGGTGGTTCACGAGGGATGACGTGTGATGCCAGCTGTCAAAAGGAGAGAGGTGCATCTACTTTTTGACACGTGACTCATCATCTCGCACGTGACTTCGCCATCGTCACTTCCTCAGTCGTCTCCCTTCTTCCTCTCCTTTCCCTCGTCTTCATCACTTTCCTAAAATCCCATCACTCTTTTTTTTTGGTCCCTCAAAAAATTAAAAACCAAAACTATATTAAATCCCAAATTTTCCCAGTTCTATAAAAGCATATATATATATATATATATATATATATACGTACACACATACATATACTCTCTGATTGTTTGTATGTGTGTACAAAAAAAAACGCATAGCTCTTTGTTGTCTTTGATCGGAAATTTCTGCTACATCTGTCTTCGCTGTGGGATCGAGTTTGTTGTTTTATGCAGTTTGATTTCGTGTATTCGTCAATCGGAAGTTCGATCGGAAATTTGAATGCGTGGATCTGATTACGGTGATTTTACAAAAACCCCTGTATTGAACTTTTCTCCTACTTTTTTTTTTTAAAGCTCTTTCTGGAATTGTGATTCATTTCGTTTATGTTTGTGACACTTTGGTGCTGCTTACCTTATGTGTTGGATCGATATCTTAAGGAGTTTCTAAAAATCTAAATGGTCTTTATTTCGTATCGATTTTAAGTTTGGTGGGGTTTTGCGTTAGAATTGGTTTCGTGTTGAAACTGAACTTTCTGGGGGTAGATCGAACGAGATCGCACTTATGCACTGTTATATTCAATTAAGATCCATTCGAGATTCTGTAGTTGACTTAAGATTGAGATTTGATTATGAGACTGAATTTTATGTAATCTTTTTCGAAATGCTGATGATTTCCTTCTCTTTAACTCTTGATTTGTATTTTTGGCTGATAATGAAATCATTTTATGCTTCCACTGAGATATTTGGTGGTAAAAATCGGAAGCTTAGGTTGATGATCCCTTAGATTTTTGTTTTCCGAAGAATTCGAGGAAAACGAAATAACTTTGATCGTTTGAGACAGATACTGGCCTTTTGGATGCAAACGCATCAAATTCTGGTGTGGTGGAGAAATTTTGAAAGTCTCCTCTATTTGGCATTGCACTAGTTATGTTGTGATGTTGGAAAAAAAAAGTGCAATTAGTTTGTTTCTGTAAAGTGTATTTATGCATGTTAATTTCTTTCAGTGAATGCATTAAAAACTCTGCCTTCTTTGTTTCCATTAGCCTCATACTTTTTATTTACCATTTTTCGTTTTTGTGTACGCAGATCGAATGACCTCCAGCTTAAGAACTATAGGTAAATGAAGTTTGCTTCTCAATATTTTGGTCTCTAAGATTTCCTGTTCCTTTTATGGGATAAGTAGGAGCTGATATAACTATAGACCTCAAGGAAACTGGCAATGGGAGAGACAGGAGATGATGCTGGGCCATCAGAGCAAGGACCTTCTAATCAAACCTGGTGGCCTTCAGAATTTGTGGAGAAATTTGGTTCTGTTTACCTGGGATCGCAAGAAGAGACCCCTAGTACTAAAGACTCACCCAGAAATATTGGGCAAGATGGGCTGCCATCTAATACTGCCTCGAATATTCTTTGGAGTACTGGTTCGCTTTCTGAGCCGATCCCAAATGGCTTCTACTCTGTGATCCCAGTAAGCTACGTTTAAGTTGATATTATCTCTGTTCAATAGTGTTTCAGTGAGATACATTTGAACTCGATTAACTTGTATTACCTGTCAAGAAATTTTTGTTTTATTTCACAATATTAATTCTAAATTTTCTACAGGATAATCGATTGAAGCAGCTATTTAATAGTATACCTACATTGGAAGATCTTCATGCTCTGGGTGATGAAGGTCTAAAGGCTGATGTGATCCTTGTAGATTTTCAGAAAGATAAAAAGCTTTTCAGGCAGAAGCAGTTGATTACCAAACTTGTCAGTGGATTGAACTCAAAGCCAGCTACTATTATTAAGAAAATTGCTGGACTGGTAACATATCTTTTATAATCTACATGACCATATTGTTTCTCCGTTCTAAAGCTGCATGCAATGATATTGATCATAAATGGATAAAATTGAGGTAGGAAGAGTGGTGACTAGTTGTCTGTCTAATGAAAAGTGATGTTGAGAGTGTCTACTGTGATACCAAGATAGAGGCCACATGATCTTAACGTCTTTTTTTGTTTTCTAAATTGTGAAACTTGTATCTGTATATTTCTGCTGTGTTTCAAGATAAACTTCCCCAGACTATTAGTTTATTGCCCTTAATCTTTCTCTAATGCCACCTGTGCATTCTTCTTACTTGGAAAAAGCATGAACTTAGAAAATACATATCTTTGTTTCCTTGCCCTTTTCTCTTGCGTCCCATGTATTAGTCTCTACGGGGAACATTAAACTGTTATAGATGCACTAAAAGCTAGCATTTCATAAATCTTGTTTACTCCTTTTAGTTGTCTGAAAACCTTTGTTGAAATTTTCTTTCAGGTGGCAGATGTTTATAAGCAATCAACTCTGCAGAGCCCGGCAAAAACTACACAATCATTTGAAAACTGTGGTATTCAACTGCTAGGACAGATCAAGCATGGTTCTTGTCGTCCTCGAGCAATCTTGTTTAAAGTTTTAGCTGATACTGTTGGTCTTGAAAGCAGGCTTGTAGTGGTAAGTGCTAAGTACCCGACAAAATGTGATCAGTGGTCTTGAGTATCACTTCATTTTTGCATGTGATTGATTACTTTTGAATTTTAATAGATGGTTATTCTCAAGAAAAGTATACATCATGGCTTAAATTGCGAATATTTTGACTACTTTTAAACATGCTGTGCATTTTGGTTGATTTGTTTATCAGGGTTTGCCAAGTGATGGAGCTGCTGAGAGTGTGGACTCATATAATCATATATCTGTTACGGTTCTGCTGAATTCTGTGGAAATGCTGGTTGATCTTATGCGGTTTCCTGGTCAGCTTATTCCTCTATCAACCAAGGCTATTTTTATGAGTCATATCTCAGCGGCAGGGGAAAGTGATTCTGCAGAGAATGACTCTTGTGATTCACCTTTGGAGCCAAATAGTCCCATGTTTGGTTATCCAGAACGAATTGACAATGAAAAGTAAGTAGATATTGAAATTTTAAAATGTTAAATCGCACTGCATGAACTTGCATTAATTATAGAAGGATAGTGTGTACCATATTTTACTGCACCTTTTGTTCAATACTCAGTGTTTGGTGTGAAGAGTTTCTAATTATTGTTGTTGTACAGTGCAGAAAAAGATGAAAACCTTTTGTTGCATAGGAAATTGGACGGGTCTCCAAATATGTCTGGTCCACCATCAAGGAATATGCTGTTACGATCTGCCTCTGCACTAGAGAGAAAATTAAGGTGATAAGCCTAGTTGTTTTTACTACGTTTTTATGCTAACCAACCCCAGGTTTGAATATAGCTTCTGTTTTATTTAAACAAGGAATGGAATAGATGACCATATGTGAATAGAATTATCTTTTATTCTCCAGTTTCTCACAGAGTGAGTCAAACATGGCTAACGAGTTTTGGCGGCAGAGCCGGAGAAAGGTCATTGCTGATCAGCGGACTGCTAATTCCAGGTTACTCTCATCCCTGTTGATTTGTATATGTATATGCATTTTGAAACCAAGTAATTCGATGTTTGATTTCTCCATCATTCATTATTCGAACCCTCTAATTTCTGAGAATTTTTTTATTTATATCGCGTTTGCAGTCCCGAACATCTTTCCTTCCGAGCCCGTACAAGGTCCATGCTAAGTGGCGACAAGAGCTTGGCACGAGATTTCACCGGTGATGTTGCCACATCAAGGTTGGTTATGATTTTTTCCCTTTGCAACTTGGATATCTTGGAGAGGTTCTTGCCAGATTTAATTTGAGCTTTTAGTTTTAAAATATGCAATTTCTTGCTGCAAGAGTTTATGGTGTTTGTTGGTGTCTGGTTTAGTGCTTACCGAGTTCTTTTGTCTAGTTTTTGCTTTAATAGCATGGTGTCAGAGAACTTAGTTCTCGTGCCTAAAGTTTGCTAAAAAAATGCTTATGTATTTAGTTTTCATGTGCCAGCTGCAAATCTGTTGGAGGAGCGAAATTGGAAACTAAGAGAATAAGGAGGAGAAGCATTAGTATAACTCCTGAGATTGGCGATGATATAGTCAGGTGGGTGTTTAGTTTGTGGCTCATTGAACTTCATGTGCATGGCAGAGCTAATTTTTATATATGTAATGATTCCGACAAAATTAGTGGTACACTCTTATAAAAAATATTAAAACAATGCAAAGAGAGGTCACTCTTTTTCTTAGTTGGGATCACATATCCTTACCGCACAAGCATGTGATTTATATAACATTCCATACATGGAACTAAATGTTTTAGCAATTCCAATCATTGTTGCCTCTCATTAAGATTTATAGACAATTAACTATTTGCAATACGGAGCTTCAGCTTTTTTGTGATTTTATTAATATCTTTATTTTAAAACTTACATGTTAATCTTTTTCAGGGCAGTACGAGCGATGAACGAAGCCTTAAAGCAGAATCGCCTCTCAAAAGAGCAATGCGATGATGGTTCATCTCCTAACTCTCCAAATGAGAGAACTGAGACCTCTCATCTCCAGAAAAATGTATGTACAGATTTCTACTTCAATTGCAACATGCTTGAAATTATGATTCATGGAAACATTAACTCATCTTGGATAATGACTTGTGAATATGGTGGCTTAATTATACTTTTATGCTTCTAGGTCTCTGGTTTCCATCTTGACGCCCATGACCAAGTTTCTGGTGGAAGGTCGACACTTTCAAGGGAACCACTAGATCCGCATAAGGCAATCTCACTACCGTCTTCTCCCCAGAACTACCGAAGCCAATCATATGAACAGAGCGGATCGTCACATCATAATATAAGCCACATCTGGGATAAAGTATTGGGATCTCCAATGTTCCAGAATAAGCCATTGTTACCATATGAAGAATGGAACATAGACTTCTCCGAGCTGACGGTTGGGACTCGTGTCGGAATTGGTAAGGATCTTTAGCTCAATGTTTTTGAATCGGGTTTATACGTGTCTTTTTCTTCTTGTTGGCCATAAAGTTCCTTCAAGAAAACTGAATATGGCTTGCATCTTGAATTTCTTGATTATTCTTCACGTTCCTTACCCTTTTTACATTTTCTCATCAAAAGATTACTTTTCTTTTTGTATTAGCAACCCAACTAAAACTTCTTGGTTGGCCTTTCCCTCCAGGATTTTTTGGAGAAGTCTTCCGTGGGATCTGGAATGGAACAGACGTTGCTATCAAAGTGTTCCTTGAGCAAGACCTTACAGCTGAGAACATGGAAGATTTCTGCAATGAGATATCAATTCTTAGGTATGTCATTAGGCTTTCTCTGTTTTATTCAAATTGAGCAATAACATCTCGACTAATCTTCTGACTTTCTTTCCTGTCTTCTCTTTCTGCGTCAAAATAACTGCCAGCCGACTTAGACATCCCAATGGTACTAATCTATTTCTTTGAATTTCAATTTATAAGATTTTAGTATATGTTTTCATTAACGCAGACATGTTCGTCTTCTTGTAGTAATACTGTTCCTTGGAGCATGCACAAAGCCTCCACGATTATCACTGATCACTGAGTACATGGAAATGGGATCTTTGTATTATTTGCTCCACTTGAGTGGACAAAAAAAGAGGTTAAGCTGGCGAAGGAAGCTAAAGATGCTGCGTGACATTTGCAGGTAAAATATTGGTTTGACGAAAAGGCAGTAACTTGTAGATAGGATCTGAAATTATGTCGATGAGGAAGTGTGGTAATCATTGGTAAATGTAATAACAAACAGAGTTTAAACTTGTAAAATGTTGCTAGGGGGTTGATGTGCATACACCGGATGGGGATAGTACACCGTGATATAAAGAGCGCAAACTGTCTTTTGAGCAACAAATGGACAGTCAAGATCTGTGATTTTGGGCTGTCGAGAATAATGACAGGCACAACAATGAGAGACACAGTCTCTGCAGGAACTCCAGAGTGGATGGCTCCTGAACTTATCCGCAACGAGCCCTTCTCAGAAAAGTGTGATATTTTCAGCTTAGGTGTAATAATGTGGGAACTGTGCACTTTGACCAGACCTTGGGAAGGAGTACCGCCTGAACGGGTAACATAACTGAACAAGAAGAAGAACACTCCGTAGTGACAAAATAGATACATAAATATAACAATTTTCTGCATATATCTCAGGTTGTTTATGCTATTGCTTACGAGGGAGCTCGGCTTGAGATTCCTGAAGGGCCATTGGGGAAGCTTATTGCAGGTCTGATGACTTATCATGTGTACCTGAATCTTTGTTTGGGTTTATGGAATATCCCTTTCTGATGTGTTGTCTCTCTTGTTTGCAGATTGTTGGACAGAACCAGAACAAAGACCGAGTTGCAATGAGATACTGTCTCGTTTGCTGGATTGCGAGTATTCGCTTTGCTAACTTCTCTCAATCTTTATTTCCTTCTGTGAATAGAAAACTTTGCAGCAAGAGAGTTTTTTTTTCTTTTTTTTTTCCTTTGTTTTTTCTTTAATGTTGTTGGCTTCTTCTCTGAGTTTGTAAAAAAAAAAAGAACTTTTGGCGCTTTCATATCCACAAAAGCTTTGTAAAACTTACTTCCCGTTTGATCATTGCAAATTCTTAAAATCGAAACTTTTGAAAACAAAAAAATTTGAAAACGTACTCGTTCTTTTCAGTTTCTACTCTTTTTACGTATCCACGCGTCATACTTGGAGATGGCCATATGATTTATAAGGTTCGTGCCCAGCATTCTATTTGAAATGAAAAGATGACAGACAAGACAAAACAAACAAACAAACAAAAAATGTTACAGACAAACCAAAGGACACCAAATTTCATGCCATGAACGAAATCCGGTAACTAGTATAATCTAGTAAACTAAATGTTCTACTAATCTTTTTGTGTTACCTATGTTGTTTTTCTTTACCTAATACATACACACAGACACGCAAACAATCTTTTTACTGTGCAATGCGTCAATAGATAAAAAAAAAAAAAAAAAAAATACTCTGATCAGATTTTCACTTGACAGCATTACATTTTATGAAAATTTTAAAAATTTAATTATATCGAACGATGAACGAGCTATATCGATTACTTAATACCATGATTTTCCTCGACAGTTTCAGAATTTTTTTACAATGCTAGAAAGTATTTAGTTATATACTATTTATGGTCGATACCAATTCATTTCTTACCTTTAGAACCATATATTCTAATTAAATTAAATAAAAATGGAAAATGTTAACCAAAACCATACATATCAGTATATCACCAACGGAAGCTTACAATATGCCAAAATTTTTTTTAAAAAAACTTCACCAAAGTCTCATAAATTTATCTATTATTTCATCAATCTGTCGGATCGAATTTTAAATATGACCAATGAATATTAACATGGTACTAAAATCAACAAATTTCATTAGAACTACTCGCCTATTACTAATTGACTTTGGAACTCTATAAATTTTCACATGTTACCATAATGAATATTTTAAGTGCTAAAAAAATATCATTAACAAAAAAAAAAAAAAATCTTGTTACAAGCACACAAAATATGTATATATACTTAGGTAGTCAAATCACAAAAAATATATATATTAAATGTCTTAATTCATTAAGAAAAACACTTATTGCAAGCTAAACGATATATAACTGAGCTGGGGGGTGGGTCGTTTAGCCTGCTCACGGTTCAGTCAGTACATGCACACAAAGCAAAACGCTGATTTGTTTTTTTTTTAAAACCTCCGTTCCTTCTCAATTCCGTTACCGTCACCGTCAACCTTCGTTTCTCTCATCCTCACCGTTCATCGTCTCCGATCTAACTCGCCGTCGTTCACCGTATGATGGACGCCCATAACGATTCCTTTTCGCCGGGATCTTCTCGTCCTTCGTCGTCGACGCTTTCTCGAGAAGATTGCTGGAGCGAGGAAGCAACCTTCACGCTCATCCAAGCCTGGGGTAATCGCTACGTCGAGCTTAAACGAGGTAATCTCCGTCAGAAACACTGGCAAGAGGTGGCTAACGCCGTTAACGACCGTCACTTCAATTCCGGTCGCAACGTTTCCGCCGCCAAATCTCAGCCGTATCGCACCGACGTTCAGTGTAAGAATCGGATCGATACTTTGAAGAAGAAGTACAAAGTCGAGAAGGCTAGGGTTTCGGAATCGAATCCCGGTGCCTACATCAGCCCTTGGCCTTTCTTCTCCGCTCTAGATGACCTTCTCCGGGAAAGCTTTCCGACGTCTAGTACTCCTGATTCGACTGATAACCACCAGAGGCTATCACTACCGATGGCTATAGTTCCAGTTCCGGTCGCTCCACGATCGGCGATCCCAAGGCGTCCGGCGACGTCACCGGCGATTATACCTATCGGCGGTGACGATTTGCTCGGATTCCGCGGAAATCTTAACGCATTCGCGGCAGCCGCAGCGGCGGCGGCGTGTCCGGCGTCTGAAGATGATTCGGAAGGATCAAGGTCTAGATCGAGCGGTCGTAGTGGAAGTAACAAGAAGCGGGAGAGGGAAATTGAGCGGAAACAAGGTTACAAGGAAGTTGCCGAGGCAATTGAGAAGCTTGGGCAGATATACGAGAGAGTCGAAGAGAGGAAGCGGAAGGAAATGGTGGAATTGGAGAAGCAGAGAATGCGATTTGCTAAGGAATTGGAATGCCATAGGATGCAGCTCTTCACAGAGATGCAGGTACGTCTTCACAAGCTCAGGCGTACCTCTGGATCCAAAGGACCCACTTCCTCCGCCTCCGCCGGTGAGAACTGAAACCTTTTTCTCGCCGTGTTTCGTAATCTGTTGGGAATTATTTTGCCCTTCTCCATTGTTTCTCATGTGTGTAACAGTGTCTTAGCTCATTCTTTTGGTTTGATATTACATTTACTATAGCATAAGAGTGGAATGGAAAAAGAGTTTACTTTTGACTTGTGATTCTCTGTTCCAACTACGATTTATGCACAATTGGATTGTTCAAGTATAATCCCATCTGTTAAAGCTTTAAAAAAATGATTTTGCGTCTTGCAGCAATGATCTACATTTATGTTTCTAGAGGGTAGGGAAAATTCAGCAGCTTGGGTAGGTTCTGCATTAGAAAAGACTAGTAAAGGAACCGATAATTTCGCACATAGATGATGATGAATCTGAACAAAAATAAACCAAGTCGTAGCAAGTAGTGGTAACCATTGTAAGTAGGAGGTCCTGGTTACATCTCTTATCGATCGATCTTGTTGCATTGATTCTGACTGAAGTGAGAATTAGTTGGGAAGCTGTTGATGAGCTAGAAAGTTGAATCTGCTTCTGTTTACTGCTTTAGCTTAAGCATGAGTGCTTTTATGCAGTGGCACGATGATGGTTGCCTCTATTGGTTTTCTATTTTGTTGGTTATGTTGATTGAGAGGATTGTGAATTTACGTACGAGTCAGGAAATCATGGTAATGATGTTTGAAAAGAGAAATGCATAATATGTTGGAGAATCAGTTTTGGTTCAGAGGGACAATGCTTGAGATACTGCTGAAGAATGAAACTGAGAAAACAAACTAGCATGACACATGATAGGTCATAAAATCAAAAAGACTTGCAACCAATAGCTTTTGTTTTGGCTTAGTTTAGTTCGTCACTTCGTTGTTCTCTTCTTTTACCGGTTAATTTGATGAATTCTTCTTTGCATTACATGTTTGACCACTATAACTAATAAATCAGTAGCAGTTTTATGTATGAATAGTAACTGAAAATTATCTGTGTATGCAGCTCTCGAGTATGGAATGATGGATTTCCCTAGTTACTTCTAAGGGTAAGCCCTTTTTATTTGCTTCAAAAACTCTTTTTGTTCAAAAAATGTCAATTACAAATTTGGCTGTGTAAATACCAGAGTCATGTTTTCGAATGCTTGGGCTAACTATTTTATTATGTCTTTCTCCTCGTTTTTTGCCAGCAGCATCCGAGTTTGTGATTTTAGCAAGATGGAAAAGTCAGCATTTAATGAACCGGTTATATAACAAACCAATAGATATGGTAACAAAGAAAAAGGGCTTTTGTCTTTATTTTTGTAAATTTTATACCCTTTGGAGATTCTGATTCCAACCCATGAACTAAAAAAAAATTTGGTGACGTTATTTTGGTATAATGGTAAAGAGTACCAACATATGGGTTTCCGCAAAATTTCTGGTTAATGTTTTTCGCTCTCTCGTTTATTGGTTAATTAGTTATAAACCAGACGGTAGATAACAACACTACAACCATAAAGTTTAGTAAGAAAGTTCATAATATTGTTGTCATTTTAAAAATGGTCCCCACAGTTTATGAAAATTTCTGGTAGACTCCCAAATTTTAAGATTTGTTTACGTAACACCTCTGTTTAATTCTTAACATAGTAGACTTCCAGTCAATGTTCTAAAATACGGTCAGTACGGCCGTATATACGGCGTATATACTTTGTACGGTAACCAACCGTACTGTATATTAGCTATACAGTGTTATTATACGGTAAAATTATACGGCCGCATATACAGTGTTTATACGCCATATATACAGTAAATACCGTATATACGGTGTTGTTTTAAATTCAAAAAAAATTGTACTATTTTGTGAATGTTAAAAAATTAATAAAATTATACAGTTTATTCTCTAATAAAAATTAACCTTAAACAAAAATAATGATTATATGTTCAATTTTTTTCTATTATTTCAATTTTTATTAAAAATTTGATAATTAAAACATTTTGCTAAAAATTGAAAAATTAAAAAACATTTAATATTCATATATATTAATATTTAATAGTATTCATCATAATTATTATTTTTATATTTTTTATTTACTGTACTATTATAGACATGTGTACATATCTTGACTATATTTTATGTTTATATATTATTTTTTATAGAAAAATATTCACCGTATAATCCCCGCATAAACGGCCGCATATACAGCTATACGCTATACGGTGCTCTACCGTACGTCTAGCGTATAGCGTATTTTACAACATTGCTTCCAGTAGTTCTTATAATTCAAGGCCAAGTAAGGAGTAATAGGTTAGTACCTAAATTTATTTAAGAATGAACTTCAAAATCATACACGAAATTAAGGTGAATTTATTGGTAATCAGATTTCTTAGTTCTAATCATCTAAGACTATAGCTTTTTCTAGATTTTAATAACCCAAAAACTGTTTAAATTTCCTATACTGTAGTTATTTAAAGTCAACGACTATTTCACTGGATGAATATTGAGATTTTTCCACAATATTATATATGTATATGTGTTCTTTTTTTAAAATTAAATAAAATTTTGTTGACAAAAAAATTTGAATGTATTCATTATAAAAGCCCATATGTAGAATCTTATTTTCTTTTTCAAAAATCAAATTTAAGAGATTTTGATATCAAAATTAATGAATGCATTCATTATACTGTATATATTTTTTATTTTTTTGGTACATGTGTTCATTATAAAACCCCAAATATATGATCTTAACAATTACTAGCTCATTTTAACCAAAAAAAAAACAAAAACAAACAATTACTAGCTCATAATATAGGTCAAAATTTACTAGATTCACCAATAATAATTGTCCTCTTTTTTACCTCTTTTTTTATATGGATAATAAAAAATGCAAAAAATCCACAAATACAAAAATGATTTATAAATTAAAACATCTATTTTATTTTCATAAATGTAATTCTATCAAAAAAACAAAAAAAAAAAACTCGCGTTAAAAAGTTTGTATATATATATAGTTTCTAGTGATAAATTTTTACTATATTACTAGCTCATAATATAGGTCAAAATTTACTAGATTCACCAATAATAATTGTCCTCTTTTTTACCTCTTTTTTTATATGGATAATAAAAATGCAAAAAACCCACAAATACAAAAATGATTTATAGATTAAAACATCTATTTTATTTTCATAAATGTAATTCTATCAAAAAACAAAAAAAAAAAACTCGCGTTAAAAAGTTTGTATATATATATAGTTTCTAGTGATAAATTTTTTTTAAAGTCGTATAGTAATAGATGACATAAAATAGGATATACAAACTAATTAAGGAGCCATGGAAAGAAGAGAAGAGAAGACAAAAGATGTCCATGTAACAACACAACCATCATCTGACTCTCCTCATACCCATTGGATTCCCTTTGATCTAACGAGGGAGATACTTCTGAGATTGCCTGCAAAATCTTTGATAAGGTTTCGATGCGTCTCAAAGCAATGGGCCTCTGTCACCTCCGATCCAGATTTCATCAACTCGTTCACTACTCAATCACCACTCCAACGTTCTTCTCTTATGCTAAACTTCCAAAAGAATGACAAGCAATTATTCTTCTCGCTCTCGCAATATAAGAATCCAGAAAAGTATCATCTCACACTCCCAAAAACGAAGAAATGCTATAAGTCGTGTTTTCAGGTTCAGTCTGTCCATGGTTTGATCTCTTTCCATTATTTACATCATATTGTAATTTGGAATCCTACCATGAGACAATATGTTACCTTTCGCAAACTATATAAGCGCATGCTTACAATAAGCTATCTAGGATACGATCCTATTGGAAAGACTTATAAATTACTGAGCATGTTATGTAGCCGCAGTGATGAGGCTTACGTTCTTACACTGGGAACTAAAGAATCATCGTGGAGAAAGATCAAAAGTATTCATACGCGTTACCTTCCATGTAAAGGGACATGTATCAATGGGCTTTTATTTTATATCGTCAGCGATGGATTTCGGAAGAAAATAATGAGTTTTGATGTGAGGACTGAAAAGTTCAAGTTAATCCAAACACACAGTTGTATGCACGACGATGGCTTGACGAGTAAGCTTTCACTGGTGAGCTATAAGGGGAAGTTGGCATGGGTTATCTCAGAATCTTCTTTTTACAAATTATGGGTTCTTGAAGATGCAGAAAACGAAGAATGGTTGTGCAAAGATTTTCATTTACCATTTTCTCCAAAAGATCCTATTGTGAAGGTTAATTACTTTTTAAGTGGTGTGACGGATGATGGTGAGTTTATCTATGTATCAGTATCATGGCAGGATAAAAAGATTTACTTATCCTATTACGATCCAAAGAGAAACAGTAACAAGAGGATCAAAATTGAAAGTTTTGAAGATGAAGAGTTTTGGCTTCGTAATGGATGTCGTGACGATGGTGAATTTATTGGAAGTTTATCAAATCACATAGAGAATCTCATGTCTCTAGAGAGCATTGCTTCTAATTCACCTTCTGCGTCATTCTTTCGAGCGTTTTAGTTTTTGTTGTGATTATAAGTTTTATCTCTTTGACATTTTGTCATAGTTTGGTGTTTCATTGTTGGGCCGGAGTCGAAACAAAATAGAATAATTCATGTTTCTAATCAAGTATTCTAACCCTTAACTAACTCCTCAAAACGAAACATAAATCTTAAATTCGAAATCCTAATCCCAAAAAGTCAAATTCTATTTTACATTCGAAAATATTCATTTAATATATTTTAATCACTTTGAGAATCTCATCTCTCTAAAAAACATGAGTGTCTTAGTTTTTGTTGTCATCTTTTTATTTTATCTCATCGAAATTTAATATAAATATATATTACTATTATTTAGATATCTATTGATTTATGTATATCTTAGCTTATGAAATCCTTTCACTATATAAATCTATAAAAACCTAAACATTGTGATAATGAGAATTCTTCCTAATACAAACCTCTCATCATCTTCAATACTATGTTGGTACCTCAAATGAGTTCTATTCGTCGTCGATGGATATATTATCAAAGCATATTAGAAAACAAGCCCACCATGTCCACTTGTAGTAAGGCTTCTTAAACCAACGAAAATAAGGAAACCAAATTAACCATTTATAATTGGGGCATTTTTGCATGAATGAGAAGCATTTTCCTCAGATAAATACAAGCAGGGCAGATTTCAACATAATAATAAAGTATAACAAAAACAAAAAAGAATGAAAATTTCATTTTTTTTTTTTTTAAATGGCTCTTTGAATCAATTTACGTTCGTGAAGACTAAAGATTTGAAAGAAAGAAAAAAATATGGAGAAGAGTGACGTGTTATAAAAGGAAATGCGTAACAGAGTCCTCTAGTAACTGGTGACTAGGACACACCATTTCCTTCACTTTCTCTCCCTTCTTATAGATCTTAAAGGTTGGAACTTTCTTGATGCTCTCTGCTTTCGCCAATCCCAAGCTTTCCTCCACGTCCACCTGTAGACAATCCCGGTTACCGCATTAGACCAAAATCAAGATCCATTTTACGCTAAATGCTACCGCGAATGCAATGGAATTTACTAGGTTGAGGGCATAAGAACAAGTATCTTGCCTTGAAGAAATGTACTAATGGATACCGTAAGCATAAGGTATTGACGAATGGAGATATCGCTTCGCTTTGTCGGTTTGATGATGATTTGAAATGAAACACAGAGATTCCTGAAAAATGTTTCCATGTTGTTTAGCAAAGAGAGTAATATCGAAACTTATATCGCTAAGTGGGGTTTACTTTGTTTTATACCGGGAAGTGATGTTGCGGTCTTGAACTTATCTAAAGTTGAAACCTCTTCAACTTCGTTATTGAATCCCAAATATTTAGGTTCTTCGGATTTGTTTGATAGAGCGATCTTTGCGTTCTGTAAAGACTCAGCAACCTCACTGTCTCCTGGAAGTTCCTTTCTCAATACTTCATAATCTCTAACTGCATCCTCCCATCGACCAAGCTGCATTCAACATAAGCAACATTGTTAATTCAATGAAACTCGGTTTGAAACCAATTCAGTTTCTTTAATCTAACCTTTCCATATGAAGCAGCTCTTCGGAGAAGAGCCTTTGTGTAACTAGGATGGATTCTAAGCGCTTGATTACAATCGTCAACAGATTTGTCCCACATACCGAGCTTAAACCAACATGCCGCTCTATTACAATACAAAACCGAGTTGAAAGCATCGAACTTGAGTCCATCCCCATAAGCCACACTTGCTTCTGAGTATCTCCCTGAACTGAAAAGTTCGTTTCCACTGGTACGAGCTTTTGCCACACTCTTCACATTGTTTAAGACCGATATTACCTCGGGATTATTGCTATGATCAATCGTCACGGCTCTCTCTGCCTTTACAACCGCATTCTCAAATCTGCAACAAACCTATCATCTCTACTCACTCACCCAAGAACCAAACAACACTACTACTAAAGAATCAAAACACTTTTTTTGAGTTTAAGCGTTTCGAAGCTCACCTTCCTAACGCCATGTCAACTTGAGCCTGAACACAGAGCACATAAGCATCACATATAATACCAAAGAGTTTCGCAGGTGGCTGAGTATGATGATGATGATGATCCAATCCCGGAATGCTGGATAGACACAAATCCGAATCTTTAATCTGCTGAAGCCGCAACAAGGCTTCTGCTTTACAAGCTACAAGCTGCAAGATCAAACCTCATTGTTTTAAAGATCCAAGTCATTTCCCCTAATAATGGAAACACAAAAGTAGCAATGCCGCATTATAAACTCTAACCTGAGGAGAAGAATCAGTTCCATTTGCAATGGCTGCATCGATTTCACTAATCACTGTTTTCCAATCACCGATCTTTCGAGCCTCCGTACAAAGCCTGAGCTGCTTCTCCAGCGTCTGTAACCGCTGTAAATCAGCTTGATCGGGACATTGCCCGGAAAAACAAAGATGACGTCTCGCATTCTCAGCTTCTCCCAATCTAAACCAAACCAATCAAAGATTATTATTCCTCATCATTCCATCAAAACAATTGGGTTTAAACTTAAAAACGTATCAGTTTTTTTTTTTGTACCTGAGATAAAGAGAAGCGAGTCTCTGGTGAGCTCTAACGTAAGAAGGATCGATTCTTACAGCTTCAAGGCATTCTTTAACGGCCTCCTCTAACCTCCCTGACGCAGCCAATGCCGCCGCACGATTGCTTCTGTAAGCTGGATTTTCCGGTGACAATGAGATTGCTCTGTCGTAAAGAGCTAATGCCTCAGTGAAATTCCCCTTCCTATACATTTCGTTACCTGCCTTCTTCACCTCCTCTGAGTCACCGATTTCTGCAGCCACCGCTTTGGTCGTCGCGTGACTTGCCTTGCCGTTGCTGCGTACAATGTTGCCGTGGCCGTAATTGGCCGTGCCTGTGAATAGAGTCTCGGGTCTAACAGAGGTTCTAGTAGCCATTCCGGTTTTTAAGATCCTTCCCGACGGACAAATGTTTCCGGTAGGTAAAACTCCGGGGTTCGGCGATGTAGCGCCGCTTCCTCCGCCGCGAGAGGTTTGATTTTTCACCGGGGAGAATCCCAAACCTGAATAAATCAACGGTGTTCCAGCAGAAGCGGATCTTCTATGTCCACGTTTCGGATTCCGGTTCATGGTTCCGGATCGAGGCAAAACCGGACTGGTCTCGCTCAAACCGGAAAGCTCACCGGAGTGACTCTGTCTAGCTAGCTGGGAAGTGACGGCAGGTTTGCCGGAAGCAGAACCAGAGGAGCTGGAACTGCTGCCACTAGCAGCGGGAGTTGCAGCGGCGGAGGAGGAGCCACGTGGCCTCAACGGAGAAATGGGAGAACCAAAATCGAGTTCTCGGAAATCAGGTTTGTTGATAATGACGTCATCATCTCGGTGGAAATTCAAAGAATCGCGGAATTTACCGGTAACGGAGTCAGTGGAAGGTTCTAACGAATGTCTTCTATAATGTGACATCTTTATAACCAAAATCTAATCGCCTCAGAAGAAACACACAGAGGCTCTATAGCTATCTTATAAGAAGAATGAAGATGAAGAATGAAGAAGAACAGTTCGTGAAGAGAGAGAAGAGAGATCTTGTGATATTTAAAAGGAAGCGGAAGAATGAATGAAGAAGATAGTGAAACTGAAAAAATATTATTGTATGTTTTAATTACATATTAATTAACTACAAGGACTAATTCTAAATTTTATTTTTATATGTTGTCAGATTAAGACATTGATCTTCTACTGCTTCTTCTTCTGTTTTGTTTATCACGAGCCTCCCTTATCCTCCCCGACTTCCGTGTCTTTCACGGTTGCTTATCGCTAAAATACGGTAATTTTTTGGACTTTTAATTTTAATTTAGATATTATGTACTCTTGAGACTCTATCGTTGACTTTGAAGATTATTTATGTTTGAACAGAACATAGATGAAACTCGTACTTGCCGACCACAAAAAAAAAAAGTTGAAATTCGTACGAAAATCAAAATTTGTAATTTTATAATATTAAAAGTTTGTAATTTTATCATTTTACGCGGTCATGTAAATATTCATGTGTGAGTTATAGATAAAAAAAAAAAAAAAACAAATATGTAGAATATACAGTCATCGATTAGGGTAACTACATTTCATTTGAAATTGTATTGTACATGTACAATCAATTCGTTAAGCCACAACAAAATAATGATATTCTAACCGTTTGGTTTTGTAACGGTGATTGGATTTCTTTAACAGTTTCGAGATTTTGAAAATATCTAATTCTACTGTTATAACTTAAGACTCACCGTTTCAACCACACCAAAATTTTGATGCACATATTCTAATCTTTTTAGATTATTTAGGATCTCAAGCCACTCACATACGCCATCGCTCTCGAATTTTGTCAAATAATTTCGTTGAACATCATATTAAATTATCAGTCGTTAAACGATGTAACTATTTCAACAATTTTCTCCAACAAATAATGAAAATCTTAATATATTTTTTTTCCAACAAAAATCTAAAATATTATAGAGTTAGTAACTTCTTCTCCAATAAATTTCTGACTTTTACTTTAGAAAAGAAAGAGCAGCTGAACTGAAAATGCCACCTCGGATTTTGAACTCTCGTTTCAGAGTCATAGACAGCAAAAGTTGAGGGTAAAATCGTCTTTGGGACAAAAATGTGTTTAGCAAATTAAATGAACGAGAATTTTGAATTTTGAGCTTGTATAGACTACAAAAAAAAAAACTTTTGTGACCTAACACTTATCTGATTTTATTGTAAAAAATGTCTGAAAATTATTTAATATTAATAAAAATTATATTCTTACATACGTTCACAGGAAAATGAAGCAAAAGAAGAGAGCATATTTTATAGACGTAGAAGAGAGCAAACGAACAGAAATAAAAGCAAAAAAAATGGGGGAAAATAAAGCAAAAGAGAAGTGAAGGCTCATTTACTGATGCTTGGCTGGCATTTTTTAAAGGCGTCCTATCTTTTTTTTTTTTTTTTTTTTTAATTTTCTTAGAACAATAAGACAAATATTCATTATTAACTTTTAATCACTGTTTGTTGGCCAAATAAAGAATAAAAAAAATCAGTGTTCCAATATATTTACCATTTATATATATACTCTATGGTTCTGTTATAGACTAATAGACAGCTTAGTAAATACTCCCTCCGTTTCAAAATATAAGTCGTTTTGGATCAAAGCACGCATATTAAGAAATTACTTTTTCTTTTAAAAGTTATTACTTAATATATAGAAAAAAAAACAATTCAACCAATTAAAAGAAAAACTGTAAATCATTATTGGTCACACAATATTCAATAAAGTAAAAAGTTACCTAGAAATATGAGAACGTCTTATATTTTGAAACAAAATAAAACTTCTAAAACGACTTATATTATGAAACAGAGGGAGTAATAAATGGACGTAGAACGATGAACGAAGTAAACATAAATATTTAGGAAACAGAAGTAGGGGCAAAAACGGAAATACACTGCGATACTGGCCACGTGCAGAGTGACCATGCCAGCTGTTTCTTAACCTCTCCTCTCCGCTACAGTTGCCAGCTGAGCACGCCGAATACATTAACGCCGTTGTAACGGAACCCGACGGAATATTCGGAAAGCGGTCCCCAATCCCGCCGAACCGATATGGGCTATAGACATTTTTCCATACCGGACGGTCCGTCACATGAGTGGCTCCAAATTTCCGATCAATCGAACCGGTTTTTTCAACCTTGACCGAAAATAGCAAGTATAATAAGTAGAAACATCAAGTACATATTCATACGAAAAAAAATTATTGGTCCCCGACTAAAAAATAATCATAGACCGGGAGGCACCTTTCACTGTTTCATATATCAATAATATTAGTAATAAATATACATGCTATTTTGTAGTATTCAAGAGCACTTTTTAGCCTGGAAGACTTGAAATATAGAAATTTATAACTCTTTGTTTCTATAAAAAAAATCTTTATATTCCAAAGAGACAGCATGAACTGTTATATTCCAGTTGCTAGAATCGAGAAATAACATAATCGTGAATAATAAAATTAAAAAAAAAAAGATAATTACTTTTAATTTTTTATTATTTATTCTTTTATTTTGTTAATATATCTACTCTCTCTATTTCTAATTGTTTTTATTTTTAGAAATTTTTTTTTAAGAAATTTTTTTATATTTTTCAATTTCCTATACAAAGTTAGCTTTATATTACCTATTATGTCTTTTAATTAATTCTGTTTTATTTGTTTTATCAAAAATTATTAAATAATTAGTTAATAAATAGAAAGTTAAAATTGTATTTTTGATAAATTTCTTAAAATGTATAAAAATTTAAAAAATACAAACAATTAGGAATGAAGAGAGTAATTATTTTACTTTACAGAGCTCCCAAAAAATAATTAGTAAAACTTTGCAAGAATCGCAAAATTTATTATATTGTATGCTGGCGAATACAGCCAAAATGTTATCATAGTAGTAAACAATCATTTTTATTTAGAAATATCTGAATTCCAAAATTATTTGTTCTTAACAATAATTATAAAAATATTTAATTTTTAATCAAAGTTGAAATATATGTTGAAATAATGATATCATGGTCAAGTCAAATAAGAATGTAAAAGCTCACAATACTAGGGCTGAAACAACCTGCAAAGAAAAAAGATACAGCAAAACAAAATGCATATTACAAAAAGACTGAGGACTTACCCACTCTAGAGGGTAAAGGAATCAAGAAATGGAGAAAACCTAGAGAGAACGAGAGATCGAATGGTTTATTTTAATAATTTCAACTTCACAAACATGTTATTTTCCTGATCAAACTTCAAATGAAGTAAAAAAAATAAAAAATAATTCAAATTCTCTCATTTATTTTCTGGAAAGGATTAAACTAAAAAATAGTATTGCTGTTGGCCGCAATGTATGACCCAAGTCACCCCATCAAAATCGACAAAAGAGGAAATGTTAAGTAAATTTTCAATGGATGATTAAATTAGCTGGTAATTATGGTGCTTTACATCTTCTTAGGTCGTCATTAAATAATTGTCGAAGGCATCATATTCGGTAATTAAATAACAAGATTTGGCTTCAAAGAGAACAAAGGAGAAACAACACAAGAACCAAAAAAAAAAAAGAGAGGAGAAAATCTCCTTTTCCTCCGGATGGGGAACATACTTTATACATAATTAATTTACTTATAAGGAAAAATAATTAAAATGCTGCTCGTAATTTCTCAAGGCATGGCCTTAATTATTGCTGATAGTGTGCTGGAGGAACATGGACCCACATTTGTAGGTATTCAAGTATAAGATTCGAACATGACGTGTGCTTGCTAAATTTTATTTTGACAAATTAAGAAATTTGTTCACTAAAGCCTCTAGCTAATACCGAGTCTTCACTTAATCCAATGCTTCTAAATACCTTCTGTCCACTAAGAGTCTCTTTCGCACTTACGACTTTTCTCAAACAATTCGAATGCGGATCGGAATGGGTATTTTTTCTCAAACAATGCAATCGACTTTTCTCAAACATTTCAATTAGATATTTTTTAATTGAAAAATCTACTTGCTTACGTAATTAGTCAGAAGCAACAACGATCTAGGCACCTAAAAGTAATAATAATAAACATATAGTTGAAGCAATTATTTATCTTAAGTATATCACATTTGTATATTCTGCTTTGGTCTAACGGTTTATGTAATTACTAGAGTTAATTAATACAATGATTCCTCATACTATATACAACGACAAATAAACCACGTATGTGGGTATTATCTGGTTTTCTATTTTTTTTTTGTTGTTTGGACAACATCTCATTTTCTATTTAATTGATTAGTATCTTTTAATTAACGACAAACAACGCCTGGCCAAGCTCGACCCTTATGGTCATTAAGGGAATCCAATGTTTCATCATTCGTATATTACTTTCATAACCAAATGATGTCAGTGCTAATACACTAGGCAAGAATATATGTAGATCGCATTACCGTCCAACTCGCATTTTTTATATAAATAAAAAAATGTTGCACGTTTAATCGAGGCTACTAGACAGAATTAACTATATTATCTGATTCTAATAAAATTTACTTTTTCATGTACAGTACAAGTATGCAAAAAACAAAATACAGATATTTTAGAGTTGTTTATAAAGATGTTACTAAACTGAAATTTATGTTCAACCAATTGAATTGTACATGATGGACTCATGGTTGATGGAAGACAAAAGTTTCTCCTTTTTTAACTCAAAATTAATGAAGATCGATTGGTACTATTTTTGTGTGGCCCTCCAGGCCTTGTCATGTTGAATATGATATATATTTCTAAAAAAAAATTTGTATATTTATTTTTTTGATAAAGAAAATTTTCGGAAGCCATTTAAAAAAAAAAAAAAAGAATGTTTGAATAATTATTACTACCCTAGTTTTGCATTCGAGAAGATTCGGATTTCAACGTTCAATTTTCCTAACCCAAAACTAGGTTTTAATAATATAATGAAACTAAAACAACTCGTCTCTAATCAATAAATCTAACTATATATATTGAGCCGGTTGTTTAAATTCCAAAACATCAATAACTAGTAGTATTCACAATTCGCATCCCTTTTGTGGTAAGTGTTAACAAGGCGACAAAATGAATTGCGTGGTACGCAATGGAAACTCTGTTTTTTTTCACTAAAGTTACTCAAAAGTTAAACCTAATGCAATTAGTACTACAGTATATTCATAAATAAATAAAATAAGAAATAGAAACAGCGAATTTTGTTTCGAAATTATATAGTTATATTAGCAATATATAAAAGCCATTTAATCAAGCTAACAACATTATTGCAAACTGATTCTTATTGGTTGCCACCTGAGGTTATATGTTCGAGCATGTGAGCATATGCTCACAAGCTGTGAATTATCTCCTTTATCTACATCATAGATATTAGATAATCGCCATCATGATCTATAAACAGATTAACTAAGGAGTTTATTCAAAATGGTTCCTTTTCTTGTTTTTTTTATAATCATGAACGTCGAAAAAGTTGATGAGCTTTTTGTATAACTATGCGCGATATATGTGCTGTTTATTTAACATTTCACATGCTGATGTATCAAATTTAGAAGAGGTTTTTTCTCTCTAAAATTAAGAAGAGTTAGGGCAAACTCATTATATATATATATATATGTATATTTTATGTTAAAACTTATTTGATATATATATAACTCAAATAAGTAATCTTTTTGATAAATATAACTCAAATAATTATTATTATTATTATTATTTTTTTTTTTTTGGTCGTATAACTCGAATAAGTTAGTGATTGATTATATAGATGTCGTTTCAACGTTGTTGAACTCGATTTCAAATCTGGTGCTACGTTATAAATCAACCGCATATATACTAATATAAAAGAGTGATCAGGAGTCTAGAAAAAATTATGCACCAACGACTCAAAACTTTTAAATTTAAAATACTGTACCATGTAAAGTACTGTATGCTTTTTTTTTTTTCCTTGGCTAACTCCTTATAGTTTTCTTAATTAGGCTATCGAAAATATTAAGAAAATAATAAATGAAGTCCGAGGATATTCAACATACAGTATATATAATAAATATAAAAAAATTTAAAAGACATGTTAAGTAAATCTCACGTTATTTTTTTGTTTCTTCTAAATATATTTTCTGGACAAACCTTTCTTAATTTATTTCTATATGCTGGAAATGATGTCATATTCTAAAGCTTAATAAACATAATGGTTAAATAGGTATTAACAGAAATAATTACAAAAGAATTGGTGTCAAATCAAGATCGTATATGATTATTTGACACTAAACACCAAGATTTTGTCTTAAAAAAAACCAAGATTTTGTCTTATAACAAAACTAAAGCAAATAACTTGAAAGGGTATGTGGTCTGGTCCCGTCGTGGGATTCCACTAACTTACTCATCAAAGCCTTTTATTTTTCTTCCAAAAATAACCAATTGATCATACTAATAATCTTTGTGGTTAACTTAAAATGATCACCTTATGGCAGTAGTATGATAAACCTACGGATGTTGCGGTGGGTAAAAAAACCCAGCCCGATCCGAATCCGATTTGAGTCCGCTTGTTTTGAACCCGTTTTCGAAAAACCCAGAAACATATGAAATCCGAATAGAGTAACCCAAAAAAACCCTGTAAGTTTCGGGTGTACCCACGGGTACCCGAATTTTGTTTTTTTTTTTCTTTATCCTTTTGATTTTTTTTTTTTTGTGTAGTTTAATTAATGATTTGTTTTTTTCTTATATTAAATTCAATTGTTACATTAAATACTTATTTTATTCATCAAAAATCAAAATACAAAATAAATATATTTTTAAATGTTTATTAAACTATTACGTTTAGTTTTATACAAAGATAAACTATATATATGTTAATTATCATCTATCAATATATCATAAAGTTATCATTTATTTAATTTCACATAGTTTTGTTACTAGTCTTTTATTCTTCAATAACACAATCCCTAATAACAAATTACAAAAAAAAATTGTAGGAATTAGCATTCAATTGGGGATGGAAGACAATTTTTTTTTCTAAAATAAAAACCCGAAGGGTACCCATTACCCGATAGGGTAAACTCGAATAAAACTCGGGGTAAATAAAACCCGCCCGTTTTATGCCCAAATATTTTTTTAACAAAACAAGCAGGTTTACGGGCTCAATATTTTATGCGGGTTTCGGGTACCCGACGGATAAAAACCCATTTTTAACATCCCTAGATAAACCCCTAGCTACTTATGGCAGATATATGTGTATGTAACAAATAAAATCGAATATCGATTTTATCAACGTTACAAAACCACATAACTACAATTGTCTAGTTTGAGATTCTAACCTTCAATCCAAAACCTTGTTAATGTTCTCTCATACTTTCTAACTCATTTTCTTTTTGGGGTTAGATTCAGCCATCCTACAAAATATGGAAATTAAGCAGTAACGGCAATCAAATTTAAACCTAATTCGAATTCGAATATAAAGTAGCGTTACTACACGATGTGTATTTTGTTTGAATCCATCAATTGAACATTAAGAATTCTGGAAGGCAAGTTTGAACTGGAAGAGAAAAGTTTGCTTTTAGTATCTTTTTTGGGATAAATGAACATGAAATGTGGGGAAAGAACTATACAATATGATTGGCTACACATGCTGGTCTTGTCTTTCTCTAATTCTCGAGCCACACTATCATATGATTGCAGAATTTTATTTATCTCAATTATTTATTCTAAACATTTTTTCTCTGTTTCTTTGCTTATTTCATGCTTTGCGGATTTAAATCTTCTTCCTTTTTTCAATGGAGGGGAAGGGAAAAAGACCTGACATATAATGAAAATGTGCAGAGGGAGGGAGAGCACATGTCATTACATGTGATTCTAATAATTTAGATTCTTCATTTCACAGTAAAAAGAGAGACAAAAGCATTGTGCTCTGCCAAATTTCTCTTTTATCTTTTCATTTTGGCAAAAAAAAAAAAAAAAAAACACACACAAAATATTTGTTGTTGTAATAATAATTATATATATTTCAATTTGGAGACTAGTGACTACATAATATATACATATATTAAATCAATAAAATCTATCTGGCATTTGCAAAAACTTATCCATTTTTCCTTTTTGGTCAGAACTTATCCCTTTATTCTATTTTCAATCATTCAACATGGAACTACAGTTTCAAACCAAGTTACTTTACTCAAATGTCCGTTTCTATCGGAACCAGAGATAGATTAATTCGTTATCGTGTAAAATATATATAGCTGCTAAAAGCCTAAAACCATTATGAATTCGAATTAAGAAACAAGCTATACTAAATAGAAGAAACTCACAAATGTAGATCTAAAACAGCACATTATCTTTGCAAACATTGTAAATATATTAGTAGCCTAACTATTCGAGTTGTTTCTCTAAAAGTCCTTTTAACTATTAAGATTAAAGCAGCAGACATATAAACATCAGTATTCAAATCATAAACTCCCAACCTATCATTTCTTAAATCCAATTATGACAAGACACTGATAAGCTTTTGTTACATCTGAGATATTGAATTTGACAATAATCACATGGCCGCTAAATGATCCTATATGTACTAGACTCTCAAATCCAAAATTAAGTTGTAATTA
This sequence comes from Barbarea vulgaris, assembly GCA_963667165.1. Taxonomy (NCBI): domain Eukaryota; kingdom Viridiplantae; phylum Streptophyta; class Magnoliopsida; order Brassicales; family Brassicaceae; genus Barbarea; species Barbarea vulgaris. The sequence continues at coordinate 31,464,310 of OY763888.1, read as the reverse complement.
TGTAAACGATGTAAAAGGTAATAAATACCCTAAAATAGTAGTTTAGTTTCTAGAAACTCTTTAACAAGAATTTAAGAGCAACGCAGATAGCATATCACATTATTGTGAAATTCCAAAGAGACATAATTATTCAAATCCTTAAAACAAAACAGTCACGCCTAAGAACATCCCAAACTCTTGACTTAATTTTAACTCCGATTACAATAAGAGACTCGCACAAACTTTTAACCCTTCACTCAGTTACTGGACTGACGCAGCTCAGGTCGAACAAAGTCTGCATCCGCAGGCACAGAGATATCGACGGTAGGCCTGAGCTGTGCACAAACCTCAATTGCACCATGGACTGGATCAGAGAAGAAGTTACTGATCAGATCTCTGTTGATTGCTGCACCATTGTCCACATCCACGAGAGCTTGTTGGGTCAGGATGTAGTCGAACCGCGGGGCCCATTTCCTTGAACCCAATCTTGCTGTGGTGGAGCAGTTGTCAACCATGAAGGACACTCCCCTGGCATGCATAAACGGGTTCAGAGAGTCCACTGATTCAATCACACTCTCATTGATGATTTCAGAGTAAGAGTGACCCTTCTTCCTCAAGATTTCGATCTACACAAAACCCCATAGAAACTAAGATTAGATTCTGAAAAATCACTGGAAAATCCGACAACGTGAATATACATATACAAAAAAAGGGCCAAAACAAAAAAAGAAGACTGATACCACAATGATGGGCACACCATTGTGAACTAGACAGTAAACTGATTTGAAATTTCTTTAACCGAAAACCCGAACCAAACCCAAACCATGATGGGCACACCAAATATAAAAACAGATATACCTGAGCCATCATAAGTGCTACATAAACTCCGGCAGTGAAGGGATACAACGGACCCAAGTCACCAGCTGGTCTGGACTTCCTTACACGTTCACCCACCTTCCACATTCTTGTCTGATCAATCTTGCCCATAGGGAATGAAGGCAAACCTTCTTTTTCCTGTTACAAGTAAGAGAGAATTCCATTAAAATGCCTGCAGAACCTATGTTTTGGGTAAGTATAACAAAAGGAAGATTTGGAAAAGGAGTATTTACATAGAAGCGACGGCCAGCTAAGACAACACTTCGGATTTCGCTGCCACTTTGTACATCCTCATAACATTCATAGAGAATCTCCATACAAGGATAGAAGGATGCACTGTATGCAGTCTCGAATTCCTTTTTACCTTCTTCAGACAAGGAGTTGTACACAGCCAACATTCCCTGAGTTTCACAATTCATCAGAAACAGGTTTCAAATTTTGATTCAGATATGGCCAACAACGAATAACTCTGGTCTCTACAGATATTTTCCTACAAACCTGGGTAGAGATAGTCCTCGAAATTGTTCCTGTGATGCACTCTACTGTGTTCTTGTAAGCCAAGTCTTCACTCATCCCATTTTCAGTGTACCTTCTAAACAGAGACTCCACGATTCCATGAACAGCACCAAGCAAAATGCCTATTAACAAAAAAAGAAGAAGATAGGTCTGAGTATGGAACTGAGCGATAGAAAGACTGTTCTATTAGTGAGGCCAAACTCACCTCTTTCTCCGAAGATGTCACTCCTGTACTCTTGCTCCAGAGTAGTGGCAAAAGTAAAAGGAGAACCAAGTGCTACTGACCATCCCAGTGCAACATCGGCGGCTCTACCATCAACATCCTGCCAACAGATTAACAGCAATAGCGGTGAAAAACGAACACAGGAGGTAGAATAATAGCTTTTGCACCGTTAAAAACAAACAAGAAAAGATTTTGCAGTAGAGATATAAAACCTGGTGGACTGCAAAACTGGCGTTGATTCCAGCACCATTGATTTCTTTTCCTTGGACGTAAAGCCTCCTTACAGAAGGACCCATTCCCTTAGGGCATACAGCGACCACACTGATGTTCTTTGGGAAATCAAGTCCCATGGACTGTAAATGCCCTAGTAGAAACCCGTGTGATAAACCAAGAATGCTGTTCGGCTTCATGTGAGAGAATATTTTCTCATAGTTATCAGCCTGTAAAAAACAGGATACATTAAAATCGATGTATACATCAACAAGTAGTATAAATATAAATATTAGTAACAAAGTGCACATACCTGAGCAGCATCAGAGATCAAAAGCAATACAAGATCGCTGCCAGAGATAGTTTCCCATATATCACCCAAAGTACCAGTTTCTTCAGTGAAGCCAGCAGCACGTGCCTCCTCAAATGAGCGAGACCCCTTTCTAAGCCCAATCTACAATTTTAAGTAGTAAAAACAAAAAGAAACCAAGTCAGGACATAGTCTTAAAAGTCATAACAGAAAGCAAATAAATAAAAGTACGAAGCCAACTCAGCAGATGAAATACCTTAACAACAATGTCAGACTTTGCCTCCACAAGTGAATCCCTCAAATTCTGAGCTTGGGCAGGTCCCTGCAAATGCATAAAGAATTTAATACAAGAAATGCAGAAATACATAAACATTAATCTTGTTTATTCTAATTTAAATTAATCAATAGCATGAAAATGAAAACAGTTTATTAATTTCCTATATATGAATAATTTCATTTACGTGACGACGTAAATCAAGATTCCATATCCACAAACCAAAGTAAGCAACCAAACAAGAAGCATGAGGGTTACAAATTAGGTACCTGAGATCCCCAGCCAATCACACCAATCTGCTTAACACCCTTGAAAGCATCTGGAAGATGCTTGAACAAATCCCTTCCTCCTCTCACAATGTACTAAACAGAGAAGATTTACATCAGCCACAAGCAAATGATAAATCCAAAAGTCTAAAAATTTATAGAATCATTACAAATTCAAACAGAAATGAATAAAGGGGATGATGGAAAAAACACCTCTTCGTATCCAGCAAGAGAGACTTTCTCCTTTTTGAAGACGGATGTCTCGAAATCGAGAGAAACAGGGGTTTTGACAGCAGATGACGAAACCATACGAGCCCCAAGGGAAGATCCAGTGGCGGAACCGATACCATTTCCAGCTACCGTGGCAGTTAACGACCTCAGAGACTTGGAGTTTGATGAAAGGAAACCAATATTGGGAAGAGCAAAGGTTCTGGCTTTCGAAGACCTAATGGTTTTGGATGAAGAAGAAGCAGATGGGCATGAAAGGGAAGGAGCGATGGATGAAGTAGCAGCCGCCATTTTCTAAGTTTGTAGCAACTTGACTGCGCTAAGAGAAGAGAGCTCTCAAATTAGGGTGACAGAGTGATAGAAGAGAAATTAATAAAACACACACATTTTTACCTACTCATCACCACCATGAGACAGATATTAATTTAAAAATGAATAAAAAAAACATATCCAATATATTACAATGGGCCAAAGCCCATTATTTAAGGCCCATACGGCTAGACACGTGGAAGCTTTTTTTGATTGGTTAGGTGAGTTGGGTTTGGGTCCATTAACTGCTTTATGTTGACTTCCCACACATGTGAAAGTCAACATAATGGACGGTTTAGATTTAAAATAATAAACTAGATCGGATGGTTTTTGAGGTTAGCTCAGATCGAAGTAAATGGTACACTACACCTAACGCGAAACCTCTGCGTTTCTTCGTCTTCGCGACTCGTGAGTTTGTTGTAATCACAGTTGGGCAAAGACTTAAGATTAAAGATTTGTTTGATCGATCAGTTCTCTAAGTTAAATTCTTTGTTTCTGAGATGGATCAAGCTTCGTCTTCGTCGAATATGGAGGAAGACAAGAAACCTTCCACTGATGCTGTCACCGTCGAAGATAACGAGGAGAGGGAAGCTATAGAGATTGCTCTATTCCAAGTGCCTGAATGCTATGTTTATCTGGTAAATTTCTAACTTTTCTTGGGTTTTATAAAGATGGGTATTTGGAAATTTTGTTGAATCCTGCGTCTTTTTATGCTGAAGTTGCTTCCTTTGTTCACTCTATGATTTTAGGAGAGGGTTTTGGATCTGATCATAAGTTAGTTAGTAAATTCAATCTGGTATTTTAGATCTCTTGCAATGGTATTGAGGAGCTTATCTGCATTTGTTTAAGTTACTGTCTTGATCATTTTGTTTGATCTTGTGATGGTTTAAGGGCTGCGTGATCGAATTGCACATTTAACTATCAGCAAGAAACTTTAAAAGAAGATTTCGTATAATAGATTCAAGGGTTGTGATCAAAGAGTGTATTATTTTAACCAATGTCATGCTAGTGATTTCTTGATGGTGTCTCTGAAATTATACTACCTGTTTGAGATAATCGTGAAATCGTTACATGTTTCCGTTTTAGAATGTCTGAGATTTGAAATTTGGTTTCCTTGTAATCATAGACATCGTAAAGTGCTGTTATTAAGATTAACTAGAACTTTCTTTCTTTGGGTTTGTCTGTGTATGCAGATACCTCCAAGGAAAAGCGCAGCTTCCTACAGGTTCTTTCTGGCCTTAATGACAGAAACTGTCTAAATCATTCTGATCTGTAGTTAGGAGATTCTTACTAAACCCTTTGGCTTAGCGAATGGTTAATAACTCGGAACAAACCTTATTGAACCAATTCTTGAAGTTTCTAGGAAATATAGCCTAACCTGAACTTGGATCAAGGTAGTCATACATTCGCTTTTGATCAGCTAACTTGGCTTCTTAGGCCAAGGATTCTTCAAAAAGTACATTTGAGTAATCCATTGGAATATGGAGATAGACATCGGCTGATACTTTTTATAATATTTGATCCTTGCAGAGCAGATGAGTGGGATGTGAACAAATGGGCATGGGAAGGAGCCTTGAAAGTGGTGAGCAAAGGAGAAGAATGCATTATTAAACTTGTAGATAAAACCAGTGGAGAACTTTACGCTCAGGCCTTTCTGCGAGAAGGGGAACCTCATCCAGTAGAAGCCGTAATCGACAGTAGCAGGTAACAAAAAGAAATTGAACTTGGTCTTTTCATGATGTGCAAGCTAGTCTAACAAACAAATCTGTTTTGTCTTGTAGATATTTTGTTCTCCGTGTTGAAGAAAAGATAGGTACTTACTTACCATATAGATATGCTGAGATGTTAACTTGTAGCAGTTGTTTTGAGTTTAATTCGTTCAAGCAATGCAGGTGGTCGTGTTCGACATGCTTTTCTCGGAATCGGATTCCGGGAAAGAACAGAAGCATATGATTTCCAAGCAGCACTACATGACCATATGAAGTAACATTCCACTTCCAAACTTCGAAGTGTTCTTTTAGTTTCAGACTTTAAGCACTTTTTTCAAAACAACTCATTATGTCTGACTATGATTTCCCACTTTCTCTCTTTGTTAAAGGTATTTGAACAAGAAGAAAACAGCTGAAGAAATGGAACAACACTTTCAGAACACTTCATCCGTCGATTACAGCCTAAAGGAAGGAGAAACCATTGTTATCCAACTCAAAAATGTAAGATTTACAATTATTGTCTCGACACATTTTCCACAAGTTTTTTTTTGTCTTTTTTTTAACATCAAAATGATTGAAACAGAGAAGCAGCGATAAAGACACAAAGTCGAAAGTGGTAGAGAAAAATCTGAGCAATCTCTCATTGGAGGATAAGGGCAAGTCAATAGAAACCATTCCTTCAATCATCCCGCCACCTCCACCTCCTGGACCGCTTTCCCCTGTCACAACCGCTCAGAAGTCCCCGTCAAGTCTGCCACCAAGCCTCCGCCTCCAAAGATCGTTTGAACAACACGATTTAGATACCAAGCGAGAAGAAGAAGAGAAGAAAGAAGACCTACAAGCCAAAGATGGAGGCGTTGAAGATGCACCAGATGATGACTTTGGAGATTTCCAAGCTGCGGGTTGATTTAATCTTATAAGCTTTTTACCATACACAAAGCATCATTTTATAAGTAATGTGACTGATCAAAGTTTCGACTGTTTGCTACTGAGAGAGCTCATCTTCTGTACAATTGCAAAATACAAGCCTATTTCTCCGAACTTGTGCTTAGCTAGATAATCTCTAAAGTTTTCGTTTTTACCATATAAATATATGAACTTTGCAGGAGAAACAACATATAAAATATCACACTTACAAAATATCCCTCTTCTCTTGCAATTCTACTTTCTTCAACTACTGAAAAGAGAAATTGAGAGTGCTTTTCTGTTCTTCTGCAAATCTATTGCAACCATCAAGAAATGTACGCCATACAGGTGCATCTGCAGGGAAAGGCATTCCCTGAATCAGATGCTCAGCTTCCTTCAGGTAACCGTTTCTAGCCAAAAGATCAACGGCGCAACGATAGTGATCCATTTCCGGCTCAACACCATAATCCTTCATTTTCTGAAACAAATCCATTCCTTCTTTTACCATTCCACCATGTCTGCAAGCAGTTAGCATAGAGATGAAAGAAACACGGTCTGGCTTAAAACCCAGAGATAGTGATTCCTTAAACTTTTTGAATGCCTCTTGTCCACATCCATGGATGCCAAGAGAGGAAATCAATGCGGTCCATGTAATGAGATTCTTCTCTCTTGTTTCTTCAAAGACTTTGATTACACTCCTAATGCTTCCGCATTTCCCATACATGTCAATCATTACATTGCAAACAAATGTGTCAGTGCGGCTGAAATCTGTTTTGATGATTACACCGTGAATAGAACTCCCAAACGTAAGGTCACAGAGCTTAGAGCATACACTTAAGATACTAACATATGTGTAATTATCAGGGCGGATGTTTGATTGAAGCATGTGTTTGAAAAGTTCAATAACTTCTTCGTGATTATCAGAACGCGAGCAAGCTGCTATTGCAATGTTCCAAGATACAGTGTCGGGCTGTTCTAGTGTCGAAACCAGCTGTACAGATTCATGGTACTGACCTGTTCTGCTATACATTCCGGCGACAATGTTCAATGGGACGACAGAAGATGGCCCGCTAGACCAATCCAGGAGAAGAAGTGCACCACTCATCAGTTGATTCTTGGCATAGGATCTCATAAGAGAGCTTAACACATAGTCATTATCTTCATATCCCATTCTCACAATAACAGAGTGCAGCTGTTGTAACTCTATGACACAACATGATTTGAGGGCCGTCGGAAGAGTATATTCAGTTGGCCTAAAACCCATTTGAAGCATTTGAAGGAACAAAGAGAGACATATGGGACCATCTTTATTGGCATAACCCCTAAGCAGTGCATTCCAACAAACAATGTTCTTATCACCTATAGTATCAAAGCATAGGCGGGAATTTTCTATACTGCCACATTTAGCATAAAAGTCAATCAATGCACTCCCTAAAAACATGTCAGTTTCAAAGCCATGCTTAATTAGCATGCCATGAACCTGGCATCCGAAACTCAATATCTGCATATCAGAAGAAGCACTAAGAACACTAACGTATGTACCTTGGTTGGGGGAAAACCCATGCTCTGGCATAGTTACAAAGAGTTTGAGTGCTTTTAATGGGTTCTCACTTTTGGCTGTAGCACCAACTATGGCGTTCCATGACACTATATCCCAGGAACCAGCTGCCTCCTCAAACATTCTCTCAGCCATATGTGTGTTGCCACATTTTCCATATGCGCTGATGAGAGAGTTAAAGATGGAAATGTCACACATTAACCCATTTTTCATCGCTGAGCAATGCAATTGTTTGCTAATTTCCAAATCATTTTCACAAGATACACCCGACAATACACCCAAGAAAGAGGGTTCAGATAAACAAGCACCCGTACCAACAAGCTCACGGAAGAGAGACATGCATTTTTTGAGAAAACCACGATGCCCCAGCAAAGACATCATACAGTTCCATGTTGCCGAGCTCTTCAAAGGCATATCCTCAAAAACCTGTTCCGCCATTTCCAGCAACTCAAGCCTCCCATACAAACACAACAAACAAGTACCAACATATGCATCAGCCATAAACAAGCCATACTTCAAGCTCAAACCATGCAACTGAGTTCCAGCACCTACATCCAACGATGCACAGGACAATAAACCACTCACTGTTGACTGATTCGGTAGATATCCAAAATACCTCATATCAGAGAATAAACCACAAGCTTTCTCTGCATCCCCGCATTTGCTGTACCCACTAATGATCGTGTTGAAAGACTCTGTATTTCTCTCAGGCATTTGATCGAACACTTTGGCTGCAAAAGATACCTCACCAAGCTTCCAATAAAGACTGATGATGTTGTTGCAGATATAAACGGGCTGCTGAAGGGCAGAGCATAACGTGATGGAGAGAGCGTGAAGAGCTTTGGTCCTTGCAAAGGAAGGAGCTTTTTTGCAGACATTGAGTAAGCTGACTACACGATCGTTGTGATTGACGAGATCTACACAGCTGAGGCTCATACAGGAGGAAACTGAAAACAAAGAACTTCCCACTTTCCCAGGTGCAAATGCATATATATATAATATAAATACACTTCAAAAACAGAGCTCAATCTCTGTTCTAATTAGGAAAATTTAGTAACTTGAGTATAGACATGACATCAAAAACAACTGGAATTTTCTTCCTGGTTTTTGCAGATTCAAAAATTGCTTCGAATCCTGAGATTGAACAAAAATTTAGTATCTTTCTTCCGGATGTTCTATAGCTCTAAGGTAACTAAATTTAATCACCAGGACGAAAGTTCTCAATGAAGGTCTGAAAATTTTAAAGTTGTATAGAGAGTAATGTGAGGACTAAAGAGTTGATTTAAACCGCCAACCGGTTGGTTCAACCATACGATCACGGTTTGACCTGTGTAATCGACCAACCTGGCCCATATTCTACAATAAATATATTTGAAAAACTCAAATAGGCCCATATTTAACACCTTTTTTAAAAAAAAATTATATCGAATTTATGGTTCTCTAACTGAACCAAAAAAAAATTAACAACTAAATTCTATAAAAATTGTAGTGTAAATTAAGAAATATGGAAACATGTAAGTTTATTTTAAAGTTCTTGTAAATTCCCACTTTTAATATGGAAAAAATGGAAATAGAAATTGAGACAATTTAATACGGGTATGGCATAAATTGAGAAATATAGAAAATTTACAGTATTCCATATTTACTAATACAATTTTGTTATGGGTATGGCATAAATAACGGACAAATGGAAATTTTTTACAATATTCCATATTTACTAATATAAGTTAAAATTAATTTTTATATGAGATGTTGAAAACACACACATTTGACTCTTACAATAAGGTTAGTTTTTTTTTTTTTAACTGATTACAAAATTTAATCATTGCTACTAAATATTCCATTTTTTAAAAAATGTAAAGTTAAACAAGAATATTGATTCTGATTAGAAAAAGGGGGAAACTATTTTTTTTTGATAACAATAATACTATCTTTTACTTTAGTGTAGTAGAAAAAATCAATGTTTAGTACTTAATTTTATTTTTCACAACTCTTCATTTTCTTTTTATACTATGATACTATGTGATTTATCATTTCCAATTATATATAATAATAATAATAATAATAATAATAATAATAATTTTCCTCATACTGTATGTTCCTTTTTTTCTTTCACATATTTGAATAACATTGGTTTACATATCTAATAAATGAAAAAGACTCTTTAAAACTCTAAAACAAACAAAAAAATAAAACTTACATTCGGACAGGGCAAACGACCAACTACGGTAATAGTTATTTAAAAAAAAAAAAAAAAATTACGGTAATGATTAATAAGTCTACTTGCTAACAAAATGATATGTCATGTGGAAAATTATGTCAAAGATTACTCCTCTTGATCCTTGAACTTTATGAGAAAAATCGCACCTCCTATCGAACTAGTCGTTGAAAACTCTCAATTGACTCATCTTCTTCATATCTTCTTCGTTTTACATTCCACATATTTTGTTTTCCTTGTCAACTCCCTATCAACGTTTCTTGTAGCATTTTTGTTTGCTTTTAGGAATAGTATATAACTTCTCGTATCAGTCGAGCTAACCAAATAAATGTAGAACAAAGTGTGTAGTTTTGGAGAAACAAGACAACAAGAAACGGTTTTGATTTCGTAAGGCTACGAGTCCTCTAATCTTTGATTTACCTCTCGTCAGTTACAATTTTGTTTGTAGAAGATTATTTGTTTACGCATCTTGTAGATTTAATAATTTATCTTTATATAAAAAAAGGAAACGAAAAATAAGAAAAATGTTTTAACTTTTCAATCTTTGAGCGCCAAAACCAAAATTTCCCTTTGGAAAGGAAGATCAATTAAATAATTTTAAATTCATCAGAAATGATATTTCTCATTAAAGAAAAAAAAAACTATAATATTGTTTTTTTTGTAATAAAACCCACTCCGAAAAAAATAAAAACAAAATCGTTCATTGATTTTTTCCATATTCTCAGCGTAAGAATCGATCCTTAGAAAATTTTTCCAAGATCTCCTCTTTCCACATCTCCAATCTCCAACTAAGATTTCTCGATTAATCGTCTTCTTTTTTTTTTTCGATTTGCTTTGTTAGGGATCCAACTCTGGTGTTACTATAGTTTTTGTTTTGAATTGGAGATATTTCTAGGGTTTCTAGAGATTCAACGAAGCTCTGGCGGGTTTTTAGGTTAAGTAAATGGTGGATCAGCCTATCGTCCGCTCCATTTCATTAGGGTTTATACGAGCTAATCAAGGTCTCCGTTCGATTCATCTCTGCTTCGATAGTGTTACAGAGCTGCGACAATTACCTGGTGTTACGGAAAAGCAATGCTGAGCGTGATCCGAGTGCATCTACCTTCTGAAATTCCCATTGTGGGCTGTGAATTAACCCCTTACGTCCTTGTTCGCCGCCCCGATAAGATCGCCGCCACTGAAGATATTCCTGAATCTGCTCCTCTTGAAGGCTACTACTTGAGATACAGATGGTTAACTACTCTTTGACTTTCGCTTTCTCTTCCTTTATTGGGGCTTTGTCTTATTTCTTATTCTCGAATTGGGGTTTTATCAAAGTTTGAAAATTTGATCTGAATTCTGAGATTTCTGATTTAGGTCGTCAAAAAGTTTATTAATTTGATCTGAATTCAGGGTTTTTAAAATTTTTAATCTCGTTGAAGATTCATTCTTTCGATTTCTCTGTTGTAGGTATCGTGTACAGAGCGACAAGAAAGTTACGACTTGTAGTGTGCATCCAACGGAACAAGCCACTTTGCAATGTGTATTTTGTTCAAAGCGCAGAGCTCTTGTTGCAAAAAGCTACCACTGTTCACCAAAATGCTTTACTGATGCCTGGCAGCATCACAGAACTTTGCATGAGCGAGCAGCTGCGGAAAATGGAAACGAAGAAGATGAGTTGGCCCGGTATAACAGTGCTGGTTCTGGGGCTCTTGCTGGGAGCTTATCCGGTTCTATGTCAAATCTTACTCTTTCCAGTAATAATGGGCCAGCACCGTTTTATCCTTCTAATGTTACTCAGAAAAATGGAGGAGAGACGCTAATCGAGGTGGGGGGTTTCAAAACATACACTCCAACAGCTGATGATATTGGCTACGTTTTGAAGTTCGAGTGTGTTGTGGCTAATGCTGAGACTAAACAGTTTGTTGGACATCCTAGTACCATTTTGACTTCACGGGTTATTCCTGCTCCTTCTCCAAGTCCCCGTAGGCTAATCCCTGTTAATGGAGCTGATGTGATGGGTCACTTAGATCATGATGGTCGGATTCAGTCTGCAGGATCATTCACTGTTCTTTCATATAACATTTTGTCTGATACTTCTGCAAGTAGTGATTTATACAGTTACTGTCCTCCTTGGGCTCTTTCTTGGCCATACCGCAGACAGAATTTGTTAAGGGAAATTGTTGGTTATCGAGCTGATGTAGTTTGCCTGCAAGAAGTATGTTGTTTTTATGGATTTGTAAATACTTTTGCATTTGAAACAAAAGAAAGTAATTCTAATGTGTTCTTGGTTCGTTATCTGGCAGGTACAAAGTGATCATTTCCATGAAATTTTCGCTCCAGAGTTGGATAAGCATGGGTATCAAGCTCTCTACAAGAGGAAGACTAATGAGGTTGGGTCATTGATTCCACATAATCCTTCCTTTATTGATTTATGTTGAGAAATCCCTTAACCATAACTGTCTCGTTGGCAGGTTCTCAGCGGAAGTACAAGTGCCATTGACGGTTGTGCAACATTTTTCCGACGGGATAGATTTTCGCATGTCAAGAAATATGATGTATGTATCAGTTCTATATGTTTACATTCTCTATATATTTAGTCTCCATACTAATTCATGGATTGTTTATCCAGGTTGAATTCAATAAGGCTGCTCAGTCTTTGACTGAGGCTCTAATCCCTCCTGCGCAGAAAAGAACTGCTTTAAACAGACTTGTTAAGGTATATTTGGCATGCTATACAATTTTCTAGTGACAGCTGATTATCAGAGAGTTAATGTTTACATAACTGTTCCAATGATTGCTATGTTGTAGGATAACATTGCGTTGATAGTTGTTCTAGAAGCAAAGTTTGGTAATCAACCTGCTGATTCTTCTGGGAAGCGCCAGCTTATTTGCGTGGTAAAGTTTACCTTTTTTTCTTCCCATTAAATTGTTTGTTGAGACGACTGTTCTTATAAGAATTGTTATTTTCTATTCTTCCTCTTTGTGTGAAAGCTGGCTAATCATTTTGTTGTTGTAACTTGTTGGAGTGTAGGCAAACACACATGTAAATGTCCAACAAGAACTGAAGGATGTGAAGCTCTGGCAGGTTTGTGTATTCCTATCCGAAGTAACTCATATTTCATCGAACTCAAATGAATTAGTATTCACCTCAATTTTTGTTTTATTCTTTGGAGTTTAGGTTCATACCTTATTGAAGGGGCTGGAGAAAATAGCTGCTAGTGCCGATATTCCTATGCTTGTCTGTGGAGACTTCAATACGCTTCCCGGAAGGTTTGTTGATTCATTAGGTCTTCTGACCTGATATATAAATTGCAGAATTATCTCTTATGATTATTGGCTTTAGAAAGCTAAAGCTCTGCTTTTGGAATTTTCATTACAGTGCTCCTCATTCACTTCTTGTAATGGGAAAGGTTGATGCATTACACCCAGATCTGTTGGTAGATCCCCTAGGAATCCTGCGTCCTCATACCAAATTGACTCATCAATTGCCTCTGGTAAGAACATTTCTTATATTGGATTAAGTAAACTTATGCCCTTTATATTGGATCTTTGATAAGTGAATTGGTTTCAGGTGAGCGCGTACTCATCATTTGTGAGAATGGGAATGGGTCTTGGATTGGAACAACACAGAAGGAAAATGGATCCTAATACAAACGAGCCCTTGTTTACCAATTGTACAAGGGACTTCATTGGCACTCATGACTACATATTCTACACAGGTTTAACTCCCTTATTCTTTTTTTTTTTCAAGTACATAAGAAAAGACAAGTTAACTAAGCAGGAAGATTTATTTGGTTTCAGCGGATACGTTAATGGTAGAATCTCTATTGGAATTACTGGATGAAGATGGATTAAGAAAGGACACAGCTCTTCCTTCACCAGAATGGTCTTCTAATCACATTGCACTCTTAGCTGAATTTCGATGCATGCCTAGAACCAGACGCTAACCGTCTTCACCAGCCACCGTCATTTGCTTACAGATAGGTTTTTTTTTTTTGGTTCGGGTTTTCCTTTTATTTTTATTAATCTTATAAATGACATCAACTCTTTAGGCAAAACCTCTACCAAATCTGTGATAGAGATGGACACAAAGGTCAAAAGTGGTTCTGAGTAAGGCAGATCACTTTCTGAAGTTGGTCATTCTTTACAAATGACCTCTGTGAGGCTGTCTAACCTTCTTTTTATTTCTCATTTTGATCTTCAATTTAGTAAAACCCTTTTTGCTTTTTGCTTCTATTTAATAAAAGTATGGTTTTAGCAATATATGATAATTTTTCATGTTTGGTAAGACACTAGACTCATGAAAGTAATAGTCGACTAGGGAGTTTTTTTCACAGTGAACAAAGTTAAGATACGTGTCTACATAACCATTTAAAGAGCAAACATACACATCGGTGCTCTCTATCAATAAACAATAGAGATAAGTAAGAGAGAGAGTGAACATAGTCGGATCCTGAAGAATTTAAGCTAAAGCTTAGTCCCAAGCACTAGCCACTCCGGGGCCATACCCTTGACTTGGAACGGTTCCATATCCTCCACCATAGTAAGCACCACCGCCTCTACCATAAGGTGCATAACCACCAGCAGGAACTGTTCCATATCCACCACCTGGTACGGTTCCATACCCACCGGGCATTGCTCCATAGCCACCACCGGGAACGCCTCCATAGCCGCCACCACCACCATAGTAGTCACCACCACCACCGCCTCGGCTGAAAGATTCTCTCCTGAAGTCACGTCCACCAAACCTTCCACCAGACCGCCGATTCTTACCACCTCCAAATGAAGCACGAGATGCGTATCGAGTCAGCCAGTCAGGGACCTCCTGGTTTGCTTCTTGCATTAGCTCAGCGAGTGGCTTGGCCATTGATGTGTTGTTGTCGTTAAAGAAAGCAGTTGCTAGTCCTGAATTGCCTGCACGCCCTGTTCGTCCAATACGGTGGACATAGTCATCGATGTCGTTTGGTAGATCAAAGTTCACTACATGAGCCACGTGTGGAATGTCAAGTCCACGTGCAGCCACGTCTGTTGCAACCAAAATAGGTGTCCGTCCAGTCTTGAATGACCTCAGTGCCACTTCTCTTTCCTTGTATGCATCAAAACACACAATACGGTTTTAGATTTGGCTACGCTGAACTCGATATTCACTTTCTGATATCAACAATTCACTAACCTGACTTTATCCAAAAAAAAAAAAAACAAATCACTAACCTGTTGTGACCTATCTCCATGAATAGTTGTTGCTGGGAATCCATTGATGCACAACCAATTCTCTAAAGAGTCGGCTCCTTTCTTTGTCTCCACAAAAACTAGAGTCAAAGCTTGCTGAAAATAAACAAGGTCGTCAATACACTGCTCTTGGATTGCAATGTGTACTATAATAACAAGAGCCAGTGAACCAGAACAGGGACAATGAAAGGAGCCGCTTAGAAAAAGAAACCAATCATTTTCGTTTGCATTACCTTGCCTTGATTACCATTCTCCCTCTGGGCATGAAGAAGGTCCATAAGGTGGCTTCTTTTGTCAGAATCGTGGACAAACTCTACTCTTTGGACGATTAAATCAGTACTTGAACCCACTCTTCCAACAGCCAGAAATATGTAATTTGAAAGAAAATCAGATGCAAGTCTCTGCACAAAAAAAAAAAGTAAATTTGAAGCAGAGGGGAAAAGAATCATTTTCTGACCAACTTTTTCAGAGCCAAACTTTTGACAGCCTGAAGAACTACAGAACATATTACTGTGAAGAAAACAACAGGAGCCAAGACTCTGTACTGACCAACTTTATCGTTTCATGAAACTAGCAAATCACAATCATTTATAAATGTATAGAGCAGTCACAACAATACAACCCTAAGTTCTCTCTTCCTCACAATGATATTGAATTTCATTTAAATGCATCTCTCTTGTTCTTTCATATCATTACCAAAATCTGTGATGCATTAGAACCGTTATTTCATTCCCCAATCCATTCGAATATCAAATCATTTGCAGCAGTCAGAGAATAGTGATCTATCAAGAAGATATAAGTAGCTGACTCTCTTCTCCGGCAAGGAGAAAACATAGGAAATAGTATGTGAAAGAGTTCCACAAACCTGTATCTCCCTAGGAAATGTAGCACTGAACAACATTGTCTGCCGGACACCAGGAGGAGGCATGTCCATCTGCTGAACGATCTTCCTGATTTGTGGTTCAAAACCCATGTCCAGCATCCTGTCCGCTTCATCGAGTGCTAAGAATCTTACCATCTGTAATGAGACTCTACCTCTCTCAAGCAAATCATTTAATCTCCCAGGAGTTGCAACAAGAATATCAACTCCCCTTTCAAGCTCTCTAAGCTGGATAACAGAGAAACACGAACAGATTAGCAAAAGCACCAAAATTACTACCGTATGCAGTGTAGCTATTATTTGTAGCTTTTCAGAATCATTTGAAGGATACAGAAGTTATTTATCATACACCCCCGTATACAGATAGGACATGACATAAACCAAACTAGGAGCTATAAAAACTTTCAAAAACAATTATAAGGCACACTGAAAAGTTTTAGTGTAATTGCAGCCTAAAAAGCAGACTAAATCTCTCTCTCACACACAGACAGTGTATCAGATGTGGAAAACGAAGCAATGATCAAACAGTAAACCTGTTGGTTGATTGGTGTTCCTCCATAAGCAACCACAACTTTCACACCAGTTTGATAGGAGAACTTTCTGGCTTCATCATGTATCTGCCAAGAAAATCACAAAACAGACATACATCATCTTTTTACGAAAACTTCATGTGACGAGAGTGAATGCACATGAACTTTGATATTAGACCAGTGATTCAGACCTGACATGCCAATTCCCTTGTTGGTGAGAGAATGACGGCAAGAGGATAGACTGCCCGTACTCCACGTGGTCTTTCTGCTTGCTGATCCTTCATAATCCCACTGATAATTGGAAAACAAAAGGCAGCTGTCTTCCCAGACCCCGTCTGCGCACAAGCCATCAAATCCCTTCCAGCAACCAATATGGGAATTGCATTACGTTGCACAGGGGTCGGCTTCACGTATTTGCACCTCTGAATATTAAGATTCAGAGCCTCTCCAAGGTCTATCTCTGCAAATGTATTAACAGGGGGTGGCACATTATCCCCACTTGTCTCGATGGGAATATCTTCATAGGCCTCAAAGTTAATGACTGTGTTTTCCTGCTCGTTAACAGCTGGATCAGCGTTTCCGTCATTACCAAACGGGTTAGTTTCAGTATCCCTACGGTCCCAACCTCCACTTCTGGTATTCCAACCGCCACCACCACCACCACCTCTACCACCATAGCCTGAGCCTCGACCACCATAACCTTGGCCTCGACCACCATAACCACCACCGTACCCGCCACGATCATTGCCAGGTGAAGGAGCAGCAAACTCCGAAGACGGTGTACGGCTCCTAAGATGCGGAGGAACATAGTTGGCTCGCAACGGACGAGAGTTACCGTAACCCCAACCAGATTGCGTCCTCTCCGATTCAGAAACATCAGCCCATGAATTTGAACTCATAATTGCAAAATTACAACTGATTTCGGCTTTTACCAGAATACTAAACGATTCTCCAACTTCTTGGTCTTCGATATTGAGTAGATCAAAGCCCTAAAGATCGTAACAAATTTTCCAGTTAGAACAAGTTCAGTTTCCAGAAATAAGTTGAAGCTGTGCATGTAAGCAATAAGATAATGAATCATCAAATCCATATACTAAAAATGGCAAAAAATGCGGATCAAATTGAAGAGTCGAAAAAAAATCTCAGCAGCTAATCGAATAAGAACAATAATCTAACAATAGAAAGTCGTAAACAAAATCACGATGAACTAAACACAAAGCTGAGAAGAAACATTTCCTTATAACTAACAAATGCACAAATCATTAAACCCTAGAAGCTTAAGGGAAATCGAACAGGACATCGCTTCGCTGCATAGACGAAAACGACACCATGCACAGAGAGGTAAAGCCCAAACCTTAAGAAACTCGAATACGAAGAAACTCTAGATCAAGGATCAATGGTGTACGGAAAAGTTTCAGGATATAAACCCTAATTTTTCTTCTTCTCGCGATCGCACACGAAGCAAAATGAAACAAAGGTTTCTGGGAAATGAGCAAAAGAGAAAGATGAAGAGATATTTGTATTTCGATGAACTTTATTATTTCCAAGATTTTCTCGTTTTTTTTTTTTCAGATTGTTTGCCGTTTTCTAGTAACGAATAGCGTGTCGGCGTGACTATAACGATGTGAACTGTGTGTCGGCAATTCATATCTTAGCGCGTGATAAACACGACGAGTAACGATTGGATAGAGACGAATATTTATTGTGGTCTGGACAAAAGTAATTACTGACAAATTTAGAAATTAATTGCCAGCAAAAAGTATTATTACCAACTAATTTTTACCAAATTTCATAAATAAATTTGAATCTATGTGTTTTTTTTTTTTTTGTTAATCATTTTTGAATCTATGTTGGAAGAGTCTGTACTATCATTTCCATTTACACTCGCTTTTAGAAAACATAATTTTCTAAATATCGTATGTTATCTGTCTCTAACCAATATTGAATATTGCAATGAAAATCTATAAGAAAAATGAGTTGCAAATAAATGATGTAATAGTTTAAAAAAGAAGTTAATAGATCATTTTCATTTTCTTTAGTAGTTCCATATTAGAATCTTTTTTCACATAAATACAAGTGATGATGTTTTCGATAGATACATCATCCATCACATCATACATACATCAAAGAAATACGAAAAATACTCAATTTATATATATAAAAAATCTCAACTATACGAAAATAGACTAACATACATTATAGTTTATATACTCTCTCATATATTTTCACTGTTTAGATTAGGCAAGAAAATATACATATAGATTCTGTATAGGAAAAATTGTATGTTGTGTATATAAAAAAAGAGTAGTTTGCAGCCTTTTGTGCCCTTTAAAAAGAATAAAAAATACAACTCCGTATTTGTATTTGGAAATTTTTTTTCCTCGTAGCGAAAAAATCGATCCCTCTCTTCGATTCAATTTCTGGGCTTTTTCATCTTTTTCTAGGTCGTAAATTCGGGTTCGAGAAAATTTCTGTTTTGAAAAAATTAAGGGTAATCTAGGGTTCTGGGATAGTTAGGGTTCATCAGTGCTGACGGGTTTTAGGGTCAAGTAAATGGTGGATCCGCTTAAGCTCTTTTGCTCTCTTGTGCCAAATTAAAGCTTAAAGTTTCAGTCTTTTTTTTTTTGTTGGTGAAAAAAGCTTAAAGTTTCAGTCTTTGTGCTTGGTTAGTGTTGAATTGCTTTGAGAATTACAGTTAGTTACGGAAAAAGCAATGCTTAGCGTAATAAGGGTGCATCTACCGTCGGAGATACCTATTGTTGGCTGCGAACTTACACCTTACGTACTTCTCCGGCGGCCTGATAAAACCGCAACCACCGATGATGTGCCAGAATCAGCCCCGCTTGAAGGTCACTTCTTAAAGTACAGATGGTAAGTTATGCCTTTGGCTTTCCTTCACTCTTGATCTCTTCCTTTAAATTTATTGTGGGAAATGATTCATTTCATTAAAATTTAAGTCTTCAAACTGTGTTTTAGAGTCTGTATTGAAGATGCATCCTTTGGATTTCTATTTGCAGGTATCGGGTACAGAGCGATAAGAAAGTTGCGATTTGTAGTGTGCATCCATCCGAGGTGGCAACATTACAATGTCTGGGATGTCTTAAGTCTAAGGTTCCTGTTGCCAAAAGCTACCATTGTACTACTAAGTGCTTTTCAGATGCGTGGCAACATCACCGTGTGTTGCACGAGCGTGCTGCCAGTGCTGCTACAGAAGGGAATGATGAAGAAGAGTTGCTCCGTTTAAATAGTTCGGGGTCTGGATCTGGTGTTCTCAGCACCAGTAGTAGTTTAACGAATGGATCATCAGCGGTTTATCCCTCATCTGTAACTCAAAAGACGGGAGCAGGAGGAGAAACACTTGTTGAGGTTGGACGCTCTAAGACATACACACCAATGGCTGACGATGTTGGCCATGTTTTGAAGTTTGAATGTGTAGTGGTCAACGCAGAGACAAAACAGAACGTGGGCCATTCTTGTACCATATTGACTTCTCGTGTTATTCCAGCTCCATCGCCTTCTCCGCGTAGGCTGATCCCTGTTAGTGGAGCTGATGTTGTTCGGCACCTGGATTCTAATGGGCGACCTTTGTCTATGGGATCATTCACTGTGCTGTCCTACAATATATTGGCTGATACATATGCTAGCAGCGACTTATACAGTTACTGTCCCACATGGGCTCTATCTTGGACATACCGTAGACAGAATTTACTACGGGAAATTGTCAAGTACCGTGCAGATATAGTTTGTCTACAAGAGGTATATAAAATATTTTTGGCACAAGGTTTACTGGCTTGGAAACGTTGCAATTGCTTTCTGTTTAAATATGAACAGGTACACTCGGGTAACTAGTTTATGGAGAGATACCCCCTCCAATATTTTCCTTTTTTTTCCATCTTGCAGGTACAGAATGATCATTTTGAGGAGTTTTTCGCTCCTGAGCTGGATAAGCACGGATACCAAGCTCTTTTCAAGAGGAAAACAAATGAGGTTTGTTTGGATGCATCCCCTTGAATCTTTTCCTGGTCATTTATGTGGCAAGATTTACTGACCAGAACATATTGATTCACTCGATGATCTTAGGTTTTCGTCGGTAACACAAACACAATTGATGGATGTGCTACTCTTTTCAGAAGAGACAGGTTTTCTCATGTTAAAAAATATGAGGTGTGTCTTAGTTTTTCACTTTATTTCCTACCTATTTAGGCCCTTTTTGCTAAATCATCGGGTTTCTCATCCAGGTTGAGTTCAATAAGGCTGCACAGTCTTTGACCGAGGCTCTTATTCCTGTTGCCCAGAAGAAAACTGCTTTGAGTCGTTTGGTTAAGGTACTCAGAGATGCTCTACCATGCAAATTCTGTCTCCACACTTTCCCTGTGTTCGTTTTTCAAGTAAATTTGATTTAGACTCTTTCTTTTTAGGACAATGTCGCCTTAATAGTTGTACTAGAAGCTAAATTCGGTAACCAGGGTGCTGAGAATCCTGGGAAGCGCCAGCTACTTTGTGTGGTGAGTTTTCCATCTCTTTGGTTTTTTCTTTTTGTCAGAGAGATGATGATAGAGTTAAACTTATGTGTTTCCACTTTCCCTTCTCCTTTAAAGGTCTCGAGGTGATCATTTTTTTCTTTCTCTTTTATGTATTTGATGAGTGTAGGCTAATACGCATGTAAATGTTCCCCATGAATTGACGGATGTAAAGCTCTGGCAGGTTGGTCTTTATTTCTCATTGTAAAAGATCTATCAGATTTCGGACTCTAAAATCACTACTGATCCATATTGATATGTGCTCAAAATAGGTTCACACATTATTGAAAGGACTGGAGAAAATAGCTGCCAGCGCAGATATTCCAATGCTTGTGTGTGGAGATTTCAACACAACACCAGCGAGGTCTTACTGGTTTTCCTATTTGTTATGCCCAAATTGCAAAAATGTCTAAATCTATATCAAATTATCATTATGGTCTCTAATCGAATTAACTTGGAGTTCCTTCTAAATGTTTTCAGTGCTCCTCATTCACTTCTTGCTATGGGGAAGGTCGATCCCCTGCACCCAGATTTGATGGTTGATCCTCTTGGAATTTTGCGCCCTCACACCAAGCTTACTCATCAGCTGCCATTGGTAATTATCTTTCCCGAAAATGGAAAATAGATGCAAACGATCATGAAGACATATTTTAAAGCTTTAGAATTGCAACATGTGCATAAACATCTTTACCTTGTGAGCATTGCAGGTTAGTGCTTACTCATCATTTGCAAGAATGGGAGGCAGCCCGATTGCTGAGCAGCAAAGGAGAACAATGGATCCTGCATCAAATGAACCGTTGTTTACCAACTGTACCAGGGACTTTTTAGGCACACTTGATTACATATTTTACACAGGTTCCTTTAGGCGATAACTTTTTAGCTTTCGCAGCTAATGCCTGCTTTAATCTTAGATTTCTTTATCATCTGGTAAACATGTTTTTTTTTTTCTGTTTCAGCGGATACGCTAGCTGTGGAGTCATTATTGGAACTGTTGGATGAAGAGAGCTTGAGGAAGGATACAGCTCTTCCATCTCCAGAATGGTCTTCTGATCACATTGCACTTTTGGCTGAATTCCGCTGTATGCCCAGGACCAGACGCTGATGCTGCAAACTCACTGATAAAACAATATTTTATAGAGATGCTGCAGCTGTAATCACCGATACTCAAAGACTTTCAATGGAGATGGTTAAGCACTTAAGCAACATGAGGTAGATCGCATGGCCAAGTCCCCGGGTTTTCTCCTGCTGGGTTTTTCGCTAGCATTCTACCCTGTATCACAGTTTTATTTACTTTCATCTCAGTGTAAGAAGTATGATCACTTTTTGGTTTGTTTGGTTTCTCATCTTATAGTTTATTCCTCTTTGCCGGTAGGTTTTTTCTTCACTGGCTTGTCATTATAACAATGTAAACAATAGATTCTTCAAGGAAATAGTGACTGGAGTTTACAGTCATT
This sequence comes from Barbarea vulgaris, assembly GCA_963667165.1. Taxonomy (NCBI): domain Eukaryota; kingdom Viridiplantae; phylum Streptophyta; class Magnoliopsida; order Brassicales; family Brassicaceae; genus Barbarea; species Barbarea vulgaris. Next base: position 31,442,133 of record OY763888.1, on the reverse strand, counting down.
TTACTTGAGAATAAAATCTCTTCCTAGAGCTCATTCTTCTGTGTAGCAAGTCTCTGTACACTTTAACCCTAAACCTTAGCTATCAATGTTATAATTTCTTTCCATGTACGGAGACTGAAAATGAACTGTGAACAACTTGATATATTTATATTGAATCCTCCAATAACTGCAGAAGATCCAAATCTCAAATTTCAATTAGACATGAGACATGTCAACTAGTACTCATTATATAAGCTTTTTAAAACAAGTTTCTTGTATAATTAGAACTCTGAATATCCCGTCCAATTAGAGAGGAAAACATGTATGTTGAACAAGAAACAAGTAAGTAGATAGAGGCTTATAAAAAACCATATTGAGTCCTTACTTCTGTTACATAAACTGTTGGCTAGATTCATGGCTTACAATCAAAATCAACAAATGTTGGCTCTATGCATAACAGTAGCAGTAATGTTTCTTGGTGTGAGATCAGAATTGAATCAGGACATAAAGGGATGTCAGGATGCCATGTCTGATCTCTATTCTTGTCTTCCTTTTGTCAGTAACACAGCTAAAGCTCCAGACTCAACATGTTGCAACAAACTCAAGGAAAAAATAGACCAAGGGCAGACCAAGAAATGTCTCTGTACACTTGTCAAAGACAGGGATGATCCTGGCTTAGGGTTCAAAGTTGATGCCAATCGTGCAATGAGCCTCCCTTCCACTTGTCATGTCCCTGCAAATATCTCACAATGCCCAGGTGAGTGATTTCATAGCCAAATATCTTCTACAGTATTTTGTTGAAAACAGTAGAAAAAGATGATGTTGCAGCTTTTGCAAGGTCACAAACTAGATCTTACTCACTCTTTCATTTTGTTTGCAAGAAGACCTTTTACATTTGCCTCCAGATTCACCACTCTCTCAGATTTTTAAGCAATTCACTGAAGCCTCTCAGAACGTTGGACATAGAGATGGAGGAGGTAGTACTAATATTACTCTTTTTATAGTTTTGATTTTCCTCATGCAAACGTTATTTTTCCGCTTTCTTGAAACTAGAAGAAAAAGAAAGAATAACATAGGAATACAAATATTGCAGAAGTAGTCACCAAAAGTTCAAGCGTCAAAGGAAGAGACGACAAGAGTCAATTTGGTTTAGTGATGGCTGGAGCTCTCTCAATATGGTATTTAGTGTAATCCTTTGTAATCTAAGTTGATAAAACACACAACCAAAACCACTATACGTGACTTACGAGTCATATCTAGCTGATGTGGATTTATGCTTGTTAATAGAACTTCTTCTTTTGCGTGTACGATGTAGTGGGTGTAGAGGAATTATGATCGGGCTTGTCCTATTTGGTTTTCAACTTTTCAAATTTTAAATTTTTCAGTTTTGCCTAGTTTTTCTGATTTATTGACAAAAACAAACATAAAACTTTGAAATAAATAACAAATATTACTAAAAATATTTTTGCAAAAAAGGTCAAACTTTGTAAGTTGTATAACTGAGGATAGACATTTGTTGTCCTGAAATACAAATTAGCTGTGTACTTTGAAGCATGTCAGATGAGGGAACATCTGAAGCAACTCTTCACGGCTTCGTCTCTGCAAAATTTATCATTTGTTTAACAATAGTAAACAGAAAATGTTTAGTCTCGATGATCGCTACAAAATACAAACTCGTACATTTGATAGGTAATAAACTTTGAAAATCGAAAATCTTCATATCGAGAAATAGTCACAGTACACACCTTGATACCGATGCAGCCATTGACATCAAGAGTGGTGAGCGTAGTTGAGCATGTCTGCGAGAGAGTCTCCAGACATCTATCAGTCACCCCAACTATTCCAAACAAGCTGCAAATTTTTTATTTTTTTCATTGAATGGAGTCAACAAAAAGAGTCATCTGACAAAACAAAGCAAATAGTTCTAGAATTGGATGAAGTACCTGAGATATTCGAGGGAGGTACAACTTTTAGCAATGGTAATCACGCCTGCATCTGTGATACGCACACACCTGCCATGTTTAAGAAGCATTTGGAATGAAGACACAGCTTCTTGATTATTATTTTTCTCGTAAAGGAAGGGAGACTTAGCTTACCATGTCAAGTTTAGAGACTCTAGCTTGTTGCATTTAGCTATATGGCCAAGCCCCTCGTCAGATATATTCTGGTAACCAAAGTCGCAGTCTTAGTTACAGATTTATGTCAAAAGATAAGAAAATCATTATCTATGTACTTAATCTGCTAGCAATCGATTCCTTGGTTATACTCTAGAAGCCAGTGAGAGATATCCAAGATCTCGAATAAACTCATCCATCTCCAAAGGACAAAGGACAATGCAACTAAATGAATTGGGATTCACCAACTCCTACCTGAGCGCCACATAGATCTAAGAACCTTAGGCCAGCTAGAAGTGATATTTTCTTGTAGGCTTTGTCTGTGAAGCTGCAAGAAATTGCAATATCATTCCCAGAACTTAGAACAGCTAGCTTTTCAATAGAGCCAGAAACAAAGAGAAATATGCTGCTTATATACCCTGAAAGAGCATAGAGATTTAAGGTGTGGAGAGAGAAGCATTTCTGTAGGACATGAAGTAATCCATCATCTGTAATCTTAACACACCTGGCGGCATTGTGAACAATAAGACCAAACACCATCAAGTATTCAATAAAAGTGTATAGAAATCAGGCTTCCATCTTTATAAACAATCAACAAAATGAAGAATGATATTATCCAACAACCTTATGGATTTATCTATCACCAAGAAATAACCACAGGGATAAGTAGTATTTGAGAAGCAAAGACTTTAACATATTTAACTTACCTGGTGATATTCAGTGACTCTAAGTCTTGATAACTTTCAGCTACTAGCTGCATACTTCTGTCCGTTAGGCTCTGCAGCAATTAGTGCACATCCAAATCAAATTCTTCATTTAGTTTAAACAGATAACATAGAAGAGAAAAGGGTATCCATGTGTGTAAAACATTGCCATAGTCATACCTATCCATCAGGAATAAAACTCGAATAATACATAATATAAAATACCTTGCAGCCACTTAGGTTCAAATCAATGATATGTCTGCAAGCCTTCACTAGATGTCTAATGCCATCATCGGTCACCCTGTGAATTAAAACCAAGCATTAGGGAGAGAAAAAATTAAGAACTGTTGACAAAATTGAGTCAGACAGAGGTATCACCTCACGTTCCAGTAGATAGAGAATACTTTTAACTTGGGGCATATGCTAGTTATAGCTTCGATTCCCTTGTCCGATATTTTTTGGCACCCATTCAGATTCAAGCATTCTAAACTTAGAAGAGCATCCGGACACTGAAATGTTCATACATCAGCCAATACAAAATTGTAAGAAATACAAATGGCTAGAATGATCCAAGTAGTCATATATACTTGAAATCTGCAAAAACAAAGTTACCAGGGATTTCACAAGTTTAAGATGACTGTCATCGATACCCTGAGCAAATTCAAGATTGATATGCTTCACTTGCCGATATCTTGGCTACACAATTTGAAATCACGATGAGTGAGTTCAGCTCAAACTTTCTAAACATTCACAGCAAGAAATAAATCGGATGAATTCAAGTACAATCCAGTATCAAAGTATCAAACTATTATTGTTAACTAACCAAGGAGAGAGCAGCTAAAAGACGATCTCCTGCATTGGTCATCTCGCGCAAATCGATGTTCTGAAATAAGAGCAGTCAACACGCGTATCAGATTAGTATGGAGAAAAAAATGAAAACTTGATAAGCTCTGAGCTTTGTTTACCAGCCAGATTGAAGGGTAAGAGACGAGGGTGCGATAGAGCCAAGGGCTAACGAGAAGTAGAGAAATTAGATCCGTCTGAGGCAATCTCGTGCTCACTATTCTCATCACGCTTGTTATTATCTCTTTCCTCCATGTCTCTTCTTCCTCTTCTGCCACTTTCTTCGCTTCCATTATTCTATATCCAAGCTTTGAGCCTTTAAACGAACCAAGTCTTCCCGAGTCGCGAGAGTCGAGTTCTCGATGAGTTGGAATTTATTTCTGCAAACTTGGTTGTAACACAGACAAAAGTTCAAAGTTTTAAGTTTAGGTTGTCTGTAAAAGACATTCCGCGAAGCCACTTAAAAGGCTTATTAACTGACAACTGTAGCCTGTGGGCCTAGAGTTAGAAGTCGAAAATTCTAAGCTTTGAGATTCATTCAGGAATTTCGTCGACCACCTTCTCTGCACTAGTCTTCCCCACTTCTCTCTATCATCTTCCAGTGATAAGAGTCTTGATTAAAGCCCGAGAGAACACTAAACCCTAAACCCATTTTGCACTTTCAACTGGAGATCATCCATTTATCGCTTTTTCGTCAAATCTCTATAAGATGTTCGTCAAATCCCAAAGCTTTCTCTATTCATTGAGTAAGCTCTTTCATCAGCATCCACAATGGCGAGAAATGGGTAGTATGACAAAAGTGAGACTGAAGTGGGTGAAGAACAAGAACCTAGATCACGTCATTGATACCGAGACCGATCTCAAAGCAGCTTGCATTCTCAAAGACGCCATAAAGCGATCTCCCACCGGTTTCCTCACCGCAAAATCCGTCGCCGATTGGCAAAAACTCCTCGGTCTCACCGTCCCTGTTCTCCGTTTCTTACGAAGGTATCAAATCAGAGAAATTTCAAGTTATTGCTGGGGAAAAAAAAACGGATTAGAAAGTGATCAGTTTTGTAAGAATGCTAATGAAAGTTAACATTTTTGTAGGTATCCGACTCTGTTTCACGAATTTCCGCATGCTCGTTACGCAAGCTTGCCATGTTTCAAGCTAACGGATACAGCGTTAATGCTTGACTCACAGGAACAGATTATTCATCAAAGCCACGAGGCTGATACTGTGGAGAGACTCTGTAGAGTTCTGATGATGATGAGAACAAAAACTGTCTCTCTCAGATCACTCCATTCTCTCAAATTCGATCTTGGTTTACCTGATAACTATGAAAAGACACTAGTCATGAAATATCCTGATCATTTCTGCTTCGTCAAGGCCTCTAATGGAAACCCTTGTTTAAAGCTTGTGAATTGGCGTGATGAGTTCGCGTTCTCAGCTCTGCAGAAGCGAAACGAGAGCAATGTTGTTACAGGGGAGGATTGTCTTTACCGGGAGTTCAAAAGAGGTCAGTCTACGTTGACTTTCCCTATGAGCTTTCCTAGAGGATATGGAGCACAGAAGAAGGTCAAAGCATGGATGGATGAGTTTCAAAAGCTTCCTTACATATCTCCTTATGATGACTCGAGTAACATTGACCCGGAAAGCGATCTTATGGAGAAACGAGCTGTGGGAGTTTTGCACGAGCTCTTGAGCTTGACTATACACAAGAAAACCAAGAGGAACTACTTGAGGAGCATGAGAGCAGAGCTCAACATTCCGCATAAGTTCACTCGTCTATTCACCCGATACCCCGGGATTTTTTACCTCTCATTGAAGTGTAAGACAACAACTGTGATTCTCAAAGAAGGGTATCGTCGAGGGAAGCTAGTGGATCCGCATCCTCTCACTCGTCTTCGAGATAAGTTCTATCATGTGATGAGAACAGGGTTTCTTTACCGGGCTAGAGGGTTAGGCATGGTCTCTCAAGAGGAACTTTTGCTTGATAAGCCAGAGGATGATGATATTGAGGAAGAAGGCTCTGAAGAAGAAGAGATTGTGGAAGGAAGTGAGCTTGAAGAAGATTCAGAAGATGAGCAATAGTTGTTGAATCTAAATGATAGATTTTTATGTCAATTTACACAAACAATGTAACTGCGTATTTTATCTGAAGCAATGGAATTGAGTTTGATCGTTGTAACTTGTAAGCATAAAGTCTTATAAAAGATATAATGAGAGATTGATTGTATTTCACCGAGAAAGATTGTCAACAACAAATGGAAACAAAAAAAGACAGATTTGGATTTCTATCCAACAAACGAAATCGTTAGAAGAAACCAAAAGAACAAGATCAAAATCGGAAACACTAATGCCTATCTTTTAGGACAAATCCTAAAAATAGCCTGAAAAAAAACAAACAGAGATTCACCTAATTGCAAGATTAGTTAAATCCATCTCTTGAATGAGAGATCTCAAAGGTGGGGGCAAATACATGTACTCTCTTGGAAATGTAGAAGAAGAGAAATAAAGTCAGGTTAAAAGGAGGAAAAATTGTGGAGAGCCTGATTGGCTAATCCCAAGCACTGGTCACTCCAGCACCATACCCACCGCTTGGAGCACCACCATACCCACCACCACCATAGCCTCCTCCGCCATAGCCTCCTCCTCCGCCGCCGCCATAGTAATCGTTACCGCCGCCGCCGCCTCCTCCTCCTCTACTGAAAGAGCCTCCTTCCCTTCTGAAGTCACGGCCACCAAACCGACCACCAGACCGTTTCTTACCTCCACCAAATGAAGCACGTGAAGCGTATCGTGTGAGCCACTCGGGCACCTCTTGGTTGGCTTCTTGCATCAGCTCAGTAAGTGGCCTAGCCAGTGATGCATTGCTCTCGTTGAAGAAGGCAGTTGCTATTCCAGATTTGCCTGCTCGTCCAGTTCGTCCGATACGGTGGACATAGTCATCGATGTCATTTGGTAGATCAAAGTTTACAACATGAGCCACATGGGGAATGTCAAGACCACGTGCTGCCACGTCTGTTGCAACCAGAATGGGTGTCCTCCCACTTTTGAAAGACCTCAGTGCCACTTCTCTTTCCTTTGAATGCATAACAACACAAAGAAGTTGGTCAGATTTAGTCAACAGAGAAAAAACTTCTTGATGATGAAATTTAAAGAGTTCATTTCAGCAATATTATCCAGGTTGTTTATAACAACATAGTATGGTTGCTGTAGTTGTTTATATACATACTACTTCAAAATTGCAAGGTTTGATGTTCACAGTTACATCAAAGAAATTCAACTTCAATCAATCAACGAACCTGTTGTGTTCTATCACCGTGAATGGAAGTTGCTGGAAACTCATTCATGCACAACCAATTTTCCAAAGAGTCAGCTCCCCTCTTTGTCTCCACAAAAACCAGTGTCAGTGATTGCTGTGTATGAAAAGAGAAGAAAAGCCAGTTTAGTCAGAGCGTAACGAATTATAATAAATCTTGGATAAGTAAACAACTGTTGGTAACTACATTGCATTACCTTGTCTTGTGTCTCTCTCTGCGCGTGAAGCAGGTCCATAAGATGGCTTCTCTTATCAGAGTCATGAACGAACTCAACCCGTTGGGCAATTAAATCTGTGCTTGAACCGACCCTTCCCACAGCCAAAAATATATAGTTTGACAGGAAATCAGCTGCGAGTCTCTGTAAAAGAAACAAAAATGCAGGTTTTAAAAGAAATGTTAAGAACCAAACATTCCTGTGCTGAATATTATGACGCTGTTCTCGCATGAAATATAACACTCATAAGGAACTTGGCCTCTTTGCCAGTCTAAAATATCAAAGGTTCACAATCATAATAAGTGAAGGAACAAAGTTACAAATATAAAAGGGAGAACAATGTTATCCAGAGACACAAAAAGCTTTCCATACCATGCTACTTCACTAGAATATAATTTAAATAGGATTCAAGAGCAGGAAAAAGGTATTTCAGGGACAAGGCAAACGAACCTGGATCTCCCTTGGAAATGTAGCACTAAACAGCATTGTCTGTCTCACCCCACGTGGAGGCATGTCCATCTGTTCAACAATCTTTCTAATTTGTGGTTCAAACCCCATGTCCAGCATCCTGTCCGCTTCATCAAGAGCTAAAAATTTAATCATCTGCATTGAGACTCTAGCTCTCTCTAGCAAATCATTTAACCGGCCAGGAGTTGCCACAAGAATATCGACTCCCCTCTCGAGTTCCCTGAGCTGTAAAAACAATAAAAATGAGATCAACATATTGATGCTTGAAAAATGATTGACTAACACCAGCAACTAGGACTAACTCCATCACTTCTGCATGTTATGTAAGAGGATACAAGCTAAATGCCAATGTTATCTAGACAAGAAAAAAATTGTAACGTAAATATTAATTATGCATAGCTGACTTCAAAATCAAATCATATTTTCAGCAAAGGAGACTGGCATTAGGAAGGAAATGGGCTAGAAGATCCCAAACCAGAAAGCGTAAGGTGCTACTCACATAAAACAGACAACATTTCTATGATCATGCAGCAATATTCAAAGAAGAAAAGCTGAAAACGAAGACAAACTTTGTGTACGAAATTACCTGCTGGTTAATTGGTGTTCCTCCATAAGCAACAACGACCTTCACACCAGTTTGGTAGGAGAATTTTTTGGCTTCATCATGTATCTGCAAAAATAACAGAGAACAAGAAATGTGTGGATATCATAAATACACTTAGATTTTTTTCGAAGAAATTCTATACAATGAGAGAGTGAGTCGGTTCAAAATGTTACCTGGGATGCCAACTCCCTTGTTGGTGAGAGGATGACTGCAAGAGGGTAAACAGTCCGTGAGCCACGGGGTCTCTGTAAATGCTGCTGATCTCTCATGATTCCACTGATTATTGGAAAGCAAAATGCAGCTGTCTTCCCAGACCCTGTCTGAGCACAGGCCATCAAGTCCCTCTCTGCAAGCAGTATTGGAATAGCATGGCGTTGTACTGGGGTTGGCCTCACGTACTTGCACCTACGGATGTTCAGGTTCAACGCCTCCCCAAGATCTATGTCAGCAAATGTGTTAACAGGAGGAGGCACGTCTCCACCACTGGTCTCAATTGGAATATCTTCATAGGCATCAAAGTTAATGCCTGTATTCTCCTGCTCGGTAAAGACGGGTTCTAAATCAGCATCATCTCCAAATGGATTTACTTCACGTTCCTTACGGTCCCAGCCTCCACTTCTGTTGTTCCAGCCACCACCACCACCACCTCCTCCTCCACCATAACCATAACCAGGGCGCCCTCCATCCGTCCTATAGCCAGCAGCACCACCGCCACCGCTGCTAGGAGGAGCCCATCGAGACCCAGATGATTGACCACCATACCCAGCACGGTCATTTTGTGGCAAAGGAGCAACAGGCTCCGATGGTCTGTTCCGTAGGTGTGGGGGAACATAAGCAGGTTTAGACCTAGAACCAGCCTTCTCTGAATCAGCAACATCTGCCCATGATGCACTCATTCTTGAAATTTGTGACGTCCTAAATCTAGAAAAAAAGTTGTAACTTCCCAAACTTATCAAAGAAAACAATCAAACGCTTGCAGCTGCTCCGGTGACTTTTAATCCTTCTTATCCGCGAAAACAAAGAACCTGGAAAATCCCAAATAGGTCTATTTAGCAAAAACGCAATACGTAGAAATCAATAGCAGCTGGGTATTTTTTTAAAAAAAGGAGACTTTAACGAACTCCATAAAGCTAGAAACCCCCAAAATCGAAATCAAATCTATTAAACAGGTCAAGACGAATTTAGAAGAAAACAAATTTGGGCATCTGATAAGAATAGAACCTAGCCAGGAAAAGCCATGTGAAAGTAGCAAGCAAATTTACAATTGAATCACGCAAACAGAAGAAATATTTTTTTCACCTCAAATCGATAGATACACAAACTCGAAAATCGAGAGATACAAAAAAAAAACGAGAGGATATAGAGAAAGATAGAAACCTCAAAAAACGGTAGAGAGAATCGAATCGAATCGAATCGAATCGAATCAAATCAAATCGAAGAAATCAACGGTAGTCGTTCACCCAACGGAAAAAAGCTTGGGGGTAGAGAAAAACCCTAAATTCGATGTTTCCTTTTGGATCGGACACAACGCGAGAAATTAGATATGTTATTATTACTTTTTTATTAATCTCACACCTCCGACTCCAAAACCTAAACACAAATATGAGATCAGCTTCTTTTTAATTTTTATTTTTTTACATATTTTTAAGAAGATACTATATCTAAGAAGTTAAGGATTGATGGATACTAACATAATCTTATAACCAAAACAGCACCACATAGATCACAGTGCAACACATAAATCACATTGAAAACTTAGAAAAAGTAAAAGGATTTAGATATTGAAAGTTAAATTCTAAACTCATAAAACAAATTAGTTATTACCACGGTACAGAAAGAAGAATTCTTAACCTGAAACGAAAACGAAGACGAAGACGAAGATAATGATAGATAAACGGCGATTAGGTCTTTGAAAGAGAGTTAGTGTTAATAATTTATACTATTAAATTTTTAATAAATTTACAATGCAATTACTATGTTTCCTAACAAGAATTTTAAGATACATTACCAACAACAAAATTTTTATTTATTTATTTTTTTAAATTTAGTTTATTTAACATTTCTAAAATATCGGACGGACGGATCCTGATTTTGTAAACATATAAGAGTTAGAAAAAAAAAGTTTACTCCTAATGGGAAAACCGGAAAAAAGAAAAGAATGCCTTAATGCCTTATACTACATTTTAAATTTCATTTTCCCATAGATTTTAGATTTTATAGAATTTTATCTTTGAAATATACCTTTTAAAAGATATATGTCAAATAAAATTGTATGGTAATTTTATCTTGCAACCACAAATGTATGCTAACTTAAAAAAAAAAAAAAAAAAAAAAAAAAAAAAAAAAAAAAAAAAATCTGAACAATATTTCTTTCTAAAGCATAAGTTAAATAGAATGTTGAAGTAATCCAGATTTCAATAAGGCTTTGTTCTATTCCAATTCTTGAAAAGATTGATAGCTTTCAAATAATTTTGACCAATATGTCATTAAATTCAAATTGTCTCATAGAAATATAGTCATTAGTATCTTGCTAAACAACTTTAAATATAGTCGTTGTTGTCTTGACTAAACAACTTTCAATTTCACTAGTTATAGTATTATAGTAATATAGTTCTGATGTTTCTAGGATATGGCTATTTGCCACTACTTTTTGTTGAGATTGATATGTGGAATGTTGAAATGGTGTCGTTTTAGTAGATGATTTAGTATTGGAAGAGAAGAAGTTAAAATCCAAACATTATGTAGAATGCATTAATTTCAAAGGAGATAGATTACTTTCTAAATTATTTAAGCAATTTTTAGAAAAATCTCTATAATTTTGTGCTATTAAATATATATATTTATTTCAAAAAAAATTTAAAATAAATAATTGTTGAATTAGTAATTTTTATGTAAAAACTAAAACAATATTATATGTATTTCAAAACTAATGGTTTAATATAAAATACATAAGACAATATTGTGGTACTTCACATCCATAAAAAAAAAAAAGACAATTGAAGTTTAAACTTAGAAATAGTGGAATGTGATAGTCCATTGAAACAAAACCATTATGGGTTAGGATATACATGGTTTGCAAATTGCACATCTACATGCTTAGTGTATGTTGTTAATGGAAAATATTTGCATGTGTTCAGAATGAACAATTTTTCAAAAAGATTAGTATTTATATTATTAGTTTTAGCTATATTGAGGAATAAAACGATTTTATAAAAATACTTGGGGTATTTAGAAAAACAGAAGTATTGTTATTTATTAATTTACGACAAGAGTAGGAGGAGTATTAGTTAATTTTGATTTTGTGATTTAGATCTCAAAAGTTGAGAAGGGTAATATAGTAAAATGAAGATATGGCTCGAAAGCTACAAACCCACTCGCCCCTTCCCTCACGCGCCCCCTCTCATTTCGATTTCTTCTCACACTGCTCACGAAGCGAGAGAGAGAGAGAGAGAAAAAAGCGAAGAATACGCAGAATCCATCCAATTTAGGGTTAGGGCTGCCCCCTAATCTGGAAACCTTTGTTCTGGTTTCTGATCTGTTTTACGGATCCGACGATAGGAAAGAAGACGAAGTCGCTGTACAAAAACGATGGGCGCGAATTCGCTTCCGACGGATGCAACCCTCGATCTAGATGAGCAGATCTCGCAGCTCATGCAGTGCAAGCCCCTCTCTGAGCAACAGGTACCTGCGATTGTCTTATCTAATAGCTTTCCTCACACTTTTTTCGTTTTTCTTTGTTTAAAATTGGATCTGTAATTTAGTTTTTCAGGTGAACTTGAGCCGTTTCGATGATTGGATCTCAGATTTTCGTTTTGATCGAAATGGTGGCTTTTTTTTTTTTTTTCAAATCCGATTTGATGTTTGATTTGTCGAGAAGCTTTTCTGGAATAGGTAGAGCTCGACCCGTGTGTATATTCTAACAGGTTCAGTTTTACGGGTTGAAAAATTTGGATTTCATTTGATCATAATAGTTACAGGATAAATTAGCATTTTGAAATAGGTGATTAACAAGATAAATTCTCGCCAGTTATATGTGTCACTGGCTTTTCGTTTGTGTGAAAATATCAAAAATTGATACTAGCTTTTGCTCGTGTGTGGTTGTAACTCGATAAAAGACCTTCTGGAGTTATTTTTAAGTGAAAACTTATTGGTGTAAAAAAGTCTTTTTGGCTGTAAATGATCTTCTTTTTGCTGCTTGTGTCAAATTGGTGTCTCTAATTTGACATTTTAATGTTATGTCTTTTGATACTGGATTTGAATGTTAGTCCTGTACTGTCTATGAAGAAAAAGAGGGGAAAGATGAATTTATCATGTGCAGTGTTGTTTTATTTGCTTTAGGTTAGAGCATTATGTGAGAAAGCTAAGGAGATCTTGATGGATGAAAGCAACGTCCAGGTTAGTTCTTTATCTTGAATTTCTTGGCAATTATATAACTCCCATGCAGTAGATTGTGTATCTAGCTTGAATCCACTTAATGACACTGGACACATTCATTTTGTTTGGTTTAAGTAGAGTTAATATTATATTTTCCCTGTATGCAGCCTGTTAAAAGCCCTGTGACAATCTGCGGTGATATTCATGGACAGTTCCATGATCTTGCAGAGCTTTTCCGTATAGGGGGAAAGGTAACATCTATTCAGCATCAATGTTTCTTAGTAATTTTTAGTCATCATCTATCTTTCTTAGCAATTTTTAGTTCTGGCTGAGGAATACAAAATCTGAGTGATTGCTCACTGAATACTATAATTATTTGGAGCCTTTTCGTAGGGGTTTATTTGAAAGTGGTGGTTAAGTTTCGTTTCTGGTTCTATTTTTTGTTTTCCATCTACCACCAGCTTTTGTAAACCTTATGAATTCATCTTACTCTCTTTTCTTACTCTCTTTTGCAGTGCCCTGATACCAACTATTTGTTTATGGGAGACTATGTCGACCGTGGATATTATTCTGTCGAAACTGTTACGGTAACAAGTTTATACCATCTGCACACTTATTTTTTGTTCAATAATAATTTTCTGATTTCCAAGTAGAAATACTGTTTTGTCCTGTTATGATGTTAAATCAAATATATGATATCCATGCTCATGTTTTCTTTTCTTAACGTCTATGTATGTTTGTTAGATTTACCATGCTGATACTCTTTCTTTCTTTTTTATTTCCCTATTCAGCTGTTAGTTGGCTTGAAAGTACGGTATCCGCAGCGAATAACTATTCTTAGAGGAAACCATGAGAGTCGTCAGGTAAACCAACTTTTTTCTAAGTTATCTCTTTTCCCTTACATGTACGTTCACCTTCTTTAGGTGAAGATATTCTGTCTGTTGACATAGTTTTCTGTTTTCTGCCATTGAAATTATAGATGAGACCTTTCTATAAGTAAAATTTATTTATTCATGTCAGTGCTATATACATTTACAAGTAAATTTAGGTTTTCCTATGTTTCGTGTGCCAAACTTTTTGTCCTCCATGTTTTTATCTGACTCATGGTTTAATTCACTTTTTTCGCCCTGGCAGATTACTCAGGTTTATGGATTTTATGATGAATGTCTGCGAAAGTGAGTATCCTGGCAAACATCCTTATGTTGTATAAATTTTCATGTGATGATACATGTTTAACTAGTACTCTGCATGTTCTTTTGGTTCCTGTTGTTACTTCTCATGTCTGTTGATGGGAGAATATCAATTTTTCTCTCTTTCTTTCTTTCTTGTCCTGGCTAGTTTGTATGTTTATCTTCCTGATTAATATTGCTTTGCTTATTTGACTGTTCTGGTGGAAATTTTTAATACCTTGCTGGTTGTTTGTGCTAATCGGAAATGAATATGATAAGACATGTCTCCTTTTGATTATTTCGTTTGCAATTTACTTAACGAAGCTTGCTTGTACTTGCAGGTATGGCAATGCCAATGTTTGGAAAATATTTACAGACCTCTTTGACTATTTCCCATTGACAGCTTTGGTTAGTTCTTCACACATAACGCTGCACCTTTCTTTCCAGTTTCATGAAATTGAGACTAACAGAAGTTTAATCTGGTATCATACTCCTATAAATATACATGACCCCATAGTCTGTTTTGGCGCTCTCCTGACATGATATGAATGATAATTTTATCTGCATTTGCTACTTATCCTTTCTAGAGTGAAGGGTGGGCGATCTTTTAAATATAATATGTCTGATTTAACTGATGATGTTTCTTAAGAGTTTTAGTTCCAAAAATAAAGAGGCTGTCCATCTCATGCTGTATGTCCTCTTCTTACAGGTGGAGTCGGAAATATTCTGCCTTCACGGTGGATTGTCACCTTCTATTGAGACCCTTGACAACATTAGGAACTTTGATCGAGTTCAAGAAGTTCCCCATGAAGGGCCTATGTGTGACTTATTATGGTCTGATCCTGATGATAGATGTGGCTGGGGAATCTCTCCTCGTGGTGCTGGATATACATTTGGCCAGGTATTGAATCACGAAGCCTCAGTTTCAGAAGCTCCTGAATCTCTTTTATTTTTTTACTTCCACTTAAATGCGTGCTTAACTTTCCTTTTTCATTTTGGTTTCATAGGACATTTCCGAACAATTCAATCACACTAACAACTTAAAACTGATCGCCCGAGCGCATCAGCTGGTTATGGATGGATTCAACTGGGCACACGTAATAAAATCAAACTCCTCTTCCCTTTAATAGATTAGCTAAACCCGAGATTCTTAGCTCACTATGTATAAATATATTCCCATTTACAGGAGCAAAAGGTGGTTACTATATTCAGTGCACCGAACTATTGCTATCGTTGTGGAAACATGGCCTCGATTCTTGAGGTCGATGACTGCAGGAACCACACGTTCATTCAGGTCTTTGCCTAAACTATGTCTAGAAATCTTTGTTTTTCATCTTTTGTGGGGAAAGAAAGCTAATGTAGTCTAAATCATGAAACAGTTTGAACCAGCGCCAAGGAGAGGAGAGCCAGATGTGACCCGAAGGACACCTGACTACTTCCTATGAAGACAACACAACTCCTCTCGCAGCTGCAAAGTCTGGTTGTTGGTTTTTGAAGATCTCTGCTTATTCCATTTGGTTCAACACATTTGTGTTCCAGGTTGCTTCTCTTTAAAATCAATTTAGCCCTTTCCCTTGGAATAGTGTAATATAGGCAAAGAGGTCGATGAACTTTAAAACCCCTTATGAACATCTGTGTTTGGCTGAACTTATTTAGCTCCCTTTTGCATCAGAATCTGTTTCTTGTGAGATATTATTTTGATTTATTGCACGTAATTTTCCCCTTCTGTTCCATATTTCTGTTTTTTGCACCCTTTTTATTGAAATTATTATCAGTATAAAGTTCAATGAGGACTTTGTGTATGGTCAAGTGATTACGAGTTGATGAAAAATGTCATTTATACCACACAATGGAACTGTTACTACAAGTTAATGTACGAGAATATTGAAGGAACAAGATCCACAACAGACCAGGCAAGGCCTGCATATTGCAAGAACCTTATACCAGTGTCAACATCAAACGAGTCCTGATTTAAGAAGTCTGACAGTTTCTGCAAATATCCAACTGAATTATTGGTTTCGTCCGTCTTCTTCCCATTCGCATACCCGCTGTCAAGCTTAAGCTTAGGAATGTATGTGCTGGATCTAATTGGAATCCCAAGTGCGTTGGATACTGTTGGTAAAGTCCATTTTGCAAGGGATTTACTGCAGAATTTCACTAAGAGTATCGTTGGTATCCCCACCATGACTCTCCCAAGGTAGGATGAAATAGGGAGCTCTGGTGAGAAGATTCGTGGAGCTGCCTCATGGTGGTATTGGCTGTACGTTTGCTGGACTCCAGTCACCTAAGACAAGTAATAATATCATTGATTAAGGCCATTGTCTAAATAAACCATAACACTTGTGCATATACTATAGTCTGAAAATCTGTCAATGCTCACAATTCCTAGTGCAACCCCGTTGAAGGCTGTGTGGTACTCGTAGCTTGGAGTTGGGTGCTCGGGGGTCGGATAAGCAAATAGCAATAAGAAACTCAGAGCGGTCCAGAAAGAGCTAACTGCACAATCCAGAGAGTCATGGCTTCTCTGTTATTCAGTGTTTGCAAGTAAGAGGCATTTGTCAATATATGAACAATGATGCTTACCGTTCTGTTTTGAGGTAATGAAATCATCGATTTTTTCATTGACGGTAAGCCAAAGACCTAGAATCAGGACTCCTATGGCAAGACCACTGATGATATCGACAACACTGTGCATACCCAAGTAAATCCTTCCTAGGAAGAAAAACAATGATGTTAATTGAGGAATCAAATCCTTCTTTCCAAGGAATGCGTTTATCGTGTATGAGCTTGGATCTTACCGAGGGCGATTAAGGCTACCAACACACAAGCAAGGGCAAATCCATAGTATTGGATAGACACGTTTTCGTGTTCCAAGGAGGATAACACATAATGGAGTAGATATCTGAAACACCAACCAAGAAGGAGACAAGTATTAAAACCTCTACAGCCACAGCAATATTCGCTTTACAAAAGGGTGGTGTATTGTCCACAACAAAGAAAACAGATAACCCTAGTGCTTCACATTACATTTATCCGAATAAACTACTATTAGTAAGCATCAGTTCATCCATTGTCAACTATGGGATTCTGTAGCATTTAGTCGATTTTATCTTATCAAAGCATTGAAATATCGAGAGCAAGGCGTTACTAGCTTGGAAAATACCACGAGATTCATCATTCTACGAGAAAGCAGGTAAAGAGTTTGAGGACAACATACCCGGATAAACAAACAGTGTTTAGAGTATGTGAAGAAGGCAAGCCATATTCCATTGCATTATCTTCCTCATCTTTCGTGGCAGTAATCCTTCTAACCGGTGGGCAGCTTGGCCTAGGAGCTGATACCACATCCTAAATACAGAAGACCACCGTATAAACCGAAAGTTTCTTCTTTTAAACGTGTAAACTAATACCTTATAGAATATTGAGAGGTTAATACCTTAATGCAGTTTCCCAAGTAATCACAGAATGCTATCAACAGAGTCATCTGCCTCGCCAATCTACCATGCCCACTCTGCAATTACACTCATCGATTTATAAGTCTTCAAGGTTACAATCATATCCACATTTTAATAGTCTTATCTAAGACTAAAGATTTAAACTTTAATGTTGAAGAGGAAGTATGGAAAGTTACCCAGAAGAGCAAAGGCAAGAAAGCAGTGTAAAAGGGCACTGAGACAACACATGAAAGCCCTGAGAAGAAAGCATCCAACACTCCATTCTGACATTTCTGCAAATACAATTCCCCAAAAAAGAAAAAGAAGAAACCTTACTGACTCCAAATTCAAAGTCAATGCAAAAAAAAAAAAAAGCAGCTTTAATTTTACAATTGGGTATTGTAAATTTCGGATAATGAAAGGGACCTGGATTCTGAGAATGAGAGGAACACCACCGACGACTTGACGAGCGACCCAAGGTTGAAGAAGCGATCTAAATTTAAGGGTCAATTTGAGATAAGAAGAAAGACAGATCCATGTCACAATACCCACAAGGATCAATCCTTGCCATGTCCCTGACCCTTCCATTAACTCTTCTTCTCCCTCTTTCCCGTTTTAAGGAAGAGGAGAGAAATTTGACTTATATAATAAAATTCGAAAATTTTCTGGGTTTCAAAAGTCACAAAAAAAGAAAAAAGAAAAAACGGAGAACAGAATTATATAACAATATATTCTCAGTAATTTGTTTGGAAAAAATGGGATGCCTGTCTCTCTATATCTCTCTTGAGCCGTACAGTGAGGAGCTCCAATGGATGTTCGCTGGCACAGAGAAAAGAGCTGATTTAAACATAATTTAATAATATTTTTGATTTTGATTTTGATTAGAAAGAACGATTTAAGAATCAAGTTTATAGGAAATATTCATAGCCACCAGTTTTGATCCAGTGCTTTTCTGAAAGTAAGGTTTATGTACGTGTGCGTTGCGTGACTTTAGTCAACGCTTATTTAGTCAATTTTATTGATTTTTTTTTTTCACTTTTTGATTGTGATTCCCTTTATTTAGTTCAGATTCTTTCTATTCATTTTGTGCTACAATAAAAACTTAAAAGTTTCGGTTTGAATTTATAAAGTATTGGATGCAGAATTAATATACATATTTATTAAAATTAAAAGGAAAAGAAAAGAAAAGAAAATCAGCAAAAATGAAACGTAAGACACGAATTAAAGAAACGATTAGTGTGTTGACAAGAAAAAATAAACAAAACGAAACGATAACTAAACAGTTGATTTTACAAATAATCAAAGTATTAATCTTTGCTCATCGGCTAGCTAGATTAGAAGAGGCTTCGAATCAAATGTTTTTTGGTCGCTTATTGCATGCTACGTCCCCAAATATTTAGTACCTGAAAAAAAAAACATACATTTGATTGTATATAGCCTATTTAATTAGTAGTACTTAGTACTGCAATTATAACAAAAATATTCAACAGCTTTTATTGAATTTTTCTTTTTAACAAAAAAAAAAATCAATTTAATGTTATATGTAGAGAATACAATTGTATATTTTTCTTGCAAACATGTAATTTGTATGTTAACACGACAAAATATGGAAAAAAACAAAAAACAATTAATTTGCTGCTTTTCCAATTATGCAGATATTACTACAGCAACAAAAAAATAATGGAAAGGTGAGTTGAAAACGCAAGGAACGCACATAAGAATTTGCTTCATAAGCACAAAAAAATATTCAAGCCTATCACTTCATCATCATCACATGAGTAATTGCTTCATATAAAGACCTAAAGCTTCTCAAGTTCATCAGCCAAAGGACTTCTCCCAAGACTTGTTCCTCGTGTTCTAACTGGGGCAAAAGGAGATAGTTTAGAAAAGCTTCTTGAAGCTCTTGGAGATAGTTGAGCTTGCTCAAGAACCCTAAATTGAAGCTCTGATGGGTAATCTCTCATACAACTGATTCTAGGCCCTACTCCTGTACTCCATCTCGAATGTAACCTCTCTGCTAACTGGTAAGATTTTATTCCTTTGTGTGAATCTATCCTTTTCATCATTTTCTCCTTCAGCACTGGCTTCTCGTATTCTTCAATGTCTTCATCGAACAGATTCGATTTCGGGTATGTGAACTCTTCCTCAGCTATGAATGTCTCTTCTGCTGTCTCATATCCTTGTTCTGATGGGGTTTCAGGTTCTTCTTCTTCTTCTTCTTCTTCTTCTTCTTCTTCATCATTCTGCTCTTCCTCAATCATGTCGTTCTCTTTAATCTCCGGGTTTGATAGTTTTGAATGGAACCTTGTTAGTGTTTGTAGCTCTGGACGATTCTTAGCTTTAGCGTTCGGACTTATAAAACCAGTCTCAGCATCCACAAAGTCACATGGTTCTTCTTCGGTCTCTTTGATTCTTGAAGGCATCCTTTTGACCTTAGCATGAGCTTCTCCATCTTCCTCATCTGGACTCTTCTACAGAATTTGAAAAAAAAAAGAAAATCTCTGTAATTGCGTGAATCATAGCCTAAACATATACCAGATCCAAAAACTATGAAACGTTGATGACTTCAAACTCAGACCAGAATGGATTTACCTTTACATTGGTTAGGTCTACATTGTTCTCTCTAAGAAACGACATGAATGCCTGAAAATTCTCTTCTGTTGGAAGATAATGTCCACTGTGAGGCCAAACTGCCTGAAAAGATCATCCAAAGAACACAAAGAGTTTTAACAAAGTCTCACTTCTCTTCTTTTTGCATAAGAATAAACGAAAAGGAACAAAAATTATTTCTTTCACCTTAAGAATACCATCGTCAACCACAATTCTTCCAGCAGATAATGTAGCTCCTCCGGCTAGAAAGCTCGAATGTTGAAAGTTTCCCTTTTTCTTCATTGCAGCATACAATATCTTAGATACGCTTAGGACAAAGATCCACTTTGCATCTGGAGGACCTTCTTTTGTGTCGAGAAGTATCCCACTTTGCTTATAGAGTAGCTTTCCATTCTCAATTACCACTTCATATGCCTCCCTTTCAGTCTGTTCGTAAGAAATAACAAAGCATTACCAAAAAAGATATCTAACAAGTATGTCAATATCATCCAAAAGAGAGTATTTGACCATTTTTTGCTGATGAAGTTCATCAGAATTGGTCTACCAAGCACATAAACTAGAGGGTAAAACTCACCGGACCAAGATACTTGATGCTTTGCTGGTAAAGTTTTGATCTTGGACATCTTTCGTGGTTCAATTCTTTTCCTTGTCCTATGTCAAGCCTACATGTCCAAAGTTGGAAGTTAGTTACGTACCCCTGATACTGTCATACTTTTGACTGTGTAATAGCAAAGCTTACCAGTAAAAAAAGGGTTGTTTACTGTCACAATGGAGCCAAGCATGGTAATAGAATTGCAGATTGTGGCCATAGCGATGTCGAGGATCAATCTGTTAAGCTAGAAAGTTAAGATCACATGGCTTTACACAAAACTTTTAGTCACAAAAAAAAAAGAAGACAAATTGTACAAGAACATTCTTACTGCTTCAAGCCAGTGCTGCAAAGCCAATTTCCTAGCTTTCTCGTCTTTTGACAAGCCTTTACCCACCTAAGCGATAAATTTTGTCATAACATCAATAAATTTCCATCAAAGCAACATGGTTGATGGGCTTAATGTGTATACCTTAGCAGCTCTTGTTCTAGCTCTAGACCAGCGTGAAACTGCAGTCTCTTGCTTCTCAATTTCAAAAAATGATATAGAACTTCTTTTAAGTTCAGCAAAATCAAGTACCTTCCACCTGCAAATTCCATTAAGTCACTAAGCAGATAACTTTGATTCTCTCTGTATATACAAATGCCAACAATTAAATAGCTCTAACGAACCATCTTTGCTCAACGACAACCGCACAATCAGCTAGCCTTCTTCTGGTTCGAAAGCTTCTATAAACCTTCTGCAACTTTAATGCAGCTTGATATCTTCCATCACCTAATAACAAGGCTAAAAATTCTTGTGCATGATCGTTTTGAGGGAAAGGTTTCCATCTTAGCATTTTATATCTGTCATCTTCTTTCATAAAAGTTAAAGGTTTAACAGAAATTTTTTTATCCACATCTCCTGGAGAAATTCTTGATCGTTGTGTTCCTTTAGCACTAAGGGATCTGCCGTATATCGTTTTTTTAGTTTCAGGTGATTCAGTGATGGTTGAATCAGAGTCATTCTCCTTAAAACTGATTGATCGAAGAATAGTTTTCATTTCTGCGTAACCATGAAAAATAATATCTCAAATCAAATGCCTTCAAAATTCAGTCTAGATCGTTAAATCTACCAGAAAATGTAAATTCCAAATCAAATGTTTTTGGCTCTCTTATTAAGAGATTCACGAGTATTTACCCATTTTTCACTCGAAACCAGATTCAGTTCCTTGCTACGTCCCTGAAAATGTGACATGTTCAAATACCATCATTGAGACATTACATTGTAGACAATACAGTCAGCAAGCAAACACACATAAACCCACTCAAAATATCCAAAATTTCACCATCTTGTTTCATGTTTTTGCTTTACTAATCACCAAAGATAAGAACTTCATGCACGAATCACGTAACATTGACCCAAAAGTAGAAGATTCTTAAGTTATGTATTTCAGGAGAAAGTAAAAAAAAAAAAAGCAGACCTTGGAAAAAATGTGAGTCAAGCAGAGCCCATGAGACGAAATGAGACAAAAGAAGGCTACTTTTAATGGGAAGAAAAGAACAGAGTCCGGAAAAGCGGAAATGAGGAGAAAGCTTAGGAAAAACTTTAGAAAGGGGGGTTGGTGTCTAGGATTAGATGAGAACGTGAGAGAGAACGATAATGGCGGCAATTTCTCATTTAAGAGATTCTCATGAAATCTCAATCTATCGATGCGAATGTTTTCCATTGGCCGGGATAAAATAGAATCCTCTGTTTTTTTTCCTTTCTGACTCCTAAACATAGAGAGGTAGAGACATCTTTCACGATTGCACTATTATTTTTTTGGATGACTTCTCTCTCAGTTTCTCCTAAATTTAGCCGATTTACCATAATTGTTGGGATAAGTAAAACACAATCTCCTGAACCAAAACGGCACAGTTTTGTTTCCCGTCCTATTTCTAACGGCGTTAATTAGTAAAATGTTGGAATTACAAACAAAATGTTAGCTTTCAAAAATTCAAAACTAATAGTTTGACCCCAAAAAAAGAGGTCCATAAAATCACTAATTATTTCCACACAATTTTTTTTTTGAAATTTTCGTGTTTCGAAAAATATACACAAACTAATCATATTGGCTAAATAAAAATACACATATTCGATCAACATTTGTTTAAAATATTTACAAGTCATAAATTTTTTAGGTCAAATAGAAAAGTACTGGTAACAATTTTTATGTATATGTTTGAAGCAAATATATATATTCTTTTTAATTAACTAATTTTATCAAGAACAGAAACAAAATTAGGCGATGACCCAAAAAAAAAACAAACATAATTATGCATATTTATATAAATCATTCAAAATTGGTGACTTTTTATGCAATTTCTCTATAAACGCAAACAAAACCCTAATCCCTAAACGTTCAATTGACCGTGTCCGTTAAGTCCTCTCCTTTCCGAAGAATCTGACTTTATCTCGGAACTCCGACGCCGAAGCTCAATGGAAAAAAAAGATGAGCTCCACAAGCTAAACGGCGAAGGTTTAGCTCCACAAGACGGAGATGTAGAAGATGATGATCCGCTAGTATTGAGCTCTCAAGCTTTGGCGGCTCTCCAGGAATTTTTAGCCGCCCAGAACAAGACTGTCGCCAGCACGCCGGCGGCGTCTTGCGGCGCCGAAGGAGAGGATTCCGATAAAGTGGAGCTGGTTACGGAAGATTGGAGACTCAGCCAGTTCTGGTACGAACCTGAAACCGCAGAGACTGTAGCTGAGGAAGTGTTCACTCTCTCTAATAGATTCTCAGGGTGTCGAATCGCTTGCATTGCTTGCCCTACTCTCTATGTTTATCTCAAGGTACTATTGATCATTTCTGTTAAGTACCCTGAATTTGTATTGAATCCGTTTAGCTAAATGTTGATACTTTTGCTGTTGCTGCTTTTGATTTTCTGATGAGGCAGAAAAAAGATCCGAGTCTTCAGGTGCAATTGCTGGAGTACGATATGAGATTCGAGCAATATGGAAGTGAGTTCACGTTTTATGATTACAACGAACCCGAGGATCTGCCGCTTGAGCTGAAACATTGCTTCCATATTATCGTTGCAGACCCTCCCTACTTGGTAAAATGTCTTCTTAACTTTTCTGATTACCTTTTGAAAGTTCTTAACTTGTGACATTCAAGAAGCTTATAATTACAATGTCATTTCTATCGACTTCCCAGATCTTGTATTGTAGAGTTCTCTTATGAAAAGATTATAGAAAGTCCAGAGTCAGAACAAGATAAAAGTATGCTTTTTACTGGAAGTTTAAAGATCTACTTTTACACATTGAATTATATTAGTTAGTTATGGTCATGGTTTAATTCACAGTTTTAAAGATGAATACATTGTGGCTCTCTGCTGCATCAAGGTTATATCATTCCATATATTTCATAAATAGAGTACTTGTGAGGGCATCATTAATCAATGATGTTTTTGTGTGCTTCTTTGGAACATAAATGTCGTTATAGTCAGCAGCTTAGTGATCTTGATTTGTTTATGCTTGGCAGAGTAGGGAATGCCTGGAAAGAGTTAGTCAAACAATTTCGTTCCTCGCAAGCCCAGTAGATTCATTGTTGCTTCTTCTCACAGGTACAAAAATGACATGTGTTTTCTCAAATCAATTTCGTAGGATCATATGATTTATTATTAAATGGGAGATATTCCACTTGTTGCAGGAGCGGTGCAGAGAGAACATGCAGCTGAGCTATTGGGTGTTCGTCCATGTGTGTTTAAGCCTCATCACTCTAGCAAACTTGGAAACGAGTTTGGACTGTTTATAAGTTATGATCCAGGTACCAGATTAGGAGGCTTGGAAGAAGACAGCTAGTTGTGATTTGTCCATCTTTTCATCTAGCACCTATGTTGACTTGCTTGTAAGTTGCCTTTTTAACTGGTCCTTAGTAAACAATTGGTGGTTCTTTAATCCATCTAATCACAATAAACAAAGTGATTCCTTGTCTGTAAGAGACTTAAAAGTCGTATCGGCGTTTTCATGTATTGTTGTTCTTACATGTCTGTTAAGTTCTTATGACGATGAGTGGCTTAACCGATCTCAGGTTTCCGGCATTAATCCTCCTGCAGTGGAGGAATGTTTGTGGCGAAATCGCTTATATTTGGTGCCTCCGTTTGATCCCATCTCTCAGCTCTATGGCCTTGGATTTTTTTGTTCTCTTGGTTACCTCATTGTGTTCAATCGTTTTCTGTAATGTATCTTATTGCAACCGGATGATCTTAACTTAAGTCTGATGAGTGATGATCGGTGGAAATGTTTTTGGTTGGAGCTAAAGTTTTGATTTTTTGACATACTTAACAATTTATCAAATCCTAACATCTTTACCGAAATGATTTTATTGTTTCATGATAAACGGAATTAGCGCTTCACAAACAAATTGATCCAATCTGTAGCAAACTAAAACGGCAAAAGATATGATTAATACCAAGATATTATAATTTGTTTATGAAATTATAATATCTTTGCGTAGAAGCTAGGGGTGGGCATTCCGGTTTACGGTTTGGTTCCGGTTCGGTTTTTTCGGTTTTTCGGTTTTTCGGTTCTATAAAAAATGAAACCATTTAGAAACCGATTGAAATACGGTTTGGTTCGGTTCGGTTTTCTTCGGTTTACGGTTTTAACGGTTTTAACCAAAATTAATTCGGTTTGGTTTATTTTAGGTTCGGTTTCGGTTTTTATAAATTATTTTGATTGTATAAAAATAATAATTAAAAACTTAAAATCAAAACATTGAGTTTGTAAGTCATATATAAATGAAAATCGAACAATTGAAAAATCAAAACTTAAAATCGATTATAGTGAAAAAATAAAGAGAATAGAAGTCAAATCTAGTGATGTGGCTTGTGAGAACAATTTTATGAAACTCTACTAAATTGTGAATGAATGGCCAAAAACCTTAGATTATATATAAAATATATATCTATCTAGAGTTTTTGTATTTTTTTTTTAGTGCAATCATATTTAAAATATTTTTGTTAAATTTATTTACACTAGGTAACTCAAGTATCTATCTAAGCATGTATAAAAGGTAAATTCAAAAAACCGAAAAAACCGAACGGTTTTACGGTTTTAAACCGAAACCAAACCGAAACCAAAATAATTTGATAATGATAACCGAACGGGTTTTTAAGCAAAACCGAAACCGAACCAAATGACTAATTTACGGTTTGGTTCGGTTCGGTTTTTTCGGTTACGGTTATTTTGCCCAGTCCTAGTAGAAGCCATTGGTCACAACTCACAAGATTTATGTTTACCCTCGACTTAAATAAAAGAAAGAAAACTGGTCTGGTCCGACCCGGTTTGCAAAAATTTATAGTGGTAATAAACCGGGGAAGAAGTTAAGATCTCGAGAAGAGTCTTTCACGGTGGGGGAGAGAAAGGAAAAGAAGCTTGCGAGAGTTTTGTTTAATGGTCACTGAAATTCAAATACAAGAAGACGAGCATCAGGACTGATTCGCGACTTTGCGATATGAGGCCTAACATTGTTACCGAGGTGAGATCTGTTCAATTTTCTGCTCTTCTCCCTTATTTTCCTTGATCTTTACCAGAAATTGCTGAGGTGGATTACCGAGAAACTCTTAGTTAACGAGCTATGGCTGATAGCAGAAATCAGCAGAGTTAACTAATTAGCAGTTCGATTCGACATAGCTTCAGTTTCGTGGCCAATCGTTCGTTTTAGGAACATTCTCTTCATGATAGCAGCTTCTGTTTGTAATTTGATCCGTGAATTGTTTCAGTAGTTCTTCGATTTCTGGATGTTGTAGTAGGACTTCACCATTCCAGTTTATAAAACTGTGACTCCGGATCATACTATTGTAAATCCCCTTTGGAACCTCCCTTTGAACAATTCTGAAATAAATCAAAAGTTTTTTTTTATCTTTGTTACTGCTCTTGAACCAGATAATCAGGTTTCTATGTTTGGCCAAGTAGATATTGGCACAATGTTAAGTTATAAACTGGTGAAGGTATTGTATTGGGTTATTTTTGAGTAGTGATGGATTCTTTTTTTTTTTTCATAGGCTGGAGTTCAAACTAGAGTTGGACAATGGTGGAATGCTATACCGTTCCTCACGTCGTCGGTGGTGGTAGTTTGTGGGGTCATTTACCTGATATGCCTCTTAACTGGATATGACACTTTCTACGAAGTCTGCTTCTTACCCTCGGCAATTATATCACGGTTCCAAGGTTAAATGAGTTGTTAATTTGGTTAATTTATATTCCCATTGTCTTGTAAACTGGTTTAGGTAAACTCATTGCATTTTGAGTGTTTTTTTTCTCTTGTTCACTCTATCCCTGTTCTCTGTTGTGCAGTTTATAGGTTCTATACAGCCGTTATTTTTCATGGATCACTGCTTCATGTTCTGTTCAACATGATGGCATTGGTTCCTATGGGCTCCGAGCTGGAGAGAATCATGGGATCTGTCCGTTTGCTCTACCTCACATTTTTGCTGGCAACAACCAATGCCATATTGCATCTTCTTATAGCATCATTGGCGGGATATAATCCCTTCTATCGATATGATCATCTCTTGTACGAATGTGCGATTGGATTTTCTGGAATCTTGTTTTCTATGATTGTCATAGAGACAAGTCTCAGTGGAGTCAACTCTAGAAGGTAAGCCTTTTCTATAGCTATTTATATAATTTAGTATATCCTGGAAGGTTATAGTGCAGGCGACCAGGAATTTGTCGTCAAAATTCCAGGCACAATCTCTCCTAATATGTTATGCTACACATGCCTGTGAAAGCACATATATTTTTAATATTTTATGAAGCCTTTTAGATGCTTAAACCTTTTTTGTTTTAGTTTTTCCAATCCCTTATACTCATGAGGCACCCCTTATATTTTGATTATGGAGCTGACACTTGCTACTTTTTTTCTTTGTGCAGTGTGTTTGGTCTCTTCAACGTGCCAGCTAAACTGTAGGCTCGTTTTCTTGCGTGTATATCCACCCGGATTTATTGTTGCATATATGATGTATGATGTAAAATTTGTATCCATTTTCAGGTATCCGTGGATCTTATTGATAGTATTTCAGCTTCTCATGACAAATGTTTCACTGCTTGGTCACCTATGCGGCATCCTGTCTGGGTTTGCATGTATGGTTTTTTTACTTGTTTCATTGCCATCTGCTTTCGTAAACCGCATTTTCATTGGCAGCTAATTTGTTAATCGCTTTGGATTTTAGATTCTTATGGCCTCTTCAATTTCCTGATGCCCGGCTCATCATTTTTCTCCAACATTGAGTCAGCCTCCTGGATGGTTAGTAGCTTCCTTTCTTTTGTTAATTGAGAAACCAACGTGAACCACAAAGTCGTGCAGCTTTATTTGCAGCTACTTGCTACAATAATAAATGCCAACAACTTTCTAGTCTTGCTGCTAATTTGATATGAGGCTCTGAGTGGTGCAATAAACATGTTTCTCTCTGAATTAATCGTCTCTCATCCAGATTCCATAACCTTTTCAGTCTAGCTGCGTAAGGCGGCCCAAGTTCATTATGTGTACTGGCGGGAATCCTTCCAGCTACATTCCCACTTATTCTGCACAGAACACAACATCCAGGTGTGATTCCCTAATAATAATATAAAAGACTGAACTTTGTGCCTAGAGAACATCTTGATGACATTTTGCCTTGAACAGTGGCTTCTCTACAGGAAATGCTTGGAGATCTTTGTCTTCGTGGTTGCCACAGCGGGAAGCATCGAATCAGGTATGTCCAAACTAATGTTGTCAGTTTCTTTACCTTGCCTTGGTTGAATGCATTCACACCTAACCATACTACCTCACATGCAGTCTTCTGAGGACAATAGATTTCCAGGAAGAGGTAGAACTCTTAGCGCTGCTCGTGATCCAACCGCTCCAGCTGGAGAAACAGACCCAAACCTCCACGCTAGACTGCTGGAAGATAGCAGCACCCCAGACCGCCTTTCTGATGCAACTGTCACCACCATGGCAGAGCCAAGGTAAATTTGATGTCTACATTGTATGATCTATCAGCTTTATATGCACCTCGTTTCAAGCTCACCCTCATGTCTCACCGTGTGCAGACAGGTGCCAATAGCAAATACAGCAGTCCTGCCCCAATCTCAGGTTAGATCCTCCTCTTATGTATCCGCCTTCAGACCCAAACCTTTTTTTGAAGCTGCTCTCTCATTGAGCTGTTAAGCCACAGGGTCGTGTTGCTGCTCCCGAAGAACAAATCCAGAAACTTGTTGCCATGGGCTTCGAAAGGGTAGGTTTCTTGATTAACCATACCAACCGTAACAAAACAATAGTGAAAAGATGTCTTACAGTCGATCTATGGGTTTGCTTCAGACACAAGTGGAAGTGGCGCTTGCTGCTGCGGACGATGATCTAAATGTAGCGGTGGAGATCCTAATGAGCCAACAGGTATAAACTTTTCCGAACCGGAGCTCTATGTTTTAATACCTTTATAGAGTTTGGGCATTACTAACAACGAAATCAATGTGATCTAACTTGCAGGCTTAACAACACCAAGTCGCAAAGTACCACTTTGGCTTGTATTGTAACGTTTGTTTCTCATTCCATCTTTTTTTATTTGCATTTAGGAATTGTATAGTGTCTATACAAACGAAACATTGGGTTAAATTTTACTTTTGTTGCAAAATCTACTACCATCTTTAGATAACTTGAAAAAAAAAAATAAAAAATAAAAAATAAAAATAACCGAATTATACGGGATTAAGTTGGGTTATCTACTTGTTTATTGGCACACATTTTATTACCCTTACAAAGTACTAACGGAATTAAACAGAAGTGATCATCACATGGTTTCCTTCTTTACTTGCTCTTGTGTTCCTTCGTTTTGCTCGTGTGTTCCTTCGTTGAGGTTTCTCCAAGTGGTCGCACAATGAGAATTGGACATTTGGCATGTTGGGCACAGTAGTCACTTACACTCCCTAAAAACGCCCTACATATCCCAAGCACCACAAACTAATGAATTCTCACAACTCTAAATTTCCTCCTCTGTTTTTTTTAAGTTAAGAGAAATGATGCGGTAACCTTTTGATCATGCCGAGTCCACGGTTGCCAACAACAAGAAGATCTACGTGGGTTTGCTCGACCGCTCGGCAAATCATCTCCTTAGGATCTCCTTCCAATATCATAGTTTCTGTCTTCACCTACAATTGTAAACCAAAAAAACTCAAAAGCCTAAAGAGAGAGAATAGAAGACAATTCCAAAGTAATACCACACTTTGTGTTTTATTTTAATAAATTACTACCAAATTCCTTAAAAAAATTTTATTTTTTATTTTTTTATTTTTTAAATAGACAAAGTTTAAGAAATTAATTTTAAACCTTTCTCCTAAGCTCTTATGAGCCATTCATAAACCAACACTGAAAGTAATCTTCCTAAACCTTAAACTTGTGGTATTTTTCCAAAATTGAAGTATGTTGGAACATGTCTTTTATGGTATTTTAAGGATATTATCCACACACACACACACACATATACACACACATAGCGCACCATTCTGCCTCGGCATATCTCCAATGCCCGTGTGAACAATTTGGTGGTGCTCTCTTCTCGTGCTTTTTTCACTGGTTCAGGCACTAAATCTGTTGCATACACTGCCGAAGCTAAGAATTTTCAAACTATGTAACAAAATTCCCATATTGTATGCAGAAAGAACTAAATAAATTAATCAAAGAGAGAAACTTGTGTCTTCACCTGTTCCACCAGAAGGGTAGATATATTGAAGGTACGTTGGGTGAACATGAAGCAACGTAAGTAAACCGCCTTCTTGATTAGTTTCCGGTTCGGCGCTAAGTACATCTCTGAGATGTTCAACTGCCCATTCCAACGCATCGAAGCTGTTCTTGCTTTCATCAAGCGCAACCATCACTTTTAACTTCTTCTTCTGCGCCGCCGTTTCCGTCGTTGTGGCTGCCGTGTCCTCACCAATCGCATCAACGTAAGTCTCCATTGTCCGTAAGTTTTTTTTTTCTTTTTAATTTGGCTTTAGGCACTATACCTTGATACGTATAAATAATATATCGGATAGTGTGTCACGTAATCCTAGTGTGTGTATTGCGTATGTGGAAGATGGAGAGTGTTAACAAATGTTTGTGATGCATGTTTGATCGACACATCACATATTCACATGTGTCATGGACACGTGTCTTGCTATAAAGTAGACAACGGTTTACTCACATAGTTAGTGGAGGCCTGGAATCGAGTTTGGTTCAACTGCGGTTTCGTTTTACCAAGAGAAATTACCAAAACGAACTTATTTTGATTAGATAGTAGTTTGGTTTAGTTCAATTCAATTTTATTTTTTTGGTTTAGATTGGTTGATCTTACTTCAATTTTGAGGGAGGGGGAGGAAATGAGGATCAAACTAAAACCGACTTAATTTCGGTTTGAATTAAATTAAAATATGGTTAGGATTGGTTTATCTCGGGTCGATGCCTAATGCCGAGCTAGACACAGAGATGAAAGGATCTAGCTTTAATTTCTGTTTTTTTTTTTTTTTTTTTTTTTTTTTTTTTTTCCAAACTAATTTCTGTTACCTTAAAACCATAAACCCTATAATACTGAATTTTGGAAGCAAATTGTTGCGATTCGTATACTGGTTTACGAACTTGGGCATAAGAATCTGTGCCTAGGGTTTGTTACTCCGGCGGTAACTTTTCATCATCATGTTAATGGGGAAGAAGTTCAGTTGGGTTTTGGAAAATTTCTCATCTTTGAAAGAAGAGTATTGCTACTCTCAACTCTTCACTGTCGCTGGCTGCGATTGGTAACGATTTATAAACATATTCGGCCTTTTGTTTTTTTTTTTTTTGTGTGTGTGGAATATGAGTTTAAATGAACTTTGTTTTTGACACAGGCGTCTTGTTGCTTATCCCAAAGGAGATGAGAGTGATGGTTACTTGTCCGTGTTTCTGGATCTTGCGCCTGGATCTTTGCCTCCAGGTTGGAGAAAAAACGTGATATTTCATATCACTCTTGTGAATGATTGGGGTAAATCGAACAAAGTATTAGGTAACTGTTTTCATCTCCTACGCTCATTCTTTTGATTTCTCAAAACTAGGAACATAAATATTAGCTCTATGAATCTGCTCCTGCTCCTTATCGCTTGTCATATGATTTCAGTTTTTATGTCACTCTATTTGTTGTAAATTCTCTGTATTTGTGTAGTTACTTTCTCCAAAGTTTAAATATTGATTTTTTTCTATGGTTAGATCACTTGATGAGACAAAAGTTTCCCCCTTTTTTTTTTGTTTGGACATGACAGTAGGGCAAGGCTATTTCGATGCAGAGGATAGCAATTGGGGTTTCAAAGACTTCTTGCCCCTTTTCAAACTTTCTGAAGGGTTTCTGGTGAATGACAGACTCATTATCCTTGCTGAACTACACGTTTTTCCAGCTATTGTTTTACCAAAAGAACCTGTGAAGATTATTGAGCCTCTGAGCAGCAAACAAGGAAATCAAGCTTCTGATGCATCTATCAGTAAATCTCAGGGAAACTCTTCTTGTCAAGTGGCACAAAAATCTGAGAATGCATCTAACGAGGATTTAGATGTTGATGATGCATCTGGACAGGGTTTGGATGAAGATTACACATCTGAAGAGGGCTCAGATGATGATGCATCCAAGGAGGATCCGGATGATGATAGTGTTGCTTCATCTTCTGCTTCAGATGATGGACGTACCGCCATTATTGAATTTCTTGAACGTTTTCATAAACTATATAAAAGGCGTACCAGTGTGGCTGCTGAGACTGAGGTTTCCAACTGTGAAAATGATGATGCACCTAAAGAAGCTATTTCAAATGATAGTGTTAGAAACGGAAGCTCTCTAGACCAAGTGAAGTCTTTGGAGGATGCCTCTCAGACAGTAGAAAATGGTGGTAGGGGTCTTGACACTGTGGCATCTGTTACAGGGACTTCTAATGATGTGGTTAAGGAGATTCAACCAGGAAAAGAAACAATGGATGTCAATGGGTTTGAGGTTTTTTCTTCCCAGGTAAGAACCAGATTCATCTTTTACTGTTATTACTGGAAACTGAATGTGACAATATAGTTCACTTTGTTCTTGCTATCAGGTAGAATCGGTAAGCCATATCTTCAAAAGACACCCAGAGATAGCTATAGGCTTCCGTCCAAAGAACCAACAGATCAGAAGCGCTTACATGAATGCACTCCTTGGCCTCATCGAGATGATGTGCCAGTCACCAGAGAAGCTCACCGAGAATGATCTGAGCAATGCAGATGACACACTGGTTGATCTGACTGATGCCGGCTTTAAATTGGATTGGCTGAAGACAAAGCTGAATGAGGTCTCTGCAAAGAAGAAGACGGAGCAGGGAAGTGGGGCCCGGCTACGAACAATGGAGGAACAGTTGCAGAAGCTGAAACAGATGTTCTTGGATATTGAGTCTCAGCTGCAGAAGGAAAAGGTGGAGGCTTTGGCTGCAAAAGCTCCTCTATCGTTCAACGATGTTGTTTGCTGATTTACAAAATATTCAGGTAGCCTTAGGTCAATTCAATCCCTGTCTTTTGTTGTGTCGGACAAGTCTCATCCAACAAGTTT
This sequence comes from Barbarea vulgaris, assembly GCA_963667165.1. Lineage (NCBI taxonomy): Eukaryota > Viridiplantae > Streptophyta > Magnoliopsida > Brassicales > Brassicaceae > Barbarea > Barbarea vulgaris. Next base: position 31,409,152 of record OY763888.1, on the reverse strand, counting down.
GTAGAGTCTGGAGATTTTTTAAGTGAAAAGGCTTCTTCTGGTTAATGGCCGAAAATAAAAAGCTTTGAGTTTAGAATCCAGTTTGGTTCAGTTACTATTTCGCATTCCAAAACAAAGTTAGTTTGATTCAATTTTAATTTAAGGTTGGTCACTTCAATTTTTGAGAAGGAAAAGACTAAAACCGACTTAATTTCGATAATTAGGTATAATTTGTTTTGAATTAGATGAAAATTTGGTTTGGTTAATCTAGGGTCTAGCTTCAATATCTTATTTTTTCTTTAACCCCTAAAACCTACGATGCTGATTTTGGAAGCACATTGAATGACTTGGTATAAATAGGGGTTTTTTCTTTTCGTGCTCTGGCGAGAACTTGTTATCATCGTGTAAATGGGTGAGCAGATGGATAAGAAATTCACTTGGGTTTTGAAAAAGTTCTCTTCTTTGGAAGATGATAAGTGTTACTCTTGCCCCTTCGCCGTCGCGGGATGCTATTGGTAAAAAGAGAGAAACACGATTGAATACTAACCTAACATCTCTGTCCATCTTTTTGTTTGTAGAATTTGATTTTAGATTGGATTTTGTTTTTTTTGTAAAGGGTGCTTCTTGCTCAACGGAAGAGAGATAAGAGTGACGATTACTTGGCCGTGTATCTAGAACTTGCGGATCCTTCATCTTTGCCATCAGGATGGAAAAGAGATGTGAAATTTAGCCTCACTCTTGTCACTATGGGTTGGGGCAAATCTAACAAAGTATTAGGTAACTCTTGTCATATACTATGCTCATTGCTTCCTTCACTTGTAATTGGTTGATTTGTTCTTATCTTTTGATTTCTCAGAGCTAGGAAAATATTTGACTTTGTGGTCATCATCGCTTGTCATATGATATCTGAGCCTTTTAGTAGTATAGTCTGTGTACATTTTTTTGCAAAGTGTGAATCTTTGTGGTCATCATCGCTTGCCATATGATATCTGAGCCTTTTAGTAGTATAATCTGTGTCAATTGACTACATTTTTCTGCAAAGTGTGGATATTTTTGTCCACTCCTTGAAATTCGTTTTGGTGGTTTTTGTGATTAAGATCACTTGATGAGACTAACTTTTCTTCTATTTTGTTTTGTGGCAGGAGGGCAATGCTGTTTCGATGCAAAGAGTAAGGCTTGGGGTTATAGTAACTTCATGTCTCTTACCAAACTTCATGCCAAGGGTGAAGGATTTCTGGTGAATGACCAACTCATTATCCTCGCTGAACTACACGTTCTTCCACCTATTGTTTTACCTGTGAAGACTATTGAACCGCTAAGCAGCAAACAAGGAAATCAGTCTTCTGATGCATCTGTGAGCAAATCTCAGGGGGACTCTTCTCGCCAAATGGCAGAAAAAACTCAGAATGCTTCTAAAGAAAATTCGGATGAAGATCACACATCTGAAGAGAGTTCGGATGAAGAATACACATCTGAAGAGGGTTCAGAGGATGATGGTGCATCAGAGGAGGATCCGGATGATGATGATGGTGAAACTTCATCTCCTGTTTCAGATGATGGGGGTACGGAAAAAAGTCCTTTGAACCAATCAAATGGCTTGGAGGACGCTTCTCATACAGTAGGCAATCATGGCAAAAGCTGTAACAGTGTGACAGCTGAGAGTGAGGTTTCCAACGGTGAAAATGATGATGCACCTAAAGAAGATGTGGATGACGAGGATTCATCTCATGTTTCAAATGATAGTGCTAGAAACAGAAGTTCTCTAGACCAAGTGATGTCCTTGGAGGATGCTTCTCATACAGTAGAAAATGATGGTAGGGGGGTTAAAACTGTTGCATCTGTTACAGAGACTTCTAATAGTGTGGTTAAGGATGTCTATGGGTTTGAGGTTTTTTCTTCCCAGGTAAGAAAGATTTATCTTTTACTGTTATTACTGGAAACTGAATGTGACAATATAGTTCACTTTGTTCTTGCTAGCAGGTAGAATCGGTAAGCCATATCTTCAAAAGACACCCAGAGATAGCTATAGGCTTTCGTCCAAAGAACCAACAGATCAGAAGAGCTTACATGGATGCACTCCTTAGTCTCATCGAGATGCTCTGCCAGTCACCAGAGAAGCTCACCGAGAATGATCTGAGCAATGCAGATGACACACTAGTTGATCTGACTGATGCCGGCTTTAAATTGGATTGGCTGAAGACAAAGCTGAATGAGGTCTCTGAAAAGAAGAAGATGGAGCAGGGAAGTGGGGCCCGGCTACAAACAATGGAGGAACAGTTGCAAAAGCTGAAACAGATGTTCTTGGATCTTGATACTCAGCTGCAGAAGGAAAAGGTGGAGGCTCTGGCTGCGAGAGCTCCTCTATCGTTCAATGATGTGGTTTGCTGATTTACAAATATTCATGTAGCCTTAATATAGGTTAATCCTTGTTAGCCTTATTATTATAGGTCAATTCTTGTCTTTTGATGTCTTGGACAAGTCTCATCCAACAAGTTAATCCTTGAGTTTTTTTTGTCGAATGGGATAAAAGAAAATGAAAGTAATCAAGAACAGAGACTTCTAATAGAGTTGACATGGTTTTGAATCTTGATGATAAAGTGTATGAACAGAGAGTGGCACTTGAAGAGTCAGCTCTGGCTAGACTCCTTTAATTTTAATCGGTTGTACCGTTTATTAATTCGTAATTATGACAAAGTATCAAGTTACGATGACCCAAGGCTGTTTAGTATTGGCGCTATCTTTCGAGATGCATGCACTTTTTCATATATTTATCTATTGCAGACAAACATTCTCCAGCAAGTCAGATCTCTTTCGCCGTCTCAGGCTTTGTAAGTGATGCTTTTTCTTCTTTTCTTTTCAGCGTCTCTTTTGGTTTGATTCTAAACTAAGCAATGATCCTCTGGTTTTTATCAGTGTTGTTAAATTCTGAGAGTATATAAAGTTCTGTTTCTTCCTGATTCTTAACGTCCAGGTCACTCTATCCTGGCTTCTCTAGGGTAGTGATGGTAGTAATGTTCATTTGATCTAACGTTCTCATAAACACTCACTGTAATAACAAGTAGATTTTGTTTTACTAAGGCTTTGAGTAGATTGTAGTACCTTAGTTTCTTCGTTGGCTCGATTTTTGCTTTTGTTTATATAAATATGAATCTGGCTGTGGCAATCAGTTAAAAGAGTTTTTATGCTTTTCAGGCTCTTTTATCTTGATTTCTAGCAATTTTTTAAAACTCAATGGGGAAGGAAGCTAATAAGAAGTTTTGTTGGGTCATAAAAAACTTCTCATCTTTGCAATCTGAGTGTATTTATTCTGATCCAGTCTTGGTCAACGACTGCAAATGGTAAAAAGACAACTTTTCTTTTCAAATTCTCACTTTTTATCTGTTACATTAACGTGATGTCGTGTATGGCATTTTTATAATGTTCTTTGGATTTTCTCGCAGGTTTCTTGTTGCTTATCCCAAGGGATATAACTGTGATTACTTGTCTCTGTTTCTGCACGTTGATGATGTTGAATCATTGCCTCGCGGATGGAGAAGTTATGTAAAACTTCGGCTAACTATAGTTAATAAGCTTTCCCCTAAATTCTCCATACGGGAAGGTGATTTTTACCTAACTCTTTGATTCACTTTGTTGAGTTTTCATTTTCTTTTTTTTCAGCCTTCTACTTTAACTCTAGATTAACGCAAGTTTATGTATTATAACTTTCTCTTTGCATTGATATTATAATTCTATCTCATGAAACGCTTGTTTGGACTGGAGTATCGATGTTGCTCAACTGTGTTTGGGTTTGTTTTTTAAGCTTATTAGATTTGTCTTAAACCTCTTGATTGTAGTGCAGTGTTTTATTCATTATGCTTAACCATTTTGGTGAAAATGTTGCAGAAGCAGAGCTTTGTTTTGATGTCAAGTTTCCCTCTTGGGGTTTTCCATCCATGCTGTCCCTTTCGGAACTTCATAAAAAAAGATGGTGGGTTTATTGAGGACGGAGAAGTAATGATATTTGCAGAATTAGATGTTTTTGAATCTGTTGGCACATTTGGTGGATCAGAGGAATCGGAAGAAGCATCTGAACATTTGAGCAAGATCAAGCAAAATGATGGTGCTGAGTCTATTGATTTGCCTAATAAAACTTTACCAGTGAAGGAAAGTAACGTTGTCAATGTGACGAAACAGGTAAGAAAAATTTAGAAACTTTGTTTAAAACTGTAACAAAGAGACGCCATTATGTGTTCTGTATGAGTAGAGCTTTTGATTGATAGGTATCTTTCTCAACATCAACGGAGAAGCAAGTTAAAAAGATGTTCACGTGGGTGATAGAAAACTTCTCTTTTTCGCATTCTGACCAGTGTTTGTCTGATGCATTTGTGATTGGTGGATTCAAATGGTAAAAGTAAATCTTTTTAATAATGTTTTTTTTTGTCTTTTAAAGGTCTGGTGGTGATTCATCTTTTTCCTGTTTTTGGGCAGGCATCTTCGTGCGGAATGTGATCTTGTGTCTTTGTATCTGTATCTTTGCGTTGCTGATTGTCAACCATTACCTCCTGAAGTTGTAAAAGTTCGTTTGAGGATTGTAAATCAACTGTCTGAAAATCAATCCATATTGAAAGGTAATTCTATATAGTTGATTCATTTTTGGTGAATATTTGCAAGGGTTCTGACTCGAAAGTAATTGCCAATAACAGTATCACTCACACACACACACACACACACACAAAGATTTAAGATTTTAGATCTACTCATGAGATGAAACTGATGCAACAGATTCTGAGCACTGCTTTGATGAGCAGTATCCTACCTTGGGTTTTACATTCCCTTTTGAAGTCCTTGCGGAAGATGGTGCGTTTCTGTTAAATGAAGATCTCATGATAGTTGCTGAGGTCATTGGTGCATCAGATTTATTTGAGGAATCCATTCCCCAGATAAAGTTAGATGTCAATGGATTTCATGTTCTTCCTTGACAGGTAAAAACGTAATGACTTGTTCTCAACTCTGTATCTTTATTTTTGGGCAGTCTGTTATTGAAGATAATCAATCTCTTTAAGAAGTTGGAAACAAACTAACTGTAAAAGATTTTTTAGATTATCTTCAGGACAAAAATAGTATGCATTAAAGGTCTCCAGAAAATTGTTAAGTCATCCTTATACCAGCCACTTGAGAGTCTTTCCAATGAAGATCTGGTGGATGCAGACGTAGCAGTGACATACTTGGAAGATGTGGGATTCAAGGTGGATTGGTTGGCGAAGAAGCTGAACCAACTAAAGGTAAAAAAGGAGAAAGAGCTGTCTTGTGAGGCCAGAGTGCAAAAAATGGAGGCAAAGCTTCATGACTTGAAGCAAAAGTATGAGACGGAGAAAACAGAGTTGTTGGCCACCAGAGCTGCTCTCTCTTTCGATGATATCGTTTGATCGCTTGAGTTGTTAGGGGCATTCTTCTTCTTCTGATTCTTCATTTCTGTCCTTGGTTTTAAAATAAGAGTCTTCAATTTTCAGTTTTTATTGTATGCTTTCATATGTGTCATGGACATGACGACCATAAAAAAAAAAATGTGTCATGGACACGTGTATTGCTTCTAACGTGGACAAGTGTTTATTGATAGTGGAGGGAAGCTCGTTTTTTGAATATTCAATGTTTAAATATTTAAAGTTAAAAAGGCTTGGGTTTAGAATCCAGTTTGGTTCAAATACCATCTCGTTTACCAAAACGAACTTAGTTTGGTTAGATAGTGTGGCTCGGTCTAGTTTGATTCAATTTTATTTTGTTTCTGATTTAAGGTTGGTCACTTCAATTTTTAAAAGATAAAAAACCTGATGATCAAAACTAAAAACCGGCTTTAATTACGATAATTCGGCTTAATTTTTTTGAATTAGATTAAAATTTGGTTTGGTTTGGTTTATCTCGGGTCTAGCTTCCATTGCCTCTCTTGCTATTTGGCTTTTAATTTCTTTTTCCTTATACCCTAAAAAATATACGATGCTGAATTTGGAAGCACATTGAATGTAATTCAGTGCGATTTGTCTGTTGAGCATCCGGATAAGTTTCTAGGGTTTTTTTCTTTTCGTACTGTTTCTTGCTCTAGCTGTCTTCATTGAATCTATGAGTGAGCAAATGGAGAAGAAATTCACTTGGGTTTTGGAAAAGTTCTCATCTTTGAAACACGAAAAATGCTACTCTCGCCTATTCACCGTCGCCGGCTGCAATTCGTAAAGAGAGATACGATTACTAACATTTCCATCCTTTTTTTTTTTATATACTTGATGGGTTTTGTTGTGTGACTGTGCAGGCACCTTCTTGCTTATCGTAATGACGGCTACTTTTGCGTGTATCTTGAACTTGCGGATCCTAAATCTTTGCCATCAGGATGGGGAAGACAAGTGGACTTTAGCCTTACTCTTGTGAGGAAGGGTTGGGGCAAATCGAACAATGTATCAGGTGATTGTTTTCACTTACTATATCTTCAAAAGACACCCAGACATAGCTATAGGCTTTCGTCCAAAGAACCAACAGATCAGAAGAGCATACCTGAATGCACTCCTTAGTCTCATCGAGATGCTGTGCCAGTCACCAGAGAAGCTCACCGAGAATGATCTGAGCAATGCAGATGACACACTGGTTGATCTGACTGATGCCGGCTTTAAATTGGATTGGCTGAAGACAAAGCTGAATGAGGTCTCTGCAAAGAAGAAGATGGAGCAGGGTAGTGGGGCCCGGCTACGAACAATGGAGGAACAGCTGCAGAAGCTGAAACAGATGTTCTTGGATATTGAATCTCAGCTGCAGAAGGAAAAGGTGGAGGCTTTGGCTGCGAGAGCTCCTCTATCGTTCAACGATGTTGTTTGCTGATTTGCAAAATATTCAGGTCAATCCCTGTCTTTTGACGTTTCGGATGAGTCTCATCTAACAAGTTCGTAGCCTTCAGAGTTTTTCTTTGTCGAGTGGGATAGAGTAGTGAAATTAACCTGAAAGGCGTATCTACCATAAAACATTTGAAATCCAAAGTGTATCATGTAATCAGTCTCCACCCTTTTTGAGAAACCAAAAACATATCTTCTTTAGTAAAGTGTGCCTGCAGTTTCGGATTTTGGATCGTAACTCCATTTTCTCTAGAAGGCATGCCTTATATTTTTTTTTTCTTTTGTGATGAATAAGGTGAATAACTGGCTTAGAAACTATGGTGAAAATATGTAATTACGAGTCAGAACTCCTCTTTCAGTCGATGATGTTGTTTAATGACTTGAGTTACAAGGCATTTGGTGTTTTTGATTTCTTAGTTTTTCCCTTGCTTCAAGAGGCCTTCTTGTTAGGTAAATGAATTATGCCTTTTCTGTGTGTGGTAAAGACGTAAAGTATATTTTCGTGATGATTCATTAAAGTTTGGCTAATTGTTGTATGAGTTTCTTGACAACAAACTAATTCACTTTCCTTAATGAAAAAAAGAAGTAAATCTCTTTGTGTCTGAAACAGAAACCACAAATCCTGAATTAGAGTTCATTGAGTATGATTCGAAACGAGAATCTCCATAGGTAGAGAGTTTGTCAAATTTTGTGAAGTTATTGAAGAGAGTGGCATTTGAAGAGTAATCTTTTTTTTTTCCCTTTTTTTTTTGGGTTTTAGATGGTAATCACTTTGTGAATGAAAACAGAGAGTGACACTTGAAGAGTCGTGGTCAAGCCAGCTGGCTCTAGCGACTCCTTTAATAATATTCATGGGTCTTATCATTTATTAATCTTTTAATTGTAATGGTGAAAAAGTATATCAGGTTACGATGAGCCAAGGCTGCTCGTATTCGCCGGAGGCATCATCTGGAGATGCTTGCATGCTCTTCATTTATTATTTAAGGCTTTGAGTCCATATTAAATTCTAAGTTTTTTATTTGTTCCCATAAAGTGTTTGATTTGTGTGTGTGTGATAATCAGTCAAAGGGGCATTATATTTCTTCAGGTATTGTAGTTTGATCAGGAAGAATCTTTGATTACATCAATGGCCAAACAAGTTGATAAGAAATTCGCATGGGTGATAAAGAACTTCTCATCTTTGCAATGTGATAAGCTTTATTCTGCACCAGTCCAGATCGGTGACTCCAAATGGTAAAAAGAAAAGTTCCTTTTAAAATGTTTTGTCGATCTAACATATAGGATCTATCATCCATAGTTGTCTTTGCTTATTCTTGTTTACTTCAGGCGCCTTCTCGCCTATCCTCATGGAGACAATGTTGATTACTTGTCTCTGTTTCTGGAAGTTGCTGATATTGAATCATTGCCTTGTGGATGGAGAAGATATGTGAAACTTCGTTTAACAATAGTAAAACAGGTTTCGGAAGAACACTCAGTACTAAAAGGTTATTCTTACTTCAGCTAAGTTGGGAACATAGATGCAGATTAATCATGTTGAAAGTAGCATTGCTAGATATTTCGTTTCATCCATCTTCTTATTCAATATAGACAAAAGAAAGTGTATATATATTTCATAAATATCTAGCTATAAGGTGTGCATTTACGCTGTGCTGTAATAGGTTTCTCTGGAGTTTTATGTTGCTCAAGGTTTAGTTAAGAAAAATAAGTTGTGAACACTGATGTTCAGTCAACCAAGGATTATAGTTCAAGTCATACTTTGTTCGATATGGGCTAACTATTGGAATGACACTTTACAGAAACACATCGCTGGTTTGATCAAAAGGTGTGGGGATGGGGATTTGTATCTATGCTTCCGCTTGCCAAACTTCACGATGAAAAGGAAGGGTTTCTGGTAAACGGAGAACTCATGATTGTTGCCGAGGTAGATGCTCTTGAAGTAATTGACCCACTAGATGAGTCGGAGGAATCTGAAGAGGCAACCCAACCTTGGAAAAAAGTTAAGCTAAATGATGATGGTGCAGTATCTAGTGATGTCCTCGTGCAAGCTTCACCAGGAAAGGAAAGCATGGATGTGAATGGATTTCAAGTTCTTCCTTCACAGGTAAGAAACTCAAGATTGTCTTCATCAGTTTCCAAATTTCCAAAGAATGCTATCTTATATGGCTTTGTACATCTGTTATTTTTTTCATTCGTAGGTAGAATCTGTGAGACTTATATTTGAAAGACACCCAGACATTGCATCAGAGTTCCGTGCAAAGAACCAATATCTGAGGAAATCATTCATGAATTTCTTGCTCAGCCTTGTTGAGACGTTGTGCCAGTCACTGCAAGAGCTCTCCAATGAAGATCTGGTGGAAGCAGACATTGCACTGACATACTTGAAAGCTGCCGGATTTAGTGTAGACTGGTTGGAGAAGAAGCTGTACCATGTAAGAGAAAAGAAGGAGAAAGAGCTGTCTTGTTTGGCCAAGCTCCAAGAAACAGGGGAAACTTTACTGAAATTGAAGCAAAAGTGTACAGAGCTGGATGCTCTAATGGAGGTTGAAAAGGCAGAGTTGTCTGTTACGAGAACTCCTTTGTCATTCGAAGATGTTGTTTGATGACTTGAGATATTCGGCATTTGGTGTTCTGATATCTTTGTTTCTCACTTGATTTCGAAATAAAAGTTACTCTTGTAAGGTAATTGAACTTAATGTTTATGGTCTATCGATGTTTCAGCTACCAAATTTGTTATAACACTGAGTTTCTTGAAGAAAAATTAATTTCCTTGCCCCTGAAGCAAAGATCTGGTCTTTAGCACTTGGTGTTCAAGGACTTGTTTTGAAATGAGAATCTTCTTATGTCGAAATTTTGGTCATATTTTGTGAATAAATGTTGTGCGACCTAGACTTTAAAAGTATACCATGTCACATGGATTCTAACCTTGAAGACATAAACAGAGGTGGGACTTGAAGAGTCGTGGCTCGTGGCTCGACGTAGACACCTTTAACATTCATTGATATCGCCATGCAGAATAGACACGTTGATGTAAGGCTGTTCAAATTCACGCACGTCTTTCGAGATGCATGCTTTTGCTTCTAAAATCTAAATATATCTACCTATTCCATAGCGGAGTCTTAGTTTTGTAGTTTGATTTCGTTGCTCTTATGTGTGTTCTACCGGCATAAGATTATCAAATTGTTGGGTGTGTGACATTTAGTTAATTGGTTTTTATTCTATTCAGGTTCTGATAGTGATTGAGAGTGATCTTTAAAACATCAATGGCTAAGCAGTTTGATAAGAAGTTTGGTTGGGTTATAAAGGATTTCTCCTCTTTGCAATCTGAGAAGTGTTATTCTGTTCCAGTCTTGATCAGTGACTGCAAATGGTAAAAACTGTGACCTTTTTGTCTATTTAGATTTATGTATTATCCGTCTATGGTTTTGTGATTCTGTTCTTCGTGTTTGCTTTTAGGCGCCTTCTTGCATTTCCCAAAGGAAGTAACAGTAGTTACTTTTCTCTCTATCTGGACGTTGCTGATTCTGAAACACTGCCTTGTGGGTGGAGAAGATTTGTGCATATTCGTCTGACTATTGTAAATCAACAATTTCTCAAAAGCTGTCCATATTGAAAGGTGATTTTTTTAACCAATATCTGCATTTTGTTGAATAGTTCTGGTCTTTATCAGTAGCATTTGAAAACATTAATTAAACATTTTTGACTGTAACACTTGTAGATAATCCTACTACTTGCTCACCCTAGACAAAGAAAAGTTCATCTTCTACTCTTGATCTAGTTTGGAGTGGAATATAATTTTGGTAAAGTGTTCCTGGTATTTACTTAAATTATTTGTATAAAATGTTGCAGAAACCAAACACTGTTTTGATGCCAAGTCTACCACTTGGGGTTTCCCAGCAATGCTTCCTTTTTCCAAACTTCATGTCAAAGATGGTGGATTCCTAGTGAACGGAGAAGTCATGATTTTCGCAGAGTTGGATGTTTTTAATGTTATTGGCACATTAGATGCATCAGAGAAATCTGAAGAGGCATCCGAACTTCTGAGCAAGAAAAAAGAGAATGATGGTGCTGATCAGTCTAATGATTTATTCAAGAAACCTTCACCAGTCGAGGAAAGCAACAATGTTACTGGGACTAATTGGTTAAACTGTGTGTTACATTACATTACAAGTGTGATTGAAAAATGCTGTTTTGAAGTACCCAAATCAGTTCTTAATACTATTGCAGAGAGTATGAAAAAGTTGTTCATTTTCTATAATTTATACAGTATGTAAGTTGGAGTGAAATTGATTTCCAAGGGAATAAAACTAGACTAGAGTTATCATTGTCTGTTTTTAAGTGTCAAAAGACTGATGTTTTCCTTTTGCAGGTAAAAAAATTCTGTGAAAACTAGTCCAAAGAACAAACGTCGTCTGTGGATAGCATTTCTGATTGTCGTCTTCTTCCTTATTCTGGCTACCCGCACGGAGCATGAGGAACTCTTAGCTGCAAGAAGTAGAATTTCTTATTTGGAGAAATTGTTGAAGAAGTGATCAGCTCTCCTTTAATGAAGCCTTTTGATGCTCTTTGATTATTAGGCCTTTTTGGTATTCTCGTTTGTTCGGTCTGGCTTTTGTTTCAAGAAATATGAGAGTGTCTGTCTTCGTGTAAGTTGAGATCAACTCATGGTTTAATTAGCTTTTGTTTAATTTGGCTCAATTAGTTTTGGTTATGTTTGGTTTAGACCGGTTTGCTTTTATGTTGTTTGGCTCCGATTACAGTTATTTTGATTTGTTTGAAAGTTTTCAAATTCCATCTTTTTCCTTAAACCCTAATCATTACCCACTCAGTCGCTACTCTATTTGAGTGTGTCATCGTAGAGGGCGATTGATCCGTTGTTTTACGAATTTGGGTATCAATTTGAGTTTCTAGGTTTCTACTTTTGTTTCCGTGCTCTCACAATTCGATTGCGATACCCATTAATGGTCGAGCAAGTAGAGAAGCGATTCACTTGGAGATTGAATAAATTCTCCACTTTGGAAGACGAGTCTTACTACTCTCGCCCCTTCGTCTTCGCTGGCTGGAACTGGTATTGAGGGGAAAGATAACAATTTTACAACAAATTTTGGATTTTGGGAATTGAATTTTGGTGGGGTTGTGTTTGCAGGCATATAATAGCTTATCCCAAGTACAAGGGACACTTGTCTTTGTATATAGGTCTTGTAAATCCTGAATCTTTGCCATCAGGATGGAGAAGACAAGTCAAGTTTCGCCTCACTCTTGTCAACAAGATTTTCAGAGATGATTCCAAAGTATTAGGTAAATCAATTCACTCTCTTTTTGTTTTCTTACAAGTCATGTGGTGCTCTTTTATGGTTAGGATCCCTTACTGAGATCACATTTTCACCTTTTCTATGTATGTGGACATGACAGATGCGCAAAACTGGTTCGATGCAAGAAACGACGATTGGGGTTTTCCCAAATTCTTGCCTCGTTCCAAGCTTCGTTCTAGAGATGATGGATTTTTGGTTGGTGACAAACTCATTATTGTCGCTCAACTACACGTTTTCCCACTAGTTATTGAACCAATGGAAACTGTCAAGATTATTGAACCTCTGAGAAACAAATTAGGAAATCAAGCTTCTTATGCATCTGTTAACAGATCTCAGGGAGACTCTTCGTTTCAAGTCGTGCATAAAACTGAGAATGATGTATCTCAAGAGGATGTAGATTGTGATGTCTCTAGAAAGAATCCATGTGTCGATACATCTCAAGAGGTTTTGGATGATGATGACGCATCTGAACAGGGTTCTGATGATAATGATGGTGAGGGCTCAGATGATGATGATGCATCTCAAGAGGGTTCGGATGATGATGAAGCATCCTAAGAGGGTCCAGATGATGATGATGCTTCTGCAGAGGGTCCAGATGATGATGATGCCTCTGCAGAGGGTCCAGACGATGATGATGCCTCATCTCTTGTTTCTGATGATGGAGGTATGGACAATGTGGCATCTGAGACTGAGGTTTCCAATGTGGATAATGATGATGCACCTAAGAGGGATTCCCATGATGATACATTTGAAGATGATCAGGGCGATGACAATGCTTCATCTCTTGTTTCGAGAGATAGTGATACTCTAAACACATTGAAGTCCATGGAGGATGTCGATCTGACAGTAGAAAATGGTGATAAAGGATGTACCAATGTGGCATCTGTTACTGAGGCTTCCAATGATTTTCTCAAGGAGATTCAACAATTAAAGGAAACCCTGGATGTTAATGGTTTTCAGGTTTTTTCTTCACAGGTAAGAATGGAATCCATCTTCTTATGTTGTTTAGAAAGATCTGGCCTGAAATTGGAATGGGACCTCTGTTCTATACCCAACCAGAATGGTGAATATTTCGTCTGGTTTTGATCCCACAATCTTGTTCCAATATAGTTTATGTTGTTCTTGTTGGCAGGCAGATAAGGTGAGCCATATCTTCGGAAGACACCCTGATATAGCATTAGCTTTTCGACCTAAGAATCAACAGATTAGAAAAGCTTACATGAATGAACTTCTTAGCCTCATCGAGATGCTGTGCCAGTCACCAGAGAAGCTCTCCGAGGATAACCTGAGGAATGCTGATGAGACGCTTGCTGATCTTATTGATGTCGGCTTTAAATTGGATTGGCTCAAGACAAAGCTGTATGAGATCTCTGAAAAGAAGAAGATGGAGCAGGGTAGTGGGGCCCGGCTACAAGCTATGGAGGAACATTTGCAAAAGCTGAAGCTGATGTTCTCAGATCTTGAAACTCAGCTGCAGAAGGAAAGGGCAGAGGCTTTGGCCGTGAGAGCTCCTCTCTCGTTCAAGGATGTTGTTAGCTGATTTTCAAAGATTCTTGTAGATGAATCCTTGTCTTTTTTTAGTCTCGAAACATCGTCTTTTGACAAGTCGGACTGTCACAGACTCACAGGTAGTGAGGGTAACCTGAAAAGTACATTTTGAAAACTTTATGAATAGAATTACGTTGTTGTACCCTGATACGAATCTTTCTCCTTAGTGATATAGGAAAATATTTAGGATTCTATTTTCTTATCTTCTTTTCCCATAGGGTTTTACTTTTTTTTTTTACGTTTTATTATAACTTAGGATTAGGTTTCGTTTGTGAGACTCATCCAAGTTAGGAAAAGCTTAGGAGGTTTCAAGAGAGAACTAGGTTCTCTTGGGAGTTTTTACTCTGTTACGTTATTGTTTCTGTTTTATATTATCTTGATTCTTAATAAAAAGGTTTTGGTTTTGAATTCTATTCTATCTCTAACACACCCTTTCCGTCGATGGATAACTTCGTCTGGTTGATAAATAATTTCGCTTCTTTTCACACTAAGAACTATTATTCTGATCCATTTCTGATTGCTAGAAGTAGATGGTAAAAACTAAACTCTGTTTTTTTTTTTTTTTTTTTTTTTGTATATGTTTGTGTCCATTTAGGTTGCGCTGATTAATTTTTGTTTTCTTTGCTTTAATCTGCAGACGTCTTCTTGCCTCACCCAAGGAAAATAACCTTGAGTTCTTCTATCTGTTTCTGGGCGCTGTTGATCGTCAATCGTTGCCTTGTAGATGGAGGAGACATGTAAAACTTTGCTTGAATATAATAAATAGCCTATCTATAAAACTCTCCGTAGTGACAGGTGATTCTATCTACAGTCTTATTTTGTGAATTTCTTCATTGTGGGACTTGTGCTGCTGCAAGATTCTATTTATACATTTTAAGCTTGTATGTTGCTCTAGAATGTTTGATTTGAGTGACTGGTTTGGATTAGTTTTAAAATTTCTTGCCAAGCTGTGAACTTTGATGTTTTCATTCCCAGTAGTATACTTAATGTGATGCTTCACAGGTAATAAACCCTTTTTTTTGAAAACTGGACTTGTTATTATGGTCTGTTTTCAAGACAACATCTGAAGAGTTGCGACCAATAGAGTGGCCCGAGGATTCTCTTAGAATTTATTAATCCGTAATTATGGCAAAGTATCAACCAAGTCACAGTTAAATGAAGCCTGTTCGCATTCTTGCTCGTTATTATAAGATGCCTGAAATTTCTTCAGAACAGGATGCTTCCTCCTTACAAAAACAGAACACCTTGCCGACTCTGTAAGTATATGTAGCAACTTTGTCTCCATTCCTTTTCTGCAACACTTAGGGTTACTGAAGTAGGCATTGATTCTCCTCTGGTTTATCTTCTTTGTTCACTTGCCCTTTGATTCTCAGGTTTAGTTCAACAAATTTTTTTATCTTGTTTGGTCGTTATAATTCCTTAACAAGTGATGCATTATATTTATCTCTTTTACCTGTCTTTATCTGATCATGATAACTAGTTATATTTTCCTAAAGCTAGTACTGATCCTCTTCTCCTGCAGTTTGAGCTCCTGCGACTCCTATTGTACCGATGGACTGGAATGTTTTTTGTGAATATGACGACAATTTGGATGATGACAGTTTGGCTCTTGACTATTACAGTGATGACTATCCGTATGATGGCTATTCATATGAAGGGGATTTTGATTATGATTATACTTATGCAGAAGAAATAAGCTATTGCGATGCATATGAAGAAGAGTTGGATCATAACTATGCATTTGCAGAGAACTCGAGTGATTGCTATGCATCTATAGAGGATTGGGGTCATGATGTTACTGATTCAGATGATCCGAATGATAGCGATGCTTGTGAAGAGGATTGGGATGTTACTGATTCGGAGGACTCAAATGATAGCGATGCACATGAAGAGGATTGGGATGTTACTGATTCGGAGGACTCAAATGATAGCGATGCACATGAAGAGGATTGGGATGTTACTGATTCGGAGGACTCAAATGATAGCGATGCATATGAAGAGGATTGGGATCATGATGATATCTGTTTGGAGGACCCGAGTGCTAGCTATGCATATGATGAGGATTGGGATCATGATGATATCTATTTGGAGGACCCGAGTGATTGCTATGCATATGAAGAGGATTGGGATAATGATGATTTCTGGGACTATGACTAGAGGTTGCATGAGGAACTTCGCAACAAATGAAGGAAAAGGTTGTGAAGATGAAGGCATTAAAAATGTTAAGTTCTTTATGTATTTGATTTCTGAGACTATGTCTCTATGACTATGTTCCTTTCAGTGTTTTTTTCTCTCTCTGCAACCGCGAAGGTGGTTGACACTCACACTAAGTAAGTACAGTCTCTGCTTATTCTTCTTCATACTCTTCTTGGAGTTGAACTTTGAAAAATTATCCAATAATGAGATGATGAGAGTTTACGATGAAACAAGTAATAATTACACTCATAAGAATAATGTTTATGACACAAATCTTCATAATATCATTAACAAAGATTTTCGATATACTTATGATATATTCTGAATCAATCTAAATCTTTATATTTCCCACTCTTTAATTAAAACTAATAATTCTAAAATCCTAATATTCATTTTGTTATCATGGTCGAGATTGTTGTTTGATTTTCCATTTCAAAGATTTTGGGTGTGGCCACTCGGGTTCTAGGGTTTATCTTTTCTTCATGTTCTGTTTTGACTGCAGAGGAATATTCATCAAGTACCAATGGGGAAACCATATACTAAGAAGATCACTTGGGTGATAAAGAATTTCTCCTCTTTGCAATCCAAAGAAATCTATTCTGATCATTTTGTTGTCAATGGCTGCAAATGGTAAGAAGATTTAGGTTTAGGGAACATTCATCTTCGTTTTGCTGATTATATTATTTTGTGTGTTCCTGAAGGTGTCTTAGTGCCTATCCCAAGGGAAATAAGGTTGATACTCACTTGTCTCTGTTTCTGGAAGTTGCCAATCATGGATTATTGCCTTCTGGATGGAGAAGACACGCACGTTATCTCCTAACTATACTAAATCAACGTTCTGAAAAAAGCTACCAAATGAAGGGTGAATATTTATTCTCATTTTGCTTTGCAAGAGTACTATCTCTTATTCAACTTTAATGACAGTATCATAAACACAAAATAAATAGTTATTCATAGGAGCACAGTTCTTTTAATGCTTTATTAGATGTAAATGAATTGATTATATCAGTTGTGTTTTGTGACTTTTGCAGAAGCACAACAATGGTTTGATGACAAGTCTACCAACTGGGGTCGTCGATCCATGTTTCCCCTGAAACAGATCCATGCCAAAGATAGTGGGTTTTTGGTAAATGGAGAACTCAAAATTGTTGCGGAGATAGAGGTTCTTCAAGTTATTGGCAAATTAGATGTAACAGAGGAAACTTCAACAATAGTGGAAACCATGGATGTTAATGGGTTTCAACTTCTTCCTTCACAGGTAAAAAGTTAAGAATGTTATAGACTTTGGGTGTAGATAGTTAAGGCCACGAGAGACAACATGATGTGTTCTATAATACTAGTGCTTTTGAGGTGTCTCTGAATATGGATTCTACTATATACTTCTTTTTTTTCATTTGCAGGCAAAATCTGTGAGCCGTATGTTTGAAAGACACTCAGAGATTGCATCTGGATTCCGTCCAAAGAACCCAAGTCTTAGGACAGGTTACATGAGTTTGCTACTCTGTCTGATTGAGACTGTATGCCAGTCACCTCAAGAATTCTCCAAAGATGATCTATATGATGCATATGCTGCACTTGAATCCATGACATGTGCAGGGTTTAAGTTGGATTGGTTGGAGAAGAAACTTTATGAGGTGTCAAAAAAGAAGGAGAATGAGGAAGCTAGTGAGACTCAGCTACAAGAAATGGAAGAAAAGTTGAAGGACATGAAGCAAAAGTGTTCAGTAATGGAAGCTCTTGTGGAGAAAAAGAAGGCAAAGGTTTCTGCTGCAAAAGCTCCTCTCTCATTTGATGATGTTGTTTAATGTTCTTGTCTTCTTATGGCACCTGGAGATTGGTTCTGCTTGGTGTACTGGTCTGTTAGTTTGTATTGGTTTCATATTGGAAATCCTCTTAAAACTTATGGAAGAGATAATAGAAACTCATGTCTTGGACATTTCCACAATGTTGTCAAGAGGAATCTCTAGGTTTCTGTAAAAGATTAAATGTCCCAAGGCGAGTCACCACCAAAACAAGTGGCTCGACTAGACTCACATCCAAATAGACAATTAGACAGAGAGTGGAACTCGAAGAGTCGTGGCCAAACGAGTGGCTCAAGGTAGGCATCTTTAATATCCATCTGTCTAACCATTTATTAAATTATAATTATGCAGAGCATCAAGTTACGAGGAGCCAAGGCTGTTTATTCGAGATGCATACGTTTTCTAGGTAAGTCTAATCTATTGTAGGAAGAAGTCTTCTAAAAAAAAAAACACTTCAAATCCTCTCCTCTCTGTCTCAGTTCCTTTTTCTTTAACTAGGAATTTATCCTCTTGTTCATTATCTTCATGCTCCTGGAGATTTTGAAGAACACAGAGTATTAATCAACCTCTGCTCATCACTGTACAGTGTCTTTATCTCTCTATGTACGTGTCTCTGAAGGGTCACAATTGTTGTTTAAGTGTGGCTTGAATTTAGTGACAGTTTTTTTTTCCTTTTGATAAGGTTGAATTTTGTGACAGTTATGAGTCCATAATGGAATTTTAGGTTTTGGTTAGATTTTTTTAACTCGAGTGTGTGTTTTCACTGGTTATATGTTTGTGAATTTGGGGTGTGTGACATTCTTTCAAATGTTTTTTTTTGTGTGTTTGCTATGGTAGTTTGGTTGCAAGGGGTAATCAATGGGAAACCAAGTTGACAAGAAGTTCACTTGGGTGATTAAAAATTTCTCTGCTTTGGAAACTGAGAAAAAAATCTATTCTGATCAGTTTGTGGTTGGTGGCTGCAAGTGGTAAGATGATAAACTTGTCTTCTGCTATTTTCTGTCTAATTTACGTTTGCCACACTTGTGATTTTTAAGTTCACGTTTTCTTCCTCCAGGCGTCTTTATGTCTATCCCAAGGGAAGGGCTGTTGAGTGCTTGTCTCTGTTCCTAGAAGTCGCTGATTATGGATCGTTGCCTTTTGGATGGAGAAGACACGCACATTTACGCCTATCTATAATAAATCAGAATTTGGAAATACTTTGGCTGGCCTTATTCTTCTTCCGGGAAGCAAAACAACATTTTCATCATCCTCTATATAGACAGTGATTGAAATACTTTGCTCAGATATAGATCCATAAAAAAAACAGAAAGATTTTTTGAATTGATCTTACGATCTTGAGGGTACGAGATATTCTTTAACCAAGATTGTGTGGATATTAAGGAAATTTCCAACTAACTACTGCAAAATTCTTAAGAATTGATGAATATTCATTCGAATTGTGTAATATTTTCCAAAGATTTCGAAAGATATCTGAATTCAATGAATTTTTTTCTCTGCTGTAAAATCATACTTGTAGGGGAGTGAAAGATTCCAATATAAGAGGGAGTTCTAAGCTAAACAAGGACATATTAGGATCATTTTTAGGAGGAACTGAATATCTTAATTATAATTTTATTCCTAATTTATTTATTCAGATATTGGACAATAAGAAGGATAGGTGAGTAATAGTTGCAAGTGACTTGGATTATTTAGCAAGGCACATGAAAAGTAACTCACATCAAGAATAAGAAAAGGAAATTCTTATCTAATAATGAAAGTTACGACTAAGAAAAGTAAATACGTTTCCTAGAAGGATTATGTTTCGCTTTAGTTATAAATATGTATTCAGTAACAATAACATCAGCTTTAAGCAAAACTTTACCCTAAGAGTTTATTTTTCTTCTTTTCTTGTGGGAGCAATTTAGTGTTCTTCGTTCTCTACCACAAATTCTAATTCAGACTCTGTTAGTGGACATAACTTCAAAACGCCCGAAAGATGAAAATCATCCGCAGGAATTTTGTTCGTAATGGACCGGGAAGCGTTAAGATGGTGCCAGAGGACACGGATGATCTCTGGTATATTTATAACCTGATTGCTCCGGGCGATAGTGTAGCGGCTATGACTTGCAGAAAGATTCTGAGAGAGTTACCTAACGGAGAAAGAGAGTCTGAACGTATCAGACTAAAGCTGAAAGTACAAGTCGAGGAGCTGGACTATGACAAAGACGATTTGCGCATACGTGGGAAGAATATCCTGGAGAACGAGCACGTCAAGATTGGTGCATACCATACTTTAGAGCTTGAGCTGAAACGACCTTTTGTATTAAGAAAGGAAATTTGGGACTCATTGGCTCTTGACACACTCAAGCAGGCCTCAGATCCTGCTGCGAGTGCTGACTTAGCTGTAGTTCTTATGCGAGAAGGACTGGCTCAAATCTTCCTTGTCGGCAAAAGTGTGACAAGTAGCGGTGCGCGAATAGAAACTTCAATTCCTTGGAAGCATGGACCTGCAGTTGCTGGTTACGAGTCTGCTTTGAAGAAGTTCTTTGACAATGTTGTTCAGGCTTTTGTGAAACACGTTGACTTCAGTGTGGTTCGCTGCGCAGTTATAGCAAGTCCAGGGTTTACAAAGGATCAGTTTCATAGCCACTTATTGTTGGAAGCAGAAAGAAAACAGTTGAGACCTATTATAGAGAACAAATCACGTATAATTATGGTGCACACAAGCTCTGGATATAAACATAGCCTAGGAGAGGTTCTACATGCTCCCGACGTGATGAATATGATCAAAGATACTAAAGCAGCAAAAGAGGTCAAAGCTCTCAAAGATTTCTTCAACATGTTTTCAAAAGATCCAGATCGAGCATGCTATGGACCAAAACATGTGGAAGTTGCTCATGAACAAATGGCAATCCAAACACTTCTCATTACAGATGAGCTATTCAGGAGTTCTGACGTAAAAACAAGGAAGAAGTATGTGGATTTTGTGGAGTCGGTGAAAGATTCAGGAGGAGAGGTTTATATATTTTCTTCGAGGCATGCTTCAGGAGAACAATTGGCACAGCTCACTGGAATTGCAGCTCTTCTTAGGTTTCCTTTACCAGATCTGGATGACATTGAGATGTAATAACGAATCTTCTTTAAATCTTATAGGTCTCATATTCACTTCTGCCATAAATTTAGAGTTTCTGGTTTTGTAACAAGAGATTTGTATTGCGTTAAAATAGTTTTAAAATTGAATAGTTATTTTCTTAATTAATTATTTTACCCAACTGATGAGTTATCCTACTTTATAATTTGTTTTCAAGAATAAAAGTGCCAATTTATATCTTCGTTGACTTAAAAATAATTTATATTTCCTAATTTGACTTTTTAAATAGTGTATGCGTTACTCTCGGAAAAACAAATCCCTGTTGTAATCTAATCTTAAATGGGTTTACATTAAAGAGATAATTGGGTGGATTTAAGTGGGCCCAAATTAAGATTCTTTACATATAAATTAGATTGTGTACCCTATCTGTTCTAGGTTTTTATTATCTTCATGTTAATCTTGGACTCTTGGTCAGAGTCAATGGAGAAGCAAGTTGAAAAAAAGTTCGTCTGGATGATAAAGAATCTTTCACCATTGAAACCTAAGCAGTGGTACTCTGATCCGTTCCTGATTGCTGGCAGCAGATGGTAAAATACTGAAACAAATTATTGTTCGAATGTTTTCGTCCAATTAAGTTCCATTGTGATTTGATATTTTTTCGCTTTCTTTATCTCTTTAGGCGTCTTCGTGCCTTACCCAAAGGAACCACCTTTGAGTTCTTCTATGAGTATCTGGTCGTTAGTAATTGTCAATCATTGACTACTACTTGGAGAAGACATGCCAAACTCCGCTTGACTATAGTAAATGGACTTAACGAAAAACGCTCCATTGTGACAGGTGATTAATTCGACTTAAAAACATTTTTTTGCAAAAAGCTTGTATGTTGCTATAAGATGTTTGATTTGAATGATTGATTTAAACTAGTTTATTGTGAAGCTGTGTGGCATTGATGTTTAACCACACCATGAGTTTAGATATTACAATGTTTCATTTGATTTATACGTACTCATCATCGGATGTAATGCTTTGTAATTGTGATGCTATATAGATGCAGAGCTCTACTTTAATGAGGAGTCTGCGACTTGTCCTTATCCAGCTGGATCACCACCTTCTTCAAAACTTCTTGCAAAAGATGGCGGGTTTCTCCTACACGGAGCACTAAAAATTGTTCTTGAGTTAGTCTCTCTTGAAGTTGTTGGCCCATCAGGTGCATCAAATAATTCTAAACCTCTGAGCATCATAGAGAAAAATGATGGTGCCAAGTCTAATGATCTACTCAACAATACTCAAGAACTCAAGGAAAGCATTGATGTCAATGGGTTTCAGGTTCTTCCATCACAGGTATGATAATACTTTAAGAATAGTGTAGCTCTAGTAAAGCTCAGTGCCTCTGTATTATTTTTTTAGAAAATCTGCTGATGTATAGTTTTGAGTACTTTAAGCTTTTAATTTTCTTTTCACTATCTCAGGTTGAATCTGTAAGGCGTATATTTGAAAAGATTCCAGATTTTGCATCAAAATGCCGTAAAAAGAATCGGCATCTGAAGTCGACATACATGAATGTCCTCATTGGAGTAATTGAAACGCTTTGCCATTCGCCGCAAGAGCTCTCTGATGATGATCTGAATGAAGCATCGTTTGCAGTGTCATACGTGGCAAGTGGGGGCTTTAAAGTGGATTGGTTGGAGAATAAGCTCAATGAAGTAAAGGAAAAGAAGAAGAAAGTGGAAACTGGTAAGGCTCGGCTGCATCAGTTGGAGGAAGAGTTGCAGAAATTCAACCAAAAATGCGTAGAGCTGAGAGCTATTATGGAGAAGGAAAATGCAGATGTGTCGGCCGCCATTGTTCCTCTCTCGATCGAAGATGTTCTTTGATCTAGTTATTTTGGTTGTGTCTTTTGGGTATGTCTAAATTTAAATGAAGACAAATACTTAAGGTCAGACGAATCTTCCAACTATGTTATAAACTCGCATTGATTACTATTACAAGTTTACAATCTTGAACCACATTCATAAAATAGGATTGCGAGGTATTCATTTCGACAGCAACCAGGATTGTGCGAATATTGGAAATCTCCAACAAACTGTTTCAAATATCTTAAGACTTGATGAATGTCCCCAACAAACTGTTTCAAATATTCAGTATTTTTTTTTGGTCATAACCATTGTTCATAAAATTTTTAGAGTTTTTTTTCTCCTTTTTTGCCAATTTTCAAAAAAAATTTAAAGATTTTCTTAAAAAAAAATTTGAAATAAAATATGTTTCATAATTTTCTGTGCATATATTTATTTTATCTCAAAAAATATATTTTGTTAAACTGATTTTTCTAAAAAATATTATTCAATTTTTTAAGGATATTTTAGTCAGAAAAATATCAATGAATAAAAAGGTATTTTTTAAATAATAAAACATAGATATGGTATTTTCCCAAATTTTTTATAAGGAAAATTGAGCCTATCTTCTCTATCCACAAATCAATTTTAATACAAATCTAAAAACTATTATCCAGAATCTAAAAGACATAATCTAAAAACCAATTAAAAACTTACAAATATTCATGACCAATATCTAGTGGACAGAAAAGAAAAGAAAATGAAAACTTGATTACGTGTCTTATAAATAGAGAAATAATATAATTAGCTCTTACGAAAGAAAAAAAAAATCACAAAGGAATAAGAGTGTTGGCATTCCTTATAAGCTGCAGAATCGACTTTGCCAAAGCTTCGATTCCATATCAAATTTTGGATTTCACTTTTGATTATGGTGCTCGAGATTGTTGGGTGTGAACCACTTGAATTCTAGGGTTTATTTTTTTTCTTTCAATATCCAAACAAAACATTCTAGGGTTTTTCTTTTCTTCATGTTATGCTAGTTTGATTGCAGAGATTGTTCATCAAAATCAATGGAAAAGCAACTTACTAAGAAGATCACTTGGGTGATTAAAAATTTCCCATCTGTGCTAAAGGAGAAAATTTATTCTGAGCAATTCATTGTCGGTGGATGTAAATGGTAGTGTTATCATCCATGTAAATTTAAGATGATATTTTCCACAGTGTTGCTGATTCTTTAATTCATGTTTCTTGTAGGCGTCTTTTTGTCTACCCCAAAGGAAATAACACTGATTACTTGTTTATGTTTCTGGAAGTTGCTGACTATGAATCATTGTCACCTGGCTGGAGAAGACACACCCGATATCTCCTAAATATAGTCAAACAAAATTCGGTAAAACGTTCCAAACATAATGGTGATTATTTCTTCCCACTGCTCTTGTCTCCAAATAATTTTCAATGACAGTATCATAGACCCAACATAATCTGCTAGACATTCACTTTTTTTTTTATAATTAGGACAAAGCATAGTTCACATGTTAAGAATCTTTTAGTCTGTTTGTTTTGCGACTTTTATAATGATGTCGTCTAAGTCTAAGACTTGTTTTGGACTGCAGTTGTATGTTGCTCAAAAGTTTTTGTGTTGGGGGGTTTTAGATTAGTTTAAAATTTGTTGCCAAGTTGTGAGCATTGTAGTTCATGTAGTACTTTATTCGATGTAACTTAACTGATTACATAAATTCTGATTGTGATTTTACAGAGGCACAAAAGTGGTTTGATGTAGATTCTCCCCATTGGGGTCGTCTTTCCATGTTTTCCCTAAATGAAATTCATGCCAAAGGTAGTGGATTTTTGGTTAATGGAGAACTCAAAATTGTTGCCGAGATAGAGGTTCTTGAAGTTATTGGCAAATTAGATGTACCGGAAGAAATCTCAACGATAGTGGAAACCATGGATTTTAATGGCTTTCAAATTCTTCCTTCACAGGTAAGAAATCGAGAATCCTACGAGCTTTTAATGTAGAAATTTCAGCAATGAGATGCAAGATTTATGTGTTCAATAATATTTATGGGTGCATTTGTGTTGTCTCCAGAAACTGCTTATTGAGTATGGGTTATATGTACTTTCTCTCAGGTGGAATTTGTGAGCCATATGTTTGAAAGACACCCAGAGATTGCATCTGAACTCCAATTAAAGAACCCAAATCTAAGGGCAGGTTACATGAGTTTGCTACTCGGTCTGATTGAGACTTTGCGCCAGGCGCCTCACGAGCTTTCCAAAGCTGATCTAGCCGAGGCATATGCTACACTTAAATCCATGACTCATGTTGGATTTCAGTTGGATTGGTTGGAGAAGAAACTTGTTGAGATGTCGAAAATGAAGGAGAAACAGGAGGCTGGTGAAACTCGGATGCAACAAATCGAAGAAGAGTTGCAAGACTTGAAGCACAAGTGCTCAGACCTGGAAGCTCAGCTGGAGAGGGAGAAAGCGGAGGTTTTGGCTGCTAAAGCTCCTTTCTCATTCGATGTTCTTGACTTTTAGGCATTTGGAGTTTTTTCTTATGCTTGGTGTTTTGGTATGCTTCTTTGCAGTCTTGGTTCTGTGACTGTTGTTTGGATAAATAACTTTTTTAACAGCTGATGCGTGATATCACCTTTTAATGCTTTGCAGTCTTTTTTCAGTAAAAAATATTTCTCCGGGTTAAATTGTTTCTTTTTTCTTGTTAAAAGCTGAGTTATACTGTTAAGATCGAAAAACAAGTGATCACAGGCGACGCAATTATTACAAATAAATTGATAAAATAAAGAAGAAGAGGGAGAAAGAGTCTGAAGAATCTGGCCCAAAGATAAAAATAATCTCTTCGAAGATGGAAAGGAGGAGAAAGAATAATTGAGCAAATGCGTGTGCTCCAAGTAAACCTAGGAGTTATCCCTCGTGTACGTAATATAAACGATTAACATGTTCTTAAATTCTTAGGGTAGCATTCGAACTTTTAAAGGCTTCGATTCCATATGCATATATATTGGAATCTTAGTTTTGATCTTGTAAGTGCTGCTTGAGGTTGTTATTTGATTCTTAACTTGGATTCTAGGGGTTTAATTTCTTCTCTTTCATGTTCTGCCTAGCTAGTTTTTTCTTTGTTTCTTTTTCCATGTTTTGCTAGTTTGTTTGCAGAGGAATCTTCAGTCAAGATCAATGGAGAAGCAATTTGATAAGAATGTCACTTGGACGATTAAAAATTTCACCTCTTTGCCATCTAACATGATTGAATCAGATCATTTCGTAGTCAGTGGATGCAAATGGAAAGAACTAGTCTAATGCTTTCGTCCATTTTGGGTTTGTATATGATATTGTGCTTTTGTAATCTTTGGTTTTTGATTGCAGGCGTCTACTGGCCTATCCCAAGGGATGTAATAATGATAATTCTTTGGCCTTGTATCTGTGTGTTGTTGATCCTACTTCTTTGCCTTATGGATGGAGAAGACCAGCTAAATTTCGTCTAACTTTATTAAACCAATTTTCACATAAACTCTCCCAGTCAAAACTAACAGGTAATTACTCCTTCCCACTGGTCAAGAGTCAGGGATGTTTGTGTTTGGTGGTTCAAAATTAGTTTTAAAGATTTGTGCCAAGTTGTGAGCATTGTTGTTAAATGTGCTTTATTCGATGTAAATGCACTGATGAGATGAATTTGTTTTCGTGATTTTACAGAACTAGATCACTGGTTTGATGTGACAACTTCCAGTTGGGGTCTTCCATTGATGTGTCCCCTGAATGAAATCCATGCTAAAGATAGCCGATTTCTAGTAAATGGGGAACTCAAAATTGTTGCCGAGCTAGATGTTCTTGAAACTATTGGAAAATTAGATGTAACAGAGGAAGCTTCAACAATAATGGAAACCAGGAATGTTAATGGGTTTCAACTTCTTCTTTCCCAGGTAAGATAGAAAGAATAGGTACAGACTTTGTGTGTAAAAGTTTCAGCCATGAGAGATAACATGATGCTATAATATGGTGCTTTTGTGGTGATCTTTGAAAACTGCTCTTTGATTATCCATTCTATACTTTATTCACCCTTTTTTTTTAAATCACAGGCAAAATCTGTGAGCCGTATGTTTGAAAGACATCCAGAGATTGCATCTGATTTCCGTCCAAAGAACCCAAATCTTAGGACAGGTTACATGGGTTTGCTACTCAGTTTGATTGAGACTATTTGCCAGTTACCTCAGGAAATTTCCAAGGATGACCTGTTTGATGCTTATGCTGCACTAGGATCCATGAGAGATGCTGGATTTAAGTTGGATTGGTTGGAGAAGAAGCTCGAGGAAATAAAGGCAAATAAGATAAAACTGGACACTGGTAAGGTGAATAGTTGCAGAAACTCAATAAGAAATGCTTAGACCTGAATGCTCGATCTTCCAGTAATTTATTACTGGTAAGTTTCTTCGATGACAAAGTAATTGCTTTCTATCTGAACAGAGTGTGTTAGAGTAAGACTTGGTTATTAATTCAAAATTGTTTTCTGATTCTGAATTGAAAATAATTTAGATTATAATTCAAAATCTATTCACCGCTACATTGCCTTTTTTTTTTTTTTGGTGACACATAATTTATAGAGAATCAATATATTACTATTCTTCTTATAAATAAGGAAAATGCACAACAACAACAACAAAAAAGGAAAACTTGGTTAGGTTATAATTATATCAAGATGGAAAAAAAAGGAAAACTTGTTTACTTTTCTTATAAAGGAATCAATGTAATTAGTAGTTTTTCTTCTAAACAAAAACATTCTAGGGTATTTCTTTTCTTCATGTTCTGCTAGTTTGATTGCAGAGTAATCTTCATCAAAATCAATGGGGAAGCAACTTGCTAAGAAGATCACTTGGGTGATTAAAAATTTCCCATCTGTGCAACTGGAGAAAAATTATTCTGATCAATTCATCATCGGAGGATGCAGATGGTAAGATTTTCAAGTGTTTTCATCCATGTAAATTTAAGATGATATCTTCCAAAGTGTTGATGATTGTTTTTTATTCATGTTTCTTGTAGGCGTCTTTTTGTCTATCCCAAGGGAAATAATGCTAATTATTTGTTTCTGTATCTGGAAGTTGCTGATTATGAATCATTGTCACCTGGATGGAGAAGAAACGTCCGATATCTCCTAAATATAGTAAATCAAAATTCGGTACAACGTTCCAAACATAGTGGTGATTATTTCTTCTCACTGCTCTTGTCTCCAAATAATTTTCAATGACAATATCATATATAAACCTAACATAATGAGCTAGACATTCACTTTTTATTATTAGGACAAAGCATAGTTCACATGTTAAAAATCTTTTAATCGTGGATCTTGTTTCTTGTGTGTCTTTGTGACTTTTATAATGATGTCGTCTAAGTCTAAGACTTGTTTTGGACTGCAGTTGTATGTTGCTCAAATGTGTGTATGTTGGGGTTTTTATATTAGTTTAAAAGCTTTTTTGCCAAGTTGTGAGAACTGTAGTTCATATAGTATTTTATTCGATGTAAATTTACTGATTACATAAATTCTCATTGTGATTTTACAGAGGCACAAAAGTGGTTTGATGTAGATTCTCCCCGCTGGGGTTGTCTTTCTATGTTTTCTCTCAATGAAATTCATACCAAAGATAGCGGATTTTTGGTAAATGGAGAAATCAAAATTGTTGCCGAGATAGAGGTTCTTGAAGTTATTGGCAACTTAGATGTATCGGAAGAAACCTCAACGATAATGGAAACCATGGATTTAAATGGCTTTCAACTTCTTCCTTCACAGGTAAGAAATCGAGAATGCTACGAGTTTTAAGTGTAGAAATTTCAGTAATGAGAGACAAGACGATGTGTTCAAAATATTTATGGTGCATTGGTGTTGTCTCCAAAAACTGCTCTCTGATATGGTTATATATACTTTATTTCAGGTGGAATATGTGAGCAATATGTTTGAAAGACACCCAGAGATTTTATTTGAATTCCCTTTAAAGAACCCAAATTTAAGGACAGGTTACATGAGTTTGCTACTCAGTCTGATTGAGACTTTGCGCCAGGCGCCTCACGAGCTTTCCAAAGCTGATCTAGCCGAGGCATATGCTACACTTAAATCCATGACTCATGTTGGATTTCAGTTGGATTGGTTGGAGAAGAAACTTGTTGAGATGTCGAAAATGAAGGAGAAACAGGAGGCTGGTGAAACTCGGATGCAACAAATCGAAGTAGAGTTGCAAGACTTGAAGCACAAGTGCTCAG
Organism: Barbarea vulgaris; assembly: GCA_963667165.1. Taxonomy (NCBI): domain Eukaryota; kingdom Viridiplantae; phylum Streptophyta; class Magnoliopsida; order Brassicales; family Brassicaceae; genus Barbarea; species Barbarea vulgaris. The sequence continues at coordinate 31,380,301 of OY763888.1, read as the reverse complement.
ACCTGGAAGCTCAGCTGGAGAGGGAGAAAGCAGAGGTTTTGGCTGTAAAAGCTCCTCTTTCATTCAATAAATTTAATATTCTTGACTTCTTAGGTACTTGGGGTTTTCCTGTTTTGGTATGTTTATTTGCAGTCTTTAGTTCTTTGATGTTATTTAGATAAAGAAGGGCACCAGTGATTTTAGGTGAAGCTCAATTTTTTAACATAATCTTTCTACTTTAGCTTTCCTTGTTTCAGTTTTGGTAGATACATATTTTAATTTTTTTTCTCTTTTAGTGCTTACTTATGAATCAAGCATCAAATGCGTGTTAGGGTTTTGCCTTGTCTTTTTAAATTATTCTTTAAGCATTATTAATTATTAAATATATATTACATCTCAACCTCTCCTACCATGTCTGATGTGGAAGATGAAAAATTGATATGAGAAACAACTAGACTAGAAGACAATAAGACAATTGATGACTTGAGTACTTAGTCACCATGCACCTGAACATATTAAATTGTTTTTGTAATATGAAAACAGAATAACAAGAAAAACAGACTTCAAATTTAAATTGTTTTTCCTACATACGGTTTTAGTCATACCAGGTGAATCGTGATGCTTGGGGAAACTATTGATCATTTATATGTACATATTAGCTTGCATCCACTAATAGTTACTCAAAAGCTTCCAATTTATGTTCCCTAAGCGATATAAAAGCGATTCACTTTCAGAACGATTTGCCTTCCTGTCGCTCTCCTTGCTTGATGTTTTAGGGTAAGAGTTCAGAGTCCCAAGGGTAATTAATCACTAAACCATTTTTACCTTAAGACAAACCCTTTCATTTTCTCTTTTATCTAAGTTAAAATATCACTTGCAGAGTGTCTGTACCTTTTTTTTCTGATCTAGGGTTGAGCTCTCTTCATCGCATCAATGGAAAAGCAAGTTGGAAAGAAGTTCGTGTGGGTGATAAAAGATTTCTCGCCTTCGCAACATAAAGAACTTTGTTCTGAAGCATTTGTGGTCGGTAGCTGTCGATGGTAAAAAAGTTAAAAAGTGTTTTTTTTTTTCTTTTGTCTCTGTCCATTTATGTGGCAGTGATTTTATTTATTTTGTGTGTTCTTGCAGGTGTCTTTGTGCCAATACAACGAAGAATGGTTACTTATCTCTGTCTCTGAGCATTATTGATTTTTCTTCAATACAATGTAGATTGAAAAGACGTGTGAAACTTCGCGTACGTGTAGTCAATCATATTTCAGAAAAGCTCTCCGGATGGACAGGTGATCTAAGAGTTTTTACCACCAAATCATGAAAATGTCAAATGTTCATTTCTGTCCCATCTTATTACTCAGACTATCAATGATCATATATTGTATGATTCCTTTTTGTCGTTGATAAACAGGTTTTTACACCGTCTTAAGGCTATCAAATAAACCTATCGTGCATAGCACTTTAGGATCGAATCCACAAGGACTAAAGATTACACACCAAAGATGCGAGATACGAACTAATCTAGAGCAAATAAAGAATTGGTTTTCTAAACTAAGAACTAAAAGAAAAGCAATGAACTCCAAATCGAAGAAAGGAAAAATAAGAGAAAGCATTGGATCATGGGCTCTACTATCCTAAGAGTGAATCAAACAGAGATGCATTAGATCGAATATTCATTATCCTAGAACATGGAACACAAGCATTAGATTAATCCACTCTCGTGGTAATAACCCTTTCATCAATCATCAACCGTCATAGACTCTCGTCCGCGATCCAATGACCAATGAACATTAATCGCAAGCCCAATTGTTCACTAATCACCCTAAACATCAACTCTCGTTGGCTAGGATATGAAAAGCTCAAGAAAGGTTTAGGATCAAGCATTCAGAAATTCCTTTTGAGATATGAATGCCTAGGATCTAGAAATTGAACAAACAAACCTAGCCTAGCACTAACACCGCTTACTCGAATCACACCCCTAAAGGTATGGGATGTGACCAAAAATCCTAAGGTGTAATTCTAGCTCGGTTGTCACTCCGACTAGAACTACCTACTCTAAGATGCAACACTAGAGATCGGTTAATCATTGAAAATCTAGCATTAAGAACAAACCTAAGTGAAGGAACTAACAAATAACAACCCAAACAATCATCAACTAACCATCAATTCATCCTAATCTAGCAAATCCCATGATCCAACTAAAAACCTAACACAAGAACACTAAGAACATGCTAAGAACATCAAGAACACAAACCCAGAAAATAAAAGTCAACTCATAAAAATAACACAAATCAAAAATCTAAACCGATCAAATGAAAGAAGATAAAGAAACAAGACATAATATATATATAGATTGAAGAAATCTTTATTAGAGTTGGATTAAAAATGAAGAGCAATTCAAGAACACCAAGAGGTGTTCTTGAACTCTCTCAACTCTCAAAAATGAAAAAAACTCGTCCTGACATTATTGGTGATTGGTATTTATACAAAGGGGAGAGTTAGAGTAGGTAAAAAGGTAAAGTGAGTCGGCCGGTGGTGTGGCGGTGGTGTTCTGGCGATGGGGTACCGCCATGGCATCCTGGCGGTCCATTTGTGGCGGCCAAATGGCCGCTAGGATCATCCCCTGAGAGCTGAGTCTCCATTTTTGTCTTGGCGGTCCTGCGATAGCGGTCTGGGGTGCGGGGGCCATATATCCTTAACCGTTTACCCAAATCAATCGGGATCACTTCCATTCGAAAGCTAACTCAATTTCCTACAACTTTCATGAAGGGAGCTGGAGCTAAATCGTACGGTAAAGGCTTCCTAGGAGACGATCTTTCAGACCCTTTGGTTTATGGCGGAGGGGGGGGGTCGCTACGGCGTCTCTGGCGGGCCTTTGGTGGCGGTGGGGTACCGCCAGGATGATTATGGCGGGCCATTCTTGGCGAGGGGGTACCGCCAGGATTGGAATGCGAAGTGTAGCGGTAGTGTTGTGGCGAGGGGGTACCGCCAGGATCTCTGAAAGTTCCCGAAACTCGACTCTAGCTTCCTTTGATCCTCTCGAGCCTCCTCCGTCATGTTCCAAGTCTCACGATCACCTAAAAAGGACTCAAAATGTATGCAAAATGCTATATATGGAACTATATGTTTCTAGAATGCGACAAACGCGAATGCAAGACTAAATGCATATTTATAGTAGTATAGTATGTGAATTGTCGAAGAAAACGAATAAAAATCAATGTACAAATGATGTAAAATGCGTAGACATCAGTCGTTACCCGATATTCTATCTAGACTCGAGTTATATGTTTCCCAAGGGTATACTATACTGTATATATTTGTTTTAAAGTTTCTTTCCAAAATGTGAAAAAATGATGTTCCAGGTCTAGGAGAATATATATATATATATATATATAATGTTTTATTCAATCTTTACGTTTGTATTGGAAACTAATGTGTCTGGAGATGTTACAGAATCAGAGCTCTGTTTTGATGAGATGGCGCTTTTACCGGATTTTCATGTCAAACTAGATCTTTCCAAACTTCATGCCAAAGAAAGTGGATTTGTGCTAAATGGATATCTCACTATTGTTGCTGAGATAGATGCTCTTGAAGTTACAGGCCTGAAGAATTCTAATGATTTTTTAACTGAGAAGATTCGACAACAGACAGAAATTAAGGATGTCAATGAGTTTAAGCTTCCTCCGTCACAGGTAAGAAGCTTAAGATTAGTGATCAACTGTGTTTTAGTTTTAAATTATCTCAACCCTAATTCAAGAAGTGGTTCATGTATTCTTCATGAGAGAACTTTTTGTTTATTTTGCAGAGAAGATGTGTTTCTTATGTTTTTCAAAGTAAATAAGTAATTATTGAAGTATTAGAAACACTTAAACTACAGAGTTGAAAAGAAAATTGTGTACATAAACCCTTCAGGTTTTTGATTTGTATGTGATGGTATCTATTCAGGTGTACTATGGTCTGGGGTTCATAGATCTTTCTGTTTTTTACTTGAAGGTAGAATTTGTGAAGCGTATATTTGAAATGCACCCAGACATTGCATCAGAAGTTCGTCCAAGGAGTCAGCATATGAGGACAATGTACATGAATGTCCTCCTCGGACTAATTGAGACGCTTTGCCAGCCAACTCAGGAGCTCTCTGATGAAGATTTGTATGAAGCATCCGATGCATTGTCATATGTAGCAAATGCTGGCTATAAATTGGATTGGTTAGAGAAGAAGCTGAGTGAAGTTTGTGTAAAGAAGAACAAAGTGAGCACTGCTGAGGCTCGGCTGCCAAAAATGGAGGAAGAGTTGGTTATCTTAGATAAGAAATGCTCAGACCTAAAAGCTCATTTGGAGAAGGAGAAGGCAGAGGTTGCTGCAGCCAAAATACCTCTCTCTTTCCATGATGTTGTTTGATGTTTCAGAAACATTGGAGTTTCTTTTTACTTCTGCATTCTTGTCTGCTCGTTTTTGTATTAGCTCAGTATTCAATTTATGAGGGGCCAAGGTTGTTCGCATTAGCACATTTGGTTCGATATGCAACACTGAGGTAAACCTCACTAATCCTCTGTTTTATCTTATACTTATTTTAATTAAATTTAAGCTAGTACTGATCTTCTCTTTTTCTTCACTCTACTCCTGAAACAGAGGGTTATATATGAACCAAGTATAGTTACATTGTGAATTTGTTGGTCTTCTCTAATCTCTCCTGATATGTTATTTCTATATTCCTTAAAAACAGGGTTACGTATGAATCAAGTATCAAAGAAGTTTTATGAAACGAATTTTCCTTTTTGATATTTCGGTTAATTATTTATTTATTTTTCAGCGTAAATACAAAACAAAAGATGATTCAATAAAAATAAAGATTAAAATTAATTAAATTGAAGAAAATGAAAAGAAAGAGAAGCAAATTGTAGGATAAAGAAGTAGCTGAGATCAGATGTTAAAAAAAAAAAAAAATAGCTGAGATGAGACTTGAGAGAGTCTGAAGAATCTGGCCAAGATGAGAAAGAGGCAGAAAAGAGAATCTGGTTGAGATGGAAAGGAGGAGAAAGAAGAATCGATCAGAGTTAAACCTAGGTCCCAAATATAGAATCCAGGGTGCGCATGATCTAAGTAAACCCTAGGAGGAGTGAAAGTGATTCGCATGCCTCGTAAACCTAATAAAAAGGATTCGAATGTAGTGAAGAAATGCTTTAGGGTGGCTATAAAGGCTTCGATTCCATATTCAAATTCTAATATTAGTTTTGGTTAAGCTATCTCGAGATTGTTGTTTGATTCTCCGATTCAAAAGTTTGTTCGGGTTCTAAGGTTTATCTTATTTTCATGTTTTTGAAGGTTTAATAGCTGAGGAATCTTCATCAAGTATCAATATCAATGGGAAAGCAATTTCGTAAGAAGATCACTTGGACGATTAAGAATTTCTCCTCTTTGCAACCGGAGAAAATTTATTCGGATCATTTCGTCGTCAGTGGCTGTAAATGGTAAGAAGATAACTTGTTTTATTATGTTTTCGTCCAATTTAGGATTTTACAGGATATTCTCGCTCGTTCTTGATGATTCTTCTATTCGGTGTTTCCCGCAGGCATCTTCTTGCCTATCCAAAAGGAAATACTGTTGATGATCACTTGTCTCTGTTTCTTGAAGTCGCCAATTATGGATCATTGCCAGCTGAATGGAGAAGACACGCAAAAGTTTATTTTACTTTGGTAAATCAAGGTTCGGAGAAACTCTCGCTACAAGCAGGTAAATTATGTATATACAGTATATGCTTCCTTTGAAAGAGCTCCTGTCTCCAAAATATTTTCAGAGATATATAAACACAAAATAATCAGTTAAGACGGTAACAATACTAGATAATCAAATAAGTTTCATCCCATCTTCTCATAATTTGGACAAAGGATAGTTGAAATGTTATGAACCTTTCAGTCATGGGCGAGTAAATCTCGTTTTGGACTGGAATTTTATGTTTTCCAAGGGTGTTTGTGGTTGGTAGTTTTAAAGTTTTGTGCCAATATCCAGAGTAGCTTAGTTCATATAATGTTTTATTAAATGTAAGAACTCTTTAAATGAAATCTGTTTTGTGAGTTTTACAGAAGTACAGTCTTGGTTTGATCAGAAGGCTCCCAACTGGGGTCGTAATTCCATGTTTCCCCATAATAAAATCCATGCAAAAGATAGCGGATTTCTAGTAAACGGGGAACTCAAAATTGTTGCTGAGGTAGATGTTCTTGAAGTGATTGGCAAATTAGATGTAACAGAGGAAATTTCAACAATATTAGAAACCATTGATGTTAATGGGTTTCAACTTCTTCCTTCACAGGTAAGAAAATAAGAGTTGCTACAAAATTTTGTAGTTAGAAATTTCAGCCATGAGAGACAACATAATTAATGGGTTTTATATTATGGTGCTTTTGCGGTGTCTCCGGACACTGCTCTCTGAATATGCATTCTACTTATCTGTCCCCATTTCAATTACAGGCAAAATCTGTGAGCCTTTTGTTTGAAAGACACTCAGAGATTGCATCTGAAGTCCGTCCAAAGAACCCAAATCTTAGGAATGGTTACATGAATTTGCTACTCGGTCTGATTGAGACTATGTGCCAGTCGCCTCAGGAGATCTCCAAGGAGGATCTGTTTGAAGCATATGCTGCACTTGGATCCATGACAAGTGCAGGGTTTAAGTTGGATTGGCTAGAGAAGAAACTTGATCAGGTATTAGAAAAGAAGGAGAAAGAGCAGGTTGGTGAGACTACGCTGCAAGCAATGGAGGAAGAATTGAAAGACTTGAAGCTAAAGTGTTCATACATTGAAGCTTTGGTGGAGAAAGAGAAAGGAGAGGTGTCGGCTACAACAGCCCCTCTCTCATTCGATGATATTGTTTAATGTTCTCAAGGCACTAGCTTGGAAATTTCTAAAATGTTGTAAATTTAAATCTCTAAATTGATCATAGAGTATAGAATCTCTAAGATATGAAAACCTATCAAAACTTGAGATATAATTAACAAATTCCTTTAGATGACTTGCATGTTGAAAGCGCTGACGTATGAATCAAGTAACAAAAGATACAGGTTTAGGGCTTTGCCTCTGTTTCTGTCCATTTTCCGCAATGCCTTGATGAACAAGTAATGTCTTTGAGAATGAAAATAGTTTGTCACACGAAGAGTCGCTACCAAACAAGCGGCTCAATTCGATAGATGCCATTTAATTAATATTCATCGCTATTTACCAACGTTAGTTGAGTCAAATTGTCTACATTTGCACATGTTATTAAGGATGCCTGCATTTGCTTAATTTGTATCAGTTGTTGAGAAGGTTAATCCTGAACTTTTTGATCCTCTGGTTTCTTCTCTTCTTCATCCTATACTAATTTCTTTTGCTGAGAGATTATCATCGTGTAAATGTTGAAGAAAGCAAAGCGTTATGTGCCTAGTGATAGTGATTCAGACAGTGTTTCGTCGTCGGATGCATCATCGGACGCATCGTCGGACGGACGATGGTGAAACAGTTGAAGTCAATGGGTTTCGTGTTCTCTCTTCACAAGTAAGAACAAAAATTAACCCTCTGTTCTCTAATAGAATATAATGAGAATAAAATGTGATCTTCTTTGTTTCTTAGGGTTCAATAAATAGAAGATAATTCGATTTGACCTTTTTGTGTGACATCATTCTGGTTCACAGGTAAACCAGGTGAAGGAAATATTTAACAAGCATCCAGATCTCTCTCTTAATTTCAATTTAAAGAACAAACAGCTCAAGAGTGCTTACATGGATGTCCCTCTCGACCTAATCAAGACACTGTGCCAGTCTACAAAGGACCTTTCCTTGAAAGACCTAAACAAAGCAGACACTGCGCTTTTTGATCTTACTAGAGCAGGCTTGAAAGTAGGTTGGTTGCGTCAGAATTTGGATGACGCTTACTTGAAGAAGGAGAAACAGAGAGCCAGTGGGGCCCGGATCAAAGAACTTGAGGAACAGCCGAACAGGTCAAGAAGCGAAAGTTGGCTTTGTCCAATTTGGAATCCGATCTTAAGATAGAGAAAGCTGCGGCTTTGGCTGCGAAAGCTCGAGTTGGTTTTAGCGATGTTGTTTGAATAAAGCATTAGTCTTTTTATTTTAGCTTTACTTGTTTCAGCAATTTCCTTCCCGGTGGAGACTTTTTACTTTTTTAGTTTTCTCTCCTGCTTACTTGTGTATCAAGTATCTAATAAGCGTACTTAATACGGATGGTCTACGCATGATCTATATCTTAATTATATTTCTTTTTGTTTTTTTTGTCAACGATCTATGTATATCTTAACAATTTGCGAAACGAAGCCATAAAATCTGATTTATCTCAAAACGGAGTCCTTGTGTTAAAATTAATACTTTTTTTTGTTATTTTCGGCTACAGAGGTTAAAGATAAAAATATATATACGTTTATGCTATATGCACACACAACAGTAAACCCTAGCGACTCGCATTCAAACTAACTGGTAAATCCATTACTATTGATCTTTTATTAATTGTTTTCCTCTACTTTTTTCGATTCCATAGTGGTATCCTGAGATTTATGGTGGTTTTTGTTGATCGAGATTGTTATTACTTAGCTTGTTAATTGATTTTTCAAACTTTGGGTGTGTGTGCGTGAGCAATTCAGGCTCTAGGGTTTTTTTTTTTCTTCACTTTGTGTCTTGTTGTAGTTTGATCGCTAGGAAATCCTACTCGAATTGGAGAATTAATAAAACACTCATTCTCTTCATCTCCGTTTCTTTGCTGCAACACTTAAGCCTAAGCATTAGACTCTTTAGTCTACTCGTTTGCAGAGCGTGGCAACTATTTATATATAAAAAAAAAAAAAAAAATCGTTGGAGTTAATTGGTTTATGAAATATTCTTGTCTCCAGGTTTTGGCAGTTTGATTGCAAAAGGAATCTTTTATCAAAATTTCAATGGCTAAGGCAGTTGATAAAAAGTTTGGTTGGGAGATAAAGAATTTCTCCTCCTTGAACTCTGAGAGGTGTTACTCTGTTCCAGTCGTGATTGGTGACTGTAAATGGTAACAATATGTACCTCGCTTTTCAATCTTGCTTTTAGGTTTAGATTGAGGTGACATCGATCGAGTCTGATAATTCTTTTTTTTTGCAGGCGTCTTCTTGCCTTTCCTAAGGGATATAAAGCAGATTACTTGTCTTTATATTTAGAAGTTGCTGATTCTCAAATATTGCCTTGTGGATGGAGAAGATACGTCAAATTTCGCTTAAGTATAGTAAATCAACTGTCGCACGAACTCACTGTACAACGAGGTAATTCTCACTGTTCATCACTAGTTGATTCTTTTTGGTTAATGTCAGTATTATATGCACAATGACAAACATTTTGACACTAGTAATGCTATATATTCCAATTGTAATGATGATCTGTTGTGAGTTTTTATGTTGGTAAAGGGTGTTTGTGCGTGGCGTATAGTTCGTTTATAGATCTTAATCTTGTGGCGATGCAGTGCTTTATTAACTAATGGGAGTGAGATAATGTTACAGAAACACAGCGCTGGTTTGATCAGAATGCTCCCGGATGGGGTTTTGCAGATATGCTTCCCCTTGCCAAACTTAATGCCAAAGATGGTGGATTTTTGGTAAATGGAGACCTCATGATTGTTGCTAAGGTGCAAGTTCTTGAAGTTATTGGCACATTAGATGAATCTGTACAGTCTAATGATTTACTCAACAAGACTCCACAAGTGGAGGAAAGCATTGATGTTAATGGGTTTCAAGTTCTTCCTTCACAGGTAAGAATAAAGTTAATAAGAATATTGGTCTCCGGATCATTTCTTGGTCTGATTCCAGATCTCTAAAGAATGCTCTCTCTCATATGCTTTGTACATTTGGCTTTTCACTCTTAGGTAGAATCCGTGAGACATATTTTTGAAAAACACCCAGACATTGCAGTAGGATTCCAAGTAAAGAACCAACATCTGAGGACAACATTCATGAATTTCCTGGTGAACGTAATCGAGACGCTGTGCCAATCTCTTCAGGAGCTCTCCAATGAAGATCTTGTGGAAGTAGACATTGCACTGACATACTTGAGAGATGCGGGATTTAAGGTGGAATGGTTGGAGAAGAAGCTGGACCAAGTAAAAGAAAACAAGGTGAAAGAGCGGTTTGGTTTGGTCAAGCTCCAAGAGATTGAGCAACAGCTTCATGACTTAATGCACAAGTGCCAGACGAAGAAGTCAGAGGTTTTGTCCATTGGAGCTCCTCTAAAATTCGATGATGTTGTTTGATCATTTCACTCCATTAGGACATTTTTGGTGTGTTCATGATTTTGCTCCTATGGGGTTGGTTCTTTATACAAATGTCACCGTAAACCGGCAATCTGTTTGGTGCTTTTGGTGTTCATGATCAAACCTGAATGTTTTGCAACTCTACATTTGCATATTATCCGAATTCGTAAGCATTGGAATCTGCATATAGTTGCCAAGTCAAACTCTTTCTATGTAATGGACAAGAACAAACCATTATTTTGGATTGATTAAATGGTAATTAATGAGAAGTCTCTTTAGACGCCCCCATTTATCGTATGTTATTACTGAAAAACATAGGTCCATAATCGTTGTATAGAAGAAATAGTAACAATACTATTATAACTCAGTCAAACCTTTGAATTTTGACTTTTTCATCGGCTCTTCACTCGCCGCATATACCAAGTCACAACTCCTGACTTTTCTCTCGTGTCCGTTACAGAACCAAAAGAAACATTTCTTCTAAATCAATCGAATTTTTGCAAGGTAAGAACTAAGACACAACAAAGTCGTTTTGACATAATCAATAAAGCATTCTCCTGCGTTTAAAAGGAAGATACAAAAAAAAAAAAAAGAGGAAGATCAAGAATTAAAAAATGCCTTCATCCTCCGTATCAATACGCTTCGTTTTGGTTCTTAACTGGGCCGTGGTGGCCATTCAACTCCTCCTTATACGCAATGTTTCTTCCATAAACCAGACCAACGCGTATCTATACCACAAGTGCTCTGAGAATGAAGGGAAATACAAGCAGAAGAGTCCGTACGGGGAAAACCTCAACTTTCTAATCAGTGACATGTATAAAGACACTTTTGTAAGAGGTTTCGTATACGCCTACCACGGTGACGATCCCAATACTGTCTACATCTTGCTTCAATGCCGCGGCGACTCCTATGGCTCCAAGTGTGGCACCTGCCTCACCACCGCCGTCTCCGAGGTAACTTCACATACACATCAATATTTTTGTTTTCCCAAAAATATCACAAAAACATCCAAAAAAACACCACAATTGTTTTTAGGAAGCTGATTTTCGAAGGCTTTTAGTACTTTAGAAAGCTTTCCGAAATATTTCGTAGTATTTTCCAAAAAATGTTTCTAAATATAATAAATATCTGATGATTTTCATACTCGTTCGTGCAATATTTGTTTCTGATCAATGTGGTATTGTTATGTGTGTGTATATGAAAGCTACGTAGAAGATGTCCGATGAACAAGGCAGGAATAGTATGGTTTGACAAATGTCTTCTCAAGATTTCTCCGACCGCTTTCTTCGAGAAGATTGATGACAAGAACAAGTTCTATATGTACAGCACAAAGAAAGTAAGCGATCCGGCGTCGTTCAATGCAAAGACAAAGGCACTTCTCACTGAGCTGACCGCGAAAGCTACTCGTAGATCAGATAAGTTATTGTTGTATGAGACGGGGGAAATGAAGCTCGGGAAGATGAAGTTGTACGGAATGGTACAGTGTACGCGCGACTTATGGTTTACGGTTTGTAAGACATGTTTGGATAAGATTATCGGGGAGCTTCCAAAATGCTGCGATGGTAAACAAGGAGGGAGAGTTGTGAGTGGGAGTTGTAACTTTAGGTATGAGATTTACCCTTTTCTTGACACTGTTCGATGAGATCTCCAAATTTTGGCAAGTTCAAGGAATGAACAGTACAATACTGTTTCACTGATTTGACATGAATTAGATTTCGTGAATATGTGTACTAAACAATAAAAACTGAATATCACTTTTTTCAGGAATTAAATTCCATGAAACTGTAAAGCAGTTGAATTTGATTTTATTTGAGTTTGTGTATTATTAAAACTAAAATAAGAAGAATTCTATGACCATCGTATATGTAACCGCACAAAATATTAACACCATATTGAAAAAATCTATAACTTTAAAATATTATATTCATAAAAGACATGGTAGATGGGTATGATGAAAAAGGCTTGTGACGCAAGTTGTTGCATTTTGTTATTAGAGCATGTGCAGTGGGAGTCTCTCATCTCTCATTGAGTCTCTCACCCACAAAAAATTATAAAAAATTAAAAAAGTAAGAAAGAGAAAAAAGTGAGTCTCTCAAATGAGAGACTCTAAGAACCTGGTGAGAGACTCCTTTGCCACATGTCCCTATCATGATTGGTTTTAAATTTTATTTACAATTTAAATTTTAAATAAAAAAATTAAATTATTGAAAAGCTATTAAAATAATATTTTTGAGAGAGTAAGAGGAGTTTTCCCCACTGCAGATGCTCTTACTCGGTTTGTATTCTGGTCTCTTCATCTGCAGTCTCACTTTGAAAATGAAAATCTTTTTTTTTTTTTTTTTTTTTTTTTTTTTTTTGACGTCAGGCTCTAGGTTCCTCTAAACATTGAGTTTCTTGCTGTAAAAGTAATGTCTTTTTAGTGTTTGGACACGGCAAACAAGTGGCTCCATTGGATGGACTCCATTAATATCCTTCGGCTGTTTTATTTTACCATTTATTAATTTGTAATTAATGACCAGAGTATGCATGCATTTTCTTAATATCTATGAGACATCTCTCTTAACTTTGCAAATATATATCCTCTGTGGTCTCCATTATTTTCTGCAACACTGAAGGTGAATTAATCCTAAACTATATATCTCCAGTTTTGAAAGTGACTGACACTCTTTGTATCGATGGTGAAGAAGACAGAGACTAGTGAATCTAGTAGTGATGAACAGAGATATTCGTCTTCATCTGAAGAATGGTCGGAGTCCTCAGAGGATACTAATGAAATTGTCGAAGTCAATGGGTTTCAGGTTCTTGATTCGCAGGTAATATTAAAGCATGGAATTATACAAATACAACTCTTATTTCAATTTGAGTGTAAGAAAATGATTTGACCTTTCTTGTTTCACAGGAAAACCAGGTGAAGGCAATCTTTGAAAAACATCCAGACATTGCATCAGATTTCAAATTAAAGAACCAACAGCTCAAAAATGCTTACATGGGTGTTCTTCTCGACCTAATTCTGACACTGTGTCGGTCGCCTAAGGAGCTCACAATGGAAGATCTAAACAAAGCAGACCGCACGGTTTTGGATCTGACAAAAGCGGGATTGAATTTGCATTGGTTGCGTCAGAAACTGGACGAGGCTTTCTTGAAGAAGGAGAAAAAACGGGCCATTGGGGCACGGATCAGAGAACTTGAGGAACAAGTCAAGAAGAGAAAGCTGAATTTATCGGATTTAGAATCTGACCTGAAGATACAGAAAGCTGAGGCTTTGGCTGCTGAAACTTCTTTTGATTTCAGCGATGTTGTTTGAATAAAGAATATCCCTAATCGATGGTTTTAGCATCTTAGGTGAAGTTCCTCTGTTTTTTTTTTTTTTTTTTTTTTTTTTTTTGTTAACTTTCCTCTGTTTTTAACTTTTCTTAATGAAGTATGTCTTCTTTCGTGGGTCAAATAAATTAAATAGTATAACCAGACTGAAAAATTGTATGGTAATCGGTCCAGATTTTTAAAACACTCGTCCAATCCAAAAAATTCTAAACCTAAATTCAAATTTAAAAAAAAAAGAATCGGCCTATTTTTTGTTATTATTTTTTAACGATTTTTCCCGACCTATACGTAAAAAGAAATCTCCCCATAAAATCTATCCTTTTTATCTCCCTAGAAAATCTATCTGTGAGTTTTAGTTTGTTGAAAATATCTCAAGTCTATATAACCGAAAAAAGAAAAAAAAAAGAAGAAAAAAACCAGTGTAGCTAATCGTTTTAGCTTTTGTTTCAAGTCGTAACGCCAAGTAATTTTAATGAAATTAATTATTTGAAAAAACCTATCCCAAAAAAACTATATATGATTTCACTCAAGTCTTTAGGCAATTACGCTTAACAAGTTTGTTTATATAGCTTCGTTGTCTCGGTTCCTTTTCTACAAAACCCTTTTCAAAATTACTTACAGTGGAATCTTAGTTTGCTTAGGGTTTGGTTTATGAATTTGAGTTTTGAAAGAGTTTTGTCTTCTTTTCATGTATCTGTTAGTTTGATTGCCAAGGAGAAATCTTCATAACATCAACAATGAACCCATTTGACAAGAAGTTCGTTTGGGTTATAAAGAATTTCTCCTCTTTGCAATTGCAAGATTGTTACGTTTCTGTTCCAGTTCTGATCCGAGACGCCAGATGGTAAAAAAGAAAATATATTTTTCTTTCCAAATGTTATCGTCCGTTTTAGTATCAATCATCTACATAAAAGTTTTGGTGACTCTTTTCTTTTGGGTATTTTTTTCCATGGCAGGCGTCTTTTTGCATATCCCGCAGAAAATAATGGTGATTACTTGTCTCTGTATCTGCAAGTTAATTTTGAATCAATGCCTATTGGATGGAGACAATATACACAGTTTCGCTTTACGGTAGTTAATCAACTTTCCAAGGATAGCTCCGTAAAGAGAGGTAAATCTATCTAGCTTTTGTATATTTACTGACTTTGTTTTTAGAGGTTATTTATACTTTTAAAACGTGATCAAAATACTTTTTTCAATAACATGAGAGAATTCGATTAGTGGTAAATACTTATTTTGAAGTGAATATAGCTTAATCACTAATGTCATTTGATGTTCTAATTATCCACAGGGAGGATTTTAGTTGATATAGTGCTTTAACTATTCTATGTTTATTAACCAATTATTAATAGGGTGAAAATGTTGCAGAAGGACGTAAGTGGTTTGATAAGAAAGCTCCGGATTGGGGTTGGGAAGACATGATTTCTCTAACAAAACTTAATGATATGAATAGTGGATTCTTGGTGAACGGAGAGGTCATGATTGTTGCTGAAGTAGAAAATTTTGAAGCTATTAGCACATCAAAACTGATTGCAGATATAAGTGAGGATGATAGTGAATGGACAGTTCTTGATTATGACTCTTCATCTAAAGAGGACGACGATGATGTAACTGTTAAAGTCAACGGCTTTCAGGTTCTTGATTCACAGGTAATAAAGAGCTTGACATTGATTTCACTCTTGTTTCAATATTTTAGACAACACTGATATGACCTTTGTTTATTGTTTACACCATCTTCACAGGTTAATCAAGTGAAGGAAATCTTTGAGAAACATCCAGATCTCGCATTGAATTTCAATTTAAAGAATCAAAATCTCAAGAATGTTTACATGTGTTTTCTTCTTGACTTAATCAAGACATTGAGCAAGTCACCTAAGGAACTCACCGAGGACGACTTAAACTTCGCAGAGAGTACGCTTTCTGATCTGACAAAAGCAGGCTTCATGTTGGATTGGTTGCGTCAGAAGTTAGATAAGGCTTTGGGGAAACAAACAGCTTGTGACGTACGCTAGTGTACTCGTAAGATTCAAAGTCTTAGGTCTGAACTTCCTCAACTAAGTAATGTCTCTGGCAAATCATCCTCAGGCTCGTGTGCTGTTTTGAATGCATGGTGAAAAAATCCCATTGTTTTTTGTTTTAAAATTCTCATTTTTCAATATGGAAGATAGCTTTTCTGGTTTACATGACTATTTATATGTGAAGGGTATTACTTTTTGTTAAATGAGAAGAAGATGTTATACAAAAAAACAAATATGAATTAAAGAAAACAAATATGAAAGAACAAATATTTATACGTGCCACTAATTACGAATGATCTTTCCTTGGATGCAAAAACACTTTGCGCGGGAAACTGATGATTTTGTTTTCTTTTTAAACAGAAATCGATTCTCAAATGAATTTGAGATTATTATTTCCTTTTTACCTAAATTGCTTATCTAATTTTGGGATTGTAATCGGTTATTGGATTTTTGGGATTCGACAAACCTTCCAAGAAAATCTTAACAAAATCAAAATTTCAAAAAAAAAAAAAAAATCTTTACAAAATCTTAACCGCCTAAACGAATATTCCAAAAAACCTGCGTGCCGTTTCTAACTTCTCAAATAATCACTGCGTGACGTTTAGTGCTCTGCTTGTTGAACAACGTGTCGGTATAACAAAACGTGAACGCTTAAAATATGTTTCAGATTGTTCTACTGGGCCTGGTGTCTTTGGCCCATCAAGTGTATGACTGGCAGTCAATTCAGCGTTCGTTCGTCGTGTCAAATAAGTTTCTTTCCTAAAGAGAGCTTTTTCTCTCAGGCAAAGTGACCCATTCAGTCTCTTTAGGGAAGAATCTGTCTTCGTCTCCGATTCCTATTTCCACTCGTTTATCTCGAAGGTAAAAATCCTTAGCCACTGATCTTCCTACTCTTTGATTTCCTTAAACTTAGGTTATAATCTCTACTTAGGTTTTGTTGCTTGATTGATTGTTCAAATTACAAATAAAGCCTAGCTAGGGTTTTACTTGTCTCGGTGTTTTGGTAGCTTTGATTGCAGAGAACAATGGGGAAAGAAGTTGATAACAAATTCACTTGGGTGATTAAGAATTTCTGCTCTCAACAATCCAAAAAACTTTATTCGGATGAATTCGTTGCTGATGGCTGCAAATGGTAAAGTGTTTGTAATGATTTCGTACACTTAAAAAGGGTTTTTTTTTTTTTTTGCTTGACTAAATTTGTTATTATTCTTCTTGCAGGCGTCTTCTGGCCTATCCTAAAGGAAATAGTGTTGAGTGTTTGTCGCTCTATTTGGTTGTTTCTGGTAGTGAATATTTGCCTGATGGATGGAAAAGACTTGCAAATTTTTACTTAACTGTAGTGAATCAAATCGATCAAGTACTCTCCCCACCTAAAGGTGATTGTTTTCTACATGATTATGCGTTTGGCGACTTGAAAGTATGATTAATTATACAGTAACAATGCTGTTGAACTCGAGTTTGCTGTTGTTCGAGTGTGTTTTTAGTTGGGTTGGTTTAGACTAGTTTCATTCCAAGTTATTTGTTTAACAGAGATTGTTCAGTCCGTTAGAGATGATTTTTATTTTATGTTTTAAGTCAAATGATCAAATGGATATATTACAGGAACAACACACCAGTTTGATGAGACTGAATGCGACTTTGGTTTTACATCAATGTTACCACTTAGTAAACTTCATGACAAAGATGGTGGATTCCTGGTTAACGGAGAGCTCACAGTTGTTGCCGGGGTTGATGTTCTTCAAGTTACTGGCAAATTAGATGTGACAGAGGGATCTCAAGAGACAACCAAACCTCTGAGCAAGATGGATGAAACTGATGGTGCCGAGTCTAATAATTTGCTCAAGGAAGCTTCATCAGTACAGGAAAGCATGGATGTCAGTGGCTTTCAACTTCTTCCTTCACAGGTATGAGATCAAGAATGGTATAACTATTTCTTTCAAATCCCAAACCACTAGAAACACACACATGTTCTGTTTATGCTTCTCTGTTTTGTTAATTGTTTCTGAAGTAGCAGAGAGCACACTTGTAAATTCAGTGAAGCCAAGAAAAGTTTATAGATGCATGCATGTATGTATGAGTTTTAGAATATGAGGGAAACTGGAATATTTGAGTATGTTGTTGTGTGTTCTGAGTTTATTCAAGTCTCTAGCAAATGCACCTCGAATACGGGTTTTTCTACTTCATTCCTCTTTTTATCACTTTCAGGTGGAATCTGTGAGCTGTATATTTGAAAGACACCCCGACATAGCATCAGAGTTCCGTCCAAAGAATCAGCATCTGAGGTCAGCTTACATGAATGTTCTCCTCAGCTTAATCGAGACCATGTGCCAGTCGACTCAGGAACTTTCCAAGGATGATCTGGCAGACGCATATGCTGCTCTAACATACTTGACAGATGCGGGGATGAATGTTGATTGGTTGGAAGAGAAACTGGATGACGTATCAGAAAAGAAGGAGAACGAGGCAGCTGGTGAGATTCGGGTGCAAGAAATAGAGGAAGAGTTGAAGGAATTGAAGCAAAAGTGCTCAAACCTGGAAGCTCAGCTGGAGAAGGAGAAAGCTGATGTGTATGTGGCCAGAGCTCCTCTATCATTTGATGATCTTGTTTGATCCATGGCTTCAGATTTGACTTCTAATTAGTAATCAAGGTTTTTTAGTTCTATTTAGTGTTCTAGTCCGTCTTAAAACTCTGGAAGATAAGTGACTCTGGAAGATAGACTATTTTAAAGATAGTCTGATTAATAATCGATTAATTATTAAACCAGATAATTAGATTAAAAAAATTTAAAAGCCAGATAATTAGATGATTATCAAACCATTATCTAACCAAAAAAAAAAAAAAAATCAAACAATTGAGTAGCTAAATTAAAATCCTATAAATAAGTGGATTAGTATAAGCTGACCTTGTATTTAGAAGAAACTGTGCAACGATAAAACCTAGGAGGAGCAAAAGGCATTCATATTCATAGTTGGATGCGTTTAGGCTGAATCTGCACTTTGGGACTCTAGTGGGGTAAACGTTTAATCATTGTTTCATGTGTTGTTCGAAATTTTATAGGCTTGATGAATTTGATTGGTGGGGAACTGTAATGTATCTGTGTTTGGTTTTTTTTTTTGCTCGAGATTATTTGATTTACTAATTTGGGGTTTTACTTTCTTTCCATGTTTTAGTAGTTTGATTGCCAAAGACTCTTCATCTAGCTTAATGGGGAAGGAAGTCGATAATACGTACACTTGGGTGATTAAGAATTTCTCCTCTCTGCAATTGCAAACTGATGAATTTCGTTCTGAACAATTCGTTATTGGTGGCTGCAAATGGTAATAAGAGAATCAGTTTTCTAATGTTTTCTTCTATTTATATATATAGGTAAAAATTGACATTTTCGCTGATTCTTTCCCTCGGTTATCTTCTTGCAGGCGTCTTATTGCCTATCCCGAAGTTAATAACTTTGATGATTACTTGTATATGCAACTGTATCTGGACGTCTCTGATTGTGAATCTTTGCCTTTTGGATGGAGAAGGCATGCAAAATTTTCCTTATCTATAATAAATCGTATTTCAGAGAAAGTCACTCAACTGCAAGGTTATTATTTCCCTCAACTGCATGTAATTAAAGTTGATATTTTAATATTTTCGTATTATCTTATGTGCAATGCTTGTTTGTACTCTAATTTTGGGTGTTTTGTGGGTTTTTAGAATCACAACAGTGGTTTGATGAGAAGACTCCCGGATGGGGTTTTCCACCCATGCTAACCCTTAAAGAAATTTCTAAAAAAGGTGGTGGGTTTGTCGTGAACGATGAAGTCATGATTGTTGCTACTGTAGATGTTCTTGAAGTTATTGGCGCCATAGATGCATCAGACAAATCTGAAAGCATAGATGTCAAAGGGTTTCAAGTTCTTCCTTCCCAGGTAAGTAACTAAAGAAAACGTCATCAATTTCTTGAAAATTCTGCTATTAATTGATATGGTTTTATTTTATATTTCACTCGCAGGTGAAATCTGTGAACCGTTTGTTTGAGACACATCCTGACATTGCATCAAAGTTGAGTATAAAGAACCAATCTTTAAAGACAGCGTACATGAATGTCCTACTTAGCTTGACTGAGACTCTACACCAGTCACCTACGGAAATCTCCAAGGATGATCTGTCTGATGCAGAAACTACTCTGGAATGCATGACACATGTAGGGTTTAAGCTGGATTGGTTGGAGGATAGATTTGACGAGTTGTTTGTAGAGAAGGAGAAAGAGGGTGGTGAGATTCGGATACAAAAAATTGAGCAAGAGTTTAAGGATGTGAAACAGAAGTGCTCAGAGCTTGAAGTTCTTTTGAAGAAGGAGAAGGCAGAGGTTTTGGGCGCCAGAGATCCTCTCAATGAAGTCGTAAAGTGGGACTTCATATTGACAGCGTGCATTGGCATCTTGGTTTTGTTCATGACTATTCTGCTATAGCACTAAAATCCCATCAATGATGAAACAAGGCATTGTTGGATCTCTTCTACTTCTTTGTTGGCTTTTGTTATGGGGTTTTCAGTTGGTGTTTTGATTTAATTTTCAATTTGTTTTATTTTGTTAAGTTTGCTTCACCCTTATGATCTCGGATTTTCGATAAGATTTAACATGTTATTAATTAATTTGAAGCGTTCCTCGTTGAGATAGATGATCACTAAGAGCTCTTTTGCAATTTTAGTTTTGGACTTCCAGCTAAAACAAATTTACTTGGGTTTCTTTCTCTTTCTTTTATAATAACCCCAATGCAAATCTTCTTATAGAAAAAGTATATAGCATATACTATAAGATGCTAGTTTAGGGCCCCTTTTATTCAAGCATTGAGTTTCTTGACGAAAAAGTAATGTCTTGGGCAAACAAAGGGTTGAAGCCAAACGGATTTGATGCCATGATTTTTCCATTTACATTTTTCATTTACTAATTCGTATCAATTCACGAGGAGTCAAGGCTTTTCTCATTCGTCTATTTACAGGTACATGCATTTTCTTCATATATCTATCTCTTGCAAGTAAAAGCTCATCAAAGACAAATGATCCCTAGCCTCTTCTGTTAGATTACCTCCTCTGTTTTTGCCCCTTCTCCGCATAATTTAAGTTTAATTACTCAATTAGGAAATTGATCCTCTGCTTTCTTTTTCTTCATGTTCTTGCCTCTTCATTTCAAGAAATAATCAACAGGGAAAATAAATAAATAAGAGGGTCAATTAACGTTATATCTTGCTGATGATGCATATGAAGAGGATTGGGGATAGTGGTTATGAAACAGAGGACGTCAATGGGTTTCAGGTTCCTTCTTCACAGGTAACCAAATGCATCAGAATCAGATTTCCGTCCAAAGAAACAACAGCTCAAAACAACTTACCTTGATGTCCTCCTCAACCTTAGTGGGATGTTTTCTCAATCGCCTTAAGAGCTAACTGATGAATACCTAGATGAAGCAGACAACACACTCATTTCGACCTGGAAGATGTAGGGTTTAAGTTGGATTAGCTAAAGATAAAGTTTTGGAAAGTTTACGTGAAGAAGAAGAAAGAGCAAGAAAGTAGTGCCAGGATCAGAAAACTCCAAGAAGAGGTGAGGAAGCAGAAACTGGTGTTGTTGTACTTTGAGAACCAACTGAAGAATGAGAAAAACGTGGCTATGGCTGCTCGTGCTCCACTTGATTTCAGCGATATTGTTTAAAATGACAATCATGATTTTACCGAAGCTCAGATTCTTTAGGTTTTTTTTTTCTCCTTTTATTGTGCAACTGACAGTGAATTCTCGGCTTCTCTTTTTCTACATGACTTGACTACTAGAACTATTAGGGATTCTTGGGTAAAAAATATCTTTAGTTATCTCCTTTTCAAAGCATCATTAGGTCATGTAAGCATACTCATTCAACGGAGTATTCAGTTAATCGGATGATTAAATTTAAGTAATGATAAACCAACAATTAATTTGAAATTCAAACTTATTTAACAGATGGATTAGTTATTTATCCGGATTAATAGAAACCAATTCCCTTGACCCTGTTTTAAGGAGGATTCGGTGCAATGGTATATTTAAGTAGTGCGTATGTAGTAGTACCATCAGTAAAACACTAATAAGAGCCCTTAACGACTCGCATTTCCCTCGTGGTAATTCCTGAAACCATTGATTTTTCTAGTCTTTGATTTCATGGACCTTGTTCGTTACGTTGAGTACACGGTACCTTGCTAAAATTGATGTTAAGAGTGTTGCTCGAACTTGTAAAAGCTTCGACTGATCCCATTTTGATTCGTCTGATCAAGATTGTTGTTCATGTTCTAAGGTTTCAGTTCTTGTCTTCATGTTAAGGTAGTTTGATTGCATGGCGTCTTGTCTAGTCGATAACAAGTACACATGGGTGATAAGGGATTTCCGCTCTTTGAAATCCAAGGTCATTTCTTCTGATCAATTCGTGATCGGTGGCTACAAATGGTAAGATGTTATCTAATGTTTATACCTTAAATTTAGGTTTACAAGGGAATTCAATCCATATATGTATAGTTTTTGTATGGTTTTTGCTTGCAGGCATCTTCAAGCCTATCCCAAGGGAAATAATGGTAATAAATGTTTTTGTGTGGATCTGGAACTTGATGATTGTGAATCCTTGCCTTCTGGATGGACAAGGCCTGTGCAAGTTACCTTTACTGTAGCAAATCATATAAATGAGCATCTCACAAGAGAGATAGGTGACTACTTTTTCTTTTTTCTTTTTTTTTTCCTTTTGATCAGATTATGTTTATGTGTTGTGAAATGCTTGTTTTTGACTAAAAGTTGTATATGCTTGGTTACTTTACAGCAGTACTACACTGGTTTGATCAAAAGGAACGAATCAAGGGTGTAACCACGGTTCCACTTAGAGAACTTAAGGACAAAAGGGGTGGGTTTCTAATGTGTGGAATTATCGAGATAAGAGCTCAGGTTGATGTTTATGAAATTGTTCCAACATTAGATCAATTAAAGGCAACCAAACCTTTGAGCTTCGTGGATGTCAATGGGTTTCAAGTTCTTTCTTCACAGGTAAGAAGAAACTAACAAAGATGCAAACTTGGTTTAACTTTGTTGATTTAACAGTATAACACTTCCAAATACATGTGTAATAAGTCACTCCTTTATTCTTTTATGTATAATATTAATCCCTTTTTTTCACTAAGCAGGAGGATTTAGCAAAGCGTATCTTTGAAAAATACCCAGAGATTGCATCAAGATTCCGTGCAACGAACCAAGGTCTGAAAACATCATACATGAATATCCTCCTCAGTGTAACCAAGACGCTCTTCAAAGTGCCTCAGGAACAACGCTCCTTAAAGGATCTAGATGAAGTGTCAATTGCTCTGGCATACATATACAATGAAGGGTTTACGACTAATTGGTTGGAGAAGAAACTTGAGGAAGAAAGGAAGAAATGTGTCAAGGTGACTGATTTGGAGAAACAGCTTAATGACTTGATGAAAAAGTGCACAGACTTAAGTAATCAGCTGAATTGTGCCAAGAAAGAGGTTTTGAATCCCAGAGCTGCTGATATCTCTTTCAAAGATGTTTTATGATCACTTGTGTTCTTGTGGATTTGGACTGTTCTTTTGTTTTCTGCTTTTCTGGTCTCTGTTCGTTAATAAGAGAGTACTACTCTGCTTCATAAATACTCTGCTTTAACTTAGGAGGCTAAATAGACTTCTTCTTCTTCTTTTCTTTTTTGATAAAGAAGCTAAATAAACTTAAATGTTAGTCAGAGGTTTCCATACATTTCAGAACTGATGATCTAGTGACTGATCAGAGTTTACATTCTTCGCATATTTTGAAGTTGCAAAAAAAGTCTCATGATCGTCTATCCCCGTTTCTGAAAAAGGAAACACCAATCAGATACTGAACTGATATTTTATGTGAGTAATGAGAATAATCAGATAGAACTGGAAAAATGTACGACGCCATCTTTTGTGGTTGAGGAGGACTCTTTAGGTTTCTTTAATTGTAACGTATGTTTCTTGGTCAAAAAGTTAATGTCTTTGGGTGTCTGAACAGAGTATAGAGTCTTTGCCCAAACGAGTAGCTTGACGTGTGACGCCATTAATATTCATATGTTATTAATTATGATAAAGTATTATGAAGTTACAATATATGCTCACGCTTATTTGAGATTCATGCATCTTTATCTTTATTCATTTATATATAACAGTTACAAGAAGAAACTCCTCAAACACACAAAACTCCCTTTGCAAAATCTCTAAACTTAGATCGTAAAAATGTGGAATGGTGATGGAACCGTGGAGGTCAATGGCTTTCGAGTATTCTATTCAGAGGTAAGCAAAATCACCTCATTTGAACTCTGATCTCTCTTCATATATTAAGTATTGCTTGTGGTTATTACGTACATGAATCTTCTTTTCAGGTGGATTGTGTGAGGAGAATCTTTGAAAGACACCCAGAAACGGCATCGAATCTTCGTCCAAAGAACCAAATGGTGAAGAATGCATACATGAATAACCTCCTCGACCTCATCGACATAATTTGCTTAGCGCCTCAGGAGCTAACAGAGGAGGAACTAAGAGATGCAGAGAACACGCTTTCGGATCTGGAACAGGTAGGTTTCAAGTTGGATTGGTTGAAGACGAAGCTGGAGGTGCTTTGCGTGAAGAAGACGAAAATGGAAGCACGTGGAGCCCGGATGAGAGAACTCGATGGAATGATCGTGGAACAGAGACAGGTTTTGTGGGCCCTTGAAACCCAACTGAAGAATGAAGAGAACGAAGCTGTTTCCGACAGTGCTCGACTTGGTTTCGAGGATGTTGTTTGAATATTAAGTTTATATTGAATTGTCAGTAACAAGCTATCAAGCTTAGCTTGCAAATCTATTTTATGCGGTTGCAATTTATTAAGCTATGAAACCGCATAATCAAACTCTTTTAAAATCATCAATTGAATAACATGTAGTTTTGAAAAATAATCAAGAATACTGTATGGGCACTTGATAGAGCCATAGAGTTGTTTGATTATCTCGTGCTCCACCAATTTTGTTTTCGTGATTCGATTTCTCTGTTAGTTGTGTCTTACCTCTTATAATCGGCTTAGTTAAAGCTTGAGATAAGCATTATGTTCCTAGGTCCACTACATCGACGTTTCTAGTACGAATCAGAGTTAAAATTTTAACTTTGGGCCGAAATATAAATTGGGCCTAAATGGTAGAGTGGGCTGAAGTTTAGAAGTGAAGACAAGAAACACAAACCCATATGGAGAAAAATATGTTGGTCGAATTAGGATGTGTGACACTTCCACTCCGGTTCTAGGGTTTTTTAGTTGTGGTGTTGATGTTATCGTAGTTTGATTGCGAGGAGCTCAAAAATGGGGAATCAACTTGATAACAAGTTCACTTGGGTGATTAAGGATTTCTGCTCTTTGGGATCGGATATAATTTATTCTGAGGAATTTGTGATCGGTGGCTACAAATGGTAAAGAAGACAACTTGATTTTTCTTTTTTCTTTTTTTTTGTTTTTGTAAGGATTAGGTTTTGTGTGACACATGCATTGTTTTGAATGGGTTTTTTTTTGGCTTACAGGCGTCTTATGGCATATCCCAAAGGAGATGGGAATGAAAACTATATGTCTCTGTATCTAGATGTCGCTGATCCTGAATCTTTGACTTGTGGACGGAGAAGAGTCGCAAGCTTTTATCTGACAGTTGTAAATCAAATTTCGGATAAACTCTCACAACAGAAAGGTGCTTCTTTTCTAACTAATGATTATGTTTTTGTCATGGGACTTTTGTTGCATGCTGAGAGATTCTATCTATGTGTTTTGATTCGAGTTCTATGGTTATTGAAATTATAGGTAAAACCAATGATTTTGATCACAAGGCTCTCACCTCGGGTTTTGTAAACATGATTCCCCGTAACGACCTTCTTTATAGTGGTGGGTTTGTGGTCAATGGAGAAGTCAAGATTGTTGTTGAGATTGAATCTGTACTAGAGGTAGAGGAATCTGAGAACGAATCTGAAGAGAGAAGCAGTCCTCTGAAAAAGATGAAGTTAAATAATGATGGTGCAATGTCTACTGATTTACAACAAGGGAAGGAAACCATGAATATCCATGGCTTTCACGTCCTTCCCTCACAGGTAAGAACTAAGAAGCACAAGTGAATACATACCCTTTTGTTTCTGGATATATGTGTGTTTATTTAATTTATTCATTACTTTCCCATTCTCAGGTGAAATTTGTGAGCCGTGTGTTTAAAAAATACCCAGACATTGCATTAGAATTCCGTGCAAAGAACCAACATCTAAGGACATTATGCATGAATGTTCTGCTTTGCCTAATCGAGACACTCTGCACTTCACCTCAAGAGCTATCTTATGAAGATCTTTTGGAAGCAGACAACTCACTGACACACTTGAAAATTTCGGGATTTAAGGTGGATTGGTTGGAGACAAAGCTGGACCAAGTAAAAGTAAACAAGGTGAAAGAACAGTGTGGTGAGACTCGGATGCAAGCGTTAGAAGAAGTATTGGAGGATTTTAAGCAGAAATGCTTAGACCTCGAAGCTCAGCTAGTGAAAGAGAAGGCAGATGTGTTGGCCGCTAGAGCTTGTCTAACATTGGATGACTTTGTCTGATGATGATGACTTGGGTTTCTTACTTGCTGTGGTCTCGTCTTAGGTTTCGAAATTAGAGTCCTCTTATAACTTAGGAAGGGAAAAAACCCATGTCGGAATATTGCATTTTGTAAAGCATGCGCAATGTTTTTTATATGTCTCATTCAAATCTATGAAACAGTTAAATCACCGGAAAAGAGTTTGTTGTTTGTATGAAACCGCATATTACAATCTGGTCGATTTTTTTTTTTTTTTTTTTCAGGGCAGATCTCATCAAAGACTTTTAGAAGCTGTCTTTAAGCTGCAGTGGGAGAAGTCCATTGAGACTGTTTGATTCTGTTTCCGTGATTCAATAGTTAGTTAAAGCTAAGATATGGACTTCGTATGAATGGACTTATTGCTCAGCATAATCGAGACACTGTGCCAGTCACCTGAAAAGCTCTCCAATGAAGATCTGGGGGAAGCAGACAATGCACTGAGACTCTATATATTTGATTTTTTACCAGTAAAATTTAGAGTAAATTAGCCATGTGTCGTCTTAGTGAATAGGTTTTGTAATCAAAGGTGAAAACTGGCGTTTGTGGGAGGGGATCGGACGGACGAGATTGAGGATCTTGACGTGTATACAACTGGTTTCTTTATGGGCTTGTACTAATATCAGTGGGATGATGCTCCAAAATGAGAAAGAAGTCTCATCCTCTGTTCCGTTAAAGCCCATTGGGCCGGAGTAGATTAGTTTGAGGGCCCACTTCGTTATAATCATTAGAGAGCTGCGAGACGGACGGGGAATCGGAAAAGCGTATAGACGATGTCCGGTGAGAATAACACGATCATCGACAGCCAGAAAGTCTCTGGCTTTGTACCTGTGAGTTCATCCGTTATCGATTTTCTTGCATAAGTGTCTTGTGATTCTTGTGATTTGATCTAGTTTCAGTGTGTTGTTTTGTTAGTCTGTTACAGATCCAGGTCTTGCCACCGTCGAATTTAATGGTATAACATTGTCGCACTTTGTGATATTTTCCGGTTTAGTAGCGAAAGAGACGATTTGATTTTGAACGAGTATGTTGATTTAATTTAGCTAAGACGACAGTAATTGGTATGAGTTTGAACTTCTAGTCTTTTGTTTGAAATTTTCTTTTCGATCACTTTGCCAAATATAGAAATAGAATGTTCTTTTATAGTATTAAATAAATTGCCACCACACTCTATCACAGACCACATTTGACAAGATCACCATAGTGTCACAGATTATTAGTGTTTCTTATGAAATTTTAGGTGATTATTATGACTTATTAGACTACAAGCTCTTTAAATTTTGTTGTCTTCTTCACTGGAGATTGATTACTCTGTAATTAAACTATGTAGCTGGAAATATCTACGTGGCTTCTGCATCTGCTGGTCACCAACAAGGTATGTAAACTTAAGCTTTGATATTTTTTCACCTTGGCCTAATAATGTAGTTGGCTAGTTGATAAATCAAAAATTGCAGCTATATGTACTAGTTTACATATATCTATTCATGAACTGTGTCGTCTTAACACTTAACACAATCATTGTTTTCATTCACTGACCACTGTTCATATAAATATGTTTCTCTTTACTTTACTTATTTCTTTGTTTGTTTGATTTGATCAGCTGCAATTGATAGAGACCATAAATTTTTAACCCAAGCTGTTGAGGAAGCATATATCGGAGTTGAGTGTGGTGATGGCCGCCCGTTTGGAGCGGTTATTGTTCATAAGAACGAAATCATTGTGAGCTGCCATAACATGGTTTTGAAATACAAAGACCCTACTGCACATGCTGAAATCATAGCCATTCGAGAGGTACTAAGAAACCAAGTCACATTGTTGTGAAAATGTTTCACATTTTTGCAAAAACCTGTTTCTAATTATATGATTTTTTTGGCAAACACACAGGCATGCAAGAAACTGAACGAAATCAAGCTATCGGAGTGCGAGATTTACGCATCCTGTGAGCCTTGTCCAATGTGTTTTGGAGCCATCCATCTCTCAAGACTCAAGGTAATAAGAATTATCACAAAGTGAAATATAAAAACTTATTCGTGCCAAATCTCTTCTTCATTGCTTGTGAACAGAGACTGGTGTATGGGGCCAAAGCTGAAGCAGCTGTAGCCATTGGGTTCAATAGCTTCATAGCCGACGGTGTGAGAGGCATTGGTTCCTACCTGAAGTCGAATCTAGAGATCATAAAACTCGATGTGAGTGTCGCTGAGCAAGTGTTCCAAAATACAAAGGGGAAGTTCAGTTTATAGTAAACTCTTTTAAATTAAATTCTCAGTCCTTCTACTTTTCTTTTCCTCTTCTCTACTACATAGATTAATCGCACAATTTAAGACTTTTCCGAGGAAACAGAGCAAAGAAACAAAACAAAAATTGAAAAGAAATTGTGAGCAAGAAAAATGCAGGCTAATGTGATTTAGCAAAAGTTAGCAATAAATTTACCTAATGTGATTTGAGCTTTGAACTCATACATACGCAGGAGACATTTAACATTAACAAATGCTCGATACATTCATAAGATGGAGAGACTCACCGACAGTAACAATTTTCTTAAAAAGTTTTTGGAACACTTCGACAAGGAATTAGTTGAAACATTATTTACTGTATTATTTAAAAAAAAAAACCTTAAAACTTAGTAATAAATTCCAAACTAAATTTTAAAAACGTAAATTTATATTACGTAAAAACATATTGAACTTATAACACCTCTTAAGGACCAAAGAAAAATCTAAGGACGGGATGTCAAATTCGGTTTGTTTTCACGATTTTAAAATTTAACACTTAATACTTTTCTTAATTAAAATATTTTGTATAATTAAAATATTTAGTTTAAATCAAAAAAGTTTATTTAAAATAAAAAGAAATAACTCAAACAAACTTTTTTATAAAAAAAAGGAAAGTTTACGTTTGTTTCCTTTTTATTTTGCAACGTTTCCTTTTTCTTTTTTCTCTTTTTTGGGTGCAAAAAAATGGAAACGGATCGTACTTCAGCATAATTTTACACTTTTTGTTTTGTTTTGTTTCAAATAGTATTCTCTCAAATAACGGCTACATAAAACTTAAGTAAAGTTACATAATCTCACATTAAGGTCATCTCATTGGTAATTTGATCAATTAATTATACGGTTTATACCATTGTACTACCAAGTACAGAGCATCACATGATTCACATCCCAATACAACGGAGATGTTAACGCCGTCGAATATTAACGTCTGTTTAAGCTATTTCATTGGGCAAATCAATAGCTATTTCACTTCGCAATTAATCTAGTTTTAAGCTATAGCTATTTCAAGAGGGTTCATTTCATAGTGGAAGGACTGGTTCTAAATCAATCGGAACTAATGCAAACTTGCTCATCGCTGCTGCTGCTGCTGGGGCTTGTACTTGCGTCTTACTTACTCCAGGTATCTTTAAAGCTGAGAATATGAAGTCTAAGGGTCTTTTTGTAGCCTCTAGATACAGCTTCATCAAGGATGCAAACGAGTGAGTTTGAGAGCTCCGGAAAAAACATATTATGTAAAAGAGTCATATACACGCAAACATACAAACACTCGACAAATTTAGGGTTCCCTCTACGGAAACGAAGGACTCCAATATTGGGCCAAAGTAGAAATGAGAACAGCAAAACAAACTTTTAAATATATAGACAAGCGTGATTTGATTTACAAATTTCGGTTAAGTACTGTATATATATCTCTTCAAATTCTGGTAGTTTGGTTGAGAGGAGGAGTCTTCCATGGGGAATGTTTGATAAAATTAAATTTCACTCAATTTACTTTTAAAATATCGCTAGTAAAGTTAATTTGAGCTTAATTTGTATCGTAAACTAGTGATTCTTCTGTTCATCCGAAACATCCGAATCACGTCAATTTAAAGGCCTCTAATTCAAAATATTCGGAAGTTCTTCAAAAAAATTTACAAGTTAAATTGAGATGAAGAAACTACGGAGTCCCAAAATATTCAAAATATTTGGAAGTTTCTTCATCTCAATTTAACATGTAAAATGTTTCCAAGTCCCAAATTATTCTATTGAATATATGTTTAATAGTGTCAACCTAAATAGTTTCAGCCTTGCTTATGAATGTGATCGAAAGCAGCAAAATTTAATACAAAATAGACCAGTTCTGTGTAATCAATATTTAAAAAAAAAAAAAGAGAAGTGAAGAGAATGATCAGATAGAGCTAATACGTAAGATGCCATCATATCGGCGATCAAACCAATAGGGAAACAAAGTTCAACATTCATCATATCCATTCTCTTCTCTTTCTCTCTATGACTCTAATCAGAACTAACTCAGATTTTTATGTATGAAAAAAAACTGTAGGAGAAGAAGAAGACGAAGAAAAGATCAGATAGAGCTAATACGTAAGATGCCATCATCTCGGCTATCAAACCAATAGGGAAAATATATTCCATCATCATATCTCCTCTTCCTCTTTCATTCTCTTCAAAAAATCCATACTTTTCAATATACAAAACAAAACAAAACAAAACAAAAGCTTCGTTGATCGTTAAATCAAAATAGAATTCTGAGAAAAAGCACACCAAAACAAGTAAAATAAATACTAAGCTAAACTCGAAAATTTCAATGGGGACTCTAACAAATACGGCGAAGAGATGTGAGCTAATAAAAGACACCACTGAGATGGAGGCATATATATATACGCAATTATAGACGATCAACAGAAATTAGGGTTTTTTTTTGGGGCTTCCTTTAACAAAAGACGCAAATACCCAATAAGGCTGAAAATGGGCCCAACTAAGTCCACAACTTTGTGACCGTGAAGCTTATTATATGGGCCGATAAATGGACCCAGTATTCGTAAGCTCTATGTAATTGCCAACTGTACAACTACAAGCTTTTAGGCATCTGTGTGTAGAGACTAGAGAGTTATTCTTGTGCAATGTGCTTTTCAATTCTTGTTTCTTCGGTTAGTGGTTATGATGGTGATCCAAAATGTATTTAAATATTTCTACAGAATCTGGACTTGGAGAAAACGAAACCGCCTAAGATTCGACCTCAGTTGGAAACTGTTGCTACTACTCAAGAGAGTCAGAGGCCTAAGCTAGAAGTGCTGCAAGGCCAACTCGATGTTGGAAAGAAAACTAAATTTACATGTCCTTATTTGAGTTTCGAGAAAATTATGATTTTTTAGGTATGTAATCCAAAAGAAACATTAAAAAAAAAAAAAAAAGAGAGTTTAAGGTTCATGTTTGCATAAAGTTTCTCTGAGTTTGTGAAAACAATTGTAAATTTAGGTGAAAAAGTGACTTTTGTTACATTTTAAGGAAATGAATCTCTTGCGGAAACTTTACTGGATATGATCTTAGTAAATATTGTGTATGAGATCACCAATATTGTATAGGTCCACGTTATACAGATCTAGATAAGTGCATATTCTCTTGCAATATTAATGGATAAAAGTTAAACCTTTAGTTTTATATAACATGAGTTAGTTTTGTTGGTGCACCAGGGACAAATGTCAATGAAAATCCATTTACATTTGTTACACCGTCTGAAGATATTATATGTTCTAATAAGGATCAGTGGAAGTTAAGCTGTTTTCAGTCAACACTTATGAGTTGTGAATTGTTTAGAACAACTTAATTAAGAGATTACCTTAGGGTTTTCTAACCTAATCTCACACCACACACTCATTATTAATTAATTAAACATCATCAGAGTTTCTGTAAAGGAGATGATAGAAAAAGAGTAATTATAAGTTGCCTTGGATAATTGGTTCTTCTTTTTAAAGAAATATAAACATATTAATCATGTTGATTTGTGTTAACTAACTGTTATGCATTATGTCCCATATAAATCTATACTTTAGAATAATTATCCAACTTGTGTGCATCACATTACATAAAGTCGTTTTCTTTTATCAGACATTATGAAGTGTGTCTTTGTAATATATATATTACACAAATTTTTCTTTCTAGCCACAGTTCTCCTATTTGTCGGGATTAATTAATTGTCACATTATTATTTATGTTATCTTCTTTTTCCCCACCCAAAGATATCCAAAAGTTTTTTTTTCTTTTTTTTTTTTATCGAGATTTGTAATTTATTGGTTTGTATTAATTAGTATCGCTGCTATAAGATTTAAATCTGGTAGTACTATGCATTTGTGAGTTGTTGACAATTTTTTTTAAAAAATCTTAGTGTTAAAATTTGACCATTCCGACTTGCTATCCTAATTATAATGTACGGTATTCTCATCGAGTCACCGGATGTGAGCTCGATCCAAGCTCTACGCATACGCATCTAGGTCTATTATAATTTTACTGGCAACAAACAACAATAGTATTTAACAAAAAAAAAACACAATAGTAATAAGTAAAAATACATGTATCAAAAGTCCGTTTGCTGCTTCTTGTCTCTTTCTAGCAATGTCTTATATATATGTTTAAATTGATATGTATGGAAGGAATGGATCCATGTCGAAAAAGTAATTTGCCTCAAACAAAATAATCCAATTTAGTTTCATTTTCTTAAATCAAACAAATTACAACCAATTCAGAAAAAAAAAACAAATGAAAATCTCTAAATTTTAAATATTTCATTAAATATATTGTACGAAATATTAATTAAAATCATATCAAACTGAATCGAACAATCTGAAAAAAGAAAAAGCAAACTAACTTATTCATAAACCAAAGTACCAAACGAAAATCTTTGAAAAAAAATACCCTTATTATTATAAAGCTGAATTTGTTTTGCCGTAGCTTTGTTTGTTTTTTTCTACTCAAGGTTTACGTAAGAGTAATTTACTTTTACTTAATATTAAAAAGGAAGAAACTTGTTTTTTTTTTGTCTATTTGTGTACGTAATTTTATTTGGGAATAAAATTAAAGTTAAATTAATGATTTGATGAAAAAGTGGCTTTAATTCACTGATTGATAGCTAATGGTAGGGTTATTGCTCTCGCAGTCATAAGTAATGGGATTTTATTATATCATCCAAAAGGTAAAAACTAGAAGGCATGCAAACATAGACTGATAGACCCATAGGAAAACAACCAGATGTGTTCCATATACATTTTCTCTTTTCATCGATAAGACAATCTAATATTCATTAGAATAACCTTCTCAGATGTTTTTTTCTTAAAAAATTCTCTTTTTTTTTGTTTTAATTAAATAAAACTTCTCTTTTTACTACAGATAATTTCGCATTTTTGAAAATCGTATACCACACATAATAGATGGATATCATACTGATCTATTCTAAAATTGTCAATATCATTGCACACACTCAAATCCGAGAGAATATATATTGTTGATGATAAACAAAACTTCGAGTCACATACTCAAACTACGATTACATTATGTATGCAGTTAGAACATTGATATTTTAATACAGTATGCAAATATGTGATTTGTAATATTCAGGTGTGTGTTATCCGGGTGATAACGCAGAGCCATCTGATGAAAAGCTTTCCCTGTGTCTATTATTTGGTTCACCTATGATTTGTAAATGTTTACAATTATTGGTCCTACGATCGAAAATTTTGTAATACTAAAAATATATCAAGCAAAAAAAAAAAAGTTTTATTTTTATGAACAAGCAAAACCTTACTAGCCCGAATGTTAGCCAGAATCCGATGAAGCTGATCTAGAAAACCCAAAATTTGAATGTTTTTATACTCCTAGTTTCTCTAACTAGTTACTATCAATCTTGAGTATTGGTTCTGATTGACACTCATGAAAACATTTAGTATAATATTAATTTGAACGCAGACATAAACTTTAATTTTTTTTATTTTTTTTTTAAGTACCATTTTATTTCCTTTTCTTTTTTAACTTTTTCAACTTTAAATATTGGACGAACCATATTTCCAAAATAGTTTCATCTTTAAGTCTTTACAAACTTGTCTTTCCCTAGCCGCATTTTGTCTTGTCTGGCTATTATATATCATCTTTTACTATTTTCTTTCCAATTTCAGGATGATTGTTTTCTTTTTGTTTGCCTCTCTGCCTATACATAGACCCACACATATGTTTGTCGCAATACTTAATTTAAAGGTCGAACCTAACCTAATGCTTCAGATGTCAAATTTAAAACGTCAATTTATGTGTTTGAGCAATCTTTTGAAGATATAATAATAGCACATTTTCAAAGGTGGCCATATAACACATATATACATAATTGGGAAAATGTGTTACTCGACAACAAAAAAAGTTTATAATTTCTTTTTGCAAAATACAAATACATTTTTCTATTTGCATTATCTATCTATGTTTATAATTAGCAAATAATTTCCATTTAAAATGTTTAAAGTTGTGAATTCATTTTTAAATACAATTAATATGTAAAAATAAATGCACCGCACACAAATAACCGAGCTTACAACTTTTTTACATCCAACCAAACTCCTGAATCTTTATGTTAGGAATCTTATATAAAAATTAATCCACTCATTTCTAATTGTTTTGAGTTTAAAAGTCTGTGGTATTTACACTTTTGAAAAAGTTATATATGTGAATACTTTTTATTTATTTAGCAAGCATATAGTTCTGTCTACATAATTTGTTTACTTATATGCTTGTACACAACATATAAGGAATAATAATATTTGGATATTACTCAATTTTGTGTTTTGTTTTTGGTATAGATTGTAGGATCGTGAAATCCGGGATCGAAAATTACGAGCAAATTCCAATTAAGGAAAGTACAGATACGCGGAGGCGAGATATTATCTCTTTCCTTAATTCAATAAATCTCCCGCAGTGTGGCGGTTTGATGAGATTTTGAATCCCAGGATACAACCGTGTTGAGACTATACTCGCAACACCCGATTATAGAATCTGCGAACCAGATCTACGATATACTCTCGAGACTTACTCGTAAAGAAAGAGAAGAAGGAGATTGTTTTTGTTGCCGGAAGCTTTTGTGTTTTTAACTCGATTCAATTGTATTGATCGTATCGATCGTATCATTCAGAGAATGAGGCGTGAGATCTCTTTATATAGGGCAGGAGTTGCTTGAGCTTTTCCTTTAGCCTTGCTGCGACACTCTGCAGATTTGTGTCCAATCTTGCCACAATGGTTGCACTTCCCAGAAAATTTCTTGAAGTTAGAGCCTGTTGGACCTTGAGCCTGTTTCTTAAAACTCGTGGAAGCTTGAGGAGCAACCTTGTTTGGTATCACCTTATTAGGCATTACGTTACCTTTCCCCTTTTTCCTATATTCGGCCACATTTGCATCATGAGTAAATCCCGTCACACCTTTTTCACGCTTGTGGGCCTCATTTTGCAGTCTGGAAACCAAGTTTTGCAAAGTCAATGGTTTTTGCTTGTAAGCAAGATAGTTCTTGAAGTCCCCCCAACCTGGAGGTAGCTTCTCAACGATGGCATTCACTGTGAATGTCTCACACAGCTTCATACCTTCATCCGCTATCCCTTGAAATATCAATTGCAGCTCATGTACTTGTTCCATGATGGGCCTTGAGTCCACCATCTTGTAGTTAAGGAGATTTGCAGTGGCAAACTTTCCCGATCCTACATTGAACACTTTGTACTTCTTTTCCAACGCCTCTAAGCGAATTCTGGAATTTTTTTTCTTTTCGGAGAACGCGGTGTTTTAGCGAAATAATTTAGAACGCTTCAACAATTTTTTTTTATTATTATTTTTACGAAAAAAAAAATAATTTTATAATCAAACACTGATTAAATTCTGCTATTTTTTACAGATTCAGAATGACTAACGGTGTGATCTAAAGAGGATGCTCGATCTAAGACTGTAGGATCGTGAAATCCCGGATCGAAAATTACGAGCAAATTCCAATTAAGGAAAGAACAGATACGCGGAGGCGAGATATTATCTCTTTCCTTAATTCAATAAATCTCCCGCAGTGTGGCGGTTTGATGAGATTTTGAATCCCAGGATACAACCGTGTTGAGACTATAATCGCAACACCCGATTATAGAATCTGCGAACCAGATCTACGATATACTCTCGAGACTTACTCGTAAAGAAAGAGAAGAAGGAGATTGTTTTTGTTGCTGGAAGCTTTTGTGTTTTGAACTTGATTCAATTGTATTGATCGTATTCAATCTTATTTTTCAGAGAATGAGGCGAATATCCATTATTGGATTCACATGGACGTCTGGTATATCTGACTTGTGTACCAAGAATCGGTAAGCGCTGCTGTTGTGTGCGTAACCGATGAAGAGACAATCTACCGTCTTAGGTCCGACTGTGACCTTTTTTGGGAGCGGTGCCGCAACTTTTGCTAAGCACCCCCACACTTTCAGGTATTTGTACGAAGGTACAGTACCTTTCCAAAGCTCATATGGCGTCTTGCCAGTTACTTTGTGCGGTATTTTGTTGAGGATATAGTTTGTGGTAAGCAATGCTTCCCCCCACAGATTCTGGGGTAGCCCAGATTCCTGCAACATCGCATTCATCATTTCTTTCAGAGTTTGATTTTTCCTCTCTGCAACTCCGTTAGATTCTGGTGAATAGGGAGCAGTCGTTTGATGTATAATGCCTTTTTCTTGACAAAACGCATTGAAAGGTCCATCATACTCACCTCCTCTATCACTTCTAACTATTTTGATAGTCCTTCCCAGTTGATTTTCTACTTCCGTCTTGTATTCTCTGAATTTTTCCAAGACTTCATCTTTACTATGTAGCAAGTACACGTAGCAGTACCTTGTACAATCGTCTATGAAAGTAACAAAATACTTTTTACCGCCTCTACTTTGGATGTACTTTAAGTCGCACAAATCTGTGTGTATTAAGCCTAGAGGTTCGGTAGTCCGCTCAACATGAGGAGATGGCGTTTTAGTGAGTTTTGCTTGTACGCACACTTCACATTTGTCTTTGCTAATTTTGCACTTTGGGATCAGGTTTAGATTAATCAGTCTTTGAATAGACTTATAATTCACATGTCCTAACCGTTCATGCCAAATATTAGAAGACTCAACCAAATAAACAACAGGATTATTATTCATTGAAACTTTGGAAACGGATACATCATTTTTCTTGAGGATTGTCATTACACACATTTTGATCAACCCTTCCTTAACATAACCTTTTCCAATAAAAACACCATTCTTCCTAAGGATCAGCTGATCAGCTTCAAAGTTGATACCAAAGCCGTGCTTGTTCATCAGAGTCCCGGAGATCAGATTCTTCCTCATGTCTGGACAATGCTTCACGTTGGAGAGAGTGATCTCCATGCCGGAAGTCATCTTCAACACCACTTTTCCAGTGCCTTCAATCTTGGAGTGAGACACGTTTCCCATCCTCAGATTTTCATCAGACTTGCTCTTCTGGTAGGTGCTGAACATCGCTCTGTCGATACAGATGTGTGTGGTAGCCCCAGTGTCGTACCACCACTCTTTAGGATTGTCTTCTCCTGTGACCACGTTTGCTTCCGTGACCACTGCACACAAATCAGCTTCAGTCAGGTTTGTCTAGTCTATCGAGTCTGTAGAGTCGTCATATGTTTAGAGTCATTTTCTATTCATGTGGGGGATTGTTGGAACTCAATTTTGACAATATATATTTGGCCAAATTTCCGGTGAGTTTTCCGGTGAAGTCCGTCACCAAAATAACCGGATCTTGGGGTCTTTGGAATCCTTGTAATGAGCACTATGAGATAATGTAATTACATGTCAAAATTAAAGTTATGTTTGAATAAGAAATGAGGGAACTATTGAGTAGGAGATGGATGACCGTTATGCAAATATTATTTTTTGTATAATTCTTGATAAATCTAGAAGATTCTAGATTGAGTCGAAATTATTAATTCCGGATAAATCTAGAAGATTCTAGATTGAGTCAAAATATTTTCGTAATATTTCCGAATCCTTATCCTATCAGAACTAGGCGGAATATTCACAGAATATATGCAGAATATCCTTTCCTTGCGGAAAAAGGAAAATCTCGCAGAGCTTATCTATTCCTTGTAGATGAAGCAACTCCTCCCTATAAATAGAGTCTCGCCTCATTCTCTGAAAAATAAGATTGAATACGATCAATACAATTGAATCGAGTTCAATACACAAACGCTTCCAGCAACAAAAACAATCTCCTTCTTCTCTTTCTTTACGAGTAAGTCTCGAGAGTATATCGTAGATCTGGTTCGCAGATTCTATAATCGGGTGTTGCGATTATAGTCTCAACACGGTTGTATCCTGGGATTCAAAATCTCATCAAACCGCCACACTGCGGGAGATTTATTGAATTAAGGAAAGAGATAATATCTCGCCTCCGCGTATCTGTTCTTTCCTTAATTGGAATTTGCTCGTAATTTTCGATCCGGGATTTCACGATCCTACATAGATAACATATCCTTGCGGCTCATACTTCGACATAGGTCTATATATATACTCGTCCACTAAAGAAAAACAATCTTCTAGGTTTCTCGTTTTGTATTTCTTTGGTTACGCGTCTTAAATATGATTTGGAAGGTATATATCGATTGCACTGATCATTATGATTCACACAAAAATACAAAACTGGTCATTACTTTATCTTTGGAAGACAACTTTGTTTGTCACTATCTTATAAAATAAAACTTTGTTTATCACTAGTCTCGCTAACTTAATTGATTAGAGTAAACCATTCCCTTGTATTGTGGTTAAGACTTTGAATTATTGCCTTTCCGTCAAAGTACATATTTATACCCGTTTTAACTTAATGGACCTATTGTTATTGAAGAATATATAATATTTTGCGGTTTAATTTTTGTTATTGCTATATATCATATATATACTAAAAGAAATATCATGAACTTGGGAAAGTTTTCCTAATTAGAAAGTAGGGAAAATACAAATGTTTAGTAGTTTTTATAATTCATATTATAAAATGCTAATTTTATAAACATTTTTTAATTTTTAACCCAAAAAAAAAAACATTTTTTAATTTATATGTTATGTCCGGTTTCATCGGATTTTAATTTAATCCGAGTACCACCGCTCGTATGAGAATTGTACGTATCAAATGAACCCACACGCACAAAGATATATACAGAGATCATACTACTTATCAAATATAAATGTGAACAATATCTAAAACCTATATCTATTATATACAATTAATATTAATATATGTGGATTTATGTGTATTAATCTCGCTGGCATATCGTAATTTAAATTTTAAGTCTGAATATTCAACAGTATTCCAAATCAGTGAAATTCCAGACACGTGTGATGGACCCACATGAGGTCATTTGTTGTCGGGTTGACCCTCGTCAGGCTCAGATAGGTCAACATCATTTTCCAACATTTAAGTTCTATACTCAAAACAAAAATGATATATACATTTTTAGTCTAAAATTAATTTTACCAACAAGTCATATCATATGTATCTTAAGCTCAGACGAATGAGCTCTTTGTATTATTTACATAAATGAGGTTAAGACTAATTCATACTCTATTGTATCATGAGCTGTACCTCAATGTGAAATGCGAAGCTACCGTATAAATTGAATCATAACTATTTTCTTAACGTCAAATTGAACAACGACTAATCGTAAACATTTATATTGCTTAGAGATTTCATTAAGACAATAATAATTTGATATAACTAATGTTGAAACTCCTGAAACACCAATTGTAGGTTAGGACTAGTTTCGACCTTTTAAATGATTAATTAATTTTTAGTATTTTTGCATAGCATAAATCTCTGTTTTGTCACAAGATCTTTTAGCAGATGGGATCAAATCAATCTATATATGTATTATGTATGATATAACTAATGTTGAAACTCCTGAAAACACTAACTGAACGTTATGAGTAGTTTCGAAACTTTAAATGACTAATATTTAGTGTTTTGCATAGCATAAATCTCTGTTTTGTTTAATCATCAGATCTCTTAGTTTATTAGGGATCAAATAAATCTATGTACTATGTATGATAAACAAAACCTAGTTGTCTAGTTGAGTAATAATGATGATTGAAAATGGGGATTTTGAGTTATCAAATTCAAAGGGAAAGCGCGTGACGTGGACGACTGGTCAAAGTAGGGCCCACCCGCTAAAGAACAACATATAAACAACTGTTCACCCGTGCGGCGATGTGTTTGGCCTTTCTCGTGGAAGCGTTGCTTTTCTTGTCCTAACCGAATGAATATTTATCAAAGAGAATGTAGTTTTTTTTTTTAATGCTCGGGACTATATAACTTATGAATATTTTTAGCTTTTCATTTACGAGGTTCCCTATTTAATTTGGTATACTTTTTTTTTTTTTTAAAGTTAGCTGAGTGAAAAAACGACTTTGAATTGTGAAACAAAATTAGTTAGATATTTTGAACTAAGTCCTGGTTTTTAATCATATATGTGGGGGAACTACCTCTAATAGGATTTTGACCTCTAATTATTTTTGATGGGTTAAAATAATTGACCATCGTTTTTTCTTGGGATTTGACTGTTAATTTTAAGTTTTCTAAGACTCTTTTCCAACTTTTCGAAAAAGTCCTAAGTCCAGGTTATGGTATCTATTAGGTTATGACACTAATAGATATTATAACCTGATTTTTTTTTGAAAAAACAACACAACGTTATTTATTAGGTGGAGCTATACATAACCTGATTTTTTTCCAACATTTACATTCACTATCAAGAAATTTAACCATTAAATTTCCTCAAATTTGGGCACGTCGAAATATTTCAAATATATTTATATTTAATTCACCGGCACTTACAGTTACACATTCGATATATTACCAAGTTGTCCTATAATTAGCGAAAAAGTTCGGTGGTTATTTAATTTGTATAAGAGGTATTCATAGCGTATACACACACACGTATATATAAATGGCCGGTCTTAACATTTTTGGAGGCCCCGAGCAGCTTAATGACATGTGGCCAACATTT
Source organism: Barbarea vulgaris (assembly GCA_963667165.1). Lineage (NCBI taxonomy): Eukaryota > Viridiplantae > Streptophyta > Magnoliopsida > Brassicales > Brassicaceae > Barbarea > Barbarea vulgaris. The sequence goes on along the minus strand of OY763888.1, from coordinate 31,339,294 downwards.
AAAATTTGATTTTATTCAAATCGGTTAATCAATGTAGAATGTCAAGTTGACTGGTTAGTCATATTCACCTAATCGCTGTTTTTTTTTTTTTTTTTTTAAAGCTCTGTCTGTTAATTTCTCGCAATTCTAAAAAAAATTCAAAATTTGCATTTGTAAACACAAACATGTAATATGAACACATTATTTCGGATTTACAAGGACATTCAAGTTTTTTTCCCTTGTTAATCGATCCCTTAAAGAGAATGGCTCTAATATGGATCCCCTTTGAAGATAATTTAATCACCAAGGATAAGTATACGTCGAGTTCAAATTGGTTCAATATTCAATGATATTTGACTATATATGAAACAAAAGCTTGCAGATGAAAATATATTTAATAAGAATAAGATAATATATTTATACATTTTAGAGAAAGAGTAGAGAAGGTGAAAAGAAATGTTGCGCGAGAACATGAAAAGTTGTCTGCTTACACATAATGTTGGAAAAAAAAAAAAACTCATTTGCTGTCTTAATTAAAATGGGAGATGACTTAATCAGGTTTTGGTTCTGTCTAATTGTTTCCTTAGTTTTAAATATATAAATTTTCTTAAACAAAGTTGCTTATATAAGGACGAAGGAAAAAAACAAAATTAAGTCCTTTCGTTACACCAAGAGACCTCACTTGTGACCACACGTATATATAATTATATATACACTATTTTTATTCGCAATTGCAACAACTAACAGGGTTAGAAACTTCAAAACGACAAAAGAATTAGTGATGACATTTTGTACTTTTTTAGTTTACACGTACATTTTGACATTTTTTAGTTTATAACTAGAATCAAGCCCTGTGTAATTCTAAAACTTTTAGGATAATTTTCTGCTACTTAATTAGTATAAGATTACCAAGAGGGACATCACAATAGGGATTATTTAATCCTTGATCTTGACTAGAAAGACGAGCTCTCAACCGTTTGATCACTATCCAGTTGGTTCATTTTTTTTTTCACGTACATTATTTAGTAACTCAAGAGAAGCCAGTAGTGGTATGAAAAGAGAGATGGGATTAATAGTGTCATTATTGGAGCTTTTGGGAGTGTGAGAACTGATTAATTTGCCACCTGAGAAAGGTCTACATGTTGGTTGCTATGTGTGACACAAATAAATTTATTTAAGCATTAATTAAATTATTCATAAATAAATTTTTATTATAAACTAATTACATTATTTTAAGGCTTAGATTATAATTATTCTCAATATTGCTCGACAACACTGACCCTTCTGTTCAACTATATCATATACCAGACGTATCCATCGATCGTCTCTATTGTTGGCACATCTTCTTTTCTATTTTCAAAATACAAATTAAAGTCGTTATTATATATATGTATTGGTTTTTTGGTACTATCTTATCTGAAATTCGAAGTGCTTGAAAGCCTTGACTTGTGCATGGATTGACAAAGAATCGAATCAGATTCATGCGAGGATGCTTTGTAAATAAATTAATATAGATCAATTTGGCAACAAAGAAAAATGATAGATCAACAAGAAAATACAGTTAGGTACAATTTGTTTTGATACAAGATATGCTGGCTAATACATAGTATTATATATACACGAGTTTTTAACGCTTGTGTATAAATTAAACATGATCTAGCATACTTCTCAATACTTCAATAGTTAATGGATCCCAATAAATTTTAAGGGATCGTAGATCAAGATCGATAGGAGTAAGGAATATAACCAATGTATATATTAATTAAATATTATATGAAAGAATGTGGGTGGCTAGCTAGGAGCAGGTCCCATATATACAATATTATACTCTTCACTAATGGATCCCTTATTGGTAATGGAGATTTTGGTTTTTATTCAACATTACAAGAAGCCTCTTAAAGAAATTGCAGTATGTGTCCTCACAATTTTGTCACCAAATAAAAAGTCCTTACAATATTGAAAGCGCTCCAACCACTATACTACCACTGATGGAGTAAGGAGAAAATGTTAAAATGTAGTAAGATGCAACACTCACTATTCTAAAATATAAAATTTTATCTGCGAGGCATATAATTTGTTCAGATGGAAATTTTGTTTATATAGTTTAAATTGGCAATCAAGTGTTCTAGACAGTTTATACATCATGTAAGTAAACGAAATCTGGCGAAAACAAATTAGGCAATTACATGATCGTCTTAAGCAATTGAGTAGGTACAGTACTTAGTCAATCATTTAAGCAGGCTAAGATGCATTAGAAGTATTGTTATATTATATTATTTTGATAAAAACTAAACATAATTTCTTGTTCATGCATTTCATGCTTAAGTTAATCTGTGAAAGAAATTAAAATGAATGTGATTTGTGAGATAATAGTTATTTTAATTTACTATAAAACAAGTGAGAACCAACGAATGAGTAAGGTTTACTTGAATTCGATTACCATTTAGTTGGCATATAGTGTTTCTTTAATATTTACACAATGTGTCTAATACCAATACCAATATTTCGTTAACAAAAAACAAAATTGTACTAATACTAATGCAAAAGGAATGAATAAAAATAAATATGAGAAGTGTAGGCCATTAAGCCGACAAAGTGTAATTAAATACAATATTATATGTAACCCACCTTCATCTTCACCTTTGCCTTGTTTATATAATCTCTCTCCTTAAAGCTATACTCAAGGTTAAATCAAAACCTAATTACAATAGCAACAAACACACAATTAATCCAAAATTAAATCCAGCGTTTAATATCAAGAATTAGCATCATGAGTAGCTCTAGCACTAGCTCTGGCTCTGGCTCTCCTTGTGGAGCTTGTAAGTTCCTAAGGAGGAAATGTGCAAAAGGATGTGTTTTTGCTCCATACTTTTGTCATGAACAAGGAGCTTCACACTTTGCAGCCATTCACAAGGTCTTTGGAGCTAGCAATGCTTCTAAATTGCTCTCTCATCTTCCCATTAGCGATCGCTGTGAAGCCGCCATTACAATCTCATATGAAGCTCAAGCTAGGCTTCAAGATCCCATCTATGGCTGCGTTTCTCATATCTTTGCTCTCCAACAACAGGTACAATTCCTCTCAATACCCTAATCATGATTTTATTTTAACAAGACTATACCTATATATATCTACATAAACATAAATAATCATTATAAAAATATTTCGCTAACGTATTTTTTTTGTAATCACTTGTTTTTGTTGGGTTATAGGTTGTGAATCTACAAGCAGAACTTGAGATTCTAAAGCAACAAGCAGCACAAAGCATGATCTTTGCTGATTCGCCAACATCAGAAAACCCTAATAGTTACTACGGAGACACTGCTAAAACTCCTTATAATCCCCATGATCATCAAGAACATCCAAATAGTTATCATCATTATCATCATCATGATCAGACCCATTTGGTTTACCAAACCGGAAGTTCTGGAACGGTTCACCATGGGGATGCCACGACGAATAGTTACCACAACGAAACCTCCTCATCAGGCATCGGAGAATTCTCAATCTACTCTGACTTGGAACAGCACTTGAACACTTTCAATCAAGATCATCTCAAAGAACTTCAATCAGCCACTTTTGGCTACATCTCCTTCTCGTGATATGGTTCTATCAAGTCATGGTTGCTTCTTATCAATATCCGATCTATATACAATATATATATATATATATATATATATATATATAGCTTATATATGTTTCAAGACTTTTTGATGGTTTTAGTCTCGATTGATGATGTTGCCTAGCTCAAAGAACGGCTTTGTATTCATAAATAAAAAAAGTGCTAGATGCCCTAGAAATATATATAAAGATATTTATATTCATATATATCCTCAAGATCTTCTCAGTATCGTCCCAATTTTATCACTGATAAACCAACACAAATCCCTAGCTAACTAAACTCTGTCTGTCTTGATTATTTAGCTTACGCACAGTCTTGTTTCCCTCAATACTAGAGAAAGTGGTTATTTTTGGATCATTTATATTTTCTAGGTAAATTGTGAGCTTGAATTTATTTTTGTTTACAAGTTCGAAAATTTACAGTGCATACGGAAAAGTCTAAGCACTACATGCGCATATATATATCAACCAATTCAGTTTTTTTCTTTTTCTTTTCCAAATCAAATGTGTTCTCTAATTTGGAAAATTATATATATATATATATATATATATCTTTAAACATTATAGTTGGCTACTCTCCAAATTGTTGGCAGATAATTATCTGTTATGCATATGTACATATAATTCTCGATATGGTTACAATTATAGCTCATGATATTCGATTGTCGATGCTTTTTTTTTTTTTTTTTTTTGATATTCAACAAGTTTGGGACGGAGCCCATAATTCTATGAACATAGACAAGAACAGGTTTAAATCCCCTCTCCATCATTGAAATTCGAACCGGACACCTTTGTCGATCCTCTCGATTGCTTATCAGACTGCATTTTTTTTTTTTTTTTGGTGTTGTTAGAATAAATACATTTATCGATGTTCTCATCAATAGCTTATCAATTATTGACTACCTCACCTTTTATCAGAATGATTATTGCAATTTTCATTCATAAGTTGTTTCAAGAATATATAATACTTCTCGATCGTCTGATAGAGTTGTTGTTTGAAAATGAGTTCTACAAAATATAAATATTTTGGTCATAACGACAATTGTTCTGCTAAATTTAATTATTTGTTTGGTTGTTGCAATACTTTTATTTTCAACTATATATATTTTCCATTCGTATATCATTATCCTAGAATTAACTTCTTTTTACTTTATCAATCGTCTAATCCTAGAACTAACTAATTAATTCCAGTCACAAAGTTGTAAAAACATTATAAGAGATCCATAGTAGCTATATATATACTTCTCTATTAAACCACTAAAAATCACTGGATATATAAGACCATAGTTTTTCTCTGGATATGGATCATCCACATGATCACATTCACTAAACCCGGACATATTCTATACAAGGCCACACTACTTGACGTATGGACTACTCATTGATACCATATGTTTTTTTTTTATATAACTCGGGTAATCCGGTTCAACGGACCCCATGAGCTCTGAGTCAGGTAGCGGGGACGTTTACTCTCTACCTAATTCTCGGGTCAACAGATCCGACTAATCTCGGGGGCCGGAGAGGTCATGTGAATGCTCCGGTGGTCAAGTGGAAATAAATAGAGAGTTTCACGTTTGAGGGGAATCGATTCATAGCTTACATCAACATGACAACTCCTCCTCAAGTGAAACCACTAGATCACCACCATTTGGTTAAGACTGTTAGGATAAACTTTTTATAGTGACAGGCCCCACCGCAATGCGGCCCCATATCCAGGAAAAACTCCACATCCGGCTTGGACCTACGGGTTAGTATACACCGCTTGTCCCTACTCGTATGAAGGAATTTTTATTTGAAGAGGCACAGTACCACCGTGGTGACATAGGACTCGAACTCAAGACCTCTGGCACTCATCTGTAAAGGTTCATATATAACAACAATAAGGTTGACCCGGTGACTATTGTACGTAAGCTATGAGTTTTTACTTCCTTTTTTTTTTACGTCCATTAGCTATGAGTTTAAACAATTAATGAATTAAGTTACCTCGAGATTACAAAACATATAGATTAAGGTAAATGTTATTTGTCAAAACAAAGTACATATATATAGTCTTTTCTAGACGCTTGTGATCAACTAGAGAAGCTTCTTGGTGGGACTTCCAAATTAAATTAGATGAGACCAACCAGAGTTAGCAAAAGCAAAACCAGTTAATGAGTAATTTAACGATAAGCAATTAGAAGTGACAAAGAACAAATTTAAAGTAGTTAAGTTGCATCATATTTAGGGGACATTATGTCGAAAAATACAAATACCATTATAATTAATTAAACACTTCTTAATTAAAGTTAGGTAAACGTGTTTAATCTTTTATTATGTAAAATTAAAATGTGGTCCTCTTATGATTTATATTCAGACATGGATAAAGATTAATTTTCGATGATTATTAATAGTATATTATTAATAATATATCTTTGTTATTATTATTTGTATATTATTTTTTCTTTCTTTCTACAGTATATCTTTGTTATTTTCATCTGTAATAACATAATTTTAGGGTAGCGTTAAATATCTATAGTTTATTTAAGGATAAGAGCATATTTTAATGCGACCCTAATATCCATCATTTAGTAGACATTTTTCGTATTTAAGTTAATCGGTTTTTTTTTTTCCGGGTTCTACAATAGGAGATGCAAACAAGTCAATTATCTAGCAAATCCCCTTTAACAATGGAAAGCTTCCATATATAACAAACCCATCAGACAATGTATCTTAACCATAAACTCGATGAAGAGACAATAATAATCATACACAATGAGATGTTAAGTAACAGTTTAATCTCTCCTCTGTAGAAAATGTTTGTTTTCTGCTAAAGTTTTGTGTTCCTTTGTTGGTAAATGGTAGAAGAAGAATGGTGAAGATCCTTAACGCATTCTTAGTTAACAAGCGGATCTTGCGTGAAAAAGAACTGCAAAAAGGTTTCAATATGGGGTCGTTATAGATCCACCCGAGGTAATCATCAGATATGTATATGAAGGGAAGAGTTTCAGATAAGATAAAATTTATTACCTCGAACGATTTTCCGGAATTTTCATATTCCAACATACTCAATGCAACTTCACAGCTTTGTGCAACAATCAGCTCAGGATCCCTTGAGAATTCCACTAGCAGTGCAATGCTCTGCTCATCTGGAAAGAGCCGATCAATGCGAGGAGTAAGTAAAGATAGCCGAATTGTGATAGTTTTCAAGTGATAAATTTCCTTTTAGGAAATATACCTGCAATAGAACCAAGCGCTTCTGCAGCCTCGTGTCTAACCATTGGGTGCTCGTTCGCATCTCTAAGTATTTTGCTTAGAGTAGCTATAGCAGCTTTATTTTGCAATTGGCCCAAGACATAAGCAACCTAAGAGAAATATCATCAATTCCAAGGCGGTAAGATCTTATACAGTTGAAGGTTTGAGAACAATAATGCAAAAGATTCAAGACACAAGATCTTCACAAAAACAGACTCATTCAAGTTCATGAAAATCTTTGGAGAGTAAATACTCACTAGAAAACAATGATCAAACTGAAGTCATCAAATGAAAGCATCTTGACAAACCTCGTGACGTAGAAGTGCACTATTAGCACCCAAAGAATCAACTATGGCAGAAACAGCTTCATCTCCACCATGATTCCGTAGGGAAAATAGTGCAGCATATCTCTCATACATGCCTTTTGTTTCATCCAGAAGAATTTGTCTGTAATATGATGACTTTAATCAATAACCTGTTACAAACTGGTAAAGCATCTAGAAGTTTTTGGGTTGTTTAAGTGTAGAAGAACCTCAGTTGGTGGACAGAAGAGAAAGCAGTGACAGGAGCTGCTGGGTCAACAGACATAAAAGGTGATTTCTCTGTTGTGGAAGACTGGTTCTCGACATCAACACTGCTCAAGTCTTCAATCCTTTTGAGAGCTAATTCACACGTTTCCCGAACCTCCTGAGCTGGATCCAAGATCAAGCTTTTCTTTAAAATGTCAACATTACCCGCTAAACCAATGGCTCCAAGAGCTTCTGCTGCCTGTTATATTAACAGCAAATCAGCGATTTGAAAGGATCAAAAACCATATACTGATAGATAGAAAAGAAGGATTATCTGAGATTGACTCCACCACAAGGATCAACTATATACTCAACTCATGTCGTACTATTGGATGCAAAGACATATCGTTAAGAACTGACTCAAGAGCAGGAATTGCTTCAGCATCTTGCATCTGACCCAATGCAAATGCAGCTTCATGTGCTAACAAATTAGATGAGTCTCTGGATGCTGCAGGAAGGAAAAAAGATTGATGAGAAATTAATGCCCGGTTCAATGATCAATAGAAATCTCCCCTACTGAAACAAAATAAACATGTTCTTGCTCTTCAGATAAAGAGAATCCTACAGATGTCAGATAGCAAGCAAGAAACAATCAGTAATAAGACAGTTAAAAAATCAAAAGATGGCGAAAACATCCCAATGAACCAATTCTTGAATGTATAAGTAATCTAAAGGTAAACACAAGCAGTAATAAACCATATCAGCTCACAAAGCCTGAAGAAGTTGTGTTCATAACTAGAAAGGAAAATGTGGAAACTTGTACTTGTAGATACATCAAACAAATAGCTACACAATTAAACTCAGAAAGACTTCTAATTAGCCTTATTCAGAAGCTTCAAATTAAACACAAATAAAAGAATCAAGTTTCCACATTTGACACATTCATCAAGCGCCAAATAAAAGAATCAATTTTTGTTTTTGTTTTTGTCATACAAATGAAAAAGAAGATAAAGAGCAGTAGAAATTAAACAAACCGAGGATTAGGGCATTTCGAGGTCCCGGGCCTTTCAAATTGCGAAGAGAGAAGAGAGCTCTAAATCGCTCCGAGATCGGCTGTGACTGGTCCACTAACCTCTCGCAGAGAAACTTCTCCAAGTTAACCGTCGATGAAACTGATCCATTAGATTCCATCACTCGATCAATTTCGTCGGCGATTGAAAAATCTTGGTTCCGACACGAGGACAACGGAGTAACAGAGCCGACGACTAGGGTTTTTGAATATACAAAAGAGCAGAGAATCAGATTCGTGAAAAAAACGCGGGACCTATTCCGCTAATAACGGAATTTATAATATACCCCATAACAATCTAATAATTTTAATTTAGCCCCATAGTTTCTATTGCTTAGCGTAGAGTAGACACGTGGGTGAAAATGAATTCTCTGGTCTGTTTAGTGTTGATTCGCTTAAAGAGATAAATCACAGCAAAGGCTTCTCTTTCGACAATTCAACCGTTTCATTCCTCAATTAGCGTTGAGAAACCCATAGATCCAGGTGAATTCTGGAAACATCTGACGAACCTTGAAGCGATTTCGAGAAGAAGCTTTAGTCGTTATTTGATTGATCGATGATGAATCCTAGAAGGTTAGCTCCATGAATTTCAAATCGCTAGCTTTTTTTTTTTTTTTATTTATTTAATTCAAATATGGATATAAAGATCTGGCGAAATTCTGATGTTTAGATTTGTTTCCCATGAGTTTCTATAAATTGTAGATTAGTGTTCATCTGGCGGATCTGAAGAAGCAGTGATTATAGAATAGGAACTGTTGCTCTGTATTCTGGGTAGATTTAGATCACTCACAATTCAGCTAACTTAGCTTTTCGCTTCTAACATTCGAAATCGTGATCTGAAATAAAGGCTGAATCGATGTCCATTGTGATTGAGTTTCATAATTTCAAGTGAGTCATGGTGTTTGCATAACCTCTGCTTAAGCTTTTTTTTTTGGCTTTAGAGATGAGTTGCTTTGAGTTCTTTATGGAATCATGATGATGGAGTGAAAAATGTTAATGTTTGTGTGTTCAGGGAGCCTCGTGGTGGTAGAAGTGCTCTATTTGATGGCATTGAAGAGGGAGGAATCAGAGCTGCTTCTTCTTACTCTCATGAAATCAATGAACATGAGAATGAGCGTGCCTTGGAAGGATTGCAAGACAGAGTCATTCTCTTGAAACGAGTAAGCCCTCCCTGCCTCTGATTCTTTTCTCATGTTCTAACTTGTGTGAAGCGCTAATGAATAGCGAGCATATATCATCACATCAAGCATGAAACATAACATTAGGAATGAGATAGCCATGAACATAGTAGGAACATACTCTAGCAATACATTTGAAACACTAAATGTACTATTCACTGCCAATAGTTGTAGTTTGGAAACTGTAACATAGTTCTATGTTTCTCGGCACAGTTAGGTTTGAACCAGATTCTGATTTGTTTCATTTTTATCATGACCAGCTATCTGGAGATATAAATGAAGAGGTTGATACTCATAACCGCATGCTTGACAGAATGGTATTTCCAAACTTTTTTTTGATACCTTTGCATCTTCTTTTTCTCACAAATGCCATTGTTACTGAACATTTTGCAAGGTTTCTATGTAGGGAAATGATATGGATTCATCAAGGGGAATTCTCTCAGGAACCATGGACCGGTTTAAAACGGTAAATACTCTCTCATATCGTTTTGCCTAGCTTCATTATGAGTTGCAAAGTGTGTTTGATATGTTGAATTGCTTGCAGGTCTTTGAGACAAAATCAAGCCGAAGAATGCTGACACTCGTGGCATCTTTCGTGGGTTTGTTTCTAGTCATATACTATCTTACTCGTTAAAATTGGCAAACAGGAGTATTCTGAACATCCAATCCATCCATGATCTCATGATATTTTCATTCTCTCTGTTGCCTCCTATAATCTGATTATCCTTATCAGTGTAATGAAACGATATCCTTCCAGTGTTATAGTGTGATCCAGTGCTTGAGATGATGACACAAATTCACTAAAAACTTATAAAAGTTTCATGTGATGGATTTTGTAGAACGTTTTACTCCTTTTAATTTGTAAAATAGAAATAGAAATTTGGAGCAATACTTGGATGAGTTTACCAAAATCTTTAAAAAGTAATTTATTTTTGCACCAGCCGGGAATCGAACCCGGGTCTGTACCGTGGCAGGGTACTATTCTACCACTAGACCACTGGTGCTTGTTGAACATGAATTGTCCATTAATTACTTTAATATTACATATATTCTTACCCGACAGCATTCAGATCTAAGTTGCAGGATACACAAAGTCTTGGAGATATCATACCACATTCTTACAGTTATTTCATCCATGGAACTAAATTGCAGGAAAAAATAAGGAATTTAACACAAGGAGAACTCATAAATCGCAATGATGAGGATTTAGTAATTCTGAAATTAAGCAACAATTGTATTAGTTAAGTAACAAACATGGCTTGTGTAATGCATTAACCACATGGAACCTGACATATCTTGACGACCCTACATAGTTATTGCAGCATCTACTTCTGAGGAAACTACAATTGAGGTTTGAACTAAGTGTAAACACTAAAAAACAATTGCCCTGTGGCACAACAATGGAGTAAAGATATTATCAGCACTCCAAATATCTGGTGAAGAGATCAAATCAGTGTTTCTTCATCAAAAGTAATCTTCAAAGCCCCCTTCCTTTTCACTTTCAAAGTTCTCTGTTCCTGCAATATTATGGTTCTACAAGATGAGAAGAAGGGTGATTCCATTAACAATGTATACCTTGTGGAAAATGTTTATATTAAGGTTGATTTAGAGGCTAGTGTAACAAAAAGAAAGAAAAAGAAAGGATCAAAGCTATATTTCAACTTTTAACCAAGTTTTTTAACTAATCGAGTTTTTTTTTTTTTTTTTTTTTTTTATAGACATTGGACTTGCATTATTTCATGGGATTTTAGTGCTATTACCACTGACCTTTGCCTTCTGTGGTTGATAGGTCCTGAACAATGACTTGCAGCTGATTCGGGTTATATGCCGAAAAATTGTCCGAGGAAGGAGATGGAGCGGGAAAAGTAAAATCGGAATCACTTGATGAAGCTTCAGAATTCTCAGAGCTGTCAGCAAGATCATCACGCACAACTGGGGTTGAAGCCAACGTTGAAGACATAGAAGGAGATCTCAAGATGGACTTCAGTTGCGAGAATTGGTCTGACATAGAATATAACAACCTGGAATACACTAAACAAGACTTATCATCAGTAAATGTACTAAATTTGAAAATTAAAGTTTTTAACTAAGCAGTCAAAACTGCTGAAGAATGATAAATCTATGATATTCTATGGTTGTTTAAATTACGAATCAATAATACCTGTTCAAAGAGTCTTGTAGTTGGTAAACTCTTCTTTCTGTTTCTTCTAATCTTTTACGCCTTCTCTCACAAAGTTCTCTGGCTTCAGCACATTTTCTTTCGGAAATGTCAGCTCTTTGTTTCTCAACTTGCAACAACGCCTGAAGAGTATAACAGATATTTAAGTTATCCTCCATGCATTTGATATAGATAATAGCCACAATACATTTTGTTCAGGTAACAGGGTTGCGTATCAGGTATATAAATCAGTTGAACAGCTTGTAAATCCGGAGATACTTAGCATGCCGTTTCTAGTAGCTGTTCACAATGTTGGTGGGGTATAGAAACATTACCTTCTGCAACGCTACTTCTGCAGTGAGGGATTCAATTTCTGTATCACGCATAGGATCCGTTATTTGGCTAACAGCAGAAAAAGGGTTGTAAGGCTTCTCTGAATTGTGAATAAAGGACTTCTCAATTCCATCTTCTGCTTGGATGGAATGTTTTGTCTTTCTTTCATGGTCCGTCTCTTCATCATCACTTTGATCTGAATCCATTACAAAAGACTTTCCAATCCCATCTTCTGCTTGGATGGAATGTTTTGTCTTTCTTTCATGTCCTGTCTCTTCATCATCACTTTGATCTGAATCCATTACAAAAGACTTTCCAATTCCATCTTCTGTTTGGATGGAATGTTTTGACTTTCTTCCATGTCCTATCTCTTCATCATCACTTTGCTCTGAATGCACTACAAAGGACTTATCAAGTTCATCTTCTGATTCGAAGGAATTTTTTGCCTTTCGTTCATGTCCAATCTCTTCATCATCACTTTTCTCTGAATGCTGTACGAAGGACATATCAACTGCCTCTTCTGCTTTATTGGAAAGTTCCACCTTTCTTTCATGTTCTGTCTCTTCTTTTCTCTCAGCCTATACCCATGATTTTACATCAATTAAAACCAAATACTTCTTCCTCTACGTATCTCTCTACATGCTGAATAAATTAAAACACTTGATACTCAAACAACGTGCAGTGCAATACCTGCTTTGACTGTCCCAACCGTTTTCTGGCAATTCTTCCTCTGAGTTTATTTTGATAAACAAGAGAAGCTCTTTTCAATTTCTTGTAGTCAGATATAGCACTGTAACCACGCCAATACGCCTGCAAGTTGATTAAAGTTGAAAGTCATTTCTAGTTCTTGAGATTGAATGATTCCATGAGAATTTGTTAAGTGCAGAAAGGGTAATGAGAAAAGGACCTGAATCACAGTTGCTGCCCTAGTGGTTAATTTATAACGGAATTCATGACGCGCGACCATTGTACGGACACCACTTTGCAAGGTGACTGCGGAAGATTTGGTCTTCCCATAATCTTTCTTTGCAATCTGTCTACGTAAGTTTTTCTGGATTTTGATGGCAGCTTCTTCCCTTCTCATGTTCTTGGATTTCTTTCGTCCAATATTTCCTAAAATATGAAAAAGAAACTTTATCAACATTCCTAATTTCCTCTGCATATCAATGAAACCATAGCGCCAAAAGAAAATTTTAGGCACTCACCTCTCCAATTAGCCTGTATATTAACTGAAGCCTTCCGCATGAGAACAAATCGTTCTCTTGTCAGACGAGTTCTAATTTGCCCCTGAATCATCCTCGCTGATTCGCCAAGCACTTTAGTTCTGTGTGCATCTAGCTCAGCCATCTGACCAGCTCTCAGGAAAACTTTACTTTTTCCAACCTGCAAATTCGAATTTTCAACACACACCAAGGAGAGTTATGCTATCTGAGAAGCTCAAATTTCATTGATTACTGAAAATTTAGTGAACTTCCTAGGAATCTTACCTGGTAGCCTGTAAGCCCCTTTTTCTCCAAAATCCACTTGCATGCAACATCTGCTTCGTACCTGATTACAGTATAAGGTAAGGAAATGAAAAGAACTAAGCTCTCTGACTGCCTTATCAGGAAATGTGATAAACAGACTCAAGGAGCAATAGAGCAGACACAAGCGAAAGAAAGTTCAAGCTTAACGGGTATAACTGATACATACTCTCCTTTCAGAATTTCCGGTGCAAGAATCATAAATCGATTTAAGAATTCAATGAAAGTCCTATTTGTTGGATATCCAGCGCATTTCACTCTGATGGCCTCAAGAACACCCTGCATAAGACAAGGATCATATAACACCTCAAGATATCAAACATGTTAATATGAACAACTCAACAGAAAGACTGACCCCAGAGCGTAATTGATGCAAGACATTGGCATTGTCAAACACTGTTGGTTGCAACAAATTGTTTGGCTTAACACATCTGATGTAGTGGGGTTCCGTAGAGTTCAGAGTCTCCATCAGCTGTTGCAATTGTAGCTGCACCAATTACTTAAACATGTCAGCCCGTACATATGATGACTGTGTCATCAAAATTTCAACAATATCCTATGTGTGGTCCAATCATCCAGTCCTATCTATTTGTTAAAAGTCTGAATTTGCAGGCAAGTCACCTTAAAACGAGTGCCAATTGAGGAAAACTTAGATTTGCTACTCTCTTTAGGATGAGGAGGGAAGAGGCCTGCCACAAAAGAACATTTGGAAGCATTTAACAAATCCTGATGCTCTGCAACAACATAGTCTTTGTTTTTGTCTAAAAATTGATCGGACTGGTATTGAACCTGAAAAAAATAACACGGGAAAGAGACCTTAAAATCATAACTATATCTACTTTTAATTCTGAAAGCAACAGAGTTTGAAATGCAACTTACATCCCCTGCATAATGAACTAATGTAAAATCTGATCGAGTCAATTTTGGTTTCATGAAGCGCTGATGACCTCTGAATGTGTGATACAGCTTTTCAGAAAATGTTTCAGGAGTTGATTTTGGTAGCATACTGCAGAGAGAATAAACGTTTATAACACATAATTCTGGTGCTTGGAGAAGATGGTTACTATGTAAGAAAACACTAAAGTACAGGTGCAGGTGGAGAAAATTTTATTATACCATGCTTCATCTAGAAGAGCGATAATACCACCCGGTTTCTGCAAAAGATTGAAATCATATTTTCAGAAGTAAAGAAAAACGCAGCATGAAGTACTAGAAATAACAGACCGCTCCATGGATCAAAAACCTGCTACCCCATGTGTTTTCAACTCAGAACAATGGCATAGTGAGCCAGGACACTTGAGCATATTTGAAAACAGATAGAGCTCTTGCATGCCTTCATGAACTTTTCAGGGTGTTCTTATGATTTATCTAGGAAAGATATCTAACATGGAGGTTACAAGTGAAAACATTTTCTGTAATCACATAGGTTGATCTGTAGGATAATGTATTCTAGAAGACGCCAGACTGCTCTATAAAGGGTATTTCTACTGTCCAGTGTATGAGTTACCCAAATTGGTCACAAACATCAGATCAGGCCATGAGTCTGTCTTTTTATGAGAAAAGAAATAGATGAAGGGATAAACCAAACCTTTTCAATCAGATCCACGACATCTTGATTATCAACAAATTCCACATAACTCCAATCTATTTCTTCTTTTTCATATTCACCTTGTTCCATTTTAAACACATGCTGTACAATATTAATGAGTTCAGATTAATTAAAAAATTCTTGAGTCAAATCAGCAGCCATAACCTATGACTGACCTCATACCTGGTTGAAATGCTGTTGCAACTTTTCATTTGTGTAGTTAATACAGAATTGCTCAAAACTGCACGAAGAATATTAACAAGTCAGTGAACAACTGAAGTAGAGGTTCGAATAGGTGATGTTAGATATCACTCCAGTCCTGGACACTTGTGCAAAGACACCATTTCCTAAGATCACACTTATAGAGGAACGTCAAAGCTAAATAACATATTTATCATACTCAGAGTAAAAGTTTCTATACAATGTACTCTTCATACTAAAGTCAAGGGAAAAGAGGAATTGAAAATTAATCTACTATGAGCCATGCATGCTCTCGGTCATCACCTGTTGGTTTTAAAGCTCTCAAAACCATAAATGTCAAGAACTCCGATCAAGCGCCTAGAGTGAGAATCTTGCCCAATAGATATATTTATTTTGTTTACCAACCTGGAAAATAATAATGAATACTGCCTTAGCAAATTTCACCCTCAGTGGCATATGGAAAACAAGATAGTTGAACATTGACATAAAAAATTACCAATCAAAGAGTCTAGAGTATATAGTCTTTGCTAGACCATCCCTGCTAACGGCAGCGCCAAGAGGATCAAGACTTCTCTTGATAACTTCTTCTGGGGTGACCATCATACGCTTACACAAAGCATCTTCTAAGGAGTGGGGATCACACCTAAAACAACAAGTAGTAATTACACACAGTACAAAAATCCTCATTTAGTTGGAAAAGTAGAAGAGCTGTATAATACATGAGCAGTTCTGATGTCATTTGGAGATGAAACATTGACTGTTCATCTTTTAGAGATGATGAATCAGCATCTTCTCCCTTCGAAAATTCAATATTTCCAAGATGGAGAATGGCAGCCACAACTCTGAAAATTGCATCCTGAACAGACAAAAATAAGATGAGTTGTTCCTATTAGCAATCAACAAGTGATAGGCAAAATGCAAAGAAGAAATTGCAAACCTGTTCTGTTTCACTTATTCCAACTACATCCATAGCCCTTCTAGTAGCAAGATACTCCTCCGCATCATTTACACCATCAAGTTTATAGCAGCTAGATTGGTTAAGATAGCGAAATGACTTGGGATTCCCCAACTTAAACCTCTCAACATCCTGAAAATTTTAATATCATCTATAACTTTAAAGATTCTTCCAATAAACGGTGTGGACAACTTAGAAAACCTACCGCAGGAGGAGCAGCACACAGGAGATAAAAGCAGTGATAGTTACGTTCAGGATCTGAAACTTGGCAAACGCGTGACCTCTCCAAAAGGTAAGTTCTAATGGCTGCCCCTGATATTCGACCCACGTCATCAAATTGAATCTCCACAAATTTCCCAAAACGACTGTAACAAGAAAATGCATTAATATTTATTAACAGTGGGCAAAAGAGACAGGAGGACAAGCAGAGCGAAAGGAGAAATGGAAGCACTCGATAATAAGAGCTCTAAGTTTACCTGGAATTATTGTTTTTAACAGTCTTCGCATTTCCAAATGCCTCGAGAACTGGATTTGACTATAACATAACCCAATGAACATAAAGAATTAGACCCAAAACCAAAACAAGAGGTACAAGTGGTATTACAGAATGAGCAAGCTCAAATTTAAGGATGCCAAGGCAGGGATATATCCCGTGATTGTATACTCAAGAAAGCTTAACAAACAAAAATGTCTTGTTTCTGGAGCAGATAGAAAGGATAGAAAATCTTCAACATAGCCTTGAAATTTCTTTGATTTAGGCAGTGAGGTTAAAACCTCGCTCCTGAGTGTAGGAGACTCTGTAATTTTAAATAAATTAGATCAGCACAACTTACTTCTAAAACTTGGTTTTCGACCGTCCTCCCTTCAGCTGCAGTATGCCCTCCAAAGTATGCAAGGTAACGCATGAGCATCTTAGTCGTTTCTGTCTTTCCAGACCCACTTTCACCACTGACCAAAATACATTTATTCCTGCCCTCATTAATCATTTCCCTGTTGCAAATTTTCTCAAACTAATAAATAAAACCCACTTCTGCTACTTTTATAGAAACCAACAATAAATGAACAAAGAAAGAGCCCACAATCACCTATATGCAATGCCACCAATTGCAAAAACATGAGGATTCAACTCTTTGAACGAGGCTTCCTTGTACTTTTCCATAACCTCAGCATCATAGAGATGAGGGAGTCCTTGAAAGGGATTGACAGCAATAAGAATGTTTCCTGTATAAGTCTGTCATGATGTCAAAAAATTATAACAGACTCGCCTATCTCACTGCAT
This sequence comes from Barbarea vulgaris, assembly GCA_963667165.1. Lineage (NCBI taxonomy): Eukaryota > Viridiplantae > Streptophyta > Magnoliopsida > Brassicales > Brassicaceae > Barbarea > Barbarea vulgaris. Next base: position 31,321,672 of record OY763888.1, on the reverse strand, counting down.
TAACTAATGGTTTTTTTTTTATCAAGGACCAGGATGAAAATATTTGGTTTGCAACCAGAAATGAGATATTATTCTTACATAAATTTCATTCAGCTCATATCTGGTAGCCAAGTTGTCCAGAACTGCAGGCTCATGGAGATAAGATAATCTTGTCATGTCCTCTACTCCCTCTGAAGGAGCTTCATCGTCTTTCGGGTATAGTTTTGCTAAATTAGCAATAACCTAACCAATCAAAAGGAAATGTGATGAATCCTAAACAAATGGAAGCAAAATGAAAAAAAAAAAAAAAAAAAAAAAAAAAGACTTTTTACCTCTCTACCATCTTTGGTTTTAACCTCAGCTTCGTCTCCCTTAATATTGAGTACAACCCCATCAATCCATGCTATATCTGGGTCCTCCACCCAAACATGAGAATCCACCAATATGTTTTCAGCCATTCCGTAAATCTTCCCTAACATTTCAGTAAGCACCACAAGCTTACGCAATTATTTCCAAGGATCAAAAACCATTATCGCATTGTAACTACATTAAGCAACGATAAATCTCACAAAAGCAAAAAAAAAAAAAAAAAAAGCCCACGAACACCTGTGGATGTAGCTCCCTCAATCGCTCTAAGAAACGCGTAAAACTTTAGAAATTCCGATTGAACGGAGCTAGGAGAGCTTTGGAGAAGACAGGTGAGATTCGATATCCTCGTATATCACCAAAATCGTCGATGCTCGAAATTCATAACCGTGATCGCTTCTTCTTCTGGGTTCAAACGCAAATGTGAGAAATGAATTTTGTTTCTCATGGCGTGTGATCGATTTCTGCAGAGAGTGACGCAGAAATTCCCCGTCGATTTCGCCATTTCTGTGGACGCCATTGTCTCTCTCTTTTCCCTCCCATTTTTAGCTCAAAGGAGCAAAAACACCAGCAGTATCTTCGTTGTCTCAAAGACCCGGAATTTAACCCGACCCGCCAAGATAACCCGACCCAGTCATTCGAATCTCAAAATTTATAAATTTTTAATATAAAAATCCAAAATTTCTTGCCGGGCAAGGTCTGATTGGGTCAAAAAGGAGAAAAGCCTAAAAAGTACAAAACCCAGCTTAAACCTTTGTTTCTCTCATGAGCAAGCCGAAGACTCTGTTGCAGCAGACCATGGTCCTGCCGCTTCTCAAGCTAGGAACCCTAGCTCTACGAACTATCTGTAAACCCATAGCTAATCGCCTCAAGAAAGAAGCTGGAGTCAACCCTAGATTCCGTCAATTCATCATCAACATTGCACAGGTATAAACGCTTTGTAACACCCCCACAAGTTCCGATCTTTGGGTTTGATTCTTTGACATCTGTGATGGAAACGAGTAGTCCTGTGTTTGCCTAAGTTTCTGTGGACATATTCCTGATCAAGGGTTTATGAAAAGCTTTTAATATACTTTTTATGTTGCATCAAAATGTGAAATTGGACAGGCGAATCACAGATTTACTACAAAGTTACAAAGACGGGCTTCTGGTCGTGTAACTGATGCAGTTATTCGCCCTTTAAACGAAGAGAGAGCTGTTCAAGCCGCTGCAGATCTTCTTGGTGAACTCTTCGCCTTCACGGTATCTTAAATCTCATGTCTTTTAATACATTTTGATTGCTTAAGGACTCAAAGGAGACATTTTGACACCCACAGTTCTATGAATTCTCATTCAATAAAGTTGTTATGTATCTCCAAGATCCCTGCAATTGAAGATCATTACATCAATGCCTAATATGCTAATTCAACATTTTTTCATTAGTTGAATTGGTTCTGAAACAGACAAACATGTCTCCTCTTTCTTCTTCTTCTCCTCTTAAGGTTGCAGGGGCTGCTCTTGTGTATGAGGTGCAGAGAAATGCTCGAGGAGAAGCCAGAAAAGAAGAGAAGCGACAACAAGAACTTGCGGTTTTTAATTGCATCTCCTCTGATCATTAGTTGTTAGGGTTTAACCACAAATCTTGCTCACTGTGATCGTATCTATTTACCAGGAATTCAAACGTAGACATGAAAAGATGGAGAGCGAAATTAAAGAGATGAACCAAAAATGCAGCGAGCTTTATGAAGTGATTTCGAAGCCAAGAGAGCTTAAAGAAGAGCTTTCGAAGCCAAGAGGTTTAGCTTGGCTCTTCAACTCCATGTGTTATCGGAGTGCTCCTGAGAAAATTCAGTAGCAGAGCCTTTGAAAACAAAAGACTCAAAGATGGTTTGCAAGCTGTTGCTTTACTTGTAGATAGTTTCCTTCTTTCAGATATAATCAGATACGTTAAGTGCAAAATGAAAGAGACTTGTGTTCGTTGAGGCTTCGATCATCTGTCTCATATATAAACCGAAATTCCAAATTCTTCTTACAGTGAAAGAAACTCTTGAAGTTGTTGTTCAGTCCAAATCTTTTACATTTTAATTAAGCCTGTAAAAGACCTTCATAAACCCAATGCCAAGATAGTTGTATATGATTTTCTTACTAATGTAGTTATTTGTTCTTCACATTGAAAGATTGTGGTCACGATTTATGATTTCAAAACGATAGGAATTAATATGCGCTTTGGTAAATTTTCAAATAAGTTTCATTTTATTTTATATTTAAAACAAAATGTATTTGACTATAATATGGAGAAGTATATTAGGAGAAAATTTTCACAACTAGCATTCAAAGCAAATGGTCAAATTAGCACATTCTGATAATCTATTACCACATTTCTGTATAATATTTGACAAAAAGAAATGCCATTTTATGATATTTCAAACAAAAAAACAAAAAAACTTGCTTGTGTAAAATTTTGGGTCTTAAATTCTAATTAGAAACTTCAAGTTTCAATACGTGATTTATGAAAAAAAAGAAGAGCTGAATTTCCTAAAAGTAATATAGAGAAGGGGTATAATAGTAAAATTACTGGATCCAATCCATCCAATTTCAACCCTACTGCGCTTACTAACGACACGTCATTTCCACGGGACCTCTCCCCTCATCGGCGATTTTCTTCCTCTCTTTGCAGCCGCCAGTCGCCGCCGTGATTTTAGTCTTCGGAGACTTATCTCCTCCTTCTTCATCGACGGTGTTTGTCGTTAATTTCTGTTTACTCTTCAGGATTTGTTTGCGTCTACAAAACTCGAGACGCCATGACCATTTTCTCAGTTCAGTCCACTCTCTTCACCCGAGCTTCCATCGTTCTCCACGCTAGCAATGGATTCAAACGATTCTCTTTCGCTTCTTCGTTTTCTTCCAACGCCGTTTATTCTTCACCTCTCCCTAAAATGAAGAAGCGGCGGTTTCCTATCGTCTCTGCTATTGATATTGGTGGCGTCACAATCGCTAGAAATGGTTCGTTTTTATATTTGATTTTTTAAGTGATTTCACTTAGTGGAAGCTCGTTCTGAGATTCTTATGGTGAACAAGAGAAGGAATTTAACATTAGACTTGCTCAGAGAAGAAGCTGAATTTAACATTTTTAATACTTTTTGTGTTGTGTTCAATGAATATTTATGGTGTTTTTGATTGTCAAATGGAGAAATCTGCAGATGTGGTGAGAGATGATGATCCTACAAACAATGTACCAGACTCCATTTTCTCTAAACTAGGAATGCAGCTACATAGAAGGGATAAGCATCCGATTGGGATCATTAAAAATGCTATTTACGACTACTTTGATTTCAATTATGCCAAAAAGTTTGACAAGTTCGAAGACCTTTCCCCAATTGTTTCCACTAAGCAAGTAAGTTCTCCATACTCAAGTTTGTATTTTTCTGGAGATGTCACTTCGTTTTATGTAACTTTCCCTTGTTTTTTTTTTTTGGGTACCAGAACTTTGATGATGTGCTAGTCCCTGCTGATCATGTAAGCAGAAGCCTTAATGACACCTACTATGTAGACTCGCAAACTGTTTTGAGATGCCATACAAGTGCTCACCAAGCTGAGCTGTTGAGGAAAGGTCATAGTCGTTTCCTTGTAACCGGGGATGTTTACCGTAGAGATTCTATTGATGCTACTCATTATCCGGTTTTCCATCAGGTGTTCTATTCTTGAGGTCCCTGTGTTTTGGTCGACATCATGTCTTTCTTATACTAGATGTTTATGTTTTTTTTTTTTTTTTATCTATTACAGATGGAAGGTTTCTGTGTTTTCTCTCCTGAGGACTGGAACGAGTCTGGCATGGATCCCACATTATATGCTGCTGAAGATTTGAAGAAATGTCTCGAGGGATTGGCACGCCATTTGTTTGGTAAATTGATATCCATTCAACAGAAGCAATTTTCAACTATCTATATTCTTCAGCAAGTGTAAATTTCATGAAAGATGGTTTATTTATATGAACTTTTTCTGGCCGCCAGGTGCTGTGGAGATGAGATGGGTTGATACATATTTCCCATTTACCGATCCATCTTTTGAGCTTGAGATATATTTTAAGGTAGTCTTTCGTTAAGCCTGTCTAATATTATAACATCTTACACAAACTCTCATCTAATACAAGCTTTATCTGGTTATTAATTCAGGAAGACTGGTTAGAGGTTTTGGGCTGTGGGGTGACCGAGCAAGGAATTTTGAAACAGAGTGGATTGGAAAACAATGTTGCTTGGGCCTTCGGACTTGGACTGGAGCGACTTGCTATGGTTTTGTTTGACATCCCTGATATAAGACTTTTCTGGTCATCCGATGAACGGTTCACGTCCCAGGTGATTACTTGGTTGACAACTTACCAAATTGGTGGGTGAAATTAATTCTCTCAAACTTTGACTTCTTTTCTCACATCAATGTATTTGATGTTACTTGCAGTTTGGAAAAGGAGAGCTTGGAGTCAAATTCAAGCCATTCTCAAAGGTAAAACATTTCTTACCATCTTCATATCAGTTTCTCTTTGACCTATGAATTTCAGTTCAAGACCCATTTATCTTGTAAGTTTTAATGGCGGCACAAAAATCTTGTTATGCAGTATCCTCCTTGTTACAAGGACATCAGTTTCTGGATCAGTGAATCATTTACAGAGAATAACTTTTGTGAAGTTGTTAGAGGAATTGCTGGGGATCTTGTTGAAGAGGTACATACCTTGTCTTTCTAATTGGCTGGGAGAGATTACAAACTTTACAGGAATCGAATTTGGTTTCAGCTTTACTTGGATTATCACGTTTTTCAGAATGATTGTTTATAGCATTTATTATCGATTCGCAGGTGAAGTTAATTGACAATTTCACCAATAAGAAAGGGATGACGAGTCACTGTTACAGAATTGTGTTCCGTTCCATGGAGCGCTCTCTTACGGATGAGGAGGTCAATGATCTGCAGGTAATCATTTTTTCTTCTCCTTTCGTCATTGATCCAGAAAATAACATTGGGAAAAAGGCAAAAAAGAAAACTTGTTAATGAGTAAGGAAGTCGAAACCTTTTGTAGCCAATGACACTTTCCAAATAACCATACGACGAAATAGTAATAGGAAGGTTGCATTTGGGTTGTTATACGTTAATGTTAGAAATGTTTTAAGATGGTGAAATTTCCAAATGCAGACTAAAGTGCGTGATGAGGTGCAGAGGAAGCTAAATGTCGAGTTAAGGTGAGAATTTTGAGAAGAATAGTTGTTGCAGACGATGATGAACATTTCAGGTTTGACATTGTAATTCCTACATAAAATTTATTTACTTCTGGGAGGATTGCGTTACCCTCAAATAACATATATGTACATTGTTTTGTTTTGTTCTGAATGAAAGAAAAATAAGGTTTGAAATGCATTTTTTTGTGTTTGTATATACATGTGAATAATTTTCAGAAAGTATACAACAACAAAAAAAAAAAAAAAAACAAACTACCATGAATCGTCTTACTGATCCAACATTACAAACCACAATTTTTGTTCAAAATTGTTTCAAAATTTGCCTCAAAAAAGAGCTCGATACAGGTTTGCCTCAGAATCTGACTCTCAAGGGTTAATTCTATTAAGCGAGTTCGCGTATGTATAGCTTGAAAACGAAACAAAAAGCTTTCGAAACCTGCACAACCACAAACAAACAAAAACAACTTTCCTCTTCAAATGACCACCACAGAGATTCATGTTTCAGTTCTTTTCTAGCTTCAACTTCATCTTATGGCAAAATATAAGGAACAGGTCATATTTGGTGAAGGAAACATACCAAACCCATTGACTTAAATGTTGTGCCATTGCTTCAAAGCTTTTCTGAGGCTGCTCATTTATGATGATTACCTTACTCGAATGTTTTCTTGCAGATAAAATTGACAGCCAAATGTCGACAGGGCCAGAGTACTTGCGAAAGATACTAAGGCTTACCTAATGTACAAAAGCATGTAAATCTTTTAGCTGAATCAAGTTCGCAATCGATAGGAATGGGCAAATACATATTTTGCTCCAAGAAATATAAAGACAGACTTACGAGTTCCCAAGCGTTGATGTTTCTTCCTGAATTTGTCTGTAAGAACTTTCTGCATGTACAACATAGTTAGTGAGGAAGGATTTTGCGGTTTCATGACTCAAGGACTAAAAGAAGTCTTAACGTACAATACTCCACGGTGCACATCACAGTGATTGCAGTGACCCGAAACACCATAGTTATCGAATGTTATGATCTGAAAGCAGCTCATATAGAATCAGATGCAGAAATATTTGTAGGAGTATATCCTGAATCATGATGATTATCTTTAACTAGGCTTTATGAGCTAAGTCATACTGTGTGTATATCGTGATTAGTCACTTCTTCTTCAATGATTTTCGTTAACAAATCATGGCTCCATACTTGCCCAAAACCATCCTGAGATAGAGAATACAATATACTCAGTGCCGCCAAATGAGATGGGAAGGTACACATGTGCTGGGCAAATAAAATAGCACTGACCTGTAAATTTGGATGATCCAGAATCTTTAACTGTTGAAGCGGAACCTGCATCACGTTCAATGTATATATATAAACAAACACATTCTTCACTGCAATGAGAAGAAACATTATCACAGATCCGTAATTGAATTACCTTGAGCACTGCACACGCCCGATGCAGCTCATTGTTCCTAATGCTTCCCATACCATCAGCGTTACCTGAAACAAACTAAATTAATCTTTTACTGACGAAAATGAAATCCAAACTGCATTTTCGTAGCATCCCTCTTTTTTATTCAGTGAAACTAAAAATTCCTCAGCCCTCATCAATGTAACTCTTTGGACAAAATACAAGATAATGTTGTGGCAGAGAAGAAATTATGTTGGCAATGTAAAACATCAACCTAGAAAACATGATAAAGCATATTACCAGTAGACAAACATAATATGTGAAGATTGTAGGCATTGGAAGCTAAGTAGTTTATTGTTGGAGAAAAGAACCTGTCAAGAATGTCCAAGACTAAATCTCTCAGCATAACATCAAAAGAAAAGAGAAAGAAAAAAAACTAATCCTAACACTCCATTAATTCCAACAAGAGCCATAGAGATACATTCTCAAAATCTTACATTGACTCATCATCAGGATGAGCGATAACAAACATCACATTTTTCTTGTGAGGGGTTTGACCTGTAGTTCAAAGACGATGAGATATCAAATTCTGCATTAACATAAACATAGGCATTTAAAAGAAAGAAGTTATTAAACTTGCCATCATCAAAAATAGCAGCTCTGGAGCTAGATAATGTTGCTCCGAAGAAAATTTTACATAAAGAAGCCACCCATATAACAATCAGAGATATACAAACCACAATCCATGCCATCTGACACCATAAACAATACTGAATCAATACAAAATATTTAATGGAGAAAACCAAAAAGAAAGTAATAAAACTAGACTCGTAAGTCCAACAAATATAGTATTAAGTGGTAAAGATCAATGTGGGTTTCTCATTACATATAGCTTCTGTATAAGTGGAGTTAGCTCATTTCTGGTGAGCAGATCAGAGACTTGTTCAAACAAAATAACAAAAAAAAATAAAGTTTTAAACTTTGTGAAAAATCAAGCTCCGGGAAATTGCTTAACTGTTTTAAAAACACTCTTGTTTTGACCAAATTTCAGAATCATAATCCATATTAAGGAAAAAAAACAATCCAAGGAAAATCAAAGAACTGCACCAAAGAAGAAAAAACCTGTAAAAGATAAGGCGAGAAGGTACGAGCTTGATGGACGGCGACGAGGTGGCGCTGAAGGCTGATGATCGACGGCGAGGAAGAGAAGGAAGGAAGCGATCGTTGTAACCGGACGGAGAGTCGTTCTTACGAAATTATTTGGGCTTTCAATGGGCCTAACTACGGCCCAAATTACCGGGTCGGGTCGGGTCATTTTTCTTTGTTGGTTGTCGCCTTGGATTTTCATCGGCATATCTAAGCAAAACGTATTTACGATTTTGTCCTCTTTAAAAAAAATTGACAAAATATAAACATAGAAAAATCTAAAATATCAAAATAAATATATAGTTCAAAAAATACAATTATTTAAAGAAATAAACCACAAATTTAAACTGATATATATATGATATTGACCAAGAAATGAAACCACAAATTTAAACTGATATATATATGATATTGACCAAGAAATGAAACCACTACAGCACTACTTAACAATTACTCCCAGTATTGTTTTTTGTGATTGCGTTTCAGTTCAGAAACCGTATTTTTGTAAAAAAAAAATGATGAGTTCACGAGTTAAGCTAAAACTATACTTTAACTTATCTAATTTCCATTTGGAGCATAAAGTATAAAATTTCCCCGACAGATCAAACTGCCTTCACGTTACTTATGCTCCCACTTTATTTATATACTGTTATATTAATCATATACAAACTGCCTTTTATTATTATTTTTTCAGATCAAGCTTTTCCAATTCACCAAAAACACAGTAACATGCATAATGATTAGTCACAAGTTGAACTATATTAAAATTCCATGATTTTCTTCTCTTTTTATATTATATCAATGGCTGTGGCCGCGTAAGTTCCGTGTAGTTAAATTATCAATTACGAAATAACTAGATTTAAATAAAAAAAATTAATATATATGTTGATGATAACACGAAAAATTGTACCTTCCAACAGTTTTTACCATGTATATTTGTTGATGTCAGACGTATAAACTATAAATCGAAAATTGGTATACAATTATAACTTCAAAATAATTGTGTGATCCATATGAGCAATATATTTTTTTTTAAATTGTGACTTGGTAGTACTTAAATGGAAATTGGATCTGAAATTCTGAAGAGATGCAGTCTTGTGATTTGTGACCTTATATGACAATGTGAAACATGTACGGAATCGTTAACGGAAGATTTCGTATGTTCTTTATATTCCAGTTTTATGGGCTCGAATTAATTTCCACATTTGTATATTTTACAATTTCCCCATAAAATTTTATTTTTGTTTTCTTGTTTCGGTTTACTTCTGAATTGTGATCACGTGTTAGTATCATTTTAGATGAAAGATTCGCTAGAAATATATTTTGGCTTCAACAGAAAATCTAAAAACGAGATATTGAAATTGATCTTGTAATTTAATTACGCACTTTTAAACTAAAACCCGAGTTAGCTTCGTAACAATTTGGTGCCATGAAGCCTTATAAGCCTACATTAAATAGTAATTACTAGTTATCTAATAATCTGTCACATTTGATTGGTCTTGTCAGATATTCCGATTCTCAATGCTCAATCATTTTGCTGGTCTCAAGATATTACTAAGCTTTTAAACCAAAAAATTATTCCAATTAAGCTTAATGCATTTTTGAAATTTGTGCACTTATATACATTTCTCCATAATACTTGGAAATAAGCCTATCTTTTTATATCCAAACATTTGAGGTTTAAAAAAAAATGGATTTACCTTATATTTGTCTGAGTGAATGTAAAAATAGGTTCACTTGATTGATTAATGATTTTACGGAGAATGCTAAAATTTTCATTTTTAAACATAACATCTACCTAGGATTTATAGCTGGGGAAATTAACTATGATAATAACATAAATTTGATATCAAAACTAAGAAGCTAGTTTAGATTTTTTGAATAAAATTTAGTGTAAACCTAAACCCTAACTCCAACTTTTAAACCAGATATTATCTCTATCTCATCATAAACCCTAAAAATCAAACTCTGAAAAATATAGAAACTTTAAAGAGTAAAATAATATAATATATAGAAACTTTTATCAGCATAAAAACAAATTTATCAAAAAATAATTTAGAAATAAATATTTGGGTTTAAATCCACATAATGCATGTTATTGACCAGAAAAATCTAAATAATAAGTTGCAAACCCTAATTCTCCGACCTTAACCCACTTTTTTGTGCTCAAATCCTTAGTCCCCCAAAACTTAAATTTTAACCCTACATCTAAACAAATTGGTATTTTCCCTTAATTTTGAAACATTTGTTTATTCTATTTTTCCCAATATCTCATATTTAAGTCTGAGATATTTATCGTATTTTTATTGAAAAATAATTTATGTTACCAAAAAAATCACAAATTAGAACGCTGACAGAAGTATATATTGTAAAAAACAGTAATTTATATTAAAAAAAATTACAGACTGTGTATGCACATATATATATATCAAAGGGATGTGCATATATATGCTCATGTGAAGAAGCAGAATTGGGTGGATTGAGAATGAGAGAAGCACATGGAAGCACACTTGCATGAACATGTTTGTATTCACAGGAAGCCACTTTCAATTTTATACAATGAATAAGTTGCAAACATTACTACTCTTTTTTCTTTGGTAAATCAAATATTAATTACTACTCTTACTACAATATATTATTTCTATTATTGTGTAGTTTTTACTTTTTTCTTTGGTATATAGCCGAAAATTCTTTTTTCACATGTAAATTAAATATTTCGGAACAAACATGGTTTTGATCGAACTTAACCCACACTTTACTTCTTTTTCACCTTTGTAACTTGATTTTATTTTGATCAACACACTTAATTATCTCTTTATAACTAATCATATGATTTGCCAATGTCGAATATGCTGCACTTAATTTCCACTGACTGATTAGTTATATTTTATTTTCATTTTTAAAAGCTGCCTATAAATCATTCTTCATTCAAAACTTAGATTAAACTGTTAGTCCAATTTCTACAACTTCTAGTTGAATTCCATTTTTCCCTCGAGTTGTTTTTTTTTTTTTTTTTTTTTTTTGGCTTGTTGCCGGTCTAGTTGTAGAAATTTTGAAGATTGGTCTTATGTAGAAAATTAAAGAGAATATTCATAGAGTACTTTGTTAGAGGACCACCATTGATGTTTGGATTGTTTGGAGTAAAGAGTGTATAAAAATATTTATATTGAATTGTTTATATCATATGAATAGTGAAACAATAGACAGTTGGAACATTAAAAACATAGAAGTAAGTAATTATTTCATAACGTTAAAATTAATTGTTCTAGACTTCTAATTAATAGATGCATACTCAGTTTTTGCCGTTAAGAATAAAATAGAATAATAGATGCATACAAAGTTTTAACTACGTATATTTTAACACATACATAATAGCAATACAATTTTAACCAAACCAAGTTCTAACTTTTTTGTTCGTTGTATCATTGACTATCTATTTGTAAAAGTATATATTTTATATTTATCATCAATAAAACATAGAACTTTATCGATATATATAGAGTAATATCAATCCAATAAATTATCTTCAGTTTGAAAAACAATGAATCAAATGGATTGGCCTACATGGGGCTTTGGTTTGGGGACAAAGCAAAAATAGAGAGGGAGAGGACTCACAAGCCACAAAATATTATATTATACAAAATAAAAACAAAGCACATGTTCTGACACATGAACATGGTTCCTTCTTCACTTCTCCTTTTCTTTCAACAGCTCATTTCTCTCTATATCTCCACTCTTCCACTACTCTCAGCCTCCCACTAAATTCATTCTTCTCTTTCCTTTGTATTTTATAATGCCTTTTCCCTTATATCAGCATTGCAATTTCATAAATTTATATATATGTTACAACAAATGATTGATTTTCTTGTTATTTGATTGTTTACTGTATGTCTGTATAGCTAGAGGGAGTTAATGTGTATATATATATATATATGTATATATATAAGCTTCTCTAGATAACTAAATTGTACATGTGAAGGACAGAAAGAGAAGTGTATTAATTGTATTGGACTATTCTTCTTTGTCCACTCTCTTATGCTATCAACTCATTAATGTCCATATATACACACTGACTTATAACCTTATGTAGTTATGATCTTTGCATTTAGGTGGAAGTGCGTTGAAACTGAACAACAATATAAACTTGTGTTTACTTGCATCCACTGACTCAAATGATAACGATATTTGAAGGATAGATATGCATGAATTATTATAGATTATGAAAAATGCATTTGGTAACATTTAAGTCATACATAACATATATCTACCAAACATGTAATCTAGTATATATATATAAGGTTAAGAACATAAAGTTTGTTCCGTTACTTGTATGCAAACACTTTGCCCCCAATCATTTGTACTTTGATTCGGATGTTTATATATGGTCCGCGTACGTACATAACTTTTTTTTACCAGAAGACGATCATTTCCATAATAAGTCGAACGTTTTGACAAAACTAATAATTAATATGTTTAAATCTCAAAAACTTGGAAACTAGAGTTACAATTGTGTGTTCTTCAAATAAACCATTCGTAGTTTACAATTACATGGCATTCATATGATCTCCATATAATTAAAGAGAGAAAAAATGCAAGAGCATCCGGTAGCATTTGGCCAAGTGTCAGCTCGTCGGACGGCCAGAAAACAAGGCGGAGGAAATGATCAAACGGCGGATAAAGGAGGAGAGACAAGCGGGAGCATGTGGAAGAGAGAAACATAAGAATGTTTCCAAAGGATAAATATTAAAAAAAAAAAAACTCTCACAATAATTTAGCAAACAAAATAAGGGAGAGGGGTTCACTAAGAGCACGTGCTGCCTGATTCTCCATTTCTCTTAAGACCTCAAAGCTTTTTTTCTTCCCCAAACAGCTATGAAACAGCTGTCCGATCTCTCTCTCCCTCCCCATGTGACCCCACTCAGAGATATATAATAACCCTTTGAGATCGAATCCATATTTATATATATATATATATATATTATGTTCTTTTAATTTATTTAGCTTTTTTTTTCTATTATAAAATTATCTTATCTCTCTTACTTCTGTTTTGTATAACTACTCTTTGTTATACATAGCCATTTTAGTTACTCTGGTTTGTTTCTCATCCCTTTTCCCTCTCTAATGGCTCTTCCTCTGTTTTAGGACTTTGGTCATCTTAATTCCTATTCCTCACTTGAATCTTTTTTTCTCTCAAATTTTCTTTGTTTTTTTTTTAATTTGGCTTTTATATTTCGATTCTTGAAAAAATTATAGTGTGCCATTAAAATCTCATTAATGGCACAACTTCCTCCAAAAATCCCAACCATGACGACGACGCCTAATTGGCCTGACTTCTCCTCTCAGAAACTCCCTTCCATCGCCGCAACCGCCGCAGCCGCCGCGACGGCCGGACCACAACAACAAAACCCTTCATGGATGGATGAGTTTCTTGACTTCTCCGCGACTCGCCGTGGAACCCACCGTCGTTCAATCAGTGACTCCATCGCCTTCCTCGAACCACCTTCCTCCACCGTCGGAAACCACCACTTCGACAGGTTCGACGACGAGCAATTCATGTCCATGTTCAACGACGACGTACATAACAATCATCATCATCATCATCATAGCAACAACCTCAACGGCAATGTGGGTCCCACGCGTTCCTCCTCCAACACCTCCACGCCGTCCGATCACAATAGCATCAGCGACGACGACAATAACAAAGAGCCACCACCGTCCGATCATCATCACATAGCTAACCAAAACAACAACGCCGCCGGTAACAATTATAACGAATCAGACGAGGTCCAAAGCCAGTGCAAGACGGAGCCACAGGATGGTCCGTCGGCGAATCAAAACTCCGGTGGAAGCTCCGGTAATCGGATTCACGATCCCAAAAGGGTAAAAAGGTAAATTTAATCATTTTGATTACTATTTCCAAAACCCCCCCCCCCCAAGAAGGTCATGCATGCACGTACGATACGGTTATAATATCTGATAATTCGATATACCGTTTAGGAACAAAAAAATAGTTAAAATTAGTGTCACATCGATAACAATATAATTTATTTAATTTTGCTGAAATTTTCTACAGAATTTTAGCAAATAGGCAATCAGCACAGAGATCAAGGGTGAGGAAACTGCAATACATATCAGAGCTCGAACGGAGCGTTACTTCATTGCAGGTAAAATATTTACACTCGTAGATATATATGTGTAATGTGTACATGTTAATGTATAAATAAACAAAATTAAGTAAAAATACTGATAATTAATTTTTTTTGGAATGAAGACGGAAGTGTCAGTGTTATCGCCAAGAGTTGCGTTTTTGGATCACCAGCGATTGCTTCTCAACGTCGACAATAGCGCTATCAAGCAACGGATCGCAGCTTTAGCCCAAGATAAGATTTTCAAAGACGGTAATTTTCTATTTTGATTTCTTTATTTCCCATTTTATAATTAGTAAATTCTTGTGAATATATTTATCATGGAAATTAACAAATTATAGATAACGTTTGTCATTATTTTCACTCCATGTATTTATTTTTTACTGACAACATTTAGGCTCTACCAATAATTAGTCTTTAGCAAATACAACTATACAAGAAAGTACTTGCGGCAATGCATGCTTCATAATCCATATAATTACAAAAAAAATCACATGAAGCTTATATTGTTTTCTTCAATAAGCTTAGTAGATATTTTCTTTAAGTTAGTAGATATTATTTGCTTTATTAAAAGGTTTTTATATACATCTCTAGTAGTTGTTTTAATAATATGGGTCTAGCTAGTAATCATAAATCACAAGATCACTAGATAATAGTCTGATTAGTAAGGTAGAACAACTGTCCATGTGTGCACATATGATATAAATATAGATATTAACATACGACAACAATAAATAATTTTTTTTTTTTTAAAACAATAAATAATTACTGTAAATTTAATATTTTCAGCTCATCAAGAGGCATTGAAGAGAGAAATAGAGAGACTTCGACAAGTATATCATCAACAAAGCCTCAAGAAGATGGAGAATAATGTCTCCGACCAATCTCCAGCCGATATCAAACCATCAGTTGAGAAAGAGCAGCTCCTCAATGTCTAAGCTGTTCATTTACTAAGAACTTTCTTTTCATGGCGAAGAGATTCTTGACTATAAAACCTCTTTGTGTCAAGAAATTAATTTATCAAAAAAGAAGACATTTTTATTTAATGTAGTCACATTTTTTTTAAGTTGTGATGAATTTGCTTTTGATGTATCTGATTTTTTTTTTTTTCCTTATGGAGTGGGAGGGGGATGTGGGAATGATATGTAAAAAGAACTTAGCTGATTTGTTGTTGTTTTTTCAATTTTTTGTTGGAGTGTCTAAGCATTGTGTACTAATTGATATTTTTCCCTTTTCATCAATTTATTGCCAAATTTAGGGTAATCGAATAGTTAAAGATTCCTTTTTCACATTTCATATGGTTCAAATTTTGATCTGTGCCATGTATCCGTATGACAAAATATAATTTTACTTGTTTCTCTTGACAAAAGGAACAATATTGTTGAACCATGAGTTTCAAGATCTATATTTGAAGTGACAGAAAGCGATTTATCATTCCTTAAAAACTCGGACAAAACTATTTCATTATTTGGAAGAAAGAATTAGTTATGAATTTACGATGATTTAATAATGTATTCAATCAGTTGTCTTTCATTAAAAGAAAACAAAAAAACAAGTAAAAATGTAAGATGTTACTATTTCCTTACGTAGGGCCTGGAGAACTGGATGATGTCATATAGAATCTAGATGGTATCTATATGTACCTTATACATTAAATCATTAATGTAAACACATAACGAATGTTATATACTGTTGAAATTACAGACAAAGATAGATTAATGAGTTTTTTTTTTTGTTAACCTTTATGAGAAAATAGGGTCAAAGTGGGTCAAATCTGAAAATGTGGGGTGAAAAAGGGGAAAAAAGGGAGAACGTGGAGACATCTGAAGGTAAGCTGTAAGTTCACGTGCTATGTTCCTTGGCCTGGACCATTACGGTCTCGCTACATGATTGGCTTTGTTTCCTCTTCTTTTTATTTTATCATTAACCAATTGTAAAATATAATGTTTAATCAACGTAATTTATCTTTAATTTTATTTTCCAAGTGAATGAGACGGTCAAAGTTAAAATGTAGGAAATAACAAAGTTACAGAGGAAAGCTCCAAAGATATGGAGATTAACTTTTAAGAGGATTTTAAAAAGAAAATTGAAGAGGATAAGTTTTAAAAAGACAGAGGTTAGTGGTATTGTGTTGGTCCTCCTTGGGATATGAAAGCGAGATATTGTCAGTTTTAGTCTTTGAACTTATATGTCAGTGTTAATATACCAATTCGCTTCTCTCATTGGCCCTCACCTTATACTAGTTTTATACTACAATACATGCATATAAAGAAAAGTAAAAAATGAGGAATTTACTCTTTACATTTGAAATTAATGTTGATTGATAGTATAAATAAGTGGTAGACAATCATTAACTAAGGACAGGTTTAATGCAAAACTGAAAAGAAAAAACTACAGTAGATTAAATTAAGCTGAAGTCGATGAGTATAGAACCAATACCAATTCTGTCAGACCGAACCAGATATTTGATAAATGTTAACGAATTCGAAGTTGTTCATCACTGAGAAGTCATTGCTGATTTTTCTTCGGAAATAAGCTAAAACTGAGTCACTTTGATGGTCGCTATGACAAAACTTAGAAACTTTTCTGAAGAGAAATCAACTAATCACAAATAGACACGTCATCAATCCAATTTACAGTCGCCGGAATGAAGAAGTTTCCAATGTGTGTTTGTTTCCAATGGTAAAACTTCAAATCCAATTCTAAAACTATCTGTAGTTTGTATTATAGTTCTCATATTGATCACAATTAATTAATATCATAAATTTTTTTATAAAAATATACATTAAATAATATTACAAACAATATTTAATAAATAAACATTATATTATAATGTAAAATTACATATTAATAATAATAAAAATACATAAACTAAAAAATTACAAATAAAATATCAAATTACTCACTAAAACTATTTTCATAATTTTTCCATATACTCACTAACATTTTCTTATTTTTTAAGAAAACACTTAAATTTATATGTAAAATTTAAATTTATAAAAATATATATTAAGTATAATTTTTCCGGACTAAAATGATAAAACAAGCAAAATTAATAAGATTATGTATATGATATATAATTGTAAGAACTGAAATACAAATAAAAAAATGAAAATTTAAATTTGAAGATTCAAATTAATGAAATTATGTATATAATATATATTTAGAATGTCACTAAATTTTGAAGTTTTGGAGTTTGGTTGGAGTGTCAAATTTGAAGTTTATAGAGAGATTAGAGAACCCTCTCCTCCTACCCGTTAGGCCGTATAAGTAAAGCCGTAACACCCATTTCACCTCATTATAGTGGGCCGACAAATAGGCCCAATAAAATTTAAATCGCTAAAATCTGAAAATTACATAAAACACCCGGATCTTTCTCTCTTTTACCAAAAAAGCACTTGACACTTCGGATGCTCTCTCTCGCTCACTCTCATAGCGTCAAGATCTTCCATTTCCCCCAATACCTTTAACGGTAACTTTCTGGTGCCACTGCAAAATCAGCGGTTAATTATAAATAAAAAAACTCTAACCTTCTTCGTAACAGTCATTTGCTTGATCTTCTCTCTGCGGAAATGATTATGTCTCTCCCTCAGTGTTTTCATCTGCGTCTCTCTATCCTCGCCGCGACGACGGCAATCTTACTGGTGGTTGCGGCTGCTCAAACCGGCGGTCAAGTGTTGCAGGCGGAGTTATGGTGCGTAGCGAAGAACAACGCGGAAGATTCGTCGCTACAGACGGCGATCGAGTGGGCTTGTGGTCAAGGCGGCGCCGATTGTGGTCCGATCCAGCAAGGTGGACCTTGTAACGATCCGACGGATATTCAACAAATGGCGTCGTATGTTTTCAACAATTACTACCTGAAGAACGGCGAGGCCGACGAGGCTTGCAATTTCAACAACAACGCTGCTCTTACTTCCATCAATCCTAGTAAAAGCTTTTTCTTCTGAATCGAAATCTTATATTATTATCTGTTAGGGGGTAGTGGAATCAGGATCATTATGTTGTGAAATTTTGAGTTTCCAGATTCAGATTTGTACAGTTGTGCTGCTTGTTGAAGTAATTTCCCCAATTTGTGTGTGTGTTTTCAGGTCAGGGAACTTGCAAATTCCCTTCGAGGTAATTAATTTATTTAAACCATGTTTTTTGATAAGAATGAAGGTACTTCATTTTCATGGAGAATGGATTTGGTTCTTAGATTGTTCAAGATGAACATGAATGTAATGCCTTTGGTTTTACTTCTGTGATTCTTTGTGGTTACTTCGTTCTCTGATGATTCACATTTGTTCTGTATTCTCTATGAATCTCGTGATGTGCAGTAACAGAGTGAGCAATGGTCGAGTTGCGGATGACACTTCAATGGGTTCTGGACCAGCTGATATGAGCCATGGCAAACGGGTTTCCAGCAGTTGGATTGTGGCCTTCATCGGATTTGGCAGCTTATTGACGATGACACGGATTATTCATCATCTTTAGGCCACAAGCACTCACTGATGATGACAAGTTACTATTTTGATCTGTCCCTTTGAAGATAAAGCCTAATATCTAAATTTTTTTTTTCTGGCATTTTGATTTTTAAGAATTCATCTCCTTGTGAGTCTTTCAGCGTGATTCGATAGCTTCCATGGGGATTTGTAGTGTTGTTTATTTGTGTCAACGAACATATAATGATGTAATGTTTTCAGCCCAAACTGGTTGATAGATTGAATGTGAAGTTGGTGATATTTCAAAATCATTGAGACATTGAGTGTTTTTTACACAAAAACATTGAATGTAAGAGATGAGGAGGAGGAAGCAAGAAGACGAGTGAGCTTGAATCAAGGGCAAGCTTTGGTTCAAATAGCAAATAGGCAGAATCTTAATCATTACATAATGATACAGAATCAATTTTATGAAAGCAAAAAAAAAAAAAAAAACAAAGAAGAACAAGTGTGGGTTTTTTTTTTTTTTTCCCAACCGAAAATATATATTAAAATTAGAAACAAGTAGCAGCAACGGCTAATTTGAAAACAAAGCCCGTAAATTCCGACTAACTAAGCTCGGATTTTTGGGAGCCAAGACAACTAAAACAAACTGCGCAAAAATGAGAATAAGTTAGCTACACAACTCCAACTTTCAAAACCGGTTCAATCCGAAAATAGAAACTGATGAGAAATCGCTGAGACCCCGTCAATACCTAACTGCAAATTCTACTCTTCTTGTCCTCGCTTGATGTTTGTAGACTTCAGAAATTTGGGAACTTGCGTTTCCTTGGGATGGTAAAATGACCAAACAAATTACCAGGGCCGGCCGTGTCGATAGTAGTCAACTAAGATCCGGTTTGATGGGGGCAACAATCAATCAGGTCTCGACCAAACCTGATTTTGACTTTGAGTGGAGGAGGCTAAAAGTAACCGCTTAATCGACTCACCAAATGCTTCGTAGAAGGATTGATGATGGATGCGATTCGAATAAGACCATGAAAAAACCAGCAAAGAAAATTGAGGCAGTAGCAACATCAACTCATAGACAAGTGTGGGTTAGCTTCTATTTTTTTTTTTTTTTTTTTTTTTTTTTTTTTTTGTCGTCAAGGTTAGCTTCTACTTAAATTGGAAACACTTGCATAGTCTTTTGAAAAGTTCCTCACTTGAAAATATTAGACACTAGTCAATGTTCAAGTGGGAATCATGGAATAGTAGAAACAATAAATAACCTTTTTTTGTACGATAATCACAAAATGGTACAAACCAAACTTAGCAGATGAATAACGTCTCGTTTTAAATAGTTATATTTTCCTGATGGTTTAATACTTACGTGTCTCCAACTTTCCCTACTAGTTATAGTACATAATTTTGTCTTGTTTCTCTAAATATTTTACAATTTTCACTTACATATCTTAACCGTTAATTTGAATAATAATAATAAGGTTTGGGTCCACATCAATGAAGATTTCACTTGTTACCATGTCGCCTCGTTGTGATTAATCAAGCTAAACTATTATTTGTAAGTACACTACAAGAAATATGAGTATTCTTAGCGTCAAAATAACACTATTTAATGATACGATGACAAAGTTCAAAGCGCTATGACTGAACCCATGATAATAGGTCGACCGAGTTAGATAGCGGTTTTTGGGGATGCTATTGTATTATCACCTATTATAGCGCGTTTCTGATGCAATATTCTCGTATTTAATAGCATCAATATTTTGTTATCATTTACTAGAAACAGCGTTTTTTAACTCTTATTTATTTTATTACAATAGCATTTTTTGTATGCAATTCGTTTCTTTACTATAACATTTTCCGTATGCAATTTTTCCAATTAAAATAGCACATGAATTATGCAATATTTTATAATAAAATAGCATATGTATTTTAGTTTCCTGTACCTATAATTCTCAATTCGTTTTATGCATCACAATGCCAATAGAAAGTGAAAAAGAGAATACATTAATAGGAACATGAACCATGTCAAGGTTTCACAACATTTGTTTCACACAACCATAAGTTTAAACTTACAATACTACAAAGTCTGACCACAAATACCATCAGGAGATTCAGATAAACATGATCTTATCATTAGGCCAAGCCACTGTAGTACCTATTGCATCGGCAATGCTTTCAACTTCAGAATTTGGTCTCCACACTTTTGCTTCACTAATCTTTGCAAAATCTACCCAAACCTTGCTTGCATTGGGACCTAAGGGGACAAAGTGGACAGTGTATGTCGGATTAGTTGAACTAACTCTGCCTTCTGCAACTTCTTGTCCAGAATCATTGCAATCTAACAAGATGCATTTCTTCTTGACAGCCTTGTTGGTGCTACCAGTGCTGTTACTTAAGCTCTGCATGAAACAATATTTATAGAATAAGTCTGATGCAAAATGTGAAGGCACAAGTCTGATGCAAAATCAGATTTAACATCAAACCAAAATCCGAGAATAAGTATAAAAAATTAATCCAAAAACTTACCTTAGGTGAAGATTTTTTCGTTGGCGCTACATCACTAATCCATTCCCCTAATCACTAGATGCTCTACAACCATATCTAAAGGTTGGTGACACAAATTTCGACAATCATAACAGGGACAAAATATTTCTGCAGGATCACCCAAATTCTTTGCTGATTGAGAAACAAAATTCTTTGCTCCTTTCTCATACTCATTGCTAAGCCTTGCTAGCCAAACCCAAGACTTGTCCATATAACAACTAAAACTAAAGCTCCATGCCACAAACAAAACAAAACAAAACAATACATATATAATAGTAATTTAATAGATCAGTCGTTTAAAGACAAATAATTACACAAAACCAACATACATTATCACCAAACCAAACCAATTTCGTCTAACAAACTAATTGTATATCAAAGTGTAAGTCAAGAAAATAGAAAACTGTAATACCTGAGAGTTTCCGTTAGTCTCCTTTGTTGGAACCTTTGAACTTGTCCGAAATCTTCAAAATCAACATACGAGATAAGTCTCATAAGAAAAAACACATAGTGAAAAACTATGTCCTCAATGATATTAACCCAAATCGCGACAGTTAACAAGAATTAAAGCAATTAACGAAGAAACCCAAACCCTAAATCTAATCCAAACCCTAAACAATTAACATTCAATCAGAATCTTACTGTCAATTGGAAATCCCTAAATCAGAATCTTGTCAATTGGAAACTTTTCATTTAGAAAACCCTAAATCTAACAATGTGTATCAAGCGGCGAGAGTGACAGATGCGAAAATAACTAACCTTCGAATTTCAGAGCTGATTGAAACGAAATCGAAAGATATTTTGGTGAAATTAAGCGGCAAGAGTGACAGATGCGAAAATAAGCGGCGACGGAGAGCGGCGAGAGAGAGGCGACGGTGAGAGGAGAGTGACAGTACTGAGAGGCTAGGGTGAGAGCTAGGCGAGCGTGAGTTAGGAGATGAAGAAGAAGAGTTTTGGAGAGAGTGATTTTTGAAGGAGCGCGAGTGATTTCTAAGAGAGGCAGCGGGTAGATTTGCATGCCTTAAGATATTTTGCCCCCTTTTTGTTTTAAGAAGGCGGGCTTTTATTATTTTTTCGCGGGTTCATATGCATAGCGTTTAAGTAATAGTGTATGCAATAGAAAATTATGCTATAAATCCTTAAAGTTAAAAAAATTCATTCGCGTCCAATTTTTTTTCCCCATACACAACTAATAGCGTTTACATTTTAACAAACGCTATAATATATAGAGGATTAAGTCAAATATAGCATAACCACTATAACTGCTATCTTCCAATACTAAGAATACTCATATTTCTTGTAGTGGTATATGCACACGTTTGTGCTTTCAAATAATATACTCACTTGTGTATAAATTACCCAAGCACTTCTAGAAAGTCATACACAGCCTGAAAGATCAGTTGAGTTTGTAGCAACGACCTATCTTCGCTATGGCTAGCCTACTTCTTCTTCTGCTTCCTCTGTCCTCACTTCTTGTTTTCGCTGCCACCATTACAGAATCTGAAGCTTTCTCAACAACAGTGAAGGCACCATATACAGGATATAAACCGAAGAAGCTGACCCACCTTCACTTCTACTTCCACGACATTGTCTCAGGAAACAAACCAACCGCAATCACAATCGCTAGGGGTCTCAAAACAAACTCCTCTGCAACCTCTTTCGGTTTGGTTGCAGTCGCTGATGACCCTTTGACGTTAGGGCCTGAAATAACCTCAGGGGAAGTTGGGAGAGCCCAAGGGATGTATGTACCGGCTGACCAGAAGGACATTGGTTTGCTTATGGCTTTTAACTTGGTTTTCACAACGGGTGAATTTTCTGGTAGCACCTTGGCGATGTATGGCCGGAATCTTATATTGTCGAAGCTGAGAGAGATGCCGATCATCGGGGGTACGGGAGCTTTCAGGTTCGCAAGTGGAAATGCACAGGCCAAGACGTTTAATACTACCAGTGAAGAAGCTGTGGTTGAGTATAATGTCTATGTTTGGCATTAATAGCTGACTTCTTCAGTTCTTTGTTGCTTTCCCAATTTTTGTTGAATACAAAATGAAATAAAAACTGGTGGAATCAATGTTATGTTTTTGAATTGTTATTGTGATATTATTGTAAGAATACGTGGTAAAAGATTGTGTTTTATGTGGAGAGTTTATTGTGGATAATAGATGAAAATGGAGAACATAAGGAGCTTGGCATTAAGCAAGAAGCAGTGCCCTCTTGCTCAAGGGGGGATCTTTGAGATACCGAGAGAGCCTGTGGATTTTATCAATGGTTTGTGGCCTAATGAACCTCAGACAGATTGTATCATTGCCAGAGACGATTATGATTTTGATATTGATTTCATCTTCAATTTCTTGTAGAAAAACTTTTTTTTTTTTTTTGTAAAACGTAAAGTTAATTAATCTGAAGTTTTTTTTTTTTTGTTTTTTTGGTCATCAGTATTAATTTGAAGTTCAAAAAGTCAAATAACGAAAATAAAATTAGCCAGAGAAAAAAAATATATATATACTCCAATAATGATATGGATATCTACCAAAAGAAGTGAAGAAACTAATAATAATGAGAG
Organism: Barbarea vulgaris; assembly: GCA_963667165.1. Taxonomy (NCBI): domain Eukaryota; kingdom Viridiplantae; phylum Streptophyta; class Magnoliopsida; order Brassicales; family Brassicaceae; genus Barbarea; species Barbarea vulgaris. Next base: position 31,297,903 of record OY763888.1, on the reverse strand, counting down.
CATCTCCAATGGTTAGAACCCCATGAGGGGTTCTTAACAATTTTTTAAATATAAATTTTACTTTTATCAAACTTAAGAACTTGAATAGGAGTTCTTAAGTTTTGTCTCCTCCAATGGTTAGAACCCCTAATGGGGTTCTTAAGAATAAATTTAAATTTTGTAAAAAAATACATATAGGAATTATGATTCTAATTTGAAAACATGGGAGAATGATCATATACTTACTGGAAATGTAGGATTATGAAAATCATCCTTAAATACAGTGTCAAGATCGTGTAATATCGGGTGCTCGAGTGTGTCATAACGGCCATCACAAAGATCGATACCTCCAATAAAAGCTGTGACCTTGCGATTATTACCAACTAGTCCTCTCTGCTTGATTAGCTTGGGGTTTCTCCATCAAGATCTCATCTGTGTCAATATCATCATTCTCTTGTTCATCTACTCTATGTTTTGAAGACCTGCAGGTAGAATTTGAAGGATTCAATGTGAAACTTTCTGCATTAAACATTGATATTTTTATCTGAGTTATTGAAAAAGTAAGGTAAAGAACACATCCTACACATCAATCACTAGACAATACTACTGTAAATCTCAAACCAACAACGACATATCAAACATAACTATAAGTCTATAATAACAATTGTACTACAAAACAGTAAAGCAAGTTTCTTACTCAAACCTATATTCCTCTTTTTATCTATACTACATACAAATCCCAATCCAGGCACCATGTCAATGACAAGAAATGGTAAGCTTCAAACTCTGTGAAAAGATAATGACTACACATGGTAGACAAAAGAAAAATCTTATTGGGAAAATCAGTGAATTGAAAGCTTACCCTGTCGACATCTCTTGCTTTTAAATGTATTTAGTTTAACAGGAGACCTAGGACAAGGAGAATGATCCTACAAACAAAAAAAAAACAGAAAAAACTATAAATTGGAGATATTGGGGAAATTAAGATCATATATAAAGTTAGCAGCTTTCTCTCAATTTACCATGCTTATGTCTAAACCGCTCATCAAGTTCTGATTGTCCGGAGTTATATAGTCAGGTGTGCTGAAAAATACATCCAAAAATAAATCATTAGTAGCTGAGATTTTGCCAACCACAGGTATCATCTAGTTTCACTCATCAGTCATCAATTAATAACTCAGAAGGCATTTTTAGAAAAGTGAAAAATTAGGAATCTACAGAATCAAATATAGATTTTGCCCGATCTTGAAATCGTAAAATTAACTAAGCCCAAATTGGATTTAAGATTCCAAACGTTCTAAGACCAGGAAGATAACGATAGATCTCAATCTCTGTATACATAGATAGCTAAGAAATGCCTTAAATCCGAGTAACATGAAGATTTACCAGAAGAAGTCTTGGCTCAGAATAAATTCCTTCTCTCCGCAATCGGCATCTGCATCAATGGAAACCAACTGATTTCGGAGCTCCGACGAGTCCAATGACGCAACATTCGACGACGACGGACAATTATCAAAAGAAAGTTTCTGAAATTGACCGAATTTCATGAATTTTTTTTTTTTTTTTGGTTAATATGTCTGAACCAATGAGAGAGTGACACATATGGGGTTCTTAAGAATTCTAAAAAATAAGAACCCTTTAAGAGCCTCCATCGGAGGTGCTCTGATATGGATAAAGTTGTTCGCGTTGCCAAACAAAGTGTCTGGCTGTATCTCTTGAAACCCTCCCGCCTCCCGTCGCCGCCGATTACGAATCTGTTCCGTCTTCTCCGCGAAGCGATTATCACCGGCTGATATTGGTGAGTCTCTTCTCGTATTTCGTGCTTCAACTCTCGAATGTGTCACAGAAACTGGACTTGCTGACGTTGGAGAATTAGGGTTTCTGACTGCTTATCGAATGCTTAATATTGAGGACAATTTCATCATTCTCGTATAAGATTTAGGGATTAGTATTGACTATTAGGGGATACCGATTCGTTCATTTCAAATTCTCCTATCTGTTATGAATTATTTTCCTCGATTTTGATTCTGTTTCTTGGTAGCAGAAGTTGTGTAGAAATGTTGATTACCATGTTCATTTCTTCTGGAATCTATAGAGCTATGAAAGATGCTCTTTGTTTTAAGAGATCAGTGATTGAGCAATTGTTTCATTTACCTTTTGTATCTTGATTGAATCTTGACTTCTGCTTGATGTTAACTCTGTAAGCTTTCTCTTATACGTTCTTGTAGAAGATAGCTCAAAATGGAGAACACTGGGAGCATTAAGCAAGAAGCACCATCTCTTCCTCTAGGGATCTTTGAGATACCGGGAGAGCCTGCTGTTGTTATCAATGGTGTTCCTGATGAACCTCAAACAGATTGTAAGATTGCCAAAGACGAACCTGTATCAAGTGTCACTGTAGGAAGCGGTGAATGGCTCGAGGGTAGACAAGTTCGGAAATATTTCTATGGTCAGTACTATTCTGGTACGGTGACAAAGTTTGATAAAGAATCTGGGTGGTACAGAGTTGCATATGAAGATGGGGATTCTGAAGATCTTGACTGGTCTGAACTAGAAGAGGTACTTCTACCTTTGGATGTTACTGCCCCTCTGAGGTCAGTCGCTTTGTGGATCATCAAGTATCGACAAACACAGGCCTAAGCTGATGGACAGACCCAGAACTCCAACACAATAGGATCAGCTTATCCTGCAGAGTGACTAATGGTGAAGGGGGGAAAAAAGGTTACAGCCTTGCACCTTAAAATTGGAAACACTTGAATAGTCTTTTGAATAGTTCCTCTCTTGAATATATTAGACGACTAGTATAATATTGTACTGGAATCATGGAAGAGTTGAAACAGTGGAGATAAATAAACCTTTTTTTCTACGCTAATCACAAACTAGTAAAAACCAAATTTAGCAGATAACTAACGTTTCGTTTTAAATAGTTTCCAGATAGTTTAATACAAACATGTCTCCAACTTTCATTATTTTTGTCTTAGATTCTTTTCACTAAGTTCTTTTTAATGTTTCACTTAAATATCATAAACATATGAAGAATAAATCCAAGGTTTGGATCCACATCAATAGAGATTTTACTTGTTAGCACGTCAACTGATCTTTCAGGCTGTTGTGTATAAATTGCGCAAGCACTTGTACAAGTTCATACATAGCCTTTAAAGATCAGTTGAGTTTATAGAGCAAAGATCAAATTCGCCATGGCTAGCCTACGTCTTCTTCTGCTTCCTCTGTTCTCAGTTCTTCTTTTCGCCGCCACCATTACAGAATCCGAAGCTTTCTCAACAACAGTGATGGCACCATATCCAGGAAATAAACCTAAGAAGCTAACCCACCTTCACTTCTACTTCCACGACGTTATCTCGGGAAACAATCCAACCGCAGTCCCAGTCGCTAGGGGTCCCAAAACAAACTCCTCTGCAACCTCTTTCGGTTTGGTTGCAATCGCTGATGACCCTTTGACGTTGGGGCCTGAAATGACCTCAGGGGAAGTTGGGAGAGCCCAAGGGATGTATGTACCGGCTGACCAGAAAGACATTGGTTTGCTTATGGCTTTTAACTTGGTTTTCACTACGGGTGAGTTTTCTGGCAGCACCTTGGCGATGTATGGCCGGAATCTTATATTGTCGAAGCTGAGAGAGATGCCGATCATCGGGGGTACGGGAGCTTTCAGGTTCGCAAGTGGATATGCACAGGCCAAGACGTTTTCCTTCAATACTACCAGTGGAGATGCTGTGGTCGAGTATAATGTCTATGTTTGGCATTAACTGCCGACATTTTTTTTTGTTGCTTCCCCCACTTTTTGTTTAATACCTAAATAAATAAAATATTGTGGAATAAATGTCATGTTTTTGAGCTGCTATTGTGATTTTGATGTAACTTGTTGTAAGAAAATGAGGTAAAAGATTGTATTTTATGTGGTGAGTTTATTTTTGTGAAAATTGATCATAATGGAGAGTCTGTGGTTGTTATCAGTGGTGTGCCTATGAACCTCAAGACAGATTTTTTATTTTTTTACCAAAGACGAACCACTACCATAAAAGATTGATCAAAATGGAGAGTCTGTGGAAATTGTGAAAATTGATCAAAATGGATATTCTACATTTGGTGAGTTTTTTTGTGAAAATTTATCAAAATGGAGAGTTTGTGGTTGTTATCAATGATGTGCATGTGAACTTCAGACAGACTGTTTCATTAATATTACCAAAGACGAACCACTACCATAAAAGATTGTAGGACGCAGCGAATGTGGCTTGAGAGTAGAGAAGTCTGCAAAATTTTCTTGGGTGAGTAATATTCTGATACGTTAACAATTTGAAGGTGGAGATTCTAAAGATCTTGAATGGTGTTAGCTAGAAGAGATATTTTTACTACCTTTGAATTTTTATTTTTTTTGGGGGTTGAAAATTTTGATTCAAAAGAGCGTAAAAGATATTTTCATCTAAAACTAAAAGAGTCGAAAAATGATATTCTACCTTTGGCTGTCACTGTTCCTCGAAGGTCAACTCTTTGTTGGTTTTATTTCTAAAAAATCAATACTTTATTCATCTTTTCCTTCCCTATAATATATTTTTTCTTTTTGTGTGAAACAAATAAAACAATATAATGGGTTCGGCGCAAAAATTTTTTTTAGTTTTAAAAATTTAATATGTATAATTGGTTGGAATAGTTTTCTTGCCAATTTTTTCTGCCGAATAAAAACTCTATACCTTCCCTATAATTAGGGTCAACGTTTTGAGGTTACAAGTTTTTTTTCTTTTTTCTTTTTTTTTTTTTTTTTTTCTGGTGAAAAAGATTACAAGTTTATAAAAGATGAAAAAGAGATACAAGTGTCAGGTCAACTTTTTGTGGTTCATCAAGAATACACAAACACGGGCCAACCTATGGACGCATGCCAATACGCGAGACCAAGATCTCCAAGTCTCCAACACAAAAAGGTCGGCTTATCATGCAGACAAAAAAAAAAAAAAAAAAAACTATGGTGAAGCAAGGAAAAAAGACTACAACTTATGCCTTGAAATTGAAAACACTTAAATAGTGTTTTGAAAATTTTCTCATTAGACGCCTAGTAAAACATTGTACCAAAGGAATCATGGATAGTAAAAATACTAGAAATAAAGAAAAACATTCGCTAATTTCAAAGTGCCAAAACCAATTTTAGTAGCTGGATGCATGACATTGACGTTTCATTTTAGATAGTTATACTTTCAAGATGTGTTTTAGACATGTACTTGTCTCCAACTTCCCCTATTTTGAATAAGACGTGTCTCTATCTTGTTTCTTTTCGATTTTGTTTAGTATGTTGACTTAATTATTTTAAACATGGTTTTTTTATAATTAAATTATTTTAAACATGTTTTATATAAAAACAAAAATATTCTTAACATGTTAAGAATAGTTAGTTCCAAGATTTTGATCCACATCAATGGTGATTTTGTTAGCACGTCGCCTAGCTGTTAATCACCAAAATCTAATAATTATACATTTGTGGTTTCCTTTCAATCAATGTTTTGTGTATAAATAATGTGTATAAACCCTATCACATTTTTCACACACAGCCAGAAAGATCAGTTGACTCTGTAGAGTAACAACGACCATCTTCGCCATGGCTCGCCTTCTTCTTCCTTTGTTCTCAGCTCTTCTTCTCATAGCCACCATTACAAAATCCGAAGCTTTCTCGGAAACAGTGATGGCACCATATCCAGGACATAAACTGGAGAAGCTAACCCACTTTCACTTCTACTTCCACGACATTGTCTCCGGAAACAAACCAACCTCTGTCGTAGTCGCAACGGGTCCTAACACAAACACCTCTGCATCCGCTTTTGGTATGGTTGCAGTCGTTGACGACAAATTGACGGTGGGAAAAAAAAGAGTTACCTTAGAGCACCCTCCAATGGAGGTTTTTAGAGGGTTCTTAGGAAAGTTCTTAACATTAAAATAATTAAAATAAAAACAAAATTAACAATTAACTTAAGAATCGGTTCTAATGTTAGAATTTTTAGGATTATTAAGAATCCCTAAACGTTTCAGTCTATTATTGGTTCAGACATATAACAAAAAAAAAAAAATTGACCCGTGAAATGAAAACTCAATCTCTTTCGGCTTATGCGTTACGCCGGACGTGGCTTGTCTCCTTTCGGAATCGCTTGATTCAGACACAAAAGCATATACCATAAAGGTGAGATCTTCAAACTCTTTTCGGATATCCAAGCTTGCTCAATTCTTTCCTTTATGCACTCTTCGTCCAGCTTGCTTTATTAGAGCTACTTGTAAATTTGCGGGGAAAACAAGAATCTTACAGGAACTGCTCGGTATGCAAGTGTGAACACGCACCTTGGGATAGGTAAGAGCTGCTTTCATCTCATACATCCATGGATTTCTTGTCCGAAGCATTCCTTGTAACTTAAAGAAGTAGAAACCAAAGTAGATATAGTAAACTTGTAATACTACGTTTAAACTTTAAACACAATAATTAAAATTTTAAATTTTTAAAACCTCTACCATTAGAGTATGTTTTTTATAAGAAACTTTCATGAGTTTCTAAACTATTGTTTTGCCAATATTTCAATTATAAATATTGTTAAGAACCCCTCATTGGAGATGGTCTTATGCTTTTAAATTGAAATAACATGAATAGTGTTTTGAAAATTTTCCTCATTTGAATGTTATTAGACTAGTATAACATTGTATTAATAGAATCAGGAAATAGTAGAAGCACTAGAAACAAAAGAAGAACATTAGATAATTCACCATATATATGCTAAAAATCAAATTTAGTAGCTAGATACATGACGTTTCATTGTAAATTGTAAATAGTTATTATTTTCAAGATGCGTTTTAAGTGTCTCCTATTTTGAATAAGACATATGTGTAGCCCTGTCAAACGGGCATGCCCGCTCCCGCATGGCCAGAACCGCCGACGCCCGCCGAGATCGAGGTCCGCCGCGGGTATGCCCGCAACGTCCGCGGCCATGAAAGTTTCCGTCCAAACCCGCCCCGCTAATAGAAGCGGGTACGCGGCGAAGCCCGCGGGCATGAGGTTAGTTCTATTCTCTCGATCGATTCTCGATTTCAGCTTCGATTTTGTAGTTTTGAAAGCCAATAATAATGAAATCGAACACCAATCTGAAGATTAAAGAGGTTGCATGTGTGTTAATCGCTGGTTTTATTGAAATCGATTGAAAATTTGAAATCGATTAAAAATTTGAAATGGGTTAAAATCGATTGAAATTGAAATCGATTAAGATCGATTGAGTCTTGATCAAGATGAAATTAGTTACCTTCAGGCTTCAGTTCTTTAGTTCTTGAGTTTTTGAGTTCTTGAGCTTTGGAGTTCTTTTGATTTGTTTTGTAAACAGGTTTTTGATTGTTATAAAGTTCTTGAATCTTGAATTTGTTCTACAGAAGTTTATTGTAAACAAGAATGTTATTTCTTGTAGCAAAAGATGATTCTCATACACTCATCTTCGTTTATCTTCTCTTGAGCAAGTTAACCACTCAAATCTTGAATCCTTAGACTTTAGATAAGAAACTGTCCCACATTGTTTGTGTGTTTGTTGTAGAGGATGAGACTATGCAGAGATAGGGAAGAGTAGGAGTCATCAGCATTTGCTTCTATTTCAATCTCCTCACCATCATAAGCGTTACTTCTTCCCTCGTACACTCTTTTTAACCCTTTTTCCCGCTCTATTGTTCTGTTATTGGCCCTATCTTTATCACATGTTTCTCTGTAGGAGATGACTCAAATCGGTTTAAGACTGGTAATTTGATATCCAGTATAGTTAAAGTTGTTTATGTTTATAATGTTATCTGAATCTTTCTCATGTTCTGCCTAGAAAGCCATACACTTATCGCCTTTCAACACATAATCTCGCCTGTTCATTATGCTGTATTGTTCAGGAGTGACAAGACAAGGCTGCTGTTTTGTACTACTGGCATTTTACTGAGGAAACTTGTGGTACGTCCCCTATCTCGTGTGTAAGCCCTTGTGCAAGAAATTAATAATTTTTACTTTTCTGTAACACTTTAAGATACAGAGAAATAGTAATATTTTAGTTGCGCAAGCATTCTGGGTATTGGATAATGGTGAAATACCATACCTGCATATTTGCATTACCAAAATTATGGTTTTTTAGAAACCTGAACTTGCAGAAAAGATAACAATACCCGTTAGTTAAAGTTAACATTAAGAGTCCACTAGTTGAGATAGTTTCCTGCATCAAAGGGTGATAAAAAAACTTTTAACTACTTGTCATAAATTGTTTTACCATTGGTAGTATCGTAGCATATATGCTGTAAAAGTTTCTATTCTGTACAGCATAACTGGAAAAGCCACACTAAATATTTGTGGAGAACACAGTAAAATTATAATCAGCAATCTCACTCTCTCTCTCTTTTTTTCTCGTTTGTGCAAACCTTCAGGGGGATAAAACCTTGAAAGATGTCACACATATTACAGTACACACTTAGGATGACACTTCAGTATCATGCTACTAACAGCAGAAAACTGTTTTCCTTATGTCCATTTCAGGGTGATTTTCTTCTCATTATTTTGAAGAGCCTGATTGAGAAGCAGTCTTGGGATAAAACATCACCTAGACTGAAAGTTATCCTTATGTACGTATTTGTTGGCTTTTGTTCTCTAATGGCAGGTTTAAGCTAGTAAGTAAACACTATATGTATTCATGTGTCTGATGCCCTTTCAGGTCTGCTACAGTTGACGCAGATCAGTTCTCAAGATATTTTGGCCAATGTCCTGTAATTACTGCTCAAGGACGCAGAGTGTATTCAACATGTATACTTAACGAATCTTTTTGTTAATGTACAACTCAATGTCTTAAGCTTCATCTATTGTCGCAGAACCAGAGTAAGCTCTCACCTCTCCAATATGATCAGGTCAGTTGGAACAACTCCCTTCTGCTGCTCCTGGTTTAATGTTTAGCTATGGTTAGTTTGGTTTAGCTCTGTTTTAGGATCTTCTTTAGTTCCTTATATGTGCATTGATAGTTTTAACTGGAACATGAGACTTAAACTCAAAACAGAAACTGAAACGTTGAAGCCATGAAACATTCAAACTAAACATTAAAGCCATGAAACATTCAAACCAAATAGGAAACACTTAAGTAAACCAAAACTGAAACTCAAAAAACACTTAAACTATCAAAAAGTCAGAAACCAAAACTAAAACTCAAAGTCATACTTAAACTGAAAATCAAACCAAAGTGAAACCCAAGCTGTTCTTTCATCAAATATTAAGTTCGTCATCAACAACTGACTTGGAAGAAGGTAGTCTCGCCTCTTCACCATCAAAGACTTGGTGATCCTCTACAAAATTTAAATAAAAACGAATTTGAAATAAAAATAAAGATTAATATTTTCAAAAGTTTCAAAACCTGTTAAAATCTTACCGTTTTCAAAAGCTGTAAAACCTTTTAACCAATTGCGGCTGCATATTATTGCTTGAACATTTTTTGGGAGGAGGCAGCTTCTATACTTGTTTAAAACTCGAGATCCAATGCTAAAAGAGGATTCAGAGGCTACAGTTGTGATTGGAATACTTAGGAGGTCACAAGCCATGGAAGCCAATTCTCCATAGCGCTTAGCGTTATCTTTCCAATAGTCTAGAATATTTAAACTCTCAAAAGTTGTCATGTCTAACGCGGGTTCTTCAAGATACATATCCAAAGAAGACTTTCCACTAGCAACAACCGTATTTTTGCGAAAGGCAAAGAAATCCTGCATTAGATATAACAAAAACTATAATTTTCAAAACCAGAACCTAAAGATCATAAAAAAGACACATAATTTATTAGTACTTACATCATAATTGCCAAAACTTCTTTTTTCTCCTTCATTAGCATCTCTCTTTTGTTCTGTTTGACGAGTCTCTGTAGAAGTTGATGCAAACATAGACTTGTTCTCATATGATTCAAACAAAGTACTTAGTGCTTGACGTAAGTGTTCAATCTTTGCTTTGTAAGTTGTTATATCAAGTTTACCAAAACAGTATTCTGCAAGTGTTAGCTTCAATCTTGGATCAAACACTGTAGTCATTGCAAATAGATCACTAACTTCTTCCCAATACTTATCAAACTTCTCCTTCATGGGTTCTACCATTTCTTTGATAGCATCATCTTCACTAAACTATGCTCTATCAACCAGTTATTGATCTTAAAAACTTGCATGAAATATAAGTTTGAAGTTGGATATGTGGAACCTGAAATAAGATTAGTAACCTCATCAAATGGCTGCAGCAACTCAGCCAATTTTTCAAGTCGTTTCCACTCAGCTTGTGTAGGATAAAACGTGAAGTTTTTGCCGTCAATAACTTCGAGATTAGCAAGTGCAGCTCGATACTTAAGAGCTCTATCAAGCATCTTGTATGTTGAGTTCCACCTTGTTTTCACATCCAACATCAAGCCAGCTTTAATCTTTATACCAACAGATTCAACGCATTTTTCAAATAATTCCTCACGATGTGTTGATCCTTTAATATACTTAATACCCTCTCTAATCTTCTGCAACGACGGAGCAATCACAGCTAGACCATCTTGAACAATTAGATTAAGAATATGAGCTGCACATCTCACATGAAAATATTTTCCTCCACACAACAAATCATTCCGGAGCATAAGCTGATTCTTCACCGTATCTTGCATTGAATCATTGTTGCTAGCATTATCTAAGGTTAGGGAGAACACTTTCTTCTTAATTCCCCAATCATCCAATTTCTCAAGAACCTTCATTGCTATGTGCGTACCTTTATGAGGAGATGGAAAAGCACAAAATACAAGAATCTTGTTGTTGAGCTTCCAGTTTCTGTCAATGTAATGTGCTGTTATACACATGTATCCCTCGTGAGTTATTGCAGTCCACAAATCAGAAGTTAGGCTGATCCTTCCAGGAAGATTAGCTAGTTCTTTCTTCAAATTAATTGTCTCACGCTCATAGAACTTGTAGACATCAGCAGCCGCTGTGTTCCTGCTTATAAACTTCACATCTGCATTCAAATACTTCCAAACTTCTCTTACTCTCTCATACTCAACATAAGAAAAAGGGAGATCATGCTGAATGATACTTTTAGCTACCATTTCACGGAAAACCATGTGATCAATCTTTCTAGCTTGCAACCTTGCTTCAGAATTTATCATCATTGCACCGATATCTCTGTTTTTAGGCTTAAGCTTACACGCTTTCGAATGACGTCGGAATGAATTTGTACCGTTCTTGTGTGGATTATATGCATAATCATTCTTACAATGGTTGCACTGTGCTCTTTCTTCATTTTTTCCCTTTTTATCTTTCTTGATGATCACTGTAAAGTCTTCCCACACTGAAGAATATTGTCTTCTCTTTTTCGGTGATGAATTAGCTTTGTCACCCTCATCATCATCATCATCATCCTCAATGTCAATAGAGTGCCTTTTACGAGTTTGAGACGGTTCAGCTCCATGAGACTGCTTATTCTTCTTAGATGCTGTTGTCTTTTCTTTGTCACCCTCATCATCATCATCCTCAATGTCAATAGAATGTCTTTTACGATTTTGAGATGATTCAGCTCCATGAGACTGCTTATTCTTCTTAGGGGCTGTTGTCTTTTCTTTGTTAACCATATCATCAGCATCATCAATCTCAACGGATTGACTCCTACCAGGTCCATAATATGCATCTCCATCTAATGCTCTCTGCTCATATTCATAATGTTCAGCATCAAGAGCTCTTAGAGATTCTGAGTCTAGTGGTGAACTAAATGGGAAAGTATCTTGTGAATCCTACAATAACACAAACACAATTTTATGAATGATATGAAACAGGAAAATCACAACACAAATAGATATATTCTTATTAAGCTACCAACTTACCATTACAATCAAGTGATCAACGTTTCTTTTTTTGGTTAATCGATTTTATGTGAAACTGTGATGGTCTTGATTGATGAATGATGGTTTAAGCTTGATGAATGATGATGATTGATGATTGACAATGGCTGATGAATGAGTATGATGAATGATAATCGATGATTCTCTTAGTTTTAAGAGGTATAGAGGATGGCGATTTCTTGTTAAACAATCGTTTAATTGAATTTTGTTTCTTTTGTAGGGTTTTTGACTCACATACAGAAGACTCTATGACATAAAGAAGGTTTAGTTTCAAATTTAAAAATCCAAAGACTCTATTATACACAGAAGGTTCAACTTCAAAATAAAAAGGTCTAACACTCTGTATCATACAGCAGGTTTACACTTTGTATCGCGGACTGCCCGCCTCGCCCGCGAAACCGCCACGGGTCGACCCGTCTCGCCCGCCGTCCGCCTGGTCGCCGCCCGCGAGACCCGCTATCTTGCGGCCAACGTAAGAGCTGTCCATACCCGCCCCGCTGTAATACTAAACGGGCTATGCCCGCGGGCATCGGGCACTATTGACAGGGCTACATATGTGTCTATCTTGTTTCTTTTCAATTTTATTTATTATGTTCACTTAATTATTTTAAAATTTTAAACATGTTTAAAAATAATTCCAAGATTTAGATCAACATCAATGGAAATTCGCTTGTTAGCACGTCGCCTAGCTGTGATTAATAATGTAATATCTATTATTTATTTATACATTTGTGTTTTCAAACAATAATTCTGTTAAATTTGGCAACAAAAAAGAAGCAATCGTTCTGTTTTGTGCATAAATAATGCGATCCACTAATGACTAAACCCAATCACAGCCAAAAAGATCAGTTGACTCTGTAGAGCAACGACCATCTTCGCCATGGCTAGCCTTCTTCTTCCTTTGTTCTCAGCTCTTCTTCTCACAGCCACCATTACAAAATCCGAAGCTTTCTCTGAAACAGTGATGGCACCATATCCAGGACATAAACTGGAGAAGCTAACCCACCTTCACTTCTACTTCCACGATATTGTCTCCGGAAAGAATCCAACCTCTGTCGTAGTCGCTAGAGGTCCTACTACAAACTCCTCTGCAACCTCTTTCGGTTTGGTTGCAGTCATTGACGACAAATTGACGGTGGGGCCTGAAATAACCTCGGAGGAAGTTGGGAGAGTTCAAGGGATATTCGCATCGGCCGACCAGAACAAGTTTGGTCTGCTTATGGTTTTGAACTTTGTTTTCACAAAGGGTGAATTTGCGGGCAGCACCGCCTCGATGTATGGCCGTAATCCGATATTGTCGAAGATCAGAGAGATGCCGATCATCGGAGGTACGGGAGCTTTCAGGTTCGGAAGAGGATATGCACAGGCCAAGACTTTTACGTTCAATACTACCAGTGGAGATGCTGTGATCGAGTATAATGTCTTTATTTGGCATTAATTATCGATTTCTTTGGTCATTTTCCATTTTTTTGTTGAATACCAAAAGGTGCTGCTGGAATAAATGTTTTTTTTTTTTTTTGATTGATATTGTTATTTTGATGTAATTTAAATTTACTGCAACAATTTGTTGTCGAAAATTGTATTTTATGTGGTCAGTGTTTTTTTTTTCCTGAAAATATATAATCTATTGTTTTTTTTCTTCCAAATATATCAACTGAAAATATTTAACTGCATTGTGGCCGTCGTTGACGAACCCTCGACGACCGGGTTGCATTATGGGAATCTTAAGATTATATAGATTGGAGTCAATCATTTAATTTTAGTGGGCCTAAGCCCAAGACAGATCTAATATATTAAAGCCCATTGACCAAAATCTAAGGAAACGGACCAATTGGGTATTACGGAGTGCTTTCTCAAGCCGTACAGTAAACGGACCAATTGGTATATGTGTTGCAGAATGCTTTCTCAAGCCGAACGGTGTTACACTGTTTTATTTGTTTCTTATCGGAGTATAAAATCAAGAAGAGAATAAATGGTTACACAAAAAATGAAAATGACAAGAGGTCGGGAGACAACTTTTATGACATAATTTTGAGAAAAGCTCCCCCACATATACCTAACATCGTTAATGTCGTCGATCTCTGAAAAGATGCTCACTCCATTTATAATTATATATAAATCGTTGTCCATACAAATGTTTTTCACAAAATCAAACCCATCTAGCTTTCACATTAAAAAATTAATCTCCAACCCACGAAAATGATAGAAGGATGTTTTTGTTCAACTGAAATTTGATAATTTTATAAGCATCATTTTCTACAAATCTAAAACATTGTGATTCAAATATATTCATTTATCAATAAGGAACACGTTATATAAATCTAATTTTCGAAAATGATCTAAAAAGAATATCTAAGATTCTTTGTATTGACATTGATTGTGTATATATTTAGAAATAGATTGGTGGGCTCACGTTCTTTAACTTCACTTGCATTTGTTGTATAACAAATTATTTTCGTCTTACATCTGCTATAGTTTTTTTTTTTTTTTTTTAAATCTGCTATATTTATTACCATATCACTTGTGACTTTGTGAGGTTACATGCTATGAAGAGGACAAGATATGCTTTCCCATCAAAATCTAAATCCAAATATTTTTTACTTCCTCTTGCATGTAAGTAAATACAGAACTGTTACTTATTGTAAGCTAACCCAACTACTATTTCATGATATAAAGCTGGTATACCAGACCGGATTCGCATTATATATCATACATAGATATACTGTATATGAATTAATCATCTGGTTAATTAGAGTTAGATTGCATCTACCGATCTACAGTCTGATTTTAAGTAATGTTCAAATTTTTAATTTGGATATAAGCACTACAATCTTGTACGAATATATACCAAATTCAAACGTGAAACTTGAATTTGGGACCTCTCACGAGTAATGTATGACTACGCCATATTGATACCGTAGATTGTCTTTGCCATGGAGTACAAACTCAAATCTCACCTCTACTTAAACACATATCTTTTTGCTTTCTTATTAAATTTTTTTTTGTTTAAATAATAATTTAAAGGACAAGTAGTATATGTAAACGTATAATATATGGAATAATGATAGGTATATGGATGATAGAAGAGTAGTGGAGGAGTTGCATCGAAGAAAAGGAGGAGATGAAGCAGAGAAAGTGAAAGATAATGGTCCCTTCACCAAAAGCCATTTATATGACTATGACTTTAATGGCAAAGCAAAGGTGGTTTGTAAACCAAGTGTTGCTGTTGGGGTTTCTGAGACTTTTTGGGCTTTTAAGGCCTTGTGGGGTTCAACTCTATTCATGGGCCCACTAATATCTTATGATTTGTTTAGTTTGTCAAGAAATATATTGTCCAATAAGTTACTAGTATATCTTAATATCTATAGCCGAATTAAATTGATGATGCTTCGAGTCGATTTTTTTTTTTTTTTTTTTTTTAATTTGTTAAAAATTTAGTTAAGTTTAAGATTGGTCACCCAAAAAAATTCTTAAGAAGTATACAAATCACGAATCAGTATTATGTATGGTGTAACAGTGTCTTAGCTAGGTTTCCTTTTTGCTTAAGGCGAGATTAATTGAATTTGATTATATTATGACATGCCTATAGTACACAAAATTGGTTAGGCATTTATGATTCATGTAATTTTATGATATAGACAATAAACACCGAAACTTGAATTTGTTTTACAGTCAATTAAGTATTTTTAAAATTGATCTGTTTATTTTTCGTATGTTTCCCTAAATCATGAGGGTTCGTACCATTCATGGAAACTTACCAACTCACATAGACGAAAGAGAAGAAGGAACCGAGAAGAAATTATCAGCAACATCTTTTACTGCGGGATATAAGTTTAAGTATGTCTAAAGTATGATTAATTTACATGGTTCTTACTTGATTACATGATGATGATGATGATGATTACCACACACAAAGGCTTTTCAATTTCATTGATGACATCAACAAGTTGATGATTAGCAGCATTGAATGATCAGGTAGCATGTAACTATGCAAGGACCATTTCTCTTTCTGTCTCTAAGCACTCTCTCTACCAAGCATTGCATGAGTGAGAGAATGAGAGAGATGAAATAAGTAAAAGCTGGTCCTTGAAAGAGAATCCTCTTCCATCTATAAATAGTAACATCCGACGTACATATATATATATATATATATATATGCAAATATATTAAAAGAGTACACATCTAACGAACCCATTTACCTAATAATTTTCACCTAGTTTTGGACTTTTTTAAATACTACTATATACTACGCACCATGACCCCCTCTTTCTGCTCCATCAATGTTTTGTCTGGTTCATTAATTCTCGTGATATTTTATAGGTTCTCCCAATATTGATTTGGATGCTTATTGTTAATTTAAGTAAAGATGTTCAATCAAGAAAAGCTGAATCGATCTTATCGAACGAAACCTATGAAGTGGTAGAGTTTTAATTTTAGCGTTATTAAGTAATTTTTTTCTTTTCAAAAATAGTATTTTTTTATTTGAGAGAAAACCAATACTTTAATAGTATAACTACTGTTATGGGAAATTATTTTCCGAATTTTGTTTATTTTCAATATGAATTAGCTTAAAATCTATATAATCGAAGTCAAGATTTCTTCTTAATTCCTTCAAACTTGCATTTTTCCACATTCCGGCCAATGCACATTCACACCAAGTTGATCCTATAGATCATATGCACCATAGATCCACAATCTTCATCGGACGACAATCTAACCCGATTAATTTATTGGAGGCCTTTAATAATTAGAACTGCGACTTTCTAAAAAGTCCACACTAAATTTACATGAATCACATAACTTTTAAGAAATAATGGAGCTATCAGCCTTTTCTTTTGTTTTGATGATAATTAGAAGTTATCAATCTTTCTGGCAAACAAAAAATAGAAAATAAATTAATTGCCATAAAAATGAGAACCAACCAGTTTTATATAAACGTTGTCTTTCTCTCTGAAGCAGTCAGCCTAACAACTCTAGATTCATTCACCATTCCTCTCTTTCTCTCTATGGACTCTACTGGAGAAACAGAAACTCAAGATTTCATGAACGTCGAATCCTTTTCTCAGCTTCCATTCATCCGCCGTCCTCCCTCCACAGATAAGAACCCTAAACCCATTCGTCTCTTCGGCAAAGATTTCACCGGCGGAGATATCTCTCGCGCCACCTGTCCAGATGACTACTCCGAGACCAAAAACAAAGAAGAAGAAGAAGAAGAAGAAGACCGAACCGGAGAGAACGTTAACGACAATAGCATCAGCAACAACAGAAGATTCGAGTGTCACTATTGCTTTAGAAACTTCCCAACTTCACAAGCCCTAGGTGGACACCAAAACGCTCACAAACGTGAACGCCAGCTCGCCAAACGCGGAGCTTCCTCTTACTTTCATCATCCTGACTCAAATCTTTACGGTTACCGTCATTACCCGTCGTGGAGCAGCAGTCTATTACCGGAAGCTAGGTCTTATGGAGGAGGACACGCTTCTGGTTCTCAGTCGTCAGCCTCTTACACGCGACCTAGCTATGGAAGTTCGTTAGGACTATGGCGTGTACCGTCTTCTTCTTCTCGCGTTCAAAGCGTTTACAACTCGTACGAACCGTTTACTAGTCATGACTCATCTTCTTCTTCTTCTAACTCGACTTTGCCGTTATTGGCTGTTTCTCAGCCGCAGCCACCGTCGCACGTGGGTGGCTCAGCTGCTCAGAACCGAATGTCGTCGTACCCGTATGGATCGAGCACTAACGTGCAAGATCATGTGAGTCTCGATCTTCATCTTTAACGTTACAAAAATGAAAATAAAAATTATAATATAGTACATTATTGATTTAGACTTCTTCTTATAACCAAAAACCTCATTAAAAGTGTAATGTAATTTCGAGGTTTCTGAAAGAGAAACGGCACGATCTCTAAA
Source organism: Barbarea vulgaris (assembly GCA_963667165.1). NCBI lineage: Eukaryota > Viridiplantae > Streptophyta > Magnoliopsida > Brassicales > Brassicaceae > Barbarea > Barbarea vulgaris. Next base: position 31,280,136 of record OY763888.1, on the reverse strand, counting down.
TTTCACGTTTCGTGTAATTGATTTCATTTCGAGTTTTAGTTGTGGTGTTCTGATGTTCATCGATCTATGTGATTTCCACACGTGCGTAAATGATGGAAAGGAATTTACGTGTCTACAGTTGTTCTGGGGCTTTGAAGTTTCAGCTTAAATTAACATTACTACTGTTTTGGGTATAAATTCAGAGAACTCGTCAATCATTTAATAGTACTGAGTATTTATTTAATTAATATAAAATCACACAGCGACTCAAATGGAATTTTCAACAATAGGAATCATTACTGTACGAAACTAACAAACACAAAGCAGAAAAGAAAAGAATTAATCCTCTGGAATTATATATAATTATTTTACGAGGCACTGAACTCATCGCCCAATGAGTATTATAAGCTTAGATGATGATGCCCTGGAAACAATTAGAAGATGATGATGATAATGATGGGGATGATGATGATGATGATAATTTGGTGCGTGTGGGTAAGTGAAGACAATGAACAAGACAAAATGGGTAGAGAGAGACAAAGAGAGTGAAGTGGTCCATATAACACAAATGTAGAGTTTGCGATAGAGCTTTCTCATCTGTCCCTCATGTTACTATTCTCTTAACTTGCAATTTCGAGTAAAAAACATAAACAAGAAGCTAAAGCAAAGCAAAATTCCTCAAGCTTTCTACTTTTGTGTGTGTATATATATTTTTTTTTTTTAATGTTTTAGATTTTGTTTTGTTTGGCAATCCAATAATGAATCAACAACCTCTATATATATCGTTATCAATGAACTCGAAAAGTTGTGATTCACATACCGTAGACTCCACTTAACAGATGCCAACGTGAATGAGTATGACGGGTCGAGATCTTGTTAAATTCAAAAGGACTGATTCTGATACAAACCAAATATACATGCCCTACAGAAATTACTAATGATATTAATTAGAGAATGGCAATAACCCGACATGGTTTTTGCGACAAAAAAAAAAAAAAACCAAGGAAAATCCTTGTACCTAATTATAAATAAACAATGTAGTTTTGTTATATGTTTTAACTATCAAATCAAAACATTATAATATATGTGACAATGTAGCTAGGGATTTTGTTAAGGCCAAAGATCGGCAAGACTTTAATCACAGAATATGAGAAGCATTAATTGTATATGCTTTCTTTTAGAACTCAGCTAATCCAATTCAATCAAGTCTCTTAGGAAAGGAAATGGAAAAGGATATGCCAAAATGACATCTTTGGACACTCTATTGGGAAAATGCAGGTTAGATCATATCATTGGGAAAATGCAGGTAGATGCAACATCGCAAAACCTCTTCCTTGTACTTTTTCTCTAACCATTTAGATTATGTCTTTATACATTGTAGCATGATGGCTAAGATCTAACTAACAGTACTGCAATATCCTAAAGCTATAGATAAGTTTGAGAGGCTAACAGAAAGCGACATTTGCGATTTTCCTGACCTGAAGACTTCAGTCGTGGAACAGTTTTACAGGGAAGGGACCAGATGTTGCAAGATCTAAAGGGAAGTGATAAGGTTTTTCAGACAATATTTATGGACAGGTTTTGAACATAACTTTTGCAATAAGATTAAAACCAAAAAAAAAAAAACTTTTGCAATAAGGATGTTTTCAATTGTCACCCAAAACCAAGAATAAAAGAGTTAAAAGACGTATGTGCCCTCCTGAAACAGTTCCTTAGCTACAAACAGTACTAGTTGAAGATTATAAGAGTATTTCATCAGATAATAGGAAGTTTAAGGAAAGTATCAACTATAAAAAAGAGTTAACATCAGTAGCAGCAACAAGGTGACCCACCAGAGACTGCAATTGAGAAGGAAGCATGTGATGAGAGTACAAGGTGATAAAAAAGAGCCACAAATAAAGACATATTGTATCAATCTTAGAGGACCACTTTTTGTGCTCAGTTGTATATTTTTTAAGAACTTAGTAGAATCTGAAAGAAGAGGGGCCCCATACCCCTTGGGAAAAAGTTGCAATATTGAGGATGATAGTTCGAACAGTACACATCTCAGAGCACTCACTGACGGTTTGAGTAAAGTTAAAGGTTAAAGCAAAGGCCATGTGGTTGGATAATTGAGATAACTGTTTTCATATGATTCCTAAATTTCAACATCTCCATGCTTTTGCATCCTTTCTTTTTATGCTCTTCTTTTGGTGATGTTACATCATTCGTAAGAAGTTATTTCAAACTGTTGGATAAAATATAATAGCAACCGTAATGGCAAAAACTGAATGAATCCATACGTAAAAGTAGCTACCAAGGCTCATGTGGTTCCATGACTGATTTAAAACTTGGCCCATGAAGATGCTGTAGTGAATCAAACAATTGCAGCATTAAGCCCCTGGACAAGGTAAAGAAACAGTGTTAGAGACAATAGAGTTAATATTTTTTATGGACCTTGTTTCTCAATAATGCAGCTTGCACGAAACCTATAGAAGAAAAGATCTCAAGATCTTGAAATCTTTACAAGCTGAATATCAATATCCACAGTTACATCTTGTTGTTTTACTTGGCAACTGCAGTGACTTTACTTTAGCTAATATATATAAGTTCAAGAAAGGCGTGTGTCACTTTGACATGACTAGCCAGGAGAAAATTCTGAAACACTTGAAAGTTTGGAAAGCTTTGGAAGTAACTAAACCTACCAAATTGTCCATATTCAAAGAAAGTTAATATAAGGATACATTTCAGGTGCTTTCTGAAAAGTTGCAGATGTATACAGAAATAAATAAATAAAAACACAATAGCATGTAACGCTAGAAGCTAACACCAAAACTACCACTATCAGATGAAAGATATTGCATTCTGTATAGACAGAGAGACACAAAATTAATCAAGCCGGTGGGAAATGTGTGAGAAATTTACATATATCACTTTTAATTATGCGCCAAGGGGTAACGTACAAGAGTAGTTCTATAGTACTGTATAGCAGAATTGAACTTTGTAGTAACAGTATAAGATTGTGAAAAAGGACATGGCTCTTAAGTTATTTCTCTATCAGAGGCCTTGATGTATATATACCATAACATGGCAGACAATCATAAACGTGAAGCTTCGGGACGTTTTAGCTATCAAAGCATGATCATGTCCATTCGTAAATGTTTCTTACACAAGAAAAAAGGTGGATGAGACTAAGAAAGATCAGTACAAGACACCGTCAACAAACAAGGAGCAACAGTAGAATTATGCTAACCAAAAGTATATGCTCCGAACTAAGGAAAAAGGCAATTTCTTACAAGAAAAGAGAGAGAGAGAGAGTCACTTTTGACACTTTAAACTGATGCATGTTCCTAAGATAATAGAAATATAAGAATCTGTTAAGGAAACTGTAACATTTGAAAATGAGAGAATCATGGGAGGTAGCTTGAAGTATTGGAGAACCGGACGGTTCAATCAGGATACTCGGTTCGTAAATTTCAAACCCGTGCCGAATTAACAACAATTTGGCCGGTCAAGTCGACCGGTTGTTTACCACTGAAAAAACTATAAAGTTTTACACTGAATCAGTTTCCCGTCGCTTGCCAAAATCTGCTAGCTAGCTTGATAATAGAAAACCCATTTAGGCCCATAAAGCCCAATTAAATTATGTTTTTTTATTTGGGCCTACCTAACTCACGAAGCACACACAAAATAGAGAGTAAACAATCTGGTTTTTATCCGGCTCAAGATGTTTTTAACTATTCTGAAGCTAATTTACACTACACACATATCTGAGACGCTTATTCCAGGATCTAGAATCTAGATCATACAAATTTTGGTGATAAATTCAATTATATATGCATTTATCGGATTTGATTGGAAACATTGACCAATGAAGCGATGTTACGCTGCTTATATTTACACATCAATAATGATATTATAAGTTTCACGTGGAATGGATTGAGCACAAAAAAGAAAAAACATTTCACGTGACAAAGCCAAGCATTTCTATCCCTGATTGGTTTACCAAGATCCCTATTCTTACTATAAAACAATTTATTGAAGTAAAAGGACCCATGTAATGTAAGGCCATCCTTTATGATGAAATTTAATGGCTTTTTTTTTGCATCAATAATGAAGGCATCACAGCATCGATTTGGATCGATTCATATCGAGCCAAGTATCTTCAAATCTTGTCTTATGCAATTAATTATAAAAATAACGTTTTCTATCCTTTGTCTCTACTAATATTTGCCCAAAATTTCATGAAATATAAACCTAACTGTGTGAACTTTGCGAAATATATTAGCTGTATAATAAACATGGTCACACTTTTACTCATATAAAAATTATCACGGTTTTTACTCATAAATATTATGTACAATAGTAAATTTTTTCCTGCTTGGTCATAGATTGTATACATAAACTTTAAGACACAAATTTTAGATTGACAACTAGTTATGCCTTGAGTATTAAAAAGTTAAAAATCTGATAAATATAATGGCACACATTACAACGTATTAAACATTATCTACAGGAGATATTTGGCGAATTCATGAAATTTGAACTCATTGTAGAATGGACTATTGGGTGCAGACAAGCATTCACCGATAGCCTTAGCCATTTGTGTAATCGGCCATTTGTGTTTCAGTTGAATTGACCATGCAACAGCTCACATGAGTTTATAATAAAAAGTCCAAGTCGAACTTCAACTCTTTAATTATTTTCAAATATACGCGCGTATATACTTTATATTCGTTTAACGAACGTAGTAAAACATAAGATTGGACGTTTGGCAGAGTTGATGATTAGCAGTTGTCTATATATAATAGGGTTTACTTTGTCAATTATCGATCAAGGATGATGAATCACTCTCCCATCGTCATATATGATTCATCACTTAAGTTGGTAACAAATGTTATATCTTAGATATATAAATTAGTTATTTCGAGGCTTAATCTTTGAAATTGGTTAGCCATGATATCATTTTTACAGAAACCAAGAAACAAAATGATGAAAATAAAATAATTGACGATGTAGCCAATATTTCCTTTTAAAAACACATATAATACCTATAACTTTGAGTCTTTGAGAGATTATGATATTCAAGTGGTGACTTATAAGTTGCAAGCTGCATGATTCTAATTTGTATTTTTCTATGAAAGTCAAAGAAATAAAGAAATCGTGATTTAAATTATGAAGCTTCCGGGAATGTTCCTAAAGTCTCCTGATGCATTATGAAAAAAAAATGTGGATAATTATTTTTAAATTAACGAGGAACCAAATTACAAATATTATAAAGTTGGTCCCTAATAGAACATAGCTAACGCATTATATAATGTACCAATAGGTTCTCGAGAATTTATTTACTTTTATTTGTTTTCTTAGTGGGCATGTCCTAGAGTTTTGTAACTGTAAATTGAGCAAAACTATTTTATGTGAAGTAAAGAAATCTACCAATAAGTAACGCACACAGCATTTGTAACTTTAAATTGGGAATTTTTTTCTAAATTTTTATTTTATTTTAATAAAATCTTAGAAAATTAAATACTTGGACAAAAAAAAAATACAAAAATAAGTTTTCTGTAGAAATATTTTTATAAAGAATTAAGAAAAATTACTAAGTCATATAGAGGTTAATTTGTAACTGCAAATTGGGTAAAAAAATCGATAGAGTATATTTCTGTGTATATAAAGAAATGAATCTACCAATAATTAAGTCATATACGGTAATTAAAAATTGGGAAAAATATTTTCTATAAAATATTATGAAATTAAATTAATTTCTTCATTTTTACCCATGTTCGGATTTTCCTGCTATTTCCTTTTATTTGTTGATTTCCCAAGCATTCACAAAGTTTATAACCAAGAGTTCTGTATACTTAAATTTTCGAGTCTTTTTGGATTGAGGAAGTTTCAGGTCAAAGAATTTTTCGGAAGTTCACGTCAGGTAATAATAATATGTATAATTATTGTCTTACGTATACAAATGTGATTATATGTACCTCCAGTCAAAGATGAATGGATATTAAACATGTGATTTGTAGTGAATGTGTTACATATATATATATATATATGGGTATTATTTGTTTATATGTGATGTTTGCAAAATAGTTTAAATAATAGATTTTCATAGATATCAATGTGTTATCATACAATTGTTAATGTGTCCATTTTTATATATCTAGTTTGATAAATATTGCTTTAGGATATTGATCAAATATTTTTCTTTGGGCGATCTTTTTTGAAAGCTTATTTGTTAAATTATGTACTGTTCTGTATTTTATTTGGATTACTTAATAGTAATACCCCTTAACAAGTGAAAGGGGCCCTGCCCCTGACCAACAGATACAATTAAAAAAAAAAAAAGAGTAAAGACTAAAGAGGGTTTCTTCAAATCACTAATGATTTATTAAACAATTTCAACGTCTTGAATCAAGTTCGTATTTCTTCTTTGTTGAGAGACTCATGTGAGCATAAGTCTAAGCTTAGGGTTCCGACTTCCGACGGTTGATTCATTTTGCCTTGCAATTACAACTTCGTAGAGTACACGTGTCAATTTCCAATAATATATTGACACGTGTCATGTACCCCAAAAGACAAATCCGACACGAAACAAGAAGCTCCTGATTAAGGCGTGAATCAGACGAGCGCTGTTGATGCTTAGGCATGTGGGCTAGTAGTACCAGGCTTGTCTCTATCAACATCGTCACCATTTTCTTTTTTACATACAATAATTTATTAATTAACCCCAAAAATTCTATGAACACACATTAAAAAATCTTATATCTATCTATAAAAACCAATCTTTGTATACAATCCCTAACCCTTTTCTTTTGTTCATCTGCAACCTTCAAGATACTGTCGGTATAAATTTCTCTCTTTTGTTTAATTAAATTTTTTAATATTCTAAATTCAACTTGTTAATTATCCCTGCCTTGCCTTTTTACGATGATTTGATTAATAATTTTCCAGAAATGGAAGTCAATTGTACGGAAACACCGTTGCTTTCGTCAAATGATCATGAAGCTGATGATCACAAACCAAAGTTAACCGGTTTGGTTTCTACAATGAAATCGAATTTCTTCACGGATTTGCCTCAAAAACTTCGATCCAAAATCGATCCGGAGAACCCTTTTCACCTTGATGTCTCCAAAGCCATAGGCCTGAAAGGAGGTAAGTGTATACACACACATCAAAGTGTATTATTTTATAAGGTAGATAATAATATATTCACAACTACTAAACCAAGAATATATGTTGTTTAAAAATTCGATCTCTTAATTAAGATGAAAAGGAGTACTACGAAAGACAATTGGAAACAATAAAATCCTTTGAGAAAGTAGAAAGCTTTTTAGCTCGCTCAGATGAGTATATCATCGATGCAAAAGAAGAAGAAGAAGATCGACTTGAGAGAGCTACACAGGAGTTTGCCATGCAAATCTCCAATTGGGCTAACATCTTTTTACTTGCTCTCAAGGTGTGACTTGATCTATTAAAACATTTTTTTTTTTTTTGATGATGTATGTTTATTCATCACATGTCTACAATGTGTAGATATATGCTACGATAAAGAGTGGATCCATAGCTATTGCAGCATCAACACTCGACTCTTTGCTTGATCTAATGGCGGGAGGAATACTTTGGTTCACACATATGTCAATGAAGAACGTAAATATCTACAAGTACCCCATTGGAAAGCTTAGGGTGCAACCCGTTGGAATCATCATTTTCGCCGCCGTTATGGCCACTCTTGGTATGTATATATATATATTTACATTTTCTAAAATTTTATAATAACTATAAACTATATATCTTGTAATTTTTTTTGATGAAAATTTAATTTTGAATTAGGGTTCCAAGTGCTACTTGTGGCTGTTGAACAATTGATCACGAATGAACCTCCAGAGAAAATGAATCATGACCAATTGGTTTGGTTATATTCAATCATGTTAAGCGCAACTGCTATTAAACTCGTTTTGTGGATCTATTGTAGAAGTTCGAGAAATCATATCGTTCGTGCATACGCAAAGGTAGATATATATATATATATATAGATAGATATATGTGCATATATTCTTATAGTCTAATTAATGTAAAAGAATGGGTATTAATTTAATGATGTTTGATATAGGATCATCACTTTGATGTGGTGACAAATGTACTTGGATTGGTCGCAGCCGTTCTTGGAAATGCCTTCTATTGGTGGATTGATCCGTCTGGTGCTATTCTCTTAGCCATCTATACTATTGTGAATTGGTCTGGGACTGTTATGGAAAATGCAGGTAATTTTTTTATTTACATGTTATACATATTGTATAAATCTAATAACAATAATTGAGAATTTTTTCACTCTTGAGTGTTTATTTTTATGTATATATAGTTTCATTGATTGGACAATCAGCTCCTCCAGAAGTACTACAAAAGCTTACGTACTTAGTGTTGCGACAAGGAGCTGATAGCATCAAACGTGTGGATACTGTTCGTGCATACACATTCGGTGTACTTTATTTTGTTGAGGTTTGTTTATGAATAGTAGTATTGAAATTTTGGAAGTCAATTATTACTTACACTTGGCCATTATTAATCATGTGATATAATATAAAATACCTCTATGTAATATATAAAAAATCGAAGAAAAAAAAAGTACGAGATGCTCACTAAACCATAAGATTTGGTTAAATGTATAGATAGCTTAAAATATATTTATATATGTGTGCAGGTAGATATAGAACTTCCAGAAGATTTGCCATTGAAAGAAGCTCATGCAATTGGTGAGACATTGCAAATAAAGCTCGAAGAACTTCCAGAAGTGGAAAGAGCTTTTGTTCATTTGGATTTCGAGTGTCATCACAAGCCTGAACACTCCGTTCTTTCTACAATCCCCAACGATATATGAAGATTATTATATATGTATATCAGTATATGTGTTTGTTTCTTTAAATTTAATCTTCTTGTACTATATATCGGACATATGCAACTTGATGTTTGCAGTTTAAGCTTTTTTTTTTTTTTTAATTTCCTATTGAATTCATATTCCTTTTTAAAAGTAAAACATAAAAACAAAGTCATCAATGTTTTTGATTTCTTTTTTTTTTTTTTTTATATAGCTTAAACTACTAGTTAGTTAGAAATTTTTAACAATCGAATCCAGTAGATAGCTTTAATATGGCATTGCCCTGCTTTTCATGTGTGTTTTGGCTCAAATTAACAAAACCCACAACAGAGCTTCAGAACTTTTCATTTATCATTAAGAGAGGTTCATGGTAATGAACAACATCAAATTATTCGGTGAGGAAACACTAAAATCTCACAGATCTTAACCTTGCTCTACATCAAATAAAACAATGAAGCAAGAAAATAAAATAAACATAAACAGAGTGTGCAAATCCAAACGAGAGAAAAGTATAAACTGTAAAAAAATAAAATAAAATAAAAAAGTTTGAAACTGAAAGTTTTTGTTTTTATCCAGACGAATTATAACGTTCCGGATGATACAAAGTCATGAAACGCCTCACACTCCAGTGTCCAAATTCCCCAGCAAACCCAAAACCGTTAATTTAGAATAACGAAAACCTCAGGCCATTGCTACTTGCAAATAAGTTGTACTCTTCAACCTCGGTGCTCTCTTTCCCTTTCATCTCGCTTTTTCCAACAAGATCGCGCAAAACCCCGTCTTTGGAATGAGCAGGCTTCGATTTACTTCCATTTGAAAGACCCACTGGTCCGCTGAAATGGAATAAGGAGAAGCTCTCTTCACTTACGGTCTGTGGAGCCAAACCGTTTTGTTCCAATGGAGTCTGCGCTTGGTCTTCTGTGTTGGTTTTCGAAAAAGGATGGAACACTGGAACTGGACCGGGACTGAAGAAGGGCGTAGCCGAATGATTCAGCGCATTACCGTACTGCAAGCACAGTGGTGAATCTCCATTCATACTGTATCCGAGTGGACCTGTGTATAGATAAGGGTTAGGGTGAGGGAAAGGAATTAATCCATTGGCTGGAGCCGCGGGCCAAGAGACCGGTGGTGCTTGATGGAAGTAGCTCATTGGTGAAGCAGCCTGGAAAACAGGAAACTGTAGGTTCTGGTTTAGCATTTGAGGAAACATGCCTCCTTGCGGTTGCACTTTAACAACACCATGTGCCATTTTATTGTTACTATTATTATCAGTGTTGTTCCCAGTTACTGCGATTGGAGTTTCCAAGATTTGACTCTTCCCAGTAGTATCTGGTATGAGGATATTGTTCTGAGTACCAAGAACTATATTCTCTCTTCCTTCAGACTGCTGACTGGCGTCTTCTGAATCAGATGTGGAGGAGGATTCAGTGTTTCCATTGTTTGAAGATACCGTATTGCTCTCTCCTTCGCTAAGGCATGACGAGCAATTGTCTGAACTAGATGTACTGCTCATCATAGGATCTTTCAAATGCCACACATTCTTTGTTTCCATGTTGTTGTTATCTTTAAGCTTGGGACTATCCAACTTCTCTGAAGCCTTACATTGAGACAAAAGTTCAGATGAGTTCTCAGCAATACCAGTGTCTTCTAGCTCTTCAGCCTTAAAAGTTGAACATCTAACTGTTACTTCAGAGTCAGAGTTGCTTCGTGGATGTTTCTTTGGCTCCATGGGCTCCCAAACTTTTTTCAAATGTACCGAATCTCTTGTTGAAGAAGGATTTGGAGCAACTCCCACCTTGCTTTTAAGTCTTAACTCACGAGTATAATCTGGTTGAGTATACCTGTTGCCTCGGAACACTGGCTTGTAGGCATCAGCAGGAGAGTCCGAATTGGATAATGTGTTGGGTTCTCGCATGCTTCTGGTTGCAGAGATGCTAGGTTCTAGTTTTGCCCGGTATTCACCACTGTGCTTGCAACTGCAGGAATTAAAGTCAAACCTCTCATTGATCCTGTTGTCGCAACATTGAAACTTCTCATGGGACTTGATGCCATTCAGGCCACCAGTCTTTGAAGCTTTCACTCTTAACTGTCTGTTTGACCCATTGAAGCCTCTTGAAGGCACTTCTAATCTATCATTACGGTATCTTGCCTCTGACCTACTGACAAAAGAAGCATTTTCTGAATATCTTCGTTTATCTGACCACCTCAAAGCATTATCAGATTGCACTTCTTTCCAATATCTTGCATTCTGGTGAACAGGTTTCTGATGATCATTTGTAAAGTAGTCGTTCTCATCTTCGAGATCTATAATCTCTCTATCAGGGCTGTCACAGTAGTGGTTTTCCATTCTTGGAGAAGGGCAACCATCCAAAGACTGTCTTTCTTGAACATCGGGAGAACACGGTGGAGACAAATCTGCATCCCCAGTTTCAATTTCTGACTCCTCGCAGTTTAAGGTATTGTTAATCTCGTCATCAAGGTTTGGAAGATCTTCTTCTTCTTCCCTTGATGAATTCAGCAGCATGTCTTTTTCGCTAGATTCAGGATTTGTCTTCTCCTTGCCTTTTTCTTTTTCCTTCAATCTCTCCTTTCTGCGAAGTTTTTTCTCCCTTTCTTTGGTTCTTTTCTTCTCCTTTCGCTCCTCTTCTTCACGCTTTTCCTTCTCTTCTTCCTCAAGAAGTTTCACCTGCAGGAGTTAGGACAATGGAATTGTTGGAAAATCATCTTGATCAAAATTGCTTGAGTACCTTAGAACAGAATGCCTACCTGTTTCTCCAAGGTAATAATTTCCTTGCAAGCAACATGTACACGTTGTTCTAGTAATTTCAATGTAAGACATACAAAGATACTGTGTGCATTTTGACGAGCTGTTCCTTCCCTGAATGCTTTTTCAACCTAAGATATAATCAACAACAGATAGAAATGAGTACCTAATAGGGCACAAAATATTATTATATAAAATCTGATTCTGAGGGAACCTTATATCTAACAAACCTGTTCCTTAAAAATAACTGTTGCAGCGTCTAAAAGAAACTCTCGAGCAAGCTCTGGACTTTTTGCATGCTTTTGCGGACGGGAGCACTCCCCATCAAGCTCATTCCCATCTTTGTCCATCATGTCTTCATCCTTTTATAACATAGGAAGCACAGCGATATCGTTAAGAAAAGTATCTAATAATATTTGCGGAATCTTAAACAATTGAGAACTTTGAGATAAGATGTTTATGAATCTGGAATCTACCTCTTCTTCCTCAGCCTCTTCAGCATGCTCAAAAAACCTTCGAATACTTTCACCTCTCTTGATTGAAACAAATCCATCCCCAACAACTAGCCTGCAGTGCACGCAGTCTTGACCTTTTAATGCGTGGGCTTTGACAGACACCTCAGACCAACGGCCATCTATTTTATAAGCTCTAAGTGTAATGTAGCAAGAATTTAAACCACGAAGGTCTAGGCCATTGACTTGGACTCTCCCTTTCATGCCAACATTTTCAAATTTGAGGATATCACATTTTCCTTCTCCGGTTCCAATTGCCCACTCAAAGTGATGATACATTCCAGCGTTCTCAGCAAAAGTATCCCGCCAATCTGCTTGCACCGAATCAATGGAGACCTGTAATATTGCAATTACATTTGTCATCCGGTCTTGAAATATAATCCACTCAAGAAATATAGTAATACATTCTTTGAAAACCACAACTCTGGACTATAGGAAACCACAATGACGAAAAGGTTAACATAGATAAAGCACCTCATATTGGAAGGCTGTATCGGCAACACAAAACCAGGTAGTACACCAAGGTTCTCTCCGCATTCGTTTCAGTTCCTTAAGCTCTTTGAACTCACGAATAACATTTCGTCTGCAGTCTCTACAAAACCTCTTGCTGTCGAATCTGTAATTTGAAAGGTCCATTTGTTACTAACGTCGAGACTAAAAAGTCTCCACACGACCAGACAAAGAAGAGTGTTGTATTGCATGACTTGGTAGGCACATCCTCAAAGTCCAGACAACGAAATCCACAGTCATCTTGCAATTCAGAATGTGATAACTTGGGTGGTAACATTTCCTGTTACCCATGATCCAGATCACATCTAAAAAATTTCCGATTCATATTGTGGCTGAACATCCAAGAATATCAAATTAGTTAGTGACATACCTGTACCTCAGTCTCTCCATAAAATCCTCTTCTTTCATCCTCAAAAGAGATTGTCGAGTGTCTTCACTGAGTGCGGACCAGAAATCCACCAATGTATCACAAGAAAGCCTTGCAGTATGGAGAGCACACGTTTCTCTTGTTCCATGCCCTCTACCATAGCTAGCCATTCCTTGGCTAATCCATCCCCGGCCTCCACCACCACAAGCATCGGGATAAAGCAACTCACGTTCCCTTTCTCGAGCAGGGGCACTGTCAAACACCTGCTAGAACCAATAGATTAACTAGTTGAACTGGAGAAGTCGCAAATAGATGAACCCTGCATGAACTTACATTTTGAAGTCCTTTGAGAGACTTTGCGTACAAATAGCAATCGAGAAGTGTGAGTGAGCCATCACGTGTTGCGGTGAGACCTCCCCATGGATGAACAGACGGGTCTTGCATCTCATCCGTACATCCGTTACTGACAACTGAGTTACAGTCATTACGAAATTTTGAGGCTCCTGATTTGTTGCAAGTAGAATTCCCTAAAGATCCGTCGGGATGCAAGGACTTGCCATGCATAACAATCTGCATGAAACCTTCAAGAAGCAGGCCATTGCATCTGGAACAGTACATGTTCTTGCGAGCTTGCTCAAACAGAGTCTGTTTGTCAATCTTTAGGAGTTCCTGCCTAGCTTTCGGCGACAGGTTACTCCAGAACTGCTCACAAAATCCAGAGCAATTCGCTTTAAGTTAATGGTTAATCATAGCGTCATTTAGCTACACCATGATGTGTAACCAAAGAACAAAAAAAAAGAGAAGCAAGGACAGAGAATGGGAACACACATGGGGGCTACAGAGTTGTAGGACAGATTCAAAGAGATAAAACAAACAAAAATGGGACGAGAAGAATTTGCAGCTTCATAGTGCCAGAGAATACTCCAAAACATAGAAATGGTAATGTATTGCAACCAGAAGAAATATTACTAAGATCTGAAATACAACTCTTTGGTTGATACAATCAAAGCAAAACATCTCTAGCTAGTAAAAAAACAATCATAAACACCAATTGAAGAATAAAATCAGAAGCAAAGATCCAATCTGAGCAAACCAATCTAGAAAAGTACCTTTTGCAGCTGATTGTAGCTGACTCCATCGATTTCCTTTGACCAGAAGCCAAAAGAGTATTGGTCATTCCTCTGCGCTAAACCAGGCATCATTTACAGTCTCTTGTGTTCATCAACCAATGTTTTCATTCTTATCACAGCTCCAAGACTGACAAACCCCCCCCCCCCCCTATCAGCAACCGATCCAATTCGATTCAAAACACCAAATCCAATCGGAAATTACAACAAATACAATCGATCGCGATGAATCGGATAGGTGGGCGATTCTGAAGGGGAAAATAAAAATTATAAATAAAAAAGAGAGAGCCCGATTATGAAAATTCCCGGGAAAAGCTCACGTCAGATGCTAAACAGAAAGAAAACGAATCGAATTGGATTGAAATGGAGAAAAGCCGCAAATCAGGGTTCCTCGGTCGATGACGATGACGATGAGATTCGCGGCTGCGTCAAATATTCTAGAGAGAGAGAGAAAGAGAATGCGAGAGATGAAAATGTAACTTATAAAGACGTACATACATACTTAAGAGGAGGCTGGCCTGGTAACAAAAAATAAAGTATATATCATTTAGATTTTAGAGGGAGCGGTTAAAATGAGCAGACGATTTAACAATTTTTTATATTTTTATTTTTAAAATAAGATTTTGGCTTTTCCTTAAATTTGAGGTGTATTGTAAAATTTGCAGAATAGCAAATCTACGAAATTTATATATTTCGGGTAATAATATATACTGTGTATAAATTTTTGCTCTGTTTTTCTTGCGATATGTTTGTTACCTTTCCTTTAATGAGTAAATGTGTGTTTGTGTGGGTATGGTGTTGTCATCATGCTGTAATGCCTACAAATTTTAGTTTACTATTTTATATTTTCGTTCATAAAAATCCAAAGGACTATCAATTATACCAATACCTGATGATACTATTTTGTCACTATTCAGTTTCATTAGTAAAAATTTTGTGAGTTCTTGTAAAACAAATCTCTATATA
This sequence comes from Barbarea vulgaris, assembly GCA_963667165.1. Lineage (NCBI taxonomy): Eukaryota > Viridiplantae > Streptophyta > Magnoliopsida > Brassicales > Brassicaceae > Barbarea > Barbarea vulgaris. Next base: position 31,265,057 of record OY763888.1, on the reverse strand, counting down.
TAATTTAGATTTAAAAAATAATTTGTAAAGAAATATAAAATTACAAGTTTCGAGTTTTGTATTAAAATCTTTTAAAAAGCTGTTAAAGATTTTTTTAAACGGCTATTTAAAAATTAGTTAAAAAAGAAAACTGTTAAAAATAACGGAAAGAAAAAAAGCGGGTAAATTAAACCTATTAATTAGTTATGATAACGGAAGAAAAAGACGCATAAGATAAACCAAGTGGTTTAACGGTGTGATAAAGGAAAAAAAAACATGTAAAATAAACCAAGTGGTTTAGTTAAGTTATAATAACGGAGGAAAAAAAATGAATTGGTAAAAACGGTTAAATAGTGAAAAAGAAGTTGTAAACCATTATATATGATTAAAAAAAAAATCTAAAATCATGGAGTATATGAAATTAGGGTTTAAACCATGAAATTCATTTGTCATTTGCCATATATGTTTAGATTTTTTTTCAAAACAAACTCTTTTGTGTGATAAAACATTGTTCTCCTTGCTAGAATTTAAAATTTACATTTTTATCAAAGGAAAATTATCCAAAGAAGATCTCAGACTCTCACAAACTTCATGAAACGCCCATTGTATTTCCACACTTGTGATCCCTATTTTCTAATCTGTGATTATATGCAAGATGAGATTAGTAAAACTGAAGTGCTTACAGACGAACAATGTTCGTTAGTAGGCCTCTCGAACATCTATAAACTGAAATACCGATACTAAACCAAATTTAAGATACTGCTTATCATGAAGTCTAAAGTCTAAACCCAAATCAAAATCGTCATTGTAAAAGGTGAAAAAAAAAGCACCAATCTGTTTCGGACATGGTTTTACAACAAGAACATAGCCAAAATCATGTCTTACTTTTTTCCTACATTCCCTGTCTCAAACCACAAAATCCAACAAAACAAAAACCAAAAATTACAGCGATAATAGTTTTTCTTGCAGCCGCTCCTCCCTCCAATCTGATTCAACATAGAAGATTATAATCATCATCATCATATCATCTTCATCCCCATTGGAGAAGACTCCATTATAACATACTAAAACCAGACAACAAACTTCAAAATCTTCCATATGATCATGAGCTCTCCATGAGGTTTCTTCTTATGTACATCATTTTTTCAATCAAATCCTTCTTTTACTCGCTTTGGTTTACTCCTCTTTCCAGATTCGACCAGTCACTCTCAACTTGAGTTCTTGCCTATCACCTCCAGAGAAGTAGAGTGCGAGGTTTCTTGGGATGATGAGTCCGTCTTGACTGTCCCTGACTTTCCTGTGACTGTCACGGATGCTTCTAGGGATCCCCTGCCATGTTAGTTTACGTCCGTGAGCTCCTACTTCCAAGCTGTAACTGAACTTTTTCGCCTCGTTTTCATCTCCCATGAAACGAAGGAATGCCATGTACACTGGAGCCATCCCTAGCTGGAACGCCTCAAAGTGTAAACAGAACTGTCTCCCAAAACAGTTGAACACCTGGAAACAAAATTTCAGAAACTGAGATGCGAGGTAAAGTGTAAAGCAACATATATTGGCTAGGATGTAAATGAGACTGAGAAACCCAATGGTTCTAGTGAGCCAGTAGAATCGAAAGTAAATTGGGAGAAAACTGGACTGACAAAGAGGAGAGAAACAGGAACCAGAAAATCAGCTAATAAGGGAACCTAAACCCTCTGCTTATGGCAGCGGATTGACCAAATTTAAAATTCAAAGGAAACTTAGGCATGACAAGAATGACACAAATAGCTTAAAAAGCTGGAGATTCTAACAGTATATGAAGAAGAAAGCTAGAGCCGGGTGAATGCGAAACTTAGTAATATAAATTATATAATGATATAAAACCACAACCTATGTAAAAAGAAGAAAACATATAATTATTACCGTAAGCATCCATGTAGCATTTTCGACTTCATGTGGATTTGACTTTACATAACGGTGGTTGAAAGTGCACCCATCATGCATATCGACTTTGTGATCATCTTTGAGATGAACAACTAGTGTGGGGATATCACCAGTAACCGAACACTCCGAACCAGCATAAGGGCAAGTGTAAGGCCTAAACCTGCAATGCTGCTCATGCTTAAGCTTGCTGTAGTAAGGGAAAATGTCATGACACCCCAAATTTTGGTACCGGCATGGAACTTCCAAAGACTCTGCAACTTTTTCAAGAGCTAAGCATCTTATGTTACCAAGCTCATAGCGACATGTAGGGCATGTGTTCTGCACTCTAACTTTGCAGTTTGAACATAATGTGTGGCCATTAGGACACTGTAGAATTAAACAACGTTAAGAACAAGTAACATTGCAATTACAAATCTTTTAAAAGCTCATAAGTTTCTGACCTGATGAATGGGAGGGTACATTAAATTTGTACACACGGGACATTCAAGAAGCTCATAAACACCATTGTTGGAATGCATATATTTTCCAATCCCTGCACTACCTGGCTTTGTAGGTTTGTTATTATTAACTTCCACTTTTGCTGTTTTAACCTCGTAGTCCATTCCCGTCGAATTAGATTCCATGACTTCTTTCAAAGCACTGCCTCCAGGAGCCATGGCGAGTCCAAATCCCTTAATAAATAAAATGGAATCTCCCTTTGTTTTCACTTGTATTCAGATGATTCACTCCCTTTTGGATCTATTTGTTATTCTGCAGGAGGAAAAAGAAATCAAGACCAATATAAGCTTATATGATTCACATGTCAAATTTAAAACTCATACATAGCCATCAAAGGAAGGCTTATACATTTTGTTGATAAACTAAGAAAAAAAGTAGATAAGGGTGCAGATACTTAGTTCATTAGATCAAGTCTTTAACTTTATTTCTGGGATCTGTTATAGCTTCTTCAGCAACAAACGAATAAAAATAAAATAATTAAAAGAAAACAAAAACTTAGAGCAAAACATTAAATGCACTTTCAGATAGGTAGCAAAGCAATAGGCCTCAAGCTATGAACAATGCTAAAAGCTAGACCTTTGCTCATTCCAATGACTTTAACAGTTAACAGTAAACAATCACAGAACTATCAAACATCAAAAGAGAAATAAATAAAAACATCTTCTCTTTGCAGACCATTCTTTTTCAATCTAACTAGACAGAGAAACATGAAAACAGATCTAACTAGAACAAGAATATCATAAAATCAATGAAACAAAAATCAACGAATATAACCTATGACAGCTAAACAAAGATCGTGCAACCAAGGTTTAAAATTTTGCAATTAAATTAAAAAGAAAAGAAAAGAAATTTAAACCATGTTTGAGCAGAAATCTATAGAGAAACGATGTTCAAAAATGCAAAATCCAATATCATAAATGTCAACATTATCTTTGACCTATGAAACAATTTCAAAAAATCCATCCATAAACCAAAGCGATTCAAAGACCAAAAAATTCGAAATCTTTTGACCTTTCGAGAATATATTTCCCCCAAAAATAAAAGCAAAGCTAGATTCGTCACACGATGCCTCCTGATATTTAAGATTAAAAAGCACCAACCCGGAAACCAATTTCGGAATTCGGAGATCCTCGATCTTTTTCCTAATTTCAAAACCAAAAAAAAAAAAAAAAAAAAAAAACCAAATTCAGAAAAGGAGGAGACGAAGTTAATTACCCGGAAGAAATATCCAGACTTGGCGTTGGCGTGTTTTTCTTATTTGCTTGAGATTCAAATATAAGACGAGAGAAATCGACGGATTAATTTGAATATAAAAAAATTTGGGGATTGCTCAGAGACGAAAAGAGACGGGAGGAGACGGAGGAGGAGGCTGGTTGTGTCCTGTCTTGTTCGTATCGGTGAAAGCCATTAATGGTGGTGGTCTCTGTTTTGTCTTTATTCCCCACTTTTAAAAACACCGAATCACAATTCACGAAGGTGGTTCCTTTTTTTAAGAAACTAAATTTATTAAAATCTCACTTAATTACAATTAATTTTTATTCATCAGATTTTGTACTATCTTCATAATTATTACTACTATTTTCCCATTTATGGTGCGTTACTTACAACGCTCGATTTCCTTCATTTTTATATTTTTTGCAGATATTATCTTTCTTTCTTTTTTTGGTAAATTGTAACAAAGCAATAACAACAATTATTTTCAAATAATTTATATGATTTTTTGTTTTGTTTTTTAATTACATCAAATTCACTTACCTAATCCCAATTATACGTTTGTGACTCTTTTGTGACTTATGAGTAAAAACAAAAGAAGCAGTAAAATAGCAGGTAAAGACTTTGAGATAATGGTTTCATATCCGGCAAAAGTCAATTTATAATGAGGAAAAAATAATGACCAACTAATAACAATTTTAAATGAAATATCTTATTGGCTCGAGTTCGTGCATCGAATAACGAGACGACGCTCGTTTCCCGCACACATCATTTGAGTTTTTCTTTTCTCTTTTAAATTTATCTTTAACCGTTTATATACCCGCCATAGTGCCATTGACGTAATTTTATTCACGAAATTCAGATACGTTTGATTTTTATAATTTGTGAATCAATGTTCGATGAGAGATGTAAGGTTAATTCAGTTAAAACAGACCAATAAAAGTATATGGCAGCATCTTGTTTCAGCTAATAATCAAGTTACAAGAGTCTTAAGAATCTTTTCAATTATAAATGATGAAAGCCTGAAAATGGTGGAAGATGTCTGTGTGTTTGTGGGGTTTGTTTTATCCCCCTCGTGTGAATGTATTTATGCGGTGCTTTTTATATTGCCAAGAAAAATAGAATATCATATAATATCATAAAAATAAGATTTCTGTTATAATCAGAAGTGAAATAATTGAAGGGAAACCATATGAAGTGAGATAATTCAACATAATAACAGACGTCTCGGATGTGACATGTACTCTGCTCTAAGTATTTTTGGATTTTTCTACAACCATATATATATATATATTCATCGTTGTAACAAATTTGTCCCCCAAAAAAAAAAAAAAATGCACTGCTAAAAAGTGAGAACAAAAAAAAAAAAGGAAAAAAAGTTTTCAAAAATAACGTCGCCTGAGAGATTCGAACTCTCGCGGGGAAACCCCATGTACTTAGCAGGCACACGCCTTAACCACTCGGCCAAAGCGACTTGTTGTTAAGATTCTCCACGCATGCTTTAACTACGTGTTGAAAGTCTAATATGTTTTATTTTAGCAAAGATTATTGGTTTAAGATATTTTCTTAATGAATCCAACAAAAATTTTCATGTTAACCAATTAAAATTCGATTAATAATTTCAAGATTAAAATATTTTTCTAATATACAATACAGGTTTTGGTGTTTTCTATGTATAGGGTTATCCAATACGAGTCAAACAAGAACACATTCCAAATTGGATTTAATGGATTGAGAGACTGGCCAGGTTTTATCAGAATAGATATACTCCTGAAAATGATAAAAGAAAACTTTCGATAAAAAATACCATCCCTATTGCGGAAAATACAAAAGAAATTACAACAAACCCACCACAAGCAACAAAAGAAAAATAAAGTTACAACAATCTTCTTCTCCTTCTTCTTCTTGATCATCATCGTCATCATCAGCTTCCAGGTTGGAGGCTTTTTTTATTCTTGTTTCTCAAGTAAATCTCCTTCTCCTAGGTGGACGAGAATCTGCACTGTCTACATCAGAAACCCTTGAACCATTCTCATTCCTTCTCCTCGAAGAAGACGTCGAAAGAGTCACCATAGAATCAATTTCAACTGCAGTATCCACTTGACTCTCAGAGTTTATAACAGCTGCAATGCTTGAGAATGAGTCTCTATCATCAACCACAACAGGAGCATGATGGTTTTGCTCTTGGTGGTTCCTCCCCAATGGATGAGTTCTAAAATACGCATCTACAAGCCTCTCTGCAGAACTCAATGCAGATGTGAAAGTCGAGATCCTTGCAACTCTGTGCGACTGTAACTGCCTCCTTATCAACAGAGGATGGAATCTCGTGGTGGTTTCTCCTTCGAGATCGGGAGTAATGTTTGGGTTTAGATCCATATCCTCTGATGCTGCTGCAATGGCTGCTGCTGCTGCACTAGCCTGGTTCTGCTCCGATCTAACTCCTCTAGATGTCATCAACCGGTTAAGAATCGAATTGGCTCGATCATTCACTCTTTCTGATGCCTCGCGGTTACTAAAATCAGGGACTGGAGTTGAATCCCTGTCAAACCTATTCTGTATACGTCTAATCATTTCTTCCATAGGTATTGTAAAAGGCGACCTTTGAATTGTATTCCTCAAGCTCTCGATGCGTCTTGCATGGGGTCTCATGGGGATCTTAGTATCTAAACTCTCTTCAATCTCTCTTTTATGGTTTCCACGCCCATAGATCGGTGTCACGGTTTTGGGGGTCACCTCTCCTTTGCAAACCGGACATTCCTTTGCATCCGATATTTGTAACCATTGGTACAGACAAGGCCAACAGTAGAGATGGCCACAGCAGGTGAGAACTGGCTCCTTGGACAAATCCAAACATATATTACAGTCGAAAAAGTTACCGTCGCTGCCACTGGTCTTCTCAACATCCGCTTTCTTCTCCAATACACCATCCCCAATGGCTCCATCACCGTTCTCACACATTTTCAGATCCTCATTACCTCTTTCACTACCCTCGCCAGTCTGCATAGCAGCTCCATTTACAGAAGTTCCCATCAATTGGTTCAGCTCAATAGCCATGGTATGGGTTTCAGACAGAACCGGAATGGGGAGATTAAGCTGTCTGAATCGCGTCCTATGTCGGGTCCTGATCCTCGTCACAGCTTCCGAGGATCTCTCAGACGGGTCATTAGTCCAATCAGCCAAATTAACAGTCTCGTTTGGTGCCTGTTGGAGATCTGACTCAGGACCAGGCCCTAGATTCAAATCCAGGTTCATTGTGTCAGCTAACTCCTCACCCATCAATAAACAAAAAGGTTCTTGCTTTCACTTGCGGTGAACAATATGTACTCCGTTGGATCTTTATTACTCTGCAGGGGAAAAACAATGACCCAAAATATATAAGCTTATGCAGTTCACAAGTTTTTCTGATAAAACTTCAAAAAAGAATCAAACATGTAGATCTCATAAAACAATCAATCTAGCTTTCTTTGCAGACACAGTTTTCAATCCTGAATTAGACACATACAATAAACAAAATATGAAACTATTAGACCAGATATATGTGAAAACCAGACAAAACCATATACACAAAGTCACAAACATTAGGAACAAAAACACAAAGTCTAAATGCTCTCTGCACAATGAAATTTAAAGAGTGTATGGAAAATATCATCTTTGTAGAAACGCCCTTCAAGTAATCACACACTTAACGGATTTATCTAAAAAAACAATTAACCAAAAACTGTTTAGAAACAACTCTAAACTCTGAACCAATAAACTCTGATAAACATTAAAACGTTTTGTGTTCTCTAAAATAATCGATGATCTAGTTCAGCTCCTCTTCAGTTTTCTCCTTTGCTTTCAACACACAAGACCTATTATGATTGCACAACTACGACTTTTTTCAAACTTTGAAAGATAAACGAGATCATTCACCCAAAAAGTAAAAGGCCAGAGGTGAAATCAAAGATATAGCCAAAAAATTCCAACTTTGCAATAAATAAATAAAAGTTAGATTCAACAAAAAAACAAAATCAGAAGAAGAGGTAATTACCGTTGAAGCAATTTACATGCGGGAGAGCTTCAGATTTGCTTCAGATTCAATAGAAGAGTAAAGGAGAAACCAAGTCTCTTGACGAACAAGATGCAAATTACAAAATGGCAAGAGATGAGCCATTATTCAATTGCTGAACCAATTCTGGATCTCCAAATACAATAAAAGGGTACCATCATCAATCAAAACCCCCAATTGGAAAAACCCTAATTCTCAAATCCCCCGCCTGAGAAATCAACAACCTTTCTATTTAAAAAAACAAAAAAAAAACCCAGATTGAAGAAAACCCAAGCTTTAAAACTCTCGATCCAGCTACAATTAGCTTAGTAAAGACCCAAAACCGATGCAAATCTTACAAAAAGAATGAAAAGAAAGAAAAAAATAAGAAATCTGGAGGAGCTGGAGAGAGAACAATCAAAACGACCTGGAGTTGGATTAGGTCGGTAAAATCAATAAGATGATGATCAATCAGCTACAAGACTTCTAAGCTCAGAGAAGAGCGAGCTGAAGAAGCTCCGACAAGGCCATGGAAAATTCGCCTTTTTTTTTGTTTGCTTTAGATACAGAAACGTCCAAATCTTGTCCAAAATTAATGGCTTTAAGTGGGAAAAACCGAAACCTCTAAGCAGAGAGAGAAAGATGAGAGAGAGAGAGAGAGAGGGTCAGGAATCTGGTACGCTCCGGTTTAGGCAAAGGAACGGTCTAAAGTTCCACGCGATGATCTATCTCTTTTCTGATCGGACGGCTAGGGATATTTCGAATCATTTTGCAAGTCCAGTTTCTTTTCTCTTTAGAGAACTAGAGGAGTATTAATTATGTGCACCTCTTTATTTTAACAAAAAAAGTTAAAAAAGTGATTTATAAAATGATATAAGAGGATGGTTTCTGCAAATACATACCAAAACTCAATTAGTTGTCCTTCGTTTTTTTTTTGGTGTGAAAAGATGCTTAACTTTGTATATTCTTCGTTTTATATAGAAAGTTTTACATGAATTTCACAGTAAAAAAATTACAATGATCGGAAATTGAAAAAAAATGTATTCAATATCAAAAGGATGAAGTCTTGTTCACCTGAAGATCTTTTAGTTGACTACAACCATACAATACATAAAAATTACAGGGAAAGGAATGTGCCCGTCTCCGAGGTTGACATTCCCGAGTGTGCGACCCAAAAATATGAACTTTTTTCGAAATGTGGAGTGGTCAAGAGTAAGATCTTGCAATCTCTTTGGAGGTAAAACAGAAGTGAGATAAAGTACACACCACCTCCATCTGCATTACTCTGCTTGAGCTTAAGGTTACTCTGCATTACTCTGCTTGAGTACACACCACCTCCAATTCTTGTCAATTTGGTGTCCATTTACAAATGGAGGTAATTAACTACACTATTAGTTCAAGGCTAGCTTTTCGCATAACGATTGATATGCAGCAGTGCAGAGTTTGAATTTTTCCTCGGCTACATTCTGTGTTTCCATCATACCAATTTGTAGTCAGTACACATTAAGTTGCCAAAAACATAATGAAGGGGGTGAATAGAGAAGAGGAGTTTGTATCAGTAGTTACCTTGGTGGAGCTATGGTGACGATCTGGATGCCATTTTAATGCACAAGCTCGGTATCTGAGGAAAAAGTTGGCAACCAAGAATTGTGAAGATTAATAGCAGAACATGATCTATGTAACTATAGCTTCCCTCTGATAAGAATGAAAGTGACTAATTAACTTACGCAATTTTGACATCTTCAAGGTTTAAGGGACCTGAGGAACTCAGACCAAGTGTCTGTCTATGAGACTCCTGGTTTAATTCTGAGTCGCTCGATTCTGTTGAAGAATACTCATCTTCTTTTCCTTCTTCTTCTTCATCTAATCGATACCTCGAGCCCCAAGATCTTCTATTCCTCGAGCGGGCTCCCCTTTCTTCATGGGTGTTTGACCAAGAGAAGTTGCAGCCTCTCCCTCGAGGTTTCCTCTCTTCATGGGTGAATGAACAAGAGAAACCCCGGGATCCACCCAATGCAGACCGCAATATGTAGTCAAGTTCAGATCCATCATCAACTTCGCTAAAATCAAAACACCCTACATAAATTGAAAACACTGTTGGATACTAATATCTCTTTCTCCAAAACTAAAACCAACAAAACAAAACATTTGAAGTTCATACTAGTAACCAAACAGTCTATAGATGAAACAAAGACCTTCAATTGTAGAAGCAGTTTAGCAAACTATATCACTATATAGGTTTCAGTGATAAAAGAGGAACCAGAAGCCAAGAAGAGATTGACTTACTTTTATCCAAACGTTGAGAAATGTGTCTACCATTCCGATTTCTTTTGGAAACTCTACAGTACTGTTTCTCAAACCAAGAGGTGTGCTTACCAGAGTAATCATACCCATCACTCCAAATCTGTGAAAACAAATTACTACTAAATTGCATCAAATACATAATTTGACATTCTGGTTAACAAATTCACACAATTTGACATTTACCCCAAATAAGTGGTGTGCAAAAGCATTCACATTTCGACGTAAATCTTGCTTTGCCCTCTTTTTGTTTCGAGCTTTTGAATTCTATCAGATGTCAAAAGGCGTAAATAATCAAACTTTGAACACTCATAAATATTCAAAATTTGGACCAAAAAACAGATTAAAGAGAGATAGAGAGACTGACGGATTGATGTTTGCGTTGTAAGATATGAGTCGAATGGAAAAAGGCTGTCTTCAGGGGAGAATAATAGCTTTGTGGCTTGAGAATCGATGCTCTAATGGCGGAGATCATCTCCGGCGGCGAAGAGATCGAATCGGGATGTTCAGCTGTTTACGTATATTCAGCAACGAAACACACAAAACAGACGACGAAGCCCATTTCGACACAATACAGAGAAAAGGCCTAACATATCTTCAAAGCCCAACAGGCCCAATTCAATTGTTTAACACGAAAGCAATTAATTCCTTGTTTAGAGATACAGTAGAACCTCTATAAATTAATACTCGATAAATTAATAACCTCTCTAAATTAATAAATTATCCTGCTCCCGAGTTGAGCCGATGTAATAATTGACACATTTCGATAAGATAATAAGATAATAAATTTTTTTGAAATCTCTATGTAAATATGGTTCCATTAATAACATAAATTAATAATCAGATAAATTTATTGTATATATATAAGATATTTTAGTAAAATATGATTCTAATGTTGTTTATATATTCGTAAATTTATAATTTTATTAGAGTTTATCTCTATTTTTCTTAAAATATTTAAAATATATGATATTATCTTCTCAAATTGCATCCAAAATTATTAGAAAAACAATATATGCAATGATTATTTCTTAATGTGTAAATGCATTAAAACACATCAAAATATTATCTTCATTTTTTTACTTTTTATATAACATTTTTTAAAATTCAGAAAAACTCTCTATAAATTAATAATTATTAATTTATAGAGAGTTTTTTTCGAATTTTAATTTTTTTTATATAGAAAGTAGAAAATGAAGATAATATTTTGATGTGTTTTAATGCATTTACACATTAGAAAATAATCATTGCATATATAGTTGCATATATAGTTTTTAATAATTTTGGATACAATTTGAAAAGATAATATCATATATTTTTGATATTTTAAGAAAAATAGAGATAAATTCTAACAAAATTATAAATTTACGAATATATAAACAACATTAGAATCATATTTTACTAAAATATCTTATATATATACAATAAATTTATATGATTATTAATTTATGTTATTAATGGGACCATATATTTACATAGAGATTTCAAAAAAAATTATTATCTTATTATCTTATCGAAATGTGTCAATTATTACACCGGCCCAACTCGGGACCGGGATAATTTATTAATTTAGAGAGGATATTAATTTATGGAGTATTAATTTATAGAGGTTCTACTGTATCTACTTTCTATAAATAAGAGCGTTTAGCTCAGTGTAGACAATTAAGTTAGTCTTTGGTTGAAAAAATAAAAAAAGTTAGTCTTTGAACCGAGAGTCCGAGACAGAGTATTTATTTTGGACTTTAGCATATATTAATACACAGAGGATGTATTTATTTGTCTTCGGTGTATTTGGATTTTGGAATGTGATTGTCAACCTAATGTTGTGTATAGATGATGTGATCCATGTGTGAACGGATGTGAATAGCGAAGGATGATTACAGCAAATCTGGACCGTCGATTATTCACACAGAAAATGCATCTACGCCATATAAAGAGGAGAAGAGATTATTAGTCTCTACTATGAATCCGACTATATGAGCACACATAAATCAAGCTTCATTAGCCCCTTTTTTCGAGATTACTCCACTAATTATGTGGTCGGAAAATTAATAATTATGGTGTTTATTAGGGTTGCATTTATGAAGTTTGCTCCCGAGTGACGAACCCTTCTCCCACGAACCGTCACAAGAGACCCAAAATATCATCCGAACACAAACTAATATATACTCCTAGTATATTATTTGGTTTACCGAATTGGCAACCCTAATTAAAATGTGGGCAGATATGATTGATATCGTGACTTACACGCAAAACAAAATCGCTAAAAGTGTCTATATCGTAAGAAAAACTAAAAAAAAAAAAACCCATGTTAAGTTGTCCACTTTCTAAAAAGTTCAGAATCTTTGGAACAACATAAAGAAAGCACAAGACAGGAAGCATGTCATCGTTAAACCCATATTTGGACCGTCAACGGAAGTGCTTGATTGATTCTTATGATGATTAGAGCCACCGCCAAAGAAAAATGTACCACCTCGGCCACCCCCACTACCGTGACTGCCACCACCATGACCGCCACCACCGTGACCACCACCACCACCACCTCTTGCGGTAACGGAATTTATCAAAAGGGTTCAGATCAGACCGACCGTCACAAATTTCATCATCATCATCAGCATCTTCCGTGAGGAGCAAGACTTCATCATCTTCTTCAGGGAAATTGATAACCTAACAAAAACAGGAAACCGACCTTCAATTCAATTTAATCTTTAACGAAGGAAACTTCAAGAAAATATTAACTATACAAGCCTCACCTAATATACTCGAATTCCAATTGACACGACAAGGGAAAATAAGATTCACTGCAATTTCTAATTTCGGAAATTAGCTCTTAATATCGTCCTTTCCTTCCTTTTTTTTCTCCAAAAAAAACGAATTAATCAAAATACATTTATGTTAAAATCTCAATTAATACGATATAAGAAGCACGAGTATCATTAATTGCTAATATGTTAAACCAATTATAAAGGAAATTTTCCTTTTCTTCACCTTAATTCTCCTTCTTTTTGTTTCCATGTACTCTTCTGACTATACTCTTTTGTTCTTCTTTTATTTCCTAAAAGCTTAGACTTTATTTATGTAAAGGTTCTTCATATTTCTAGTTTTCTATTTGATCTAATATGCACAAAATTGTAGTGTTGAGGCAAATTCTTATAGCTGCTGCTTTCTAGTTTCTTAAATTAATGTACACTTTGTATTAATATTCCTTTTCTTTGACAACAAGCATTCTTTTGATGCATTTTACAAATTTTACTCTTGTTATTGTGTTCTATATTATATTATTTGGACTATATAATTTGAGTGTCAATTATGTATTTTATGCTAAAATATATATTAAATTTTTATCAGGATATTAAATAGACTTATGTAACGGTTGTACTAAAGCAAAATTTTAATTTATAACTGATACTAAATTAGTTGTGTTTGTTTTTGTGTTAAGATTCTTTTTGTCATTTTTAATTTTTCTCTCAAAAAAACATTAAATAAAGACTCTGCTATGTCGTCTTCTTCTACCTTTCTCCTTCCTCAAAGTTCTACACAGCGGAAAAAAAAACAAAAAAAACCAATCTTTGATTTTTCCTTTTATACCTTATACTTCAATGGCACTGATACAACATAGTTCTGTTTCTGCGACCTCTGCAGTTCGATTGAGCTTCTCATCATCCACATCACCACCGTCGAAGGTTTCTCTCAATTTTCAGCCGGAGAAGAAAGGTTGGAGGAGGAGTTGTTGCCGGAGAATGATATGCAGAGCTATGGTTCAAGAAGCAGCTCAAGGGATTCCTTCGGTTTACGCCAGAGAAATGGAGCGTCTCTCTGCTAAGGAATCACTGATCCTCGCCGTAATTTACTCTTTTATCCCTTCGATTTCTCATCTGAAAAAATTGAAAAAATTCAACTTTAGTAACTTAGAAATTGGTGAGAATCAGGGTGAATTTTAGTATTTGGTATTGGAAATTCTCAAAGATTGCTTTGATGGATTTACCAGGTTGCAGTTATGAACTTTAATCAGTGAAATTGTGTATCTTGAATTCTCTCTGTTCGAGTTCTAAGACCATTTTAGAATACAGTTCAATGATGCTGGAGGCTTTGAGGCTTTAGTTACAGGGAAGATCACTGATATGCAAAGGATCGATGTGAATGAGAGGATCACCACACTTGAGCGCCTTAATCCAACTCCTAGACCAACTACGTATGTGCTCAATCTTTAGCTTCAAGTGGTTTTTTTTTTTAGGGACAATGCCTTTTTAACTGATTCCTAGTAGCTTTCCAGGTCTCCTTATCTTGAAGGAAGATGGAGTTTTGAGTGGTTTGGATCCAACACTCCTGGTTCACTTGCTGCTAGCGTTATATTCCAGTTAGTGTTCTTTCGATCTTGCTCTTAGTTAAGCACTGAAACATTTGGTTTTATATTGAGATTTTTAAGCATTCTTTTTTAATCTGTTTGGACTTGTGGCAGGAGGTTTCCTTCGACATTGGTGAGTCTATCCAATATGGACATTGTCATTAAAGATGCTAACGCAAGGGCGACCGCAAACATCAAGCTTCTAAACTCGGTTAGATATACTTTCCTCTGGATTATAATTATGGACATGTATAAGCAGACTGCAGACTTGTAAACAAGAGTTTGTTTGTCTCTGTCAAAAACATAATGCAGATAGAAAACAAAATCATTGTGTCGTCGAAATTGACAGTGGAAGGGCCTTTAAGAGTCGCCAACAGTTATTGAAGAAGCAGTACCTGAACAGCTTAGGGGTTTGTTAGGTCAAGCTTCCACAACATTGCAGCAGCTTCCTGAACCTATCAAAGATACTCTAGCCAATGGTCTAAGAATTCCCCTTGGTAAGCCATAAGCAACATTTTGAACATTTTTCCCTTTTCTCACATGTAACATTGTAATCACGAGGTGGTGGTGTTCTTGACTTTCAGGTGGTACTTACCAGAGATTCTTCATGATATCTTATCTAGACGACGAGATTCTTGTAAGTCCCTGTAATGTTATGTTCATAAAAGTTGAAGCTTACAGAATAAAACGAGTCTTTTGTTGTTGTTGTGTAGATTGTAAGAGATACAGCAGGAGTGCCTGAAGTTCTAACGAGGGTAGAAACATCGTCTTCATCGAGCGTTGTAGAGAATTTTGAATACAACAGTTAAAAACAGGTCCTTATGTTACTCTGTAATTCTGTCTGTAAATGTAGACGAAACCAAATGTATACAACACTTACCAACCTCAAACACCATACATCTCCGGTCCTCTGAACACACTGAGACCTATTTCTTAATCTATTTTGTCTTTTGTCTTTATTCCGATTGCGAAAATTTGTCTTAGTTGATTTCATTAATTGAATATTTTGGATTAAATATCTATGATGTGTTCTTCCATTTGATGGGTATTTTACAATCATCATCTTTCATCATTTATCACTTTGATATTTATATAACCTTTTGAGTCAATCACTTAGAGTTAGAGGACGTACAAGGAAGCAAACCAAAGACAAAATATTCATCTGCGTAAATCACAAGTTAATTAAACACAACGAAAAAATCATAAGACCTTAAGGGAGAAATGAAAGGAGTCTAAGCTAAGTTTTTCCATCAAATTAGCCTCATATTAAACAAAACAAAAAAGAAAGAAAAGTAATAAATTAAATTCATTTCCACAAAGACCTAATAAACAAAATATAAGACACCGCTTAAAAAAGAAAAAAAGTTACATGGTTTGAAGACACATAGTTACGCAAATTGGTGGTGGGGATCTGAGAAAACAGATGCACCATGTAAATGAGAGGAAGAAGAGGAATTGGAAGAAGCAGAAGCGTCCATAGAAGACAAAGGCAAATACGGAAATTCACCAAGTTCTTGGATAAACCCTTCGAAGTCTCCCAAACCATGTAAGAACCCTCCGGAGCTCTCACCAGCGCCATTATTACCATTCCAAGTCATCGAGATCTCTTCTGAGTTTAAGCAGAACGTCCCTTGGTCACAATGCTCGGATTCCCTTAGCTTCTCCGTGTTGATCATGTCTTGAACTTGACGATGAATATCTCTTCTTGGTTTTGTTTTGGAAGTTTTCTGATCTTCTGGTTTGCCGGTGAGGCTTTGGACGAGCTCACGGAAGTTGGCAACGTCGGTCTTGATGATCTCAGGAGCAAATATGTGAATTATACGGATCTTTGGCTTTGATTTTGTTATCGAGTATGATTGTTTGTGCATCGCTATGCTTGATGATGATGAGCTTCTTCTTTTCTCGAAAATCGTGGCTTCCATTTTTAGAGTGAGTAGGGTTTATTGTATAGCGATATGGAAAGAGAAAGAGTTAGAGTTGGTGAATTTGATTGTAAGTGAAGATATTTTTGAAGGTTTATATAAGAGGAAAAGGAATATATACGTATGAAATAAACATATTTTAAACTATTTCTCTTCAACTTAAATCCTTTTAAATAGTGTGTTATGTGGAGTTTTATATATAGGAACTAGAAATAGGCTAATAATTTAATGGTCACTTTGTTTTTTTTTTATCTATTTGATAGTTGTACTCAAACACATCTCCAAAATATATTCATTTATTCATAGCCATCATGTAATTTATATAATTAGTAAGAAAAATATATTTTAAACAAATCAAGCTCTGGTCTTGTTGACATATATTTATTGGAGAAATTAGTTGGATTAAATGAATTATATAACAAACAAAAAAAAAAAAAAACTAGTTGGAACTACATGTAGTTATTGTGTATTATGAGAAAGATGTGTTAGTATGCCTAGCTTCCTAAGACATGGAATAGAGGAACACAAAGCACGTTGGTCCCCTCCCACTAACATGTTGTAATTTCTTTAACATTTAACGTAATGTTTAAATTTGTATGTTGTATATCTATGTGTGCTTGTGGATAATAGATAAATGCAAGTCGTCCTAGTTAATTGATAAAAATAAATAAGTAGGATTTCGTAAATTACTTGGCCCCATGTACTACTGCACACAAACTCAACAAAGTTACAAATGTATGATTGGGTTTCCCCCCCCCCCCCCCCCAACAATACAATAATCGCTTATACAGTCCTAATAATTCACATGTATGTTATAGAAAGGAATAAAGGATTTTAGAAGAAAAGAAAGTAGCTAATCAGCAAATGGAGATAATGATGTGCAAAAAGTGATAATAATTAAGGTAAAGTAGAATGTGAAGACATGGAGATGGCATGACTTTGCGGTGACTCTCACTTACCTTTTACCTTTAGTCGTCTCGTCTCACGTCCTTTATCTCTTAATGCACGAGGCAGTTTCACCACATGACGCCTATTTGCATCATTTGTTTTCATTCTTTAATTATCAAAATACGAATACAAAAACAAATAATAATAATTATAACACCCTCTAAGTAGAAAAAATAGACAAAGAGTAGTACTATTCTTGATACTTATTTTTATAACAATATTATTGATACTTATGTATATCTTTTTTTTATTTATCCATCCAACACATGATCTAAAACAAATCTAAATCTATATGAAATAAGCTCATAAGTATTAGTGATAAACCACGAATATGAACAGAATATACCAATACGCATAGCTATAATTATTAATATCTCTATGACAACTTTTCAAGAAAATAAGTTAATCAAGACAACCAGCGTCCTCGATCATCCTCAATAAAAAAAAACATTACCTAAAATCAAGATACAATTTCGAATTAAATTACATTATGTTAGTTAAGCTATATTTACACGAAAAGAGATTCAATGGTGAATGATTCATAATCTTTAACAAAAAAAAAAAAAAAGATTCGATAACTACAAGATACAATGGATAATGGCCGTCGGATTAGGAGTAGAGATCTAACGGCTCGAAAGGAAAAAGAGAGCTGAAACTCAACAGAAAGGATTAGGTTTTGTGGTTACTCTGGTTTGTAGTTTGTGGGGTTTGTACAAATGCGTGCGTCATAGACTCAGAGTCGAACACACGAGTCTTGCGCTCGCTTTTAGATTCGGCCCACATGCGGGCAACTAAGCCACTAGATGTTAGACACGTGTCCATATCTAAGCCGTATAGATTGTGGTCCTCCCCATATATGTTTGACGTGGTTCCAAGTTTCGCAACTTCTTCTTGTACATCTCTGCTTAGCTGGAATGTGGACCCCACACATTTCTTTGCATATTTTAATTTCCCAACAAATTTCATATGATTTTTTTTAATAAAATTAAGATAATATGACTTTGTTTGTGCAAATGATAATATTGTGTTTGATAGCGTGAATGATGATATTGCAAAGTCGTCTGCTTGTAAAATTGATGGTAAACTTCTGCTATAAACCGTGAGTCATATTTAAATCTTATTCATGAAAACATATACCTATCAATTATCAAATATCGATATACCTGCTTTGGACAGTTCTTGATAAAACATTCCAGTTCAAATTAAATTACATTATGTGGCAACAAAGACTAATGACGGACAAATAAATCCCGAAAACTCTCTTGCCACTTGCGATTGATCATCTCTGTGAGACGAATGACGATGGATAAATCGTATCGTTGATATAACCCAATTAAAATAAAATAAAACCTAAATCCCGCCCAAACAAAAACAAACGGCCTGAGAGAGAAACAAGAGCTCAGAGACCCCAGCGTAAAGGCCTAACTAGTATTTACAGGGCTCTTGGCCCAAATAGGCCTACATCATTTTACGGGCTTTATGTATCAATCAACAGAGTTGAAAACAGAAACGAAAGAAGCAGAACAGATAAACCAACAAACACACCAGAGATTTATGCACCTTTCATTTTAAGCTTTCACCGGCTTATCTTTTCGCCTTGGAACTTTCCATAAATTACAGCACAGACCAGTACGCATTAACCGTTAATTCTTTAAATAACACGAGGTTAAAATCGGAAAAGTCTTGACCTCTGGGCCCTCTCTATCCTCATGTCCAACCAAAATCTTTCGGAAAGATCCCAATTCTTAAAAGAAGATAAATGGAAATTTTCCTTTTTTAACTATTGAAAAGAGTCTGAAACTCGTGTAAAGCCTTTCTACTAGATCACTGTACTCTATCGGTAGTAACTTGTTGAATTTGTAATTTTTCGATTTGTGCGGAGAAGAAGAAGATGAAGGCGTCGATGAAGTTTCGGGAAGAGCAGAAGCCTCTCTTTAGGGCTAAGGTTCCTCTGAGTATCTTAGGTTTGCCGTTTCAATCTGGAATCGTCGCAGGAGAATCCAAGGAGCTCAGCCTCAATCTCTCCACCTTCTTCGAATCTGGGCCTTCTCTCAAGGTCGCTTACCGTCCAAACGATTCATGGAACCCTTTCTCGCTAATTGTCAAAACCGGGACTGGATCGTTCGGCTCGCCGATTTCAAGCTCCATGCTTATGAGCGCTGAATTCAATCTCCTCGGTAAAGGAAACCCTAGCTTTATGCTTCACTTCAAACCTCAATTCGGCGATTTCTCTATCAAAAAGTCACATTCGTCGTCTGGCCTCGAGAGGAATTTGATTGAATCGATTAACGGATCTGTTTCGGAAGAGGATTCTTCGATTGAGGTGGTGGATTCCCCAGCGGTTAACGGATGCGGCGGAGGATTTAGAAAAGTCACGGTTCTGCCGTCAACTTCAGCTGGAGATATCGCTGGATTACTCTCCGGCGTCGAGGTCGCAGCGAGGACGTCTCTGCCTGTGAGAGGACGCGCCGTTTTGAATTTCCGGTGGGGAGTTAGGGTTCCTACGGAGATCAGACGCGATTTCGATCCAACGGCTGCGATTTCTCTGAGGAGATTCCCTTTTCTTGTGATGAATAAAATCGGAATCGAACACGTGGATGGTTCAGATGCTAAAGAGACCAAATCAACGACCGATCCGGGTCAACTCAAAACAAATGGTGACGTGGCGGAGGTGTGTTTGGCTGTGAATCGGCAGATGGAGGAGCTTCGATCGGAGAACAAACAGTTAAAGAGAGCCGTTGAAGATCTCCGGGAAGTAATATCACATGCTCGTCCATTCTCGCCGGCGACGATAGATTACGGATCGCACTCAAAGTACCGTGAACCCGAGAGGAGCAACAACAACGGGAGATCGAGAGCTGATCGGTGGAGCAGCGAGAGAACGACGACGTCGGATTACGGCGGGAAGAAAAGCAAGGAAGAGGGTGACGTGGCAGAGGAGCTGAAGAAAGCTTTGAAAGGAGCAGCTTGAAGCTTCTTCGATGGTATTGGTACACACTCGCAAGAAGCTTTATTCGTATTGCAACTTCATTCGTCGACTAAATCAGTTATATGGCTTTTGTATATATTCGTTGAATTTCTGGAGTTTTTTTCAAGATTTGCAAAACTTGTTTTGGATCTTTTGAATTTTTATATGAGATCACACTGTATGAGATTATGCTTTTGATTTATGAATTCTATATCGAACTGGTAGGCATGTTGAGTTGATTTGAATCAGTATCGTATCAATCAATGTAGAACTTCATGATGATTCTTTTTCTCTGTGAGGCTATGAGCTTGAACGTATTGTGATTATCTTCTTATAAGGGCATTGGCAAGTGTGATTGAATTAGAAGAATCATTTATGGAGTCCTTAAGATATGTCGAATGCATAACCTGACGGATAGCAGTATACCAATATCGAAAATTTGAAATCGAGTAAAAGAATCAAATACCAAAAGAACTCAGGAATTATCAACTTGTATTAACTCTGACTTAACAAAAAGATGAAAGCTTCGAATGAGTATGGAATATTTTTCAGGTTGTTCTTCTGATTCTCAAACATTTGTTTTTCCATGTTGGTGTATACACTGCAGCATCTCTCGGTTGTCAATGGCGAAGTGATCTAGACAATTTCGGAAATTGCAAGACCTTAATGGGATGACATAGTCCTTGATATCATTGGTCATGACGTTCTTGACGCTCTTCTATCCTATGGTTAAACTCAATGATACATTTTGTTTTTTTCAAATTTTTTTTTTGAAGTATGTGTATTTTTTTTTAAATTGTATGATAAACATAATTGGACTCGTTTTGATTGGGGCGTTTGGTTCCAAATAGGTAATGGATCCGGTATAATGGTTGGGCCCACTAAGGGATACGACAAAACAAGCAAAGTTGTTCAACATTTTTCTCAATTGGTGCGCCTTTGTACGAACTTTATCAACGAAACCTTACATAATTTATTTGTCCGACAAACAAGAAAAACTGAAAAATATATATAATCAGTCCCAACGATTTTGCAGAAGACGATCATTTCTATTTCTACATTATCTGGAGAAGTGACAATAATCAAAACCCAGTTTGTTCTTTACAATACTTTTTTATTACTCAATGGCCAAACCAGAAAACGACGAGAATAATGCAGAGAAACAAACATGGAGCACATGGGAGGAGCTCCTCCTCGCCTGCGCCGTTCACCGCCACGGTATTGACTCATGGGACTCCGTCGCTGCTGAAATACAGAAACACAACTCTACTTTTCGTACCCTCACCGCCTTAGACTGTCGTCACAAGTACCACGATCTCAAACGCCGATTCTCCCATAAACTGGTCTCGCCGGGATCTGTTGAGGAAGAAACCGTGGCCTCCGAGAACTCCTCCGTTCCATGGCTTGAGGAGTTGAGAAAGCTCCGAGTCGATGAACTCCGCCGCGAAGTCGAACGTTACGATCTATCCATCTCGTAATTTCAATCGGCCATGCCTCTTTTTTTTTTTTCGATTTCCAGATTTTGCATTGGTTTTTGAATCGGGGATTTGTGATTTGATTGATGCAGGTCCTTGCAGTTAAAGGTGAAGAGATTGGAAGATGAGAGAGAAAAGAGCTCAAAAGAGACGGAGATGGAAACCGAGAATTCAGATCCAGATAAAATCGCGGAGACGAAAAAGTGCCACCGTGAATCAGGTGATAAGTCCGGCGGACCGGTCGCCGGGCCGGATATTTCTCCAGATCCGAAGGACAATAGTCCCGGAACCGATTCGGAGAACACGAACAGAGATGGGAAAATCGCCGAACCAGTGGACGAAGAGCTGAACCGGGTTTGTGGCGAAGATAACGACGAAAAGCCGGTTAGGGAGGATTCGTGTAGAGGAAGTTGTGAGAGCGTGGCGAAGGAAACGGCGGAGAATTCGGACCGAGCAGACCCTGTAAGAGAGGGAATTGACTCGCCTGAGATTGTTGAGTCAATCGACGACTCGAAGGGAGAGGAAGAAGCGAAGGAAACGAGTGACGTGCAGAGCTCGGCGAGCTTACCGAGAAAGGAGACGGTAGAACAGGACCAGCCGGATAACGAGGATCTATCTCTCACCGTCAATAGGATCCCTGCTGAATCTCAACCGTTGATTAATTTCATTGACATTCTTCAGTTTCACCCCATTGGCTCTCACTTTTCGCGCCGGCTTGTGAGCCAGGTAAAAATTATTAAGTCCGTTTTATTTTAAATTTTTTGTCTATAATTCAAATTCTAAGTTTTTTTTTTTTTTTTTTTTTTTTTAACGCAATCAACATATTGGTTTAATAATATCACTCAAAATTATAAACTAATTTAATAGAATATGTTCGATTCTATATTAAAAATAAACTTTTTGAAAATAATATGCTGATTTTTTATATAAATGAAATAATTTTGTTGTCTTTAATATCATACGGCTTGTCTTAAAAGCCTGAGTCTTACTTGTTTGATTGTGAAGCCGCAGGAAACACCTGAGTACGATAGGATAATAAGGCAACACATGGACTTTGAGATGATTCGAAGTCGCGTGGAAGAAGGTTACTACAAAAGCTCAATGAGCATATTTTTCCGAGATTTACTGCTATTAATCAACAATGCTAGAGTTTTTTATGGCGAGCGATCTTCTGAGTTTAATGCAGCAAAGCAACTTAACCAACTCATCAAGAAACAGATGACTCTCAAGACTCTTACTCAATCCTCACCACCAAAAGAGGAATCCTTGGTGACGTCTAAGGAGGAAGTTACAGTCTCTGCTCTAAAACCAACAATTTCGGTGCCTATTATAGCTTGTCGGAAACGTAGTTCATTGGCTGTTAGATCTTCAGCGTCAGTCACTGAACCGCTCAAGAAAAAGACAAAAATAGTTCCAACTGTTGATGAGAAGCCAGTTTCATCAGAGGAGGAAGAAGATGAAACCTCTGATAACGATGAGGAACCTATTGTTTCCAAGAAGATGACTAGAGGGAGAACACCCTCAACAGCTAAAAAAGTCGCAAGTAGAAACGCTAAGACCAGTTTGAATGCTGGTCTCCCTAGTAAAGGCCGGTCTTCAAACGATAGCTCTGAGCCGAGGAAAAGTGTTCAAGAAAAGAAGGGTAACAACAAAAATGGTGGCTCAAAAAAGCAAAGTGCTGCTAGTTTTCTTAAGAGAATGAAAGGGGTTTCTTCGTCTGAGACTGTGATAGAGACAATGAAGGCTGATTCCTCTAATGGAAAGAGAGGAGCTGATCAGAGGAGAAGTAACAGTAAGAGTGACAAAGTTGATGCTGTAAAACCGCCTGCTGGTCAGAAACGATTAACTGGGAAGAAGCCAACAATTGAAAAGGGTAGTCCTGCAAAGAAAAATACTGGTGCCGCCTCTAAAAGAGGCACTGCCCCGTCTTCTCCTCTAATGGCAAAGCGGGACAGTGAAACTAGTGAAAAGGAAACAGGTTCTTCTACTCGTCCGAAGAAGCGTGCAAGGAGGTGATGAGCTATTGCAATGCTTAACTATCTTCTATAGGATAAAGATTTTGCTAAAAAGTTTATAAGGCAGTCAAATACAAAGGAGTATTGGTAATGTTTATACACTTCACACTGACCCTACTTCAGGACCACTTTTTTTCTCTAGATAGCAGCAAAATATGAGTTTAGTAGATTGTAGAAAGAGCCAAAGATCTCAAACAAGGTGATAAGAATGTTCTGGTCTGGAATGTTTTCATGATGCATCTGTCATCTCAGCATCTTACTGCAGTGGAGATTCTGCGCCAACGATAGACTTTCCCTTATCCATCTTTTTGATTATAGGAATCCCAGTGCTAGTTTTGCCAGCCTAACAGAGGTTTTATTAAGAAATTGTGTCAATGAAGGGTTTAGCATCACAAGAAAAGTTGTCGGAGCTGTTTGCAAGATACCTGCTTAAGTTGCTTCGGGTTTTTAGCTGTACTGGTTTCGAGCAAGAGTGTTTCGCCTGGTTTAAGAAAGCATTTACGTACTGGTAACCCGGGATTTCCCTCTTTCCATAGAATATCGTTTGCTGGAATCTGCAATGAGTTTGAGATCAGGGGTTTCAGCTTCTGAAAACAAGGAGGAAAAATATTAAACTTGAAGAAGAGATAACAATTTGACTTTACATGTCTGAGATCAATCCAATCGCATGGGTCCTCAAAATTCTTTTGGCTTAGAGCATTCACCAGGCGGTGCGTTTCCTGTAGATTCAAAACGATATTTCTTAGAAGGGCTGAGAGACCTGATGAACATTACACAATGGAACATGAAGAGATTACCGTTTTTGCGTCATACTGTTTGATGTGGAATGAAAGGTAATCTTCTTCGCCAGGCATTCTTATATTGACCCATCTTCCAACAAGAGACTCAGGGGAGACCTGGCCCCAGCTTGGAACAGGTGAATCTTCAGAAGTAGAACTCGGTTTTCCTTTTCCGTCTTGTTTCTTTTCAGGAACTATAACCTTTCCGTCTTGTATCTTTGCAGGAGCTATAACCTTGTTACGCTAAGCAAACAGAAAAGAAAAAGACTATGGAAGTTAAAGCCAGATCGAATTGTCTGCTTTAGGAGTTGGAAAGAGATGATTTTAAAACCTACAATTTTGTCCATTTCTTCCTTGGTCGGTTTAATACGGATTTTCAGAGAGTTACAATCGACGGCAGTAATTTTCCGTTCTTCATCAGACGCCAATGAAACGTTCCTGAGAAACAGTAAAAGTAAAAGCTTTGATGAAGCAGGGAGAGAAGATCACATGGTTGGGGGTAGTAAAAGTAAAAGCTTTGATGAAGATACCTAAACTGTTTGACCATTGGATCAGTTTTGATTGCCTTGTCATAAACAGCATGAGTTTTGTGGTCAATCTTCCATTCTTTCATCAGGTCTTTCACGATCAGAATCCTTGGCTGAAGAAGAGAAGACATGAGCACAACTTCCCAAGAAGCGAATCAATGCATAAAACAAGAAAGATTTTAATTACGCTGGATATTGCTGGAGATTCTGCTTTGAAGGCATGAAGAACATTAAAGTAAGCCTGTTTTTGGAGTAAGTCGAGTTTCAGCTTCTTGTTCATGTGGAGAGTAACATCGTGATTGCCATAGCTCAGCATAGTCTCTGCATAATCTCTCTTCTTGAGCTGTAGACCAATCAATTCTTCTTCGGCAACGGAATCACGATCACCAGAAATTAAACCACCGATCAGTCTAATCCCATTAACGGGAGAGTAAAAGAGAAAGAAGAAAACAGAGGAATCCGAAACTGTAAAACCCTAATTGCTTGAGACTTACGGGGTGGAGAATTTGGGGCTTGAGGTTGCTGGTTCGACATTGTAGAGAGAGCAAAGCGAACTGAGGAATCCGAGGGAAGAGTGTTTTCGTTTCTTCTTGATGAAGTTTGTGCGCCTTTGAGAGAGAAACCCTAGAAATATAACGATCTTCGACAACGTTGCAGGGGTCGATGAGAGAAGAGTAACGAGATTTTGGATTATCTTGCTTATTATTTAAGCTTTTGGAGTTTTAGAACGAAAATTAGTGAAAAATTATGCTTCTTGTGAAACAAGGTAGGGCTTAGTTCTTTGTCATCTGACTTTATCGGGACTAAGTGATGACACGTCAGCAATTAAACAGCGAATTTACGATACAAAATAATTTCATTTGCTCAAATACTGTTTGGATTGATATGGAATGGACTAATCTGACGGATGCAATTGCAAAATTTTCGGCATAGTTAGAACAAAAAAAAATCAAGAAAATCTACTACTTATATTGTGTGTTTTTTTTTTTTTTCATTTTAATCAGTCTTAATTGTAACGAACATATATTCTTGGGAATATGATAAAAATACTGTCAATTGTCATATAACCGTAAGGAGATAATTATTTATAGTAACTTTAATTAAACCAAAAATACCTCCGACGATCGGAGAATCAAAATTCAATGATTACTACTGTAGAATTCAAATATTTTGCTAACAAGGTAATAAGGCAACCATTTACAACTCCAAGTAACTGAATCTTTGTTAACACTTTACACTGACCCGTTTCTTCTCAAACTCCAGCAAACAACACCAAAAAAAAAGTATGTGCTATATGATTGTATACAAAGTAGTAAAGATCTCAAACAAAATGCAAAAGAGGGTCTCGTTCAATCTCAGCATTGCCCTGCATTCAAAAACCAAGAGTTTCAATCGCAAAATTTCTATAAAACTATTACTGAGAATGTGTGTGTTGTTGGCAAAGTTACCTCATCAAGATTGCTTCTTAATCAGAAAAGTGATCGTCGAATAGGTTGTTTTGGAGCATCAAATGTTGGCTTTTGTCCAGCTTCCCACATTATATCTTTAGGCGGAATCTGCAATCAGTTTGAGATCAAATATTTCAGCTTCTGATACTATAGATCCCTTTGATTTGATCAAAGTAAAGATGGTATCAGTTTGTGTATTACTTACTTCTCTGAGATCTATCAAGCCTAACGGGTCATCAGTCTCCATTGCATTCGAGTTTGGGGTCTCTATGCGATGCATATCCTGGAGAGTTTGCAAAGTAGATTCTTATGGAATAAAGCTTGAGAAACACGCAATCTTATAAACTTGATGGAACCAAGTTAATTCATTACCTGTTCTGCATCATACGCTGTGATGATGTATTCATCGAATCCAGCTTTATCAGATGTTCTTATACCGACATATTTTCCAATAAGTGACTCAGGATTAACACTGCCCCAGCTTTTGCTAGATTTAGGAATACAAGTCGAACTCGAAGTAGTTGCCTTCAACAGTAAAGATAAAGAGAATGAAAAAAGTTAAAACTTCTGAGGTAAAAGGCAAATAAGTACTTCTCTGCCTTACAGGTTTGGTCAATGGCTTCTCTTGTGCTATCTGCGTTTCCTTCTCATCATCCCTGAGGAGACAAAAGTGAAATTTTAAACACATGGGAGAGATCAAATCTTTCAAGTAAAAAGCTTTGGTAATAGGATATATACATCACAAGATCTTTCTGAATCTCATCCGCAAAAGAGACGTGAGTTTCTTCAGCAATGTTCCACTCTTTCATCAGTTTTCCTATGATCTCACTCCTTTTCTGCAGAACAGAAGATACAAAGATTAAAGAATGAATTGAAGAAACAAAGAGTTAACGATGACAAGGTTACTATTACCTCTGACATTGTTGAGGCTTCTGTTGTGAAAGCTTGGAGAACAGAGTAGTAAGCTTTTTTCTGGAGTTCTTCGAGATTCTGTTCCTTGGACTCGTTTCCGGAGAAATCCATCAGATCTCCATCGTTACTGCTATCGCTGGAGCTATCACTAGAGCTATCGCTGGAGTCGGATTCAGGTGCTCGACTAGAACCAACAAGTGATTTTTCAGCCATTGATCTCTTCTTTAATGGGAGAAACGTTGGATTCTCTGCGTCAAAACAAGTAACAGAATCAAGATCACTCGATACGAAGACAAGAAAACCATTCTTAATCAGCCGTTTTCCATTGGAAGAGATAATAAGAAAAACAGAGGATTCCGAAACCTTGAAATCTATAATCCCAATCTGATCCTACTCGAAAGCCCTAAAATTCTGGAGATTACGTTCGAAAAAATGTTACAAGAATCTCATCGGAAGTTTTAGAACAGACGTACCGGCGGGAGGATTTGTGCCTTGATCTTTCTGGTCCGCCATTAGAGAGGGAGAGAATCAATTGAACAGAAGAACCCTAACGAACAATCTCTGGCGCAAGAACGTGTTGCAGAGGTGAATGAGAGAGAAGAGCGCGAAGAGTTTGTGGAAGAAGCGAGTTTAATACGACTTGTGGAACAAGTTAGGGATTGTGTAACTTTTTTTCACTATCTATCGAAGAGTTATTTGTATTTTTTTTCCCTCTCAACAAACAAGAGAGTTAACTAAACGTGAGAGGTGTATGAATTATCCAATATACCCATTGCTGATTAATGATTGGATTAGTCGGGGACTATTGTAATCACGCGAGGATATCACATTATAGTCCTCTAAAGTTCTATTTGAGTGACAAAAAAACAAAAACAAAAAAGTACTCTAAAGTCCAAAATTAGGTGAAAATTGGATCTATGGGTAGTTGAGAAGGCACAGTAAATTTTACTTTAGATCATTTTTCTCGAGACTTGTTCGCTCTTCATATAGTATTATGATCACGACAAATATATTATACATTCCCCTTAATAATAAAAATATAGTATTGGTGTTATTTAGCTTGTAATATCATTTTGTCTATGCTGTCTTGTTTTTTATCTTATTTTTTGGCAAGATAGTAAAATATAGGTCTAACTTTTTGTAAAGCCTCAACTTTTATTTCTTTAATGATATTTACAATTTATCAAAAAAAAAATTATCATTTTGTCTACGGTCTCTGCATAACATTTACGGAAGAAAATTAAATTAAGCTTATAAGTTAAAACTTAAAACTATAAATGTTTATACAAGCATTACAACATGAAATGTCTAAGGAAAACATATATATATATATATATATATATATATATTTTGTGCAACTCCTACAGTGTATATATATATATATGCACACATACTAATGGTGAAATAAAATTCACTCAGTAATAATATCTCGTTTTTAAAAATCATGTTATGTTATTTATTGAAGACAATTGGAATAATATTAGAGGTAATTTCTTGTCTCTCAACTTATTTTTAGGATCTAATTATTATATCCTCGTTGAATTAATTTCCTTAAACATTCTCAAGATTGGGCGTAATTTAAAATTAGGCAAGTTGGACGCGATTTACCAACATTAAATGAGAAAATTAGAACTCACAGCTTAACTAGATGTAGCCAATTAGCTGGACAACAAATATTATTGTTTTTTACAATATCAAATGTTTCATTAATAATCCCCAAAAGTTTCAACTTCTCGTACATTACCCCCCAAAACTTTCAAGATACACACGTCACCACCTTGTGGTATATATTATCAAATCAAACTAGCTAAGATTTTACAACATGATAATTAAATAATAAGACAGGAGTCAAAATCTATGTTTCACCTCTGGTAATTCACAAACCCCTTTCTAACATTTCTTGAAATCTCCGGTAAGATTCGACTTTCTCGAGCAAGAACTTCTCGTGGCAATTAGCGATGAACATATCGGCCAAATGATCAATATCGTCATCATCATCAGCTGCAACATCTTTGATCTCTTCCAAATCATCTACTTTCTTGTGTTCAAGCCACTCGAGATAGCCAGAGAGCGGAGACTCATCATCTTCTTCACCATTGATGTTAGAGACAGGGAAAGGGAAAGGTTGAGGAACAGGAACAACATCTGAGGAACACCAGTTGTAATGCAACCTGAAAGATCCGAAGAAGATCTTGCGTTGATTCTTTGAAGCCTTTGTCGGATAGAACATCATGAGTTTTCGTTTCTTGTGGTTATGGTGTTTTAAGATCTCTAGAAAGATTGATTTGGCTCTGGAGAGAGCTCTTAGGAAACGGTAGAGAGGGTGTGCGAGGAGATTTTGGATTAGCGTTTTGAGTTTCATGGATGATGAAGAAGAAGAAGAAGAAGAAGAAGAAGAAGAAGGTGATGGTTTAAGCTGCATGACTTAATGATTCAAGAGAAAGACTCTTTCTCACACTTTTTGTGTTTTCTTTTTTTTTGTTTCTCTCTGTGCATTAAAGTGATCTAACACTCGCGGGACTTTATAAAGGATTTTCTTGACTTTTTTGCCACTCATTTCCTTGTTATTGTCTGACTTTAAGTTTTGGAATAGTGGGCGTTTTTTGTAATTTGGTTTTCTCTCAATATGATTTGTCATGTCTGTGAATAGTCTTACTTTTTGTTTTAATTTTTTTTCCCGTAATGAGAATGTAAATTTCCGTAGAATTTTCCGCGAAGTTAAAGTACAAAACTTTTTATTGATGTATTGTTATTTTTTATGAATTGGTTATCTGCAGTGTTATTTCTATCCAAAAATGTTGTCATAGACTTAGAAAAAAATATATTAATTAATAAGAAGAAGGGACTCGATAAGCTAGTTCTAGGTGTGATTTGTGAAGTTATCGATTAGGATAGACACACAAAATAGATTGTGAGCCACAATCATTTTTTTATTCAATTTGCATAAATATATTGACACACACACACACGTTATCTATTTATAGCTAGAACATAGATTGTTCTGCCTTCTTTGTACATATTGTTAAAACAAAACTACTATAATTTGTGATTTTCCATATGTTCACAAACCTTATATGATATATCTCTCGAGGTAGATATATAGAAGGCCATTTAATTTTCACTCATGAAATGTCATCTATACTACAAATAGAAACCAATTTTTTCTAAGAAAACGGACACATACATCATCTATTACTTCAATAAAAAAGGACTTTTTTAAAAGTGATTTAATTTAAAATACCTTAATTAAGCGGTATCCCGTTAAATTTACCCTAATTGAAACATAATAAATAAATAAAACCAAATTGGTGTATGGTAATTCGAGTTATTTACTTTTAATACCAATGCAAAATATAATCAAAACCAACGCGAAAACGAGACAAACAAAATCAATTTGAATCAACTCCTTAATCTTCTCAAATTTTGTCAAAATATATAAATTCAAACCGAAATCCAACAAAAAAAAAAAAAACTGAAACTATACTAAAAAGATGCAAATTAAAAAATTAAATTGCATCATTACTTTCCATAGTTGCTTTATTAAACTGATTTTCCATGAGTTTTTTTTTTTTTTTTGGGAAAGAAAATTATGTATGTGGCGCAACACAAGAAGTAGAGTGAGCCACAAACGGGTTTGGCTGAGGACTGAATTTTTCAACTCCCAATTAGGTATCGGGAAGAGCTCAAACTAATTAAAACATTGCGTAAGGTTAAAGAAACCAAACACTTCCTATGTTTTATTTGTCGTTATATTAATATTATTGTTTTGTATCTCAGATTCGCCACTTCATGTTTCACTTCTGTTTAGTTAAATACATACTACTACAAACGCAGGCAACCTTCTGAAGAATCTATAATATTTTATACACGTAATTATATCTTTATAAATCTTCAACAAAAAATAAAAATTTATATCTTTATAAATATTGAATAGTTACAAAAAAAATCAATAAATATTCGATAAACGAGCTTGTGGAGTGTGTCTGGTGATTTGAATAAGACAAAACCCCACCCTACAACCAGTGGCGGAACCAGAAAAATAAATCGTGGGGGTCAATATAATCTTATAATACATAAATAGTATCAAAACTAAATAGAAAAATAAAAGTCATGATTGTTATATTTTTTCAATAATGTGGTTTTAATCGAGATAGTTTTTTTTTTTTATGTTTTTTTTTTAATGTTAAAGTTTGTTATTTGGTTTGCGCCGTTAGAATTAATTTGTTTGCTTTCTATTTAATTAGTCCAAGAGTTATTTTATATAATTAATGTGTAGTTGATAAAAATGTAAAAATGAGTTAAAATAAAATTGATTAGTGAAATTTTTGTTAATTAATTTTTTTTGAAAAAACTCAAATGTATAAAGTTTTACATAAAACATAAATTTTAACTTCGTTTCGATAGTAAATTAATATTGAAAAAATAGAGAAAATATGAAAATAATCTAACGATTGAGAATAACTATTATAAAAAGAAAACATAATTAGATTTAACCTATTTTAATGGGTTTATATTTATGTATGGTAAATTTATTGGGATAATATGTTTTATTGTTAAATATATTTATTAAGTTACACATAAATATAAATTTGATGGGGGTCAATAATTTTTTTGGAAGGGGATCAATTTAAATTTTTTTGAAAACTTAATTAAACTAAATTTTAAAAATCCATGGGTGTCAATTGACACCCCTCTTCACCCTATACCTCCGCCCCTGCCTACAACTTCTCCTAAATCCTTATTTATACACTCTTCTTAACTCCAACCAAATTCCCACATTTCCCAAACTTAGATCGGATCAACAACACTGATTTATTATATTAGACGAATACTATCTCACACTTTTGTTTTTTCACAGAATGTAGTTTTATTTATGGTAGAACTACATTTAGGATTCTCGAGTTCCGTCTTCACGATGGAAATTCAACTTGTCCAGCTAGTTACCAAGTTTTGCAAGAATAAATTTGAAGTTAGTTGTTATTGAGTACTATATAGTATTGTTTAACATAACTTCAGCGTGAATTAATTAAAAAAATTATTACGACTACTGTAATCAAGTGGTTGGATAACTTCGATTTTTGATGTACAACACCTATGTAAAAAATAAAAATTGAAAATGTCAATGCCAAAATAAACAGAATTACTTAAAAAGGTCGTTTCGTATATCAGCCAGAAAAATATAAATGATTTTTTTTTTAATTACTAATGGTTGTTGTTAATTAGAATTATTGATTGTTTATTTATATTTTGTTGGCTGGAGTTCATTTGGATCTACGAAGGGATTAAATTTAGGCAATCGGATCAATGCAAATTAGGCGGAAGGTCCTTGTCGTCATGGAATCTTGGACCAGTTGCAGGAATTTTTAGGGGTTCTTGAAACCAAACAAATCCCAATAAGCACATGTACTTCTACACATAATCATATCGCTAATTACGTATGCATGTATTAGTTAGTGATCATATTTATTAAACTAAACTCAGGTTAATCTCGAAACAAACACATATGGGATTTATTTTTGGTGCTACGCCAATTTTTCATCCAAATTTAATAAAATTTCGTAACACATGTATTGACTACTGACAATGATTTTTCCAATATATAATGTAATATTGCAATATTACGTAGGAAAAAAATAGAAAAGGTGTTTTTGTTGGTAAATTCAAAATTCGAATGACACGGGTATATGGAAAAACTATAAGACGACATCTCTAATATGAAGTGTCTTAATAGCATTATTCGTTTGTGGATGATAAATAACTAATTTGGCTGATATATTCATATTTTAAATAGCCGCGAACGGCGCTTAAGGCTTAAGCTTCGCTGAAAACCTCAAAGACCGAGGATATAAAACAAATCAAGCTATTTGTTATTAACTTAATATAATAAATCCATTGTGGCGATCTTGTCTAAAGATGACAGTATAATATATATTCTTTTTAAGAAATTAGACAGACGATTAACATTTTTCGAGACTTGGAAAAACAAATTAGACAAAGAAATATCAAAGTGGCTGATTTCCAGTTGATCGGCCACCTGAATCACTGGAGCTCTTGTCTTTCTTGGATTTCTTCTTTTACGACGAAACAGACCAATATACACATGCAGAGCACATCTGTTGTATTTTATATTTTTTTATATATCCGCATATATCATATGCCATTTTATTGTTTTGTTTGTGGGTTTTATACATCTTTTAAAGAATTTCAGTATATTATATAATATCTGAAATAATCCGGCTCCTTTTTATATGGGAAATTTGCTACGATAAATTCATTCCAATGACTTTGTTTATCAATTGGTCAAGTTTGCAGATAAGTGTAAGATTGTTATTGGTATTTGGTATATACATCCTTTTAAATAAATCAGTGTATTAATATTTTGGATTATCTAAAATCGGGTTCCTTATAAAATGGGAAATTTTCAAAACAGTTACAAGTTGTTATCAATTGGTCAAGTTTGTAGATAAGGGTAGGAGATTTAACAATAATGCATATTGACATATTATAGGCAGCACATAATATTGTTTCGGCAGGGAAAAGTAACTTTCATGCGTTGCCAACAAAAAAAAAAAAGAAAAAGGTAACTTTCATGCAAATTTAACAGCACATACCATTTGATTGTTTTATTTGTGGGTTTTATACATCTTTCCAATAATTTCAGTATATTAATATTTTCGATTATCTAAAATCCGGTTCCTTAATTATAATATGAGAAAATTGTTAAATAATTAGGAAACGTTTCTTCCAGTGACTTTTGTTATCAATTGGTCAAGTTTGTAGATAAGGGTAGGGCTGTTGTTGGTATAATATATATATTTAACAATAATGCATATTTTGACATAGTGTATATTGTAGACAGTTAACAGCACATAATATAGTTTCGGCAGGGAAAAGTAAGTTTCATGCAAATTTACGCGTACATTCCGATTGCTTTTGGACTTGTGGAAAAAAAAAACTAATAATAATTCACCTACTCGAAATTCTACGAAAGTTACTTCTACTTTATAAATAAAAAAAATCCATTGACGAACTTAGCTCTTTGAGTAACAGTATCAAATTTACAAACTGAAAATAATCCGAACTTTGGGATACGAAAAGTCAATAACCAAAATCATTTAATATGCGAATTTGAATGTGATCATGTTGTTCAATGGATTTTGTGTTATAGTGCTGTAATATATATGTATGTGATATCTACAAAAAGTTCAAAAATAAATTTTTATATGTAATCTTATTTGAAACCAAGATCAAATTATCACTCAGTTCCCTATATGCATATTGTCATTGAATCTTGTAGATCCATGCATGTGTATTAGCTAACTTACTTGGATTCAAAATACCTAAATTTTCAATTTTCAGAATAATAAGAATGTACATGAATATATTGTTTGTGTAATAAATAAGTAGGAAGAAACAGAGAGAAAAGAAAAGAAAAGAAGAGAGTGGAGAAGAAGGAAAGGAAAGAAAGAGGTATCTCCAAAATGCATCAGCAACGCGTGAGGAAAATCCATCGATGACACGAGAAGATGAAAGAGTTGGTATCAATCTTTTAACCACTACTCAGCAACTACTCCTTTTTTTTTTTCATTTCTCTCTTCTTCTTCTTCTTCTATCATTCATTTTTACCTTTTTGTTAATCTAGTTCTATGTTTTAAACATATTGATGCATTAATCTTAAGGGTGGCATATCCAACCCGATCAGTATCCATCTCAATCTGTTCTAAGATTTTGGATAACAAAACTTTCAAATTCGGGTATTTTGATTGTAAAACTAGTATATAATCATGTTTTTTTTATAGGTAATATTTATTATAAGGAATTTAGATCGGGAAAAAAAATACTCCCGATCGAATACCATAATTTTTTATAATATGAATCTCAAATTGCAACATTATATTAAAATGGTGGTAAGTATACGTAATATCGTCCATGCACGCAAAGTTACATTACATACGTGAAGCTTTGGTATATTACGTAAAACGTCGAAATAATTGAACAAAAAAAAAGGTTAGCTAGCGAGAAGCAAATTGATAGAGAGTTTGTTTAGTGATAGAAGAAATTAAATAAAAGTGATCATAATAATCATTGAACATATATTTTATTGCATCATATTCTTTCCAAATTTCAATCATTTGCACATGCTCACCATCATCAATTGTATCCACCTCCTCTGACTCGATCTAAGCCATCATATACAACTATGTATCTATGTTATATAGAAACGCTTAATTTTGAAGACCTCGAGTAGTAGTAGTAGTATAACATGTAATATCTCTTTATGCCGATCTCTCTTTTTAAAAGACTCGAATATTCCACCAACACAATCATATGATAAAGATACTTGATTTCCTTTAAATTTTTCAGCCGTACCGTCGATTTCTGATTATAAATCAAGATTACAACACACACATATAACCAATATTTCTGATTTCAAACAAAAGTTCATAGCTCATGGTCAAAAAGTGTTTTGATCATTGTTGAAGTGTATACTCCTTTTAGGCTCTTCTCTTCTTGATGAATGACTCTTGAAAGTTCGCAACCAAACTAATAGATTATGAACTACGAAGAAAAAGTGTAACCCTTGAACCCCCGAGTTTGAAGTTGCACACACCCAAATCAAACCACGCGTCATTATATCATATATGGTTTGTGTTGCTGGCCTCCCTTCTGGAGTTTGGCCCAACATTTCATTTCGGCCCAATATACAATTTCAGCCCATTTCACCGTTTCGGCCTAATGTCTGCTTCGTTACCATATATCCTATTTTTTCTCGGTTGAGTAATAATGTACTGTAGAGATATTGATTTGTCACTAATTTTGTCGATTGTATCTAATGCACTCCGTAGATACTACTGATGAGTGATGTATCAAATACTGTAGATTTTTTTTTTTTTTTGAAATTAACTTTTTCAACTATTGTAGTAATTTTAAAAATAACATAAAATAATGTTGGAAAATTATAATTTAACATATTGAAATCGAGTTTTTTTTTTTTCCAATTTATTACCAAATCTTCGATTAGCTATTTATATTCATTCAAAATAAAACAAAAACAAAAACAAAAAAAATTTGTCCAAGAAATTTATAAATTGAAAGAGTTCAGTGTTATTATAAATTTCCTCTTGCGATTGACGAGCTGGGCATTCGGATTTCGGATCGGATTCGGTTCGGATTTTTTCGGATTCGGATAATTCGGGTAGAAGAGTTTATTATCCGTTCGGGTTTTACAACTATTCGGTTCGGATTCGGTTCGGATAGGTATCGGGTTCGGATCGGTTTCGGATTATTTTTGAGGGAAAAAATAAATAAAAATTTGTTCAATTTTAATAAAAAATGGTTTAATTTTAATAAAAATTGGTTACATTTTACAAAAATTGTATAATTTTAACAAATATAACTTAAAATTTTCAGGATATCTAGGTTATTTCAAATATTTTTGTTATTTGGTAGTTTTTGGGTATAAAATTATGACTAAATATAACTAATTTTTGGATATTTAATTTTATTTCGGGTTTTCGGATATACCATTCGGTTTTCGGTTCGGATCGGATTCGGTTCGGATAATTCGGATAGGAGAATTCATTATCCGTTCGGATTTTAAGACTATTTAATTCGGTTTCGGATTCGGATTTTTCGGATCGGTTTCGGATCGGTTTTCGGATATTCGGTTTTATGCCCACCCCTAGACGACACCCTCCAATTCTGACTGTGAATAAGATCCAAACTCTCTACCGGAGAAATTAGAGTATCAAAGGCGAAATAGATAACTCCACACATATTCTTAAATACTTGAGAGGGGGACTTTAGAACATTAGGCTGGTGACTCCATATTCAAACAACATCCTCGAAACAAAGTCGAGCACTGTCGGAAACAGCTTCGTTCTCTTCATTCTTCAGTTGGGTTTCAAGGGCCCACAAAACCTGTCTCTGTTCCACGATCATTCCATCGAGTTCTCTCATCCGGGCTCCACGTGCTTCCATTTTCGTCTTCTTCACGCAAAGCACCTCCAGCTTCGTCTTCAACCAATCCAACTTGAAACCTACCTGTTCCAGATCCGAAAGCGTGTTCTCTGCATCTCTTAGTTCCTCCTCTGTTAGCTCCTGAGGCGCTAAGCAAATTATGTCGATGAGGTCGAGGAGGTTATTCATGTATGCATTCTTCACCATTTGGTTCTTTGGACGAAGATTCGATGCCGTTTCTGGGTGTCTTTCAAAGATTCTCCTCACACAATCCACCTGAAAAGAAGATTCATGTACGTAATAACCACAAGCAATACTTAATATATGAAGAGAGATCAGAGTTCAAATGAGGTGATTTTGCTTACCTCTGAATAGAATACTCGAAAGCCATTGACCTCCACGGTTCCATCACCATTCCACATTTTTACGATCTAAGTTTAGAGATTTTGCAAAGGGAGTTTTGTGTGTTTGAGGAGTTTCTTCCTGTAACTGTTATATAAATAAATGAATAAAGATGCATGAATCTCAAATAAGCGTGAGCATATATTGTTGTAACTTAATAATACATTATCATAATTAATATAACATATGAATATTAATGGCGTCACACGTCAAACTACTCGTTTGGGTAAAGACTCTATACTCTGTTCAGACACCCAAAGACATTAACTTTTTGATCAAGAAACATACATTACAATTAAAGAAACCTAAAGAGTCTTCCTCAACCACAAAAGATGGCGTCGTTCGTTTTTCACTTCTATCTGATTATTCTCTCCACTCACCACTCCTCTCTTTTCGATTACATATAAAAATATCAGTTCAGTATCTGATTGGTGCTTCCTATTTCAGAAACTAAGATAGACGACCATATAAGCCTTTTTTGCAACCAAGAATGTAAACTCTGAGTCAGTAGATCATCATTTCTCAAATGTATGGAAACCTCTGACTAACGTTTAAGTCTATTTAGCTTCCTAAGTTAAAGCAGAGTATTTATGAAGCAGAGTACGCTCTTATTAACGAACAGAGACCATAAGAAAAAATCAAAATCAAAATCAAAACTTTAAAATCTTCATTTTAAAAATTTGAATGCTTTTAATCTCTACTTAACACTAAGAAAACCAATTGGACTTTTGAAACTGCCAACGATCAATTGACAATCAAATAACATGATTCAAAATCCGGTTAGTCTTCAAATCCTTGGTAGATTTAGTATCAAATTTTAAAAAGTAAAGATTTTATTTTTTAAAAAATTATTTTATTAAAATACGAGAGAAAAAAAATCAAAATCAAAACTTTAAAATCTTCATTTTAAAAACTTGAATGCTAAAATCTACATAACAATGAGAAAACAAATTGGACTTGTGAAATCGCTAACGATCAAATGAGAATAAAATAATAGGATTCAAAGTCCGGTTAGTCTTCAAATCATAGGTAGATTTAGTATCAAATTTGAAAAATAAAGATTTTATTAAAATCCGTAAAAAAAAAAATTATTCTAAAAATCTTTCATTTTAAAATTTGAATGCTAAATTTACCAAAAAAAAGATGAGAAAACAAGTTGAACTCGTGAAATCTCTAATGATCAACTGACTAAGCCAATTGACAGGATCCAGAGTTGGGTTAGTTCTCAAATCATTTAGTAAACTTAACATCCAAATTAAAAAATAAAAGAAATATAAAATAAGAAAAAGCAGAAAATTTGAAAACCTTTTATTTTGATCCGGCAAATGGACGGAGAGCATTATTGGACACTTTCTTCGTGGGTTTTGACATGATGATGGGTAAGTGAAACTCCGTCGGTATCCAATCTCACTTTCTCGTCTTCCCAATTCCCAATGTACGTTTGCTTCATCCATTTATCCATTCTCTTTTTTTTTTTCTGCATAACAAAAGATGGAGTTTCTTAGTAATTAATGCAGCAAGGAAAAAGAAAAGATATGAACATGCAATAACTACAACATAACAAATTTTGATGAATAACAATAAGGTGAAACCGAGTATTAAAAAGCTTAGTCCTTGGACAACTCGTTACTTAGCAATATGTATTTTGTTGTATGTGTACTTGGTAACTTGGCCAATCAAGAACTGAAACCTACAGTAAAAGGAAAAATATGGGTTAATTAGAAAACAAAGTGATAAAGAGAGCCCTTACAAACCGGAGACAAATCTCTCGATTGTAATCTTTTTACTCAAAGTTAAATTGACTACAACAGATTCCATGGATGTTTAAAATTAAGCTTTGTGTTTTTCTACAACCAATGAATCATTCAATATTAAAACAAAATCCAACCAACGAATTTGGAATCGAGAAAGAGACCCAAAACCCTAATTAAATGCAACGCATAGACGTCGGAGAAAGATAAAGAGGGTTACCTTATGGTTGAGGCGGTGTATGATTTTTTCCATTGTCTTTGAGATTCTCTGCAATTTCTTATGTCTTCCACAATTCCTTCATTGGAGAAGAGGAAGGATGAAGAGAAGTAGAATTATAGAATGATAAAGAAGGATAATATATCTGGAGAAGAAAGAGATGGTGGACCCAAGTCTCAGAGGAAGAGTATGAAGAATGAGAATTTTGAAGAAGAAGAGGTGATAGCCTCTTATTTATAAGGAGCGCTTTAGTTCCAAAAAAAGGAAATTTCCTTTTTTTGTATTTGGGTTTTTTAAAAAA
Organism: Barbarea vulgaris; assembly: GCA_963667165.1. Classification (NCBI taxonomy): domain Eukaryota; kingdom Viridiplantae; phylum Streptophyta; class Magnoliopsida; order Brassicales; family Brassicaceae; genus Barbarea; species Barbarea vulgaris. Next base: position 31,225,147 of record OY763888.1, on the reverse strand, counting down.
TGGAAAACTAAAAGCGAGAATATGTAACAAAAAGGAAATTAAGGGTAATCTCTTTTCTCTAATATTCCAACGGTTAAAAAGGTTACCGTTGTTACCTCTCTACGGTAAAAGTTAATAACGTTGTTAGTCTCCGTTGCTTCAACTGCTAAAACCCGACGAGGAATTTATAAAGATGCGTTTGATTATGTTAAAAAAAAGAGAGAGGAAATTTCCTTTTTTTTTTTGTATTTGGGATTTTAAAAAAATGGAAAACTAAAAGCGAGTAAATATAACAAAAAGGAAATTAAGGGATAATCTCTTTTCTCTAATATCCCAACGGTCAAAAAGGTTACCGTTGTTACTCCTATACAGTAAAAAGGTAAAGACACTAGACTCTGTTCCATCACCATTCCACATTGTTACGATCAAAGTTTCTCGTGACAAAAAGAGAAGCTGTTCTACTTACAGATTTGACAATGGGAGTTTTGTGTGTTTGAGGAGTTTCTTCCTGTAACTGTTATATAAATGAATAAAGATGAATGAATCTCAAATTTAGCTTCCTGAGTTAAAGCAGATGACTCTTATTAACGAACAAAACCATTTCAATCATCAATTGTATCCACCTCCTCTGACTCTATCTAAGCCATCATATAGAATTATTATCACTTCAGACGTTTAATTTTGAAGATCTCCACTAGTATAACATGTCATACCTCTTTATGCCCATCTCTCATTTTTTGCAGACTGGAATATTCAACCAACACAGTGTATCAAGTAAAACTTAAATTTCTTTCAACTTTTCAGCCGTACCGTCCATTTCTGATTATAAATCAAGATTACAACACAACCAAAATTTCTGATTCCAAACAAAAAAAATTAAATTCATAGGTCATGGTCAAAACTGTTGTTGATCACTGTTAAAATTTACTCTTTCAGGCTCTTCTCTTCTTGGAAGATTTGGATTTGGAGGAAGAGGAACGCGCATCACTGCCTCTCTTTTTGATGGATTTTTCAGACCCATTTTGATTCTCCAATTTGGTAGACTTAACACTAATAACACCACTTGAAGGGATCTTTGAATGTTGCAGAGCCTCTGCTTCATTGTCCCCAATTACATATTCTTGAAGCTCAGAATCCATCAATCCTTTAACCTTCTCCTTCATCATTTGTTCCTTTAAAGACACACGACAAGTTGTTTGATGTTATAACCGAAGCAATACAATCATTTTTACACGGGGACACACGGGAAGGTAGGAGAATTACCTCGACTTGTTTTGCTCCTTCAGTGAGATCATCGTCAACCGATACACTGTGAGGTTCAAGCTCTCTCTGCAACCATGAACCGTAAATTAGCCTTTTACAAATACTCAAACTCTAGAAGACAAAGCAGCTAGAGAGACTGTTAGTTATTCTAAATTTTCTCAGGAGTGCTCAGACTTTGAGCATGCATTCAAAGATCCAAACTTTGTTCTTGCTTTCGTAGATATACTATATCCTTATGATCGTAGTTGATAAATCAAATTACAAAGTAATGAATAACATGGAGTTACCTCTTTCAAACGAGGGAGGGCTGATTCGATCTCCTTTCCTGCAACACCATTGAGATATTCGTACAACTTCTTTGCAACCTTCAAGAGAAGAGAATGTATTTGTCCCCTCTCCAACTGCATTTGTCTCTGCAAAGTCGAACATTTATATGTGTTTGTAAGTTTAATAATGAAACTGGATGTGCTGAAACATACTGAAGCAGCTGACTGCAATCTTTACAATTAGAGTAAAACATGTTACCTCGATGCTAGAGAATTCCGACTCTTGCAATCCCAAGCATAGCAATACAGATGCCTCAAGAGATGACAGTGATACAGGGAGCTTCTCTTCAAAATACAGATGTGCCAGTGTTTTGCAGATGTCATAAACCTTTCGACGATAAGACAGAAGGAGAAAAGGAAAGCAGTGCATATTAATCTAAGTCTATACAACAAGTTTAAAGGACAGACATTTTGATTTTACTTTTGCGCCGTTTCAGCTTCTAATGTGTTTTAGGTCTAGAGTGGTTCCAAGAGATCATTCCAAAAATGTAAATTTAGTTCATAGACATTTTCCAGTTTTAAAACCATTCTCAGAAAAATGAAATCTAACCAGATTGAATTCAGTCAGATTTCTGGTATATGCTCTGAGCCTCTCCATATCATATGGAGATAATATGCCGTCGAGTGTCTTCAAAAATCCGTCTGGTGAATTCCCTGAAGAATCAACCTCGGGGAAGTTGATCTTGGGGTTTAAGACACTGGGAAAAGAATGATATAACATATAAATATTTTTATATGAAACTGTTATTATTACAAAATAATGAAAAGAAATCGTTAGTGCTCATCACCTCATTGCAAGTTTAAAGTCCATCTTCTTGAATTTATCACTCAATAGCTTAGAGAACCTTATCCTGAAATCTGAACAAAGCAAAATAAGTTGTCAAACATTTAAAAGAAAAGATTACGATACATTTGAGAGATGGAGAAAATTCAGTTTTTGATCAACAAATCAACAACCTTTATAGAAGGGAGTAAAGAAGCCCAACTCATCGGACTCGTTTACTTCTAGGTCATCATCATTGTTTAAAGGTTTTAGAAGCATACATGTGTGCTCACCAGTCACAGCACTCTGATCCAAGCACAGAGAATAATCAGTGTTACAAACAACTACTATAAATGAAATTCGAATAAGCAATTAAGGAGAAAGGATGGAAATATTCTCAACTGGGATTTGGCTAACATAGAAGGGAGCAAAATTATGTTTTCTCCAAAACCGGAAGAGGTCCAAAGTAAGCCCAAACGAAACACCAATGTAGTCGAGCCTCTGAGGTTGTCGATCATGGAGTGGAACCAATAGAGGTGGAAGATTTGTGCGAGGCTTTACTTGCTCCTCAAGCATGGAGACCTGTCAAAAATGGAATCAACTAAGTACGGAACAGAGAAATAACTATGCTAGTGAACACAAATAAAAGAAAGCAGATTCTGCACTAAGAAAAATCCAAAAACAGAAACCTTCTCAGCAGCCTCAGTAACTCTAATGGGTGAATGCTCCACATCAACTTTATCATCTGTTTCCGAGATTGGGGCTATCTGACCCTCAAAATATCTACAAATGTCAATCAGTATTAGTTGCGAGTATGACCACACCTCAGTAGGAGTACGAAGTCTAAACTTTCAAGCACAAAACATAACATTGGTATGATAACAAATTCGTGTATGTACATTTTCATGAATTTACCTGATCAAGAGTTCAACTGCAGCAGAACCATATCCCATCTAGAAAGAGGGCAATCAGAAGCTTGTTAATCGCACACAAAACCTAACGGGACAGGTAAAAATATGAGCCCAAAAAGAATTACCCTCATGGCGTTAGGGTGGACTGCTATGCGTACTATCCGAGCACCAGACAAACTTGGAAAGACAGCGTCCCGAAATTGTTCACAGAATTTCCATGGAATTTGGTCTCCATATGGTGAATGGCCAGCCCTTAAACTTTCAAGGGCTGAGCTCTGAGATATCTTTCCTTCGAGACAGACCTGAATAAAACAATTACAATGATACTTAAGATCACAGAAATAAAAAAACGACACAAGCCAAAAAAAAAATTTATTTTCCACAGAATATGGAGCAGAAACAGATCGTTAGCTGATACTCTCATTTTTATATTTCCATTTTTAAGAAGACTGACGATTTGTTGTTCTAGATCAATTATAAGCTTAAAATCAAACTCCAAACGTCCGATTTTTCAACAGACTGAACAAGTTAATGATCAAGTTCCTATAGTAATTCTATGCAGCAGAATAAAAAGCAAAAATATATACCTGGACAACACAGAGAATATCAGGAAGCTTGTCTTGGGACTCATCAACAGGACCTGTGTTTAAAAGCAATTAGGCACAAATCTGAACATCAAACAAGGTGGGACAAAGGAAAAATTGCATACCAAGTAACACAAACAAATGATGAGCAGGAGCATCAGCCAATAGTTGAAGATCATTAGGAGAATTCTTGTAGTGAGAAGAGACACATAGCGCCATCATTCTCTGTAGGAAAGACTTATATCAGGTTATTATCAAAATATAGGTTAAAGAATATGCATATCACGAACAGCCACACTTACCTGTAGAAACAACTCACTATCTTTGTGATATGAAAAGAGTGTATCCCGGTTGACATAGTATAGATCACACTCACTTGGCAGAGGATGACTACACAAAAAGTAGAAGAAAAGAAAAATCAAATTGGAAAAGTTACTAAACGATCAGTACAGCAAGAAAGCATTGTAGACACTACTAAAATTTCTAAAAGAATATGCATACCGCGCAGGATTAGGAAGACAAGTAGCAACATCAAGGCACAGTAAGCCATTGAGCCAGGATTCTATTGGATCTCCAGAAGCGTATCTAATAGACTCATTAAGTTCTATCTTCTTGAAAAGGCAACCTGTCCAAATAAACTTGAAAGAGTCAGACCAGGCAAATAATGAATTCACATCAACTAGAGGGGGCACAAAAACAGACGCTGCAAATAGAATTAGCTTTGCTTAATATGAAGAAATCATCAGATACACTGGTAAAGCAGGATACTTTGCATGGAACAGATTAATTTTTTCCAGTCTTTTAAGGGAAACAATGAACACAAAGCTCATGTTCTTCTTCAAAGAGAACATGCACATATATTCCTCAAAAAAAAGATAACTGTTCTACAAGTGACTATTCCACCTTGATGGTTATGATTGAGCTAACTGTGGAACAGACAGAATGAAATTTTATAAATAAATGCTGGAAGCACTAATTTTTCCTCCCTAACAGTAAATAAGGGCATTTGAACTATGATTTTAAGAAAGATGAGTATATTCTCTCAAGGATGATATTTGGGTCTCTAAAAAAATCCCCTACACTTTTCATATCCAAGAATGAAAGCAAGATGCAGTAGTTAACTACCAGAAAGCAAGCCTTCAAGACCGGTAGCAGGGGCCCGGCTTTGCTCATCTAATTGTTGAAGGAGTTTCAGGGACAAAGATCTACCAGTGCCTTCATAGCTTCGACAAAAAGGAAGAAGAAACAGGTAAAATTCACTAGCATGATTAACCATAAATTAAAACCAAAACATGGATATAACTTTATGGACTAGAATCAAATCATGTTTACATACCCACTGACAGTAGACGATAGGAAAACTAGATAAGGACCAAGCAAAGACTTCACAACTGGCAAAGGAATAGCTGCAGCTTCATCGATAACCAACAGCTCTACTTGTGAGAGCTTCTCATGCTCGTGCGGTTGTATATACTGCATAAAAAAATCAAGAGCGTGGAACAAGTCAGAGATGGTCACAAATCACAGCTTAAAGACTGAATTAACTGAGAAATTACAAACCTGGATGGTTTGTCCATGCTGCTTGAAGATATTTATCCGTACAATAGCCTTTTTGAAGTCAGGATTCACACTTTTCACAACATCATAATCAAGATGCTCCTTTAAAAGAGAAAGTGAAAGGTATTTAAGAAACATATATGACCACATCGCAAAGCAGAATAATGGGTTCTACTTCGTTGCTTGAGCTAGTATAGGTTTAATTAAAAAATTATCTCAATAAATATGCACGTCTCTCTCCTTGCAGGTTCTTCTCAAACAAATGGAACAAGTGATATATAAAAATAGTCTATATGGAAATAAATTTGTGTTACCTTATAATCAAGAGCATCAAAGCCTTTGCAAACAAACTCGAAGAATGTCTTCAAGTTGTCCGGGCTTGGTGCAGTAATGTAAATATTTGAGTACCTAAGAGCAAATAAATCACATAGTTATACAAACATTCAGGAGAAACATTACTGGAGAGTAAAGGAACATAGGGGGGTCAAATCAATTCAAGAAATCTACCCAGCAGCAACAGCCCCGGTAACAGCTAGACCAAGTGCAGCTGATTTTCCACGCCCTCGACTAGCAATCAAAGCAACTATGCTGCGGAGAGCCTTATCCAAAATTGCATCGAAAAATGTGATAACAGCTTTACCCTACAAAAGAAAATGCAGAAACTAAATTAACATCAGCCATGCAACAAGAAAGCACATTAACAAGTACGCAAACAATTAATAGCCTTGAACCTGATCCAATGTACAACATTTCTTGATTAAAGGACCAACAGGAAAATCATCACTTAGTTCATCTTTCAAACTCTTTAGGTCACGTTCTGCCTCAGAGAGCCCCTCGGAATCCTTTAATAGCATACAAGATTGAGATGTTAGATACTAAATGGAAATTGGAAAGCATTTTCTCACAACAGAACTCAGTTCACTTTGCTATACAGATTACCTTTACTACTGGAACTTTAGTAATAGATCTGATATGCGAGGAAAGTGGCAATATATTCAACTCATCATCCATGACAACGCATGCTTTGCACGATGCTATAGAGAGTAGAAAACGTTCATTGAAACGGCCAGCAGCCTCAGAATGCGACTCAGTTCGGAATCTGTCATGGACATCCTAATAAGAAAAAAGAAAACATGTAAGCAGTTAGATGATGTTTTTGCTCCACTTTATTAAGAGTAAGTAATAAGAGTATGAAAACCGTAATTCATACCATAACCATTGTGCATAGACTAGTAAGCGACGTAAGTGATCGTAATACTAATACAATCATCCCACCACCTTCCACAGTCTCTATTGTCCTTGCTAGCAAATTGGGAGTCAAAGCTTCAAAATCCTGAATTTATCAAGAATAAATATTGACTATTATTACCCGCAAAATGAAACAGGGCCAGGTGACAATAATTAGAAAAAGGGAAGTACCTGTAAGATGCACATGCCAAAAGTATTTCCCAGAATTCGTTCAGAATCTTTGTACAGGCAATGAGTAACGTTTCCTACATCAAGCAAACGGGAGAATGCGTCAAGTTTCTCTGGATCCAATTGTCCTCGCTCCCTCAATCTCTTAAGCTGCTTAGAACGCTTCTTCTTATGACTACAAACAAAATTACAAATTCAAAGCTCTCACTGAAAGGTTCTGCTATGGATAAAATAACAATACAAGAACATGCTCTCATCTATTAATTACAAAGTTATCAAGGACCATTAAAAAATTCGAATTCCATTCTACATTTGTGCTCAACTCAATTCTCAATGTAAGTATCTGTCCTCACTACTCTCCAGAGGGAGGCTAAAAACAAAATTCCCAGATAAAGTTAACTACACTTGAGCTAAAAAAGAATCATGTAAAGCGTCAGAAATTGGGATAAAGAAGTGAACCTGCTAATGTCAAGTTTGTCCTTGTAGCACCACAAGACACTCGGATTAGACTTAATCACTGCCTTTGACAACATATGATGAAGGTTCACAATCTGTAAGACAAGGAACATACAGGAAAAAGGTTGTACATTTAATATCCAACATAACATCCTCAGGGATATGTGCCAAAAGTAGCAAACTTTCGAGAACAGAAACACCTAACCTGGTCACGAGACTTGTCACCGATGATTACAAACATGGAACGGTGTCTCAATTTGACACCGTTTTCAATCAGAGTTCTGATACGTTCATCTACCTTCTTCCTCATTCTTGCAAAACTAGTTCTTCTTCTTCTTCCTTAATCTTAGCACAGACTAAAAACCCAATCAAAAAACAAAGCCTGAGATGTTGAGTAATTGAACTGATGAATTTGGTTTTGTTTCCAATTTTTCGTTCACAACGGAATATTTTGAACTAATTATATGTTCTGACTCAAGAGTATGAACAAGAGTAGAATTGAAGGATAACGACCGGAAATTAGGGTTTCTAAATTGTGCAGTAGGGTTTATGTCGGAAATATTTTTGACCTCGTAACCGAAATCTAACCGAAATGGATTAATGCATTCATATAGTAACCAATGGGCTTCAAGCCCAAACGGTTAAAAGGAAAAAAAGAAGCCCGGGAAGAAAATATCTGTTTGAAATCTGAAGATGAACGCGGGCGGTCACGCGGAGAGTAGCTGTCTTATCCACTCCAGTAAGTTCGAAAACGAGTAGAAATGTAAAAGCACGCGCCGGATAAGAGCGAGTGGGTGAAATCCGTATCCATCTTCAACGGGCTTAAGATCCCATTTGAGTCAGTGATGGTGGAAGTGAGAGGAAAAGCCGTCATTCTTACGTTTTTTTTTATTTTCTTCCTAGTGTCTCAGAAGCTACAAGATTTAAAAAAAAAAAAAAAATTATAAACCCTTAAGAAAGCAATCATCTTTAATCTTTTGTCCTTCAACGACACTTTCAACCAACACTGGGTCTGGTTGTTGCTCTTTCTCTCCGTTTTCTTCCCCTTAGATCTCTTTCTTTTCAACTCTTACACTTTGGATTTGGTTCGATTCGATTTGATTCGTCTGTTTTTTTTTTTTAGAATCTTAGTCTTTCTCTGATCTGGGTTTTCCTCTTTTTCTAACTTTGTTTGTTTGGTGAGTTAGATCGATTCAAAACCCAACAAATTAAAAAAAAAGACAAAAACTTTATTGGTTTTTTGAGGTTTCTGATTCGGGTTTTTATCTCATTCTGAGGAATGAGTTCACAAGTGAGTCTCTGTCTTTCTCCTTTTTTGTTGTTGTTGTTGTTGGTGGTAATGAATCCTATGTTGACTGTTTTTTTATAAAGTTCTAAGAGTTTAGGGCTTGTTTTCTCTTTAGACTGTTCATGCAATTAGTTTTCGTGGAAGATAATGGATTGAACTTTGTTTTTGTAGCTTTGTTTTTTATTTGCTACTGAGCTGTAAATTATAGGTTTTGAAGAGATCAAATTGTTCAATAGTGACTAAAGTGTTGTTTTTTTTTTCTTGGAAAGAAATTGTATTTGGGTACTTTCAAATAAGCTGTTCAATGCATTACTTCTAATGCCTGCAAATGGTGAATCTTGCTTTCGTGTGCTTCACCCTTGTTAATGCAAATAGAGTATCTGCCACTTGAATAATCCCCAATTTTTTGTGCATAGTGAATAAAATGACATTGCTTTTCACATTTTTTTATCCTATTAACCTTAGCTTTCTTCGACAAATTTCTGTATTTGATTTGAGTTTAGTTAGCCTTCATTGTGTTGTTGTATCTTTTATTGTGCCCTAATGTTTATCTCGATGTTCAGTTACTGCTGATAATTAAAAATGGATTGGAATAATAAAAAGTAACCTTTGAATTTGCAGGTTTCTTGTCTAGTTGTTTGAGGCTTTTTGGTTTGGTGAAACTAAATTGAATTATGAGAAGAGGGAGAGGAAAGGGCAAGAAGCAGAATGCTACTGCTAGAGAAGATCGAGGAAGCGGTGAGGAAGAAAAGATTCCAGCTTACAGGAGAAGAGGGAGGCCACAGAAGCCGCTGAAAGATGAAATCGAAGGAGAAGAGGAAGAAGAAGTAGAGCTAGTGAAGAAGAAAGAAGAGGATGATGACACAAATGGTTCAGTAACAAGTAAAGAAGAGGTGACAGAGAATGGGAGGAAGAGGAAGAAACCAGTAGAGTCTAAAGAGAGCAGTTTAACTGAAGAAGAGAATGGGTTAGGATCGAAATCAAGCACTGATGATTCGATGAAATCATCATCGTCTATGGGGTTTAGACAAATAGGGAGCAGAAGGAAGAACAAACCAAGAAGAGCTGCTGAAGCTGTTGTTGAATGTAATGGGGTTTGAAAAGAGGTTCTTAAAATGCTTTTGAAACCACTTTTTGGTTTTTTTTTTTTGGTTGTTAATCTCTTTTGCTGTTAGAACCTGAGTTTAATGCAGGTGCGTTTTGGTTTCATTACATTTGGAATCAGAATTTCGATTTTTCGGATATCTCTTTTTCTTAGTTTTCATGACGTTTTGAAACTCGTTTAAAATGCTCTTTAACGGCTATGAAAAAAATGCAACATTTATGAGTTGTTAAAAGTGAAAAAAAGAGAGTTTCAGAGTAGAAAGACCTAAGAGAGATCAAAGAAGATTTGTAGAATTAGTCAAAGTGAAGAGTGTATTCTTCTAGAATTTTGGATAAGGGCTTTAGGCTTCTTTTTTTTTCAGATTAGAATTTTGGAAATCAAAGCAAAGGAAGTAAGATTGTGTTGTACTAAAGCAAAACGCAAAAGGAATAAAATCAAACTAAATATACACAACCCAATGAACGTTTTTAAGTACACAGACTCTGGTGGGTACGACTATGAATATGAATCGAACTTCTCATTGTACTCTCTTTTTGCAAAAGTAATAGTAATAATAATATATTTGTCATTTAAATTATCAAGAAAGATATTCCATTGGATATTGTGAGAAGAACAAATCTAATTGCAAAAGAGAAGCATTAAAATATTTTTTAGAAAAATAGAACTGAATTCAGAAAGTGTCCAGTAAACGTATAGTTCCCCTGAAGAGTCACATCCTTGGTTGAGTTCCAACACTTTGATCTCTGCCCATAATCCTCAAAATTCTTTTTATTATTAGTAATACTAAAAATAAAGTTGATGTTGCTCTGTAACTAGAAAATAGCCAGTAAACTTAACTAATCTACTTATATCAATCCATTTATAGGTCTGTGGTCAATTCAATTTTACAAACTACAATAAAGGTCGCCATTTTGTGATTTTAGCATCATTAGGCTATATTTTTTAGTAGAAAACTAGCAGTATATAAATTATTAAAATATATATAGCTAGATTTTTTTTTTTTACATGTTCCCCTTGTCTCGTTTAAGGATATCATTTTGTACGTTAAAGAAGAAAAAACATATTCCGATCCCTTTTGTGTTTATTTGTACAATTACAAAACACACCACAAAACTACCAAAACGCCCTAACACCCCAAAACGCAAACGCTAAAAGCCGTAGCTGTCGTGGACTAGTGTCAATCACTCTTGAGTGTCTCTTCTTTTGTCAGCTTCTCTCTTTCTCTTTCTCTCTCTCTCTCTCTGATCTTTTAAAAGATAGCAACATCTAAAATCAGCAAAACCACATTTTCTTTCCTTTCTTCTCCTCCGTCCTTACTATTTCAAGAGTCCAGTAGTAGTTAAGGAGAGAGATGAGCAGAAGCATCCCTTTCTCTGTCTGAGTAAGAGGAAACACAAAACCATAATGGAGTTGTTAATGGGTTCGGGTCAGACCGAGTCGGGTGCTTCTTCTTCCACCGAGTCATCTTCACTCAGTGGTGGACTCAGGTTTGGTCAAAAGATCTACTTTGAAGATGGATCCGGATCCGGAAGCAAGAACCGGGTCAGTACGGGTCGTAAGTCGTCCACCACGATGGCGAAGTGCCAAGTGGAAGGTTGTAGAATGGATCTAAGCAATGCAAAAGCTTATTACTCAAGACACAAAGTTTGTTGCATTCACTCTAAATCATCTAAAGTCATTGTCTCTGGTCTTCATCAAAGGTTTTGCCAACAATGCAGCAGGTTTCACACTTCTTTTTTTTATTCTTCTTTTATTTACTTCTTTTGCCATTAGCGGTGACAGGAAGAGTCCCCAAGGGAACCAAAGCTTTAAGCTTTTTTCAGGTTCTATGCCTTTTTTGAGCTTTTTGTGTTTTGGCTCTTAACGTCTTTGAAGAGTCTTATAAAAACTTTACAGCTAGTTTTTATGTTATCTTGTCTCTTTGTATTATGCATTCTTTATGTTGCTTTTTCTTGAAGCTTTCTTCTCCTTTTATTTCATCAATTTAGGTTTCATCAGCTTTCTGAGTTTGACTTAGAGAAAAGAAGTTGTCGCAGACGTCTCGCTTGTCATAACGAACGACGAAGAAAGCCACAACCCGCAACGACTCTTTTCACTTCTCGTTACACTCGTATCGCTCCATCTCATTACGGTTAGATCCTATATATTTACACTGCTCGATATGCCTTCAAAGAGAAACAACTTCATGATTTTGTTGTATGTGCCAGGAAACGCCAGTGCTGCAATGATTAAAAGCGTTTTGGGAGATCCTACGGCTTGGACAACCGCAAGATCAGCGATGCGACGGTCTGGACCGTGGCAGATTAACCCGAGCCATCAACTCATGATTGATTTCTCACATGGAAGCTCCAGCTTAACTACATGTCCAGCGATGATGAACAATAATAGCACAGACTCGAGCTGTGCTCTCTCTCTTCTGTCAAATTCAAACCCAACTCAGCAGCTGCAACAACAACTTCAGACACCAACCAATATATGGCGAGCATCTTCAGATTTCGACCCTATGACCGTTGATAGGGTTACAATGGCTCAGCCACCACCCATTTCAACACATCATCAGTACCTGAACCAATCTTGGGAATTCATTCCCGGGGAAAAGAGTGATTCGCATTATATGTCTCCTGTGACTCAGATCTCTGAGCCAGCTGATTTGCAGATGAGCAATGGCACCACAATGGGTGCATTCGAGTTGTCTCTTCATCAGCAGGTTCTGAGGCAATTTATGGAACCTGAGAACACAAGAGCTTATGACTCTTCTCCTCAACATTTCAATTGGTCTCTTTGAGTCTTTTCTCCCTCTTTTAGACTTTTTATTGGATTACCTTGTTCGGCTGCACCAAGAGCTTACTGTGTGCAAGGTTTGCTACTAAGACTTGAAAGTCAAGATCTTATCAATTATCTGTTGTATGCTACTTAAAATCAGGCAGTGATGCCGGGTTACGGCTTTTTGGTTTGGATGTTATTTGGATGGCTTGGCTTTTGATCTTTAAGACCTTTGTTTTTATTGATTAGTTTACAGTTTTACATTCAACAGAAACACAAGTTTACTTAAATTTGGAGACCAGACTGAAATATCAACATCATCTATTCATCATCAACATATAATACTATGTTTTATCAAATCAGCGTTCCACATGCTTTATCATCCTAGTATCTATCAAAGCATGAGTAATATGGGAATTAGCAAGTCCTCAAAATTCTATTAGTGTGTGTACCTCAACTGCAAACACAGTCTTTCTTCTGTATCTTGCTTCCTCTTCAGCCACATCAAGGAGTTTTCAACCTGAAGCTTCTGCAAACATGAATTGTGTTTGTGTGGTCCCCATACCACTGTGACTAATCTAGTGATCATCTTCATTTACGCCAGGGCAATTGGATAGAAGAGCTTCAGTCGTTTCATACTGATTCACATATGGGGAAGTTTTATGTCAGTATACTTGCACAAACTCAACATATAGCGTTGAGAAAAAAACATTGATAAAAGAAGACTTGAACGCATTCAATTACCTGGAACCCACAAAAAGAGCAATACCGATGTTCATCTCTCAGTTTCATTAATATTTCTTGCAAATCCTGCAACCAGTAAAGCTAAAAATGTCAACCTAAAGAATAATGTTGACTCTCCAGTTCTCAACTGATAGCCTCAAGCTCTACTCAATTGGTCTCATCAAGTTGAAAGACACCAAAGGTGCCAGCTCTTGTTTTCTAGAAAACATACCTCTTCGGTGATCACTTCCTCTTCTTCCTCTTCTTCCTCAGGCTTACCATCTTCATCTTCCTCGTTTTTCTTCTCTGGAACAACTTCTACATTCTCAAGTTGATCAAGAGCCGCCTTAGCCTTCCTAAAGTTAATCACAACTCTTTTATTACGCCATTGAGACTTCTGTCTAGACCCAAAATCCTCCAACATTTCCTCCACCTTTCTCTTCTCATTCTCTGCCTCAACCTCCTCTTTTTTCCTCTTCTCCTTATGTGGATCTTCTCTTCCCACACCAGCCCTCGATCTTCGAATATCCATAGTCACTGGCTCAGCTCTACCTGACCCTTGTTTACCAAGAGCTGAACCAGGCGTGTAACCCATTTGCTTCAATAGCTTAAACCCTATGTTAGACTCTCCAATGGGAGTATCTACAATACGAGCCAATGTCTGCTCATCCTCTTCTATTTGTTTCCTCTCTTTCTCCAATCTTCGCCTCTCATGCCAATTGAGATTCTTTAACTTCTTCCGAGATGGTTCTACCATTACAGTTTTCTTATCAGATTCCTGCAAAAGCTTCACCTTATACACAAATATATTTCCAACCAAAATCCAAATTACCCAAAATCTCACTCAGCTACCAATCTAAACACATATAATAAACGAAATTTTGCAGATATTTATATTCAATTAGACGAATTTGGACTCAGAAGCTTTACAGTTATGGACATATATATCTAAGAAGTTGGAAAAAAATTCCCTGAAAATACCTTTCTTTTAGAAGTCTGAGTAAGTTCCTGTGGAATAAACTGAGATAGGTCTCCCATGTAGTCATCGTTTTCTTCTTCTTCTTCTTCTTTCGCTGCTTCCCGTCCAAGCCCAGTTAGATTTCTCGTTGATTCTGCCATTGCCGACGGAGCTTGCGGATAGCGCCGGAATGGAGAAAGAAAGAAAGAAGAGAGTAGTAAATTAATGGGCTTCAGTTAGGCCCAAAATATTTCTTTTGGTCATAATTGGGCTTTATCTGTCTCGGCCTTCTTTTTGCTGAAGAACACCGAAACAGGCATTTTCGCTCCTCTGCTATGTCTGTCTCACTTTCTCGCTGCTTCGAGTTCATAAGGTAAAATATTCTGAATTTCTTCACTCTTCTTTCCATTTTTAGTCGCTGTTTCTGCAAATTTATTCTGTTTATTAGTGATTAATATCAGATTACGAGCTTGTTGAGCTATCAAACATTGGAAACAGTTTTGCTCATACATTATTCAAATATCTGTTTCTATTCACTCTACTTGTAATCCATGTTTTTAAGATCAATGTTGATGTTGGATAGTTTTCTATTGTAAATTAACAACCCAATTGAGCGACATTGAAACTCAAGTTCGATAGACTTTGATGAAATCCCTTGGAAAAGGATTCGCCTTTTAATGTACTTCGCATTCAGTATTTCCTGTTTATTTATATTTGGTTGAGTCTTTGTTGCCCATTTTCTTGTTGGATCACGGTTGACATAAAAGATTAAACTTTTGTTTCTGAGAAGAATTTCATGGATCCTACTGAAATGAGATACTTGGAAGAGGAAGATGGAGCGATGTTGAAGACAATCAAAGGTGCTGTGACTGGTTTTGCAGCTGGGACTATTTACAGGACGGTCGTGGCAACATATTCCCTCGTGTCGAAAGCCACGGCCTGACTTTTGCAGCCATCGGAGGTGTTTTCATCTGTGTTGAACAATTGGTGCAGAACTCTAAGAGGGATTTTTTCAATGGTGGTTTCGTTGCTGGAGCCTCTGTTCTTGGCTATAAAGGTACTGGTTTCTGATTCATTACTTGGCTGTGTCAACATAGAACCAGTGTCATTACAAACTCTATATTTAATTATGTAGTTTAGGATTCAGGAACAGATTTGGGATCGATATGTAGTATAGGTTGTTGCATTCGTCTGTGGTTTCATAGGTTTTAGGAGTTAAGCAGATAGACATTGAAAACGAACAATTTCTCTTGGGAGGTAACGAGAACAATTTTGAGTTTTATCACCTGGTAGTGGAACAAGCTCAATTGTTTCCAAGACTCTGTCTGAGGAAAACACGATTTGGACCTCCATAGCAAAGTCAAAGTCGCGACTCTAATAGCACAGAACATATTTGTGATAGTCATTGGTGTAAAGATAGAATATGAATATCCATAGAGGTTTTAGTTATAGTAGATTATTAGAGATCTAAAGCTCCACACTATGACATTTGCTTTTACACCATCGTGATCCAGGTTTTGATGCATTTGTATCTCTTTTACAGCACGGAGCATCCCAACCGCAATATCTGCCGGTGCTGCTCTAGCAATCACCTCTGCTTTGATCGATTCGTGTGGCCAGACCACAAGAGTACTATCCTTACACTCTGGAGAGAAAAAGCTGAAGCGGATTCTTGATATTTCCTGATGGTGACGAAAAGTTCTTGTGGAGAAAGATTACAATGGCTACAGTTGGCACGAACGACGTATTGTTAGCTGATCCTGAGCTCATATACTGTTGCACTTTCCCTTGTCTTAGTCTGAATGTTTCTACGATAAAAATTCATTTTTTTTTTGTAAATATGAGAAATGTTTGAGCTCTGAAGGTTCAGAAATTTGCTTCTAACATGTAGCCTAACTCTTGCCATTTTTAAAACATCTACGAAGACCAAGACAAGTATATCAAAAAGGGTTTGCATACAAGTTATAACTTATAACAATTCAAGTCATCATGCTCTATTCAAGGATGAGATTTTCAAAAGAGACGAAGAGGACAAAAACGAGAAATTGGAATGTCAAAAGAAACAAAAATTAAACATGACCCAACGCAGAAACAAAGAAAACAATAATCTAAAGGAAAGCTTTAGGAGAGTATTCTGTGCAGATAAGTTACGTGGGTGCGTATTGGTTCCAAACTACAAATCAGGCTGGTTCCTCTTTTTTCTTTTTTCTTTTTTTTTTTTTGTCTTGGGGGTTTCTTCACTAGCAATACGCCAAATGATCAAGAGAGCTCTACAGGAACGAGACATCTTCCACTTTGGTTTATTATTGATTATTAGTCACCTTGTAGGCAGTAGAGTTGCCTTATATTTCCACTTGCTGTCAGATTCCCACAACAGATACACAGACACAGTCAAGACCTAATGAATGATGCACATAAGTATACTCGAGTAGGGATCGATTTAGACGAAATGTTTACCGTAGAGCCAGTCTTTGAAATAAACATGGAGTGCACTTGATAGCTCTCGTTTCCGGTTTTCTTCCAGAGGTGCTTCTTTTAACGATCGTTTTGTTTCTTCAAAGTTCTTATGCTGGTGAAACCAAAATAGAGTTACGAGATCAGAAAACAACAAACAAGTGCATTGTTTCATACTTAATTTAAAAACATACGTTTCTCTGCTGAGCTGCCTTATAAGCATCTGGCAATGGAAATGGATTGTCTTTCGTCGAACCGATCTCCTCCCCGCTAAACCAGTTTGGGATCTGCACCATAGACATTGATACCACAGATAAACACCTCATTAGATGATTCATTAACAGCATTCACCAGTTATTGGACAAAAAAATAAAACCAACAAAAAAAAAAAAGAGTGTACCAAAAAGTTAACGAACTGGTCAGGGTCTACAGAAGCAGCTGATTCAGCCTGAGCATCAGCCACACCGGCAGGATGTGACAGTGAGTCATGTGGATCCACTGCTCCCAGTGCCAATGGTTTGTCCCATTTGTTGATTGTTGGCTCAACCCCTACCTCACTCATGTGCTCCTCCAAATGAGAATAAAATGTATTATATGGAGCCACCTGCAACAAAGTCAATTGATGCCAACATTTTGTCAACAAAAACAGAATCCCATAATCACTAGAACCAATATCTGATAATGCCCTTACTCTTTATTCTTGGAAACAAGTGAAACCGTTTTGAAGAACACATCTGACTAAAGGTATCTCTTAATGAATATACTCTTCAAAGACATAAAGTAAGCGGATAGACAACCCCTTGAAGTTGTTTCCACTAGACTCAATAACTTGTCAGAAGTAGCATATTAACCAAACTAAAGCTGGTAACAAGTCTAGCCCTTTCATAAATTTTACCTTAATAACAGAAATCAAAATAAGAGCAGCATGACATAAAACTTGTAAATTAACCCTCAATCTTGGAGAGAAGCTTCACCTGCAGTTTGTGGTTATCACCAACAATAAGTGGTCGCTGATTGACTCCCAAGAAGAATACACATTCACGACAATTGGCAATGCACACTCGTTTGGCAGCTGCAATCACATGAACTCTCTCACAATGCTCAACTTTTAGTGCCTGCAGACATCATTATCAGACAATAGAGTTACTACATCTTCTAGGAAAAGTTGGCAGATATTATAACTTGTGATATGTTGCCTTGAATATCTCAGACAAAGAAGGAAGAAGCAATGTTTCCATACCTTGCCAACAGCTCCCAGAACTATAGTAGTATCAGAACATCCATGCACAGTTGCATATCGCAAAGGTGCTAAAAGATAAATTACAGAATCATGACAATTGACAACCTGCAGAATACACAGAACATGGAATTGAAATGTGTGCAAAGAGACAACATGACTGGAAGGACAAATGGAGTAAGGAATATTCCAACTATATTAAAAACGCAAGTTAGTTGTTCACAGCAGACCTTAACAGATCTACCCCTTAGATCAGAGGCCTGCTTAACAAGTGAAGTCTTGGAGACTCCCTCGATTAGACACGGGCCTCTAGTACTAGGTGCAACCTTGTTCGGAGCCGCACAAACATCTGACATTGCATCATCCTGATCAGAGGCGTTAGAAGGACTGTTCTCTTTTCCAGAAATTCTCTCAGTAATACTTTCTAAAGCAGTAGCTATGTTTTGCAGGAGCCAGTCATGCACTTGGGAAGCGGGGACTGGAACAGCGGGCATATCTGGATCAGAATTTGCGAAAAAAGGAGTGGCTTGGCTCAATGGAGATACATCAGAAACCTTATCACCAAACTGAACAAGAAAACCCAGGTGCTCAAAAGTCTCCATAGAGAGAACCTGAAGAATATTACACAAGCAAAACAATTTACTAGTTTGAACCATCATGAAATAAGCATCTAGCTTGAGACTTTTGTTCTCTATCATTCCCTCAAAAATTCTCATCCCAACATCAGATATTATGATTGCAGCTGCAAATACAAATTCTTATCCCAACTCTCCTTGTATTGTAGATACAGTGACATTCCCCAAGTACATAAAGAAAGATTAGACTTACTAATGATTCATCTCCTTCTCCCTCGACAGGCTCTGCAAGGAGAGAAATGATGTTTGCTAAATGTTTTTGCAGATACGACAATTGATGAGCTTCATCATCAGCTTGTGATGGCATAAACCGACGGCTATTGCTGCGAACAAGCTGCAAAAATGATGAAAAGGAAATATAGCTAAAAATCAGCTACGATTAAGTTGTTTAGACCCATGTGATGGGAAATAATATCATTTGAAGAACAATGACTGTTGAAATACTGAAATCTTAAGATTAGATGATTGTTATCTACGACACAATAAACCAGCCATACCACAAAAAGGAATCAGAATACCACAGGACTGGAGACTGGGTCAAAATAGGAGAACACACTTGGCATTATCACCAAATAACCCACGTGAAAAGACCAACAAAAATAAGAGATTACACAAACAAAAGATCTTTACTTTAAAGTATGTGTCCATGGGCATGTGTTCCAAATACCATAAACTGGATAGAAGATTCTCATACTTGGACAAAATTAACATTAGCATGCTTACTTGATGTAGCATCCAATTTAATGGCGTTACTGCAATCCCTCCACCACAAGATGACTCACAGTTTCATCGAACTTTAATCAATAAGTCAATATGCGCTATAAATACTAGCATCTTCTCCATCCAGAAACTATATCCCCCATCAATTCAAAGAACCACCCAAATTTTCAGCTTTGCTTAACTCTAAAATTCAGGTAAATCAAATGTCTCGAAAAACTTTAACTTACATTGCAACAGTTCAATGCAGAATGGGAAAAAATTATTCTATGAGACTGTTAATAGAGCTACCATGTTCCTATTTCATACTCAGAATACCAAATAGATCATACACGCTGTGATAATTGGATCATTATCTAAGGCACATTATAATCAGAGAGAAAAAACAAGTAAGAAACTTGCCTGAATTGGCGATAACGCCGACAAGTATCCATCAAAAGCTGAAGTCGACGGCCAAACATCAGCCACCGCTGCGGAGTCCTTATGCGTCCTCGGCAGCAATTTCTTATACGATTGAATATACAGAAACAAAATTAGATCCCGCAAATCAGCTCCAACGGAATCAACTTCCTCTGGTTTGGCCCGAACCAGAGGGTCTGACTCGGAATGAAGCACCGAACCGAGAGTTTCGAGAACGAGCCGCGCATGGTCTCCGGAGATCTGGAGAACGTCGGCGACTGCAGCCGATCCAACGCGGTTATTAGAGGCTGAATCGGCTAGCTTCTGCTTAACAGGAGCTAGGGTTTGGATCGGGTCGGTAAAAACGAGTTTCTGGATCGGGAGGAGTCCGTGCTCGAAAGACACACGCCTCGGATGGATTACTGAATTCGGATTCGGGTTCGGGTTGGGTTCAGGGTCGGGTGCTGAAGGCGGTGGTGATTGGTCGATTAGGACTTGTTCTTCAGTCATGATTATGATTCTTCGCGCGAGGTAGAGAAAGAGAGAGAGAGAGAGATAGAGACTGGTCCGGTGGTGAAGTTGCAGATCTTTTCTTTGGGTGACGAATAATGTTCATTCAGGGGGAAGATGAAAGAGAGACTGTTCTAGTGTGTGCACGTGTATGCTATTAACCTACACCTCGTTTCTTTTGGTCGTTGGATTTACCAGTAGATTAACCTCTGATCTGAGCTCTGACACGTCGGATGAATGTTGATGACGAGTTAATTAAAGAGGCATATTGAATTGAAGGCAATTCGCATTTAATTTCTTAGTTAGGCCATCATTGCAATAAGTTAGGTGATAAAAGATTGTCAAAAGAAAAAGGAGATAATCATAATTCATAAAACGGAGTTAAAGAAACAAAAATACTTTGTTACCTAAATACTAATGTTGAGAACAAAAGAAAAACACTTATGTTGTAACTTGTAACTTGTTAATTGTTAATTAAAATTGCAATAAGTTAAAATTGCAATAAGTTAGGTGATAAAAGATTGTCAAAAGAAAAAGGAGATAATCATAAAAATACTTTGTTACCTAAATACTAATGTTGAGAACAAAAGAAAAACACTTATGTTGTAACTTGTAACTTGTTAATTGTTAATTAAAATTGTTGGAGGTTTAGTGGAACAGAAAAGAGATAAAAATGGAAGTTTCATTAATTTTGCGCTTATTTTTAGAAAACGTTTTAAAGAACACAATCAACTTTCGGATAATTGAGTTTTACTGAGATATTTTCTTTTCAAAGAAAATATGAAGATTTAGAACTTTATAAGAAAAGGATAATCGTCGAAGACAATAACTACTTAGCACAATACAATTACCGTGAACGTTTAAGACGGCTGCAGTCCAAATCTCTCTATAGTGACATGATCCGTTAACGTAGTCGACAGATAAAAATAGTCGTTTATCTTTTTTTACAAACCTACTACTATTGTACTTGTTTATTTTGATTAGATGTATTAAGATAAATATATTATAGTAAATTTTGTCTTCTTATTACACTTGTCGAATTATTTAAGTTTTGATTATAATCGTAGTCGGTGACTCGGTAGTTGTAGTAAACGGTGGATTGCAAGTCTCCAAGTCGATGCTCAACAAATCCGAGCTTAGCATGAACGACACGTGTCATTTGCGATCTTTCATTCCTTCTCGTTTTCTTTAATTATATAATTTTTCTCGTGTAAAGTACTAACTACTTTAGCTTAAATTATTTTGCAGATACTTGGAGCAGAAGCATTCGTTAAATTAAATCGGTGGCACATCATAAAGATATAGAATGAAAAGAAAAAGACCTCTACACAGTTAAAAGGTTCCACAACGACTATACCCTTTCGACTACTGGAGTACACATCCTTAATTATTAGAACGAGCAACAGTTAGAAATTAAAACATATGCTATATTATTAACTAATAATATATGTCCAATTCTTGTTTCATAAAACAGTAATAAAGGAAAATCTGCAAACAAATGGAAATAGACATGGATATATATTAGACATTTTGTCCGCATACCAATTTAGATTCATAAGTCATAAGTCATTACCTCGTTCTATAAACTAAGAATATATATATATATACAGTGTCTAAAACGGGTTACATGTTTGCTAGACGGTGGATGAACGCCTAACGCCTAACCGTATACGCGGATGTCTAGACGGGACCTAGACAGATAATATATTTTTATAAAAATATATATAATCTCATAATTATATAAATTTTGATAAATATATAGGTGTAAAATATTATTTTCAAATGAATAAAATTCACTAAGTTTATAAAATAAATAAGTAACATCTTTTAAAATAGAATACTTTTACATAAATATATATAATTATACAATTTTTTTTTAAAATAAAATTTCTTTCTAGAATCCGTCTAGCCATCCGCATAGCCCACTTAATCGGGCGCATAAATGCTATTAGACGTCCGAATTATTCAAACCTGCATAAATCACCGGATAACATAAAATCTATACGTCTGGCTATCGTATAGCGCCTAAACACTGCTTAGGCGTCCGCGTAGACCACGTTTTAGAACACTATATATATATATATATATATATATATATATATTACTCTTTTAATTAGCTGTTAGAACAGAGATAATCGTATAAATATTTATAACAATAGTACCGATAGTGTTGATGAATTCCATTTTCAAGTTATACCTTAATAAGGTAAATACTCCCAACCAGAAGTCTTCTTCGCTTGCATGTTTTAAATAACAAGCACATGTCTACGTAAGTACATGTGCTTCAGATTTAGACGTTTAAGGTAAATTTTGAAAGGAAAAGAAATAACCATGTAGCTAGACAAGAAGATTTAAAAAAAAAAAAAAAAAAAAGAGATGGGACCCTAAATTGTTATATTTTTTTTAACAAAAAAAAAGAAAATAGAAATCGAAATACGGAATTTGTATACATGTCCGTATCCTTGACCAAAACGGGAAACTGCAAAACATAAGGAATCCAATGACTTGTTTATATAGTGGTTTCATTTTTTTTTGAGTGACCAAATAAGTTTGAATTCTCTAAGAATAGAATAGATACTTAAAAATTAATTTGCACAGTTATACAATAATGGGACTGATAACATTCCATGATAATAACAAGGATTAATTTAGTTAATTTTAATTATAGGAATAAAAACGACGGGGCGTTGAAAAATAACGCTGAACCGTCGTCGCCACACGTGTGGGGCATACAAAACGGAGAAGTATGTCTTGTGTGACTCATATACGTAGACCCCACCCTCGATTTTGTAGCGCCACAGTGCTTTTATGGGTTGTGTACACTGTATTTTTTTTGTAGAGTAAAAAAAAAAAAAAAAGCAAAAGAGAGAATGAAGAAGAAGACAACAAAGAAGAGAACCACAAAACTTTCTCTCTCTCCTTGAATGTTTTCTCTTCTCTTTTTTTCTCTCTCTAGAAGTTCCCCCCAGTGCCTTATCTCCTCTGCTTTTTTTTTTTTTAACTGGTCTTCTTTAATTTTTATTTGTGTTGAAAAAAACGAGGAAGAAGAGAAGAGGAGACTACTCTTCTTATTTATGAAGGAGACTTATTCTTCTCATCCATGCTTTTGTTTTTTTGTTTTTCCTGAAGATCTAAAGGTTTGTATCGTCAGATCTCATTTTTTATTTGATTCTCGCCTAACTGCTTTTTTTTTTTTTTACTGCAATTTCTAGATGTTTTTTTTTTGGTAGTAGATTCCTTGGCTGTAAACTCACTCTAATGGCTGTTTCTCAAACTCGCATGCTTCTCAGCTTTTTCTTCTGTGGAATTATTTATTCTTTTTTTTCCTCTCTCTCTCTCTCTCTCTCTCTCTGTCGTTTACTGTTTTGGTGTCTCTGTGAGTCTCTTATTGAATCGAGAAGATAAAAAAGAAATTGAAAGCAGAGACTGAGATTCAAATTTTTTGAAGATAAAACCAGCGTAATTCGCGTTTTTTTTTTTTATTTATGGTTCCGAGAAATAAAGTTGTTTTCTCTCGATGAACTTAACTCTCTGAACGATGATTTTTTCTTTTTTTTTTTTCTTTTTGGATTCACGATTTTGTGCCCTTAGATTCTGCCTCGGAGATACTAACGAGGTTTTTTGTTTATGTGATCTAGAAAATGCGATTCTTTCTTTATTCGAGAATCTTTTTATTTTGAAGTTGAATCCACTTTATTTTTTTTCTGCATTTTCCTCACCTACACTAAACCTGGGTTTTTGTTTTTGTTTTTGTTTTATCACTTAAACTCTTCTTCTCCATCATTACGTAACACTCTCTTTCAAATCTTGCTTGTTTGTCTCAGATCTAGTGATTTGAAGTAGAGAAAGTAGCTGTGTTCTCAGATCCACAAACTCATTATCTGTAAGTCTAATTTTTATTGGCCTTTTTTTTAGCTTATTTTAAATGTGATTGTTTGATAAAATCATTTTTTTGTGATTTTTTTTTGAAACTGTGTAGGGTCTTCTCAAAGCTTACAAGATGCAGAGACCACCTCCTGAGGATTTCTCCTTGAAGGAGACGAGACCTCATCTCGGTGGAGGTAAAGTTACTGGAGACAAGCTTACGAGCACTTATGACCTCGTCGAGCAAATGCAGTATCTCTATGTCCGTGTGGTTAAGGCTAAGGAGTTGCCTGGCAAGGATTTGACTGGTAGTTGTGACCCTTATGTTGAGGTTAAGCTTGGAAACTACAAAGGTACCACACGCCATTTTGAGAAGAAATCCAATCCTGAGTGGAACCAGGTTTTCGCCTTTTCTAAAGATAGGATTCAAGCTTCTTTCCTTGAAGCTACTGTCAAGGACAAGGATGTTGTCAAAGATGATTTGATTGGTCGGGTTGTGTTTGATTTGAATGAGGTTCCTAAGAGAGTTCCTCCTGATAGTCCCTTGGCTCCGCAATGGTATAGGCTTGAGGATAGGAAAGGTGATAAAGTCAAGGGAGAGCTTATGTTGGCTGTTTGGTTTGGTACTCAAGCTGATGAAGCTTTCCCTGAAGCTTGGCATTCTGATGCTGCAACTGTTAGTGGAACTGATGCTCTTGCCAACATCCGCTCCAAGGTTTATCTCTCTCCTAAGCTTTGGTACCTCAGGGTTAATGTTATTGAAGCTCAAGATTTGATACCAAGCGATAAGGGGAGATATCCTGAGGTTTATGTGAAGGCTATAGTTGGTAACCAGGCGTTGAGGACTAGAGTATCTCAGAGCAGGACTATTAATCCCATGTGGAATGAGGATTTGATGTTTGTAGCTGCTGAGCCGTTTGAGGAACCTTTGATACTAAGTGTGGAAGACAGAGTTGCTCCGAACAAAGATGAAGTCTTGGGGAAATGTGCCATCCATTTGCAGCATCTGGACAGAAGGTTTGATCACAGACCGGTCAACAGCAGGTGGTATAACCTCGAGAAGCATGTTATGGTCGAAGGAGAGAAGAAGGAGATCAAATTTGCTAGCAGGATTCACATGAGGATTTGTTTGGAAGGCGGGTATCACGTTCTTGATGAGTCTACGCATTACAGTAGTGATCTTAGACCAACAGCAAAGCAACTATGGAAGCCTAACATTGGTGTGCTGGAACTGGGAATACTAAATGCTACTGGTCTGATGCCTATGAAAACCAAAGATGGTCGAGGGACCACGGATGCTTATTGTGTGGCGAAGTATGGACAGAAATGGATTCGAACTCGGACAATCATTGACAGCTTTACCCCGAGATGGAACGAGCAATACACTTGGGAGGTTTTTGATCCGTGTACTGTTGTTACTGTTGGAGTTTTTGATAACTGCCATCTCCATGGAGGTGAGAAGAATGGAGGAGCAAAGGATTCAAGAATTGGGAAGGTAAGAATCCGGCTTTCTACTCTCGAGACGGATCGAGTTTACACACATTCATACCCTCTTTTGGTTCTTCATCCTAGCGGAGTCAAGAAAATGGGAGAAATTCACTTGGCTGTGAGATTCACTTGCTCTTCCTTGCTCAACATGATGTATATGTACTCACTGCCTCTCTTACCGAAGATGCACTACATCCATCCTCTAACTGTTAGCCAGCTTGATAACCTAAGGCATCAAGCAACTCAGATTGTGTCGATGAGGCTGACCCGAGCAGAGCCTCCTCTAAGGAAAGAAGTAGTTGAGTATATGCTTGATGTGGGTTCGCACATGTGGAGTATGAGGAGAAGCAAAGCAAACTTTTTCAGGATTATGGGAGTTTTGAGCGGGTTAATTGCAGTAGGAAAATGGTTTGATCAGATCTGCAACTGGAAGAATCCTATCACAACTGTCTTGATCCATCTCTTGTTCATCATCCTTGTGCTCTACCCCGAGCTAATCTTGCCCACCATCTTCCTCTACCTCTTCCTCATTGGTGTCTGGTATTACCGTTGGAGACCGAGGCATCCTCCTCACATGGACACACGTCTCTCTCACGCTGACTCAGCCCACCCCGACGAGCTAGATGAAGAGTTCGACACTTTTCCTACTTCCCGACCATCTGACATCATCAGGATGAGGTATGACAGGTTAAGGAGTATCGCTGGGAGGATTCAGACAGTAGTTGGCGATCTTGCAACTCAAGGAGAAAGGCTTCAGTCTTTGCTAAGCTGGCGTGATCCGCGTGCAACTGCACTCTTTGTGTTATTCTGCTTGATTGCTGCAGTGATTCTCTATGTGACACCTTTCCAGGTTATAGCGCTATGCATTGGAATTTATGTTCTGAGACACCCGAGATTCAGATACAAGCTACCATCTGTTCCTCTCAATTTCTTCAGGAGGCTTCCTGCAAGAACTGATTGCATGCTCTGAGCTGCAAAGAAAAAACCATTCTCTGAGATATCTTTCTCTCCCATCCTGAAATAATATTCTTCAAGACTTGTTAGTTTGTTCTGGTTTAAATGTCATGATGACTCTTTTCTCGGTCTTGGTTTATGTTTTTTAACATTATTAAGTCTTTTGAAACTTTTGTTTGAAAGTAGTAAAGAAGTATCTGTGTGGTTTCGATGTTCTTGTTTCTGGTTAGTAAGTCATAGTCTCTGCCTCGATGGTCTTTGTTTTTAGGAGGTTGGTGCCGTTGTTTGGTGGCGATGGTGAGATCAGATGGTGATAATGGTTTGTTTGGTCTTTTGGTCAATGATAGTGATTAGAAGTTTCAAGCAAAACCATTTATCTAATACACATACATCCAAACAAAACAAAACTGATTTTATATACCAATAAAAACAATCATATTCGGGGTATATGTTAGCAAATACTATACAGTAAAACTTCTATAAATTAATACTATTGGGACCAAAATATTTTATTAATTTAGAGAAGTTATTAATTTATCTATAAATTAATAATAGAGAGATTTTCCAATTTTCACAAATTCTATAAAAATCTATTTAAAATAAGATTTTTTTTTGACAATTTCACATTATTATAAATTTATTTTATCTAAAATTCCTTTTACCTTATAATTTACATATTTTATTTTATTTTTTCCATCTCCAAATTTTTCATATTTCCTTTTTCTTTTAATTTTCCAATTCTGGATGCAGTTCGAGAAGACAACACCAGAAGTTTTTGATGCAATAAGAAAGATTAGAGATGAGCTCCAACAAGAATGCATGTTTAGGAATAAACAAACAACACTAGAGTCATATTTTACTAAATTATCTTAATTATATTTTTTTAATGTTATATGATTATTAATTTATGTTATTAATGAGACCATATATTTACATAGGGGTATAAAATAAATTATTATCTTATTATTTTATCGAATTGTGTCATTTTTTACACCGGCCCAACTCGGGACCGGGAAAATTTATTAATTTATAGAGGTTATTAATTTATAGAGTATTAATTTATAGAGGTTCTAGTGTACTACTATAATACATAAAAACTGTTTAAAAGCTCAACAAAATTGTACTGGCTATGTCCCAAAGTTTGATACAATACAAATAATTAATTAGGACAATTTGAACAGATTCTTTTTTAAAAAGTAGTTTTAATTAATTGCAATAGTATTATGTAATCTACTATCTACTTCTACTCTAAACTTATTAAAAAAGGCCCAATCTTATAGGGTGTTTCCAAACACTCTATAAGTATAAAATTAAAAAGTTTATGGCTAATCCTATATCTAAACACCCATAAAAAAAAATATTAATTCCACCAAAATTAAATTAAACACTTTATTTCCATCTTTTTCTTTCTTCTTTATCATTTATTTCCTTATCTAATGTTGCAATATTAATACTGTGAATTATAATTCTCCTATCATATTTGTTAGATCTTATTTTCAAATTATTTAAAATTATTATATCATACATATAATTAATAAAAAATTAAATTTTTTTCTCCATATATTATGATTCAAAATTTAAAAAACGGACATATATTACTCAATTAAAGAAAAAAAAATGTGTTCAACATCTCACATTGATTGAAATTTTGGTGGATGGTTCAGAATAATATTATAAAACACACAAAAATGATTTTAAATGCGAATTAGCAAGAAACTTAATTTATCATGCGTGCAAAAACTTTTTTAAAACTTATTCAGTTTTATCCAGTTCATTAGTTGAAATAATTTAAAAGTCTCATATCGATTAATTTTTTTGTGCAACAGTTCAAAGTCATATTATAAAAAAAGACCAAAATTATTTTGGTACTTATTGAAATAATTTAAAATAATATTTAAAATTTAAAATATTTATTCGGTTTAACTCTATTAAAATATTAAGTTTAAAATACTATTAATACTAAAACTATATAATATCGACTAATCAATAATATATATATATATAACTACTTATTTATAATAATAATAAATTATTTAGTAAAAGTTATTTTAAATATAAATAGACTAAAAATTCTAAAATAATCAATCCGAAATGGAATGGAAAATTCCCGACAACTATGGGACAATACGGGTTTTTCTCCCAAAATGAGCAGGTATAAGACAAGTAGAACTGATCATAAAATACATAATAAGTATAATTACTATTTTCAATACTAGAACTAATTACCAAATATTAAAATGGGTTTAGATATGACTGACAATTACATATGATTTACAATTGTATTGTTTTTTTTTGTTCAGATTAATTTAATATTTAATTCACTACGATTTGGTCTAAATTGGTTGAATGAGAGTATATAACATCATTCATTTGGCGTATATTTGATTCAAATAACAGAAATTTGCTATTGTTACAGAGAAATAAAACAATTTGATGTTGAAAGCATGTTAGATATATTATAAAAAATAAATAAATAAAAACTACAAATATTAACAGAAATAAAAATATTTATAAACATTATAAAAAATCTAATTAACATTATACAAACAAAATAAAAATATTTATTAAAAATAAAAATAAAAATAAATATAATTTATATTCAAATAATTGATCCGCTGTATACCGTGGGTACAAATCTAGTAAGATACACATGTTCTGCACCCAGCAATAAGAAGAGGAATCATTGAAGGAAAAAGACTTAAGAGTGAAGAACTCAAACTTAATGGGCCAAGACTTAATGGGCCACGTGACAAGTGGGATGATACGTTATACTACTAGAAGAGAGAGAATCTTTTGGTTAACCTTTTTGTGGTCTGATATATATATATATATATATATATATATATATATATAGTTTCATTAATCGCGTAGGTTTCACGCCACATTATCCATTGACTTTTTGTTTACGTCTTTTTTTCTTTTTTCTTTAAAATTTAATTATAATTATTGACCGGTCAATTCATTAAAGCAGAGGGAAGTAGGACGAAAGGACATTTATTCGCCGCGAAATCTGGACCGTATGATACTCCGATTACCCTTACCGGGATTTAACACAGGGGTAAATATGTAACTTCACTTCTTCTTCCCCCAATCCCTCTCTGTCTTCTTCGAGCTTATATTTAGATTGGAGAGAGCGAGCGAGCGAGCGAAGAGAGAAAGAGACAAAAGACTTATTATATACAAGCAGAGAAAAAGAGAGAGAGAGATGGCTAGTGGAATCGCTCGAGGTCGTTTAGCTGAGGAGAGGAAATCGTGGAGGAAGAATCATCCTCATGTTCGTTTCTTCTGTTTATATTATTATCATCTCCGATTCGTTTTCTGATTTTTTTGGGTGTTTATGGTCTCTGATTACCGCCTCGGTTTTTTCTTCGTTGATGGTGAAATTAGGGTTTTGTGGCTAAGCCGGAGACGATGCCTGATGGGACTGTGAATCTTATGGTGTGGCATTGCACTATACCTGGTAAAGCTGGGGTAAGGTTTTTTAACTCTACAAACTTGAAATTAGGGTTCATTACTTTTCTTATACCTTTGCTAATTTTGCTTATCGTGTGTCAGCTTCTGATTGGTTTTTGAAACCCAAAAAAAATGATGAAATTAGGGTTTTTGGGTTTTCATATATCTCTGGTTTGGACAGTCAAGTCTTTTGCTTTTTGGGGTTTTTTTGTTACCATTTTCTGATACTTATGTCTTCCAAGTTCGAATCTTTCACCAATTTCTTCCCTTTTTTTCTTAGTGATTCTATTTGTTCTCTTTTATATGAATGCTAAGTAGAATGAGTAGCTGTCTGATCCCCTTTGTTTATTATCTTTATTTGTGATGTACTGAATCCGAACTCTTATGTGTGTTCTTACTTTGATTTTACTTGGCTAATAAGAGTGTTAGTGCTAGAGAAATTGCTAATTTTACAGGAGCAAATAAGATTGTTAGTACAATTCATTCTTTACTTTTTTTATTCATTGCTAATTTTACATGAAACTGCAGACTGATTGGGAAGGTGGATTCTTTCCATTAACGATGCACTTCAGTGAGGACTATCCGAGCAAGCCTCCCAAATGCAAGTTCCCTCAAGGTTTCTTCCACCCTAATGTCTATCCGTCTGGAACTGTCTGTCTCTCTATCCTTAATGAGGATTACGTAAGTACTCTTCTGTTTCTTTCTTTGCATTTCTCCATGAGTAAAGCCCACCTTCATCGTTTTTTTATATGGGTATATATTGATAGGGATGGAGACCAGCCATCACTGTGAAGCAGATCCTTGTTGGTATTCAGGATTTACTTGACACACCTAATCCTGCAGACCCTGCACAGACCGATGGCTATCATCTCTTCTGTCAGGTATATACTCAGAAACGAAAACTCAAAATACTTTAGTATGTGAAGCATAGAAACTAAAAGTCAAGTGATTGTGACTTTGTTTTGATGATTGTGCAGGATCCAGTTGAGTACAAGAAAAGGGTTAAGCTGCAGTCGAAGCAGTATCCTCCCATTGTCTAAAAGCCTCAAAAAGGAACACACCAAAACTGATGACAAACTCTGGATCTTTTCTCGTATTGTGTGTCATTATGATTGTGTTTAGATGTCATCGGGTGATTTAAAACTCCTCATTTTGGCACCTTAAGACACTTGAATCTCTTTTATTTTCGAAGAAAACCTTCTTCTTTTTTCGCTATTTAACTGTTAATATTCTTGCTACTGATTCAGTTGGTGTTGCTTCTATATATACATTAACTATGTTCGCTGGTCCATTATTTTCTGTTTTCAAATTCTACCAAGTTAAATCTGATGTCTTCATTCCCTAGACTAACGTATCTTATTTGAGGATAAAGAAGTAAAGGTCCAATTTAAAAGGTTCAAATTTTGGGCACCGGAAGCTTATTTTTTAGTCAGGCTCTTAAAAGAACACATTACTAAAGCTCACCGGACAAGACCTACTACCAAACTAGCGTCCCAACCGAGAGATGGAAATAGAGTGGCATAGTGCCAAACTGGTTAAAACACTGTGTTGAGGCGGATAAGCTTATGTTGTTGTATCATAAGCCTTGTGAGTAATGAAAGTTGATGTTGAGCTTAAAAAACAAAAAAAGGTTCGAAGTTGAAACTTAGATTGAACACTTGCAAGTCTTAGATTGAACGTAGCTGACGGTTTAGCAAAAGCCTCTCTTGAGGACTGTGTTGTTGACTTGGGCTATGGCCTTTGGGCCTTTAAACCCCCTTTTTAATGCATCTCGTTGAACAAAAAAAGTAGTGTACATGCTTTTATTTTTTTATTTGTTTCCTGATTTAGAAGCTTACAAATCATTTGCAGAACCAAGGATTAAGGAACGAGATCATGTCAAAGGAAATACATAGTCAAACAGATATCACCAGTTTCAAGCAATGAAACCAAATTTCGATACTCATATACAAATCAATTATTCATAGTAACAAGAAATCAATTCTTCTACAAGCCAAAATCGACTAAAGTGGAGACTCCACAAACATGAAATGTGTGAACTATTATCCTTCTTATGATATTATCATCAGGAGATGATTTCTGATCTGATCTATCATCAGGAAAATGATTTTTTCTAAAACAATATCCCCTCTAATATCATCAAAAAGATGATTGACGCTACTAGTAAAAATCATCAGAAAATTATACCAAGTCTATGAAATCAACGAACTTGTGAAGATATATATCATCAGAAGATGATCCATAGACCTCTCTTTGATATCATCAGAAGATGATCCATCGATCCCTCTTTGATATCATCAGAAGATGATGTACGCACTGTGCAGGCCCTTTTTATCAGATACCTCTGTGGTCTCTCCTCCTAAGTGTGGATCATCGCATTGACATTAGAGTCCGAACCCTTTTCTCCCGCTCTTCCCTTTTTGCACGAGGACTGCTCTTCAATTTCTGGATCTGCTCCATCACGATCTTTTCTACTTTGTCAATAGAATTGAGCAGCTTCTTCTCAGGTGTGATGAAGCCTGCTTCTTCCTCAGATATCTCTTTACTGATGTCAAGCAACATCTTATGGACTTTAGCAGTTGACGGTGGGTAACTACGCTTGAATCCCACAGATGGACCAGGAGTCACCATTGAGCATTTGTGTTCTCCTGACAGTGGTACTGGAGATTCAAGAACACCAACTTGTTGGTGAGTTGGGATCTCAGTCTCTCGGCCTTCGACTACTCCCATACCAGCTCCTCTTCTTCTCTCAATAGCCTACAGTTGAAGAGTGTAAACATAATAAATAGCCAGGCTAAGCAAGCCAATGGCAACAGATCTATGATTCAGCTTAAACAGATAGGCTAGGCTAAGCAAGCCTTCCATGATTAATAAGAAACAGCAACTCTTTAACAAACCTATCAGTAGTAAAATCCTAACTCAACTTAAAAGAAACCCAATGAGAACCATTGTCCATGTGCTACCCCCAAAGAAGAGAGAGCTCAAACATTAAACCAAGCTGCAAAGCAAAACCCATGCCAGACCAAAACTGATTATACATAGAGAAGAATCAACAGGAAAAACACAAACGGGGTTGGTGAATTTACCCGAATAATATGAGTAATATCACGAAGAGGCGTTCTTGGGTACCAAGAAGGCAACACACTAGGTGAAGCACCATCTCTTCCACGTCTAGCAGACACCATAGGCATATTCTCTCTTCCCTGTGACAATCTAAATGGAGTGTGACCTCTCCCATTACCAGGTCTCCATGTACTGAAATTGCCTCTCACATTACCCAAAGATCCTCGACCAATAGACCCAGCTTCTGGATTCGATGGCAATCTCTGAACTGGAGATTCAAACACACTGGGCCGTGAAGCTGGCTCGTCAAGTAACACACCATGACTACGTCTGTTGACAAATATCGCTGAGTAATCCACTGGCCTCTCGATTCGGTCTCTTGCTTCTGGCATTTTTTTTTTTTTCTGATTAATTTGGCTGAAACAAGAACATATAATTAATCAATTAGAGAAACGCCCAAAGATCCAATTGAAATCCATTGGAAGAAACACACACAAATCTCCAGAAACCCTAGGTTTTCTACTTCGGAAACTCAAATCAACGCCTCAATATCTCGTCGGAGAAATGAAAAATTTGATTAACGGCAAGAATCTTAAAATCACAAATCTTTCTTTCTCACAAATAATCCTCAAAAAACCATATCATAAACCACCCATTTCAAATTCAAATCGAGTCCAAAAACACCATTAAAACTCCCTCAGTCATATAAATACTCAATCAGAATTAGAAGAAACACCATGAAATCATACCTCTGAATCTTCAATAAGGCTATTAATGAAACTCCAAAACGGTCTCTTCAAATGTGCACAGAGAATGAGATAAGACTAAGAGAGAGAGAGAGAGCTTCTTGGGGAGAGTGACGATCTGGGCAATCTTTGAAGGTCGTCTCCTGAGCGGGATTATAACGAGGAAACAAATCAAAGGTTTGGCACGTGCGACACACGCTCTCAAGTGTGTTAAAAAAAAAAAAAATTCAAATTTCCATCATAGGCGGGATCAACGCAAAACAAGTCGGCTCCTACTTACCGAGATTACAGTTTTACCCTTCCTAAACCTAATGCAAACGTTCGAGTTAAGTTTGTATGTGTACGTGTCTACCTG
This sequence comes from Barbarea vulgaris, assembly GCA_963667165.1. Classification (NCBI taxonomy): domain Eukaryota; kingdom Viridiplantae; phylum Streptophyta; class Magnoliopsida; order Brassicales; family Brassicaceae; genus Barbarea; species Barbarea vulgaris. The sequence goes on along the minus strand of OY763888.1, from coordinate 31,191,180 downwards.
AATTTCTGTACGCCCGCCTTTATCCAACCGGCTCGTCACCGTTCACTGACACAGATCTGACCGTTGTTTGATAATCAATAACATAAGAGAAGGTAATAATCATGTGCGGGGACGAATTGTTGTTTCCATAAAAATTTAGCCGACACTTCTTACATTAAAGCGAATTAACGTTGGATTTGGTTTGCCAAAAAAAAAAAAACAAAAAAACGTTGGATTTGAAACCGCACAAATAATCTATAAAAATTTTTAAAAATATAAATCTGGTTGATAAATTTCAGCAATAACTAGATGTAAAAATCACAGTTTCAATTCTTGAGAATTTAACGGACCACAAATTTGAATTTTACTGTTAAGCTTTAATGGTTTAGGACTAAAGACGTTGGATCTAATTAAATATTGAAAACAACTGCCATTCTATATTATCATGAGACAATATTGAGACGTTGGATCATGTTTTCTTCAACATTGGTTAATTCAGTGCTGGATTTGAATTTTTGGTCTGCAATTTTGGCCAAATTTTATTAAAAATCTGATTTTATATGGGTTTTGTTTTAGGCAGCAATAAACTTTGGACCGGGCCGTGAAATTCTTTTGAAGTATCATGTTTCAGATTTGAACATGGATGGTATTTTCAGATCCACTTACAAATTGGCTACTCAATCAAAAACTTCATTACACACAATTTTTTAACATGACTATTATTTTTAGGGAAAATTAGAAATAAATGAACTTTAAAAAAAAATTTGTCCATCTATACTTTTGTTCTATTTTTTTGGTATGTTAATCTTTTTGAAATATGAAATTCCATTTTACCCTTAATTTTAAAAAAAATTCTAAGTAAATCATAAAATTTAAATCCTCTAACACATAAAGAGACTTCACTATAAATAAACAATAAAAAAAAAATTAAATTTTTCATATAATTAAATTAAAATTATAATAAATTTTTAATATAATTTGACTAAAAATATAATATAAGATAATCAGATTTTACCCAAAAAAAATTAAAAAAAACTTATAATTTATCCCAAATCTCTTCTAGAAGTCGTCCAAAGGAGACGAAGAAGAAGAAAACGACAAATATGCTAGGGTTTTTAGATTAAGTTACTTTATTTTTCCAAATTCTAAATTTTCTAGAATATATAATCTAATATTTCGAAAATGTATATTATAAATTTTCTAGACCATAGAAAAATGATAGAATGCATATTCTAATTCAGGCAGAATATGTACAACTGATAGAATATGTATTCTAAAATTTCCAGAATTCTCGCAGAACAAGTACAAGTGCTAGAATATGTATTCTAAAATTTTCAGAATTCCGTATTCTAAAATATTTAGAACAAATTCTAGTTCTAAAATTGCTAGAAAATGTACAAGTGGTAGAATACATATTCTAAACTTTTCAGAACATGTACAAATGGTAGAATATGTAATCTAATATTTTCAGAAGGTTAGAAAACATATTCTAAATTTTTCAGAACAACTTTAAACCTCTAAAAACCTACTTAAAACTGTATAAAATCAGAAAGTTTATTCTTGAAAACTTCTTAAAAATTATTTTTATACATATTTTTCTAGGTTTTTTTTAAAAAATGGTATTAATATAGTATTAGAGGTAGTTTAGGTAAAAATTGGTAGAACAAAAAAAAAGGTAAAGATGGACAAAAAAATTGGTAGAACTCCCTTATTTCTAATTTTCCCTTATTTTTATTATATCATTACAAACTTTTTATTATTTTTATCATCATGAATTCATGAAATGTATAAACAACAAAACATAAAAATTGATAAGGATGATGTTTTTTATCTATCCCAAGCATAACAAATATCATATCTTTGAGTTCGTGAATCGAGAGCACAAGGTCCATTCCTTCTGATCGACCAATTACAAATTTTGCACTGATAATTCTTAATATTATCTCTGTCATCTCGATAAATATAAAAATGACGGGTTTCACCACCAAATGAAAATTCACAGTTATACTTAGTTCGGCCCCAGAAGCTTTTTCTAAAAGGAGCAATCACTATACGATGGCCTGGTTCAAGTGTACTTGGAACTGTCGATTGCTTACATTTATAAGTCAGACCAATGTCCATATCGTTTCTGAATAAGACAGTAATTTTCGGTAAGAAGCTCCATTTGTATATATCCTTACCCACCACTACACCGTGTATTGGTTCGGTATATGTAGACAATGCTACTTTAAGGAGCAAAGATAGTATAACAAGAGTTATGAGCTTTTTATGGGAAGTCATGTTTTTTTGGTTTGGAATATTTATTTTGTAGAATTTCATTGTCCATTAGTCATGCATATATATATATAGCTTGGTGATTTTTTTTTTTTTTTTTTTTAAAGAAAGAAACAAACGTTAGTATTAGCATCATTTAATTGCATTTTAAATTCGACAACTTACGTTTTTGTATTTTCTCATGAAAACACATCAATTGCCAATTTGCCACACCATTAACAGGACGTGTTTTATTTAAAGCTCAGCGTGTAGGTTATGTTTTAAAACAAGAGTAATTACTTTATAGTATAGAGTAACTCGTAAAATATAGAAATGAGAAAGAAAGAAAAAACATACGTTTTTTTTCAAGATGTGCATAATGTGACTTGCTTTTTTCGATTCTAGAAGAAGGTTAAGACAGAATACAAAGAAACAACAAACTACTTTCCTTAGGCTGCAAGAAATCTATGACAAATTGACTACATTAAGAGAGACCAAATGATGATTACGAACCCTAAACCTTACAACATTGCAATTAAAAAAATACCCTAAAAGCAAAACATGATGGTGCATGAGTTTTACACTCCACGGATTTGCAAAATTTCTAACATACTTTCTCAGTTATTTGATTCAATCCGATTTGATTCGGCCGAGACTCTCAGACACTGATCTCATCCTCGGACGAACCTCTGGATCCATTTCCGTGCAGTTCAAGGCGACATGAATGGCTGCAATAACTTGCTTATCTGCGTAACCTTTGTTTAGAATCTCCGAGTCTAAAATCTCATCCAACGGCTTCTCTTCCTTGACCCAGTTCCTCACAATACGCACTAGTTCTTCACCACTGTTTTCAGAGGAAGCATTGGGCAAACGACCAGTCAACAACTCCATTAGGACAACCCCGAACGAATAAACATCGCACTTCTGAGATAATTTGCAACCAGAAGACGCTCGAGCCTCAGGTGCAAGGTAAGCCACAGAGGGAGCTGCGATTCTTGTCACCGTTGTGGCATAGGTTAAATAAGTTTGATCTAAGCTTTGCCTTTTGGTGGATACAGAACCGGTGAGTCTGGAGTAACCTGAGACCAGACGTGTAAGACCGAAGCCTGAGATGCGAGGCTGTAACTCATCATCCAGCAGGATTTTAGTTGATTTTAGGTTGCCATGAACGTATTTTCTTGGGCTGTACTCGTGTATATACATCAAGCCACGAGCGGTTCCTTGTGCAATACGTAACCTTTCGGGCCAAGAGAGTGAAGGCAGAGTATTCGAAGGTCCACCTACAAACAAAGTCAAAAGCCATTTCTCAAACCAATGATCACAAAGAACAAAGAAATGTTGGAAAAGAATGGGAAAAATTTCAACTCCAAATCCAACATTGCAATGATGCATCGATAAAAAACAAAACATCCCTCAGATCTTAATCTGACCTCTGCTTGTTCTGTCTCACTAAACACTCTTTATACTAACAATAATCTCTCGTGAAGTTAAAAGAAACAGGATCTTTGCACCACCACCTTCCACATTCTTCTTTTCTAATTCAATACTATCGCAATAAAAAACAAATTTACTTTGTTACTTTCGACAAGAAGAAAGATCCAAATTTCTCTAGAACTAGAACAGTTACCAAACATGTGAATTCAGAAAGATTTTTACTGAGAAAAAAGGAACAAAAAGACGACGCCAATAAATTTTCTATTACACTACAATTAAACGAAGACAGAAAAAAACTCTTATCTATATAGATCCACCAATCAACTGGCTCAAGAGCACTAACTCCCAAACAAACCCAATTTCAGTACTAATCAACCCCCAAGATTCACAAAACAATAAGATAAAAACAAAATTAAAATTATTATTATAATTAGTGGTTAATTAATGAAGATTACCATGTAAGGCAGAGTACAAGCTACCATTGCGTATGTAATCAGTGATCAATAGCCTCTCATCCTCAGCATAGTAATAAGCTCTTAGCCGTACGATGTTTGGGTGGTGGACCCTACCAATAGCCTCCACTTCATTTTCGAAATCCTTCCTCCGCCACGTGGCGTCTCCGTCGCTTAGCCTTCTTACGGCAACGACGGTGGACGAGGAGAACGTCGCCGCCACTGTACCCGATCCCATTCCGGCCACGACTCTGTATACAATCCCACTTCTGCTCTTTCCCACGACGTAAGCCGATGCTCTCAGCAAATCCTCAAGCTCAAGCTCGAATCCTTCGTCAATCACCACGAATTTACCTTCCTGCTCATCCTCCGCCGAATCAAACTCCATTGCCGACGCCGTGTTCTTCTCCGTTGTGGATTTCTTCGATTTGCACCCGGTAGAGCTCAAATTTCTCCGAATCAGCCATACAGAGATAGAAACAGCTCCGATTACGATGGAGACTCCGGATATGAGAGAAACCGTTACGTTCCCGGTGATCGGCTTATCCTTGCTTACGTCCTTGTATATGAAACTAGGATTTGGTTTTCTCGGTAGGATTTGCGAGCCTTCTGGTTTTGGAGCTACGACCTTTTCTTCTTTACACAGCTTCTGCAGCGGAAAACCACAGAGATCAGAGTTTCCAGAGAATGCAGTGGGTCCTTGGTTTAACAGAGAGCCAATCTGAGGTATTTTTCCGGTGAGATTATTGTGGCCGAGATCCAAGCTGACGAAAACAGGGAATCGACCATACGACGGCGGAATCTCGCCGGAGAATCTGTTGTACGAAAGATTGAGTGTGCCGACTAAGCTTCCGAGCTGGGCGAGTGACTCGGGGAGAGAGCCGTTAAGGAAATTGGATGAGAAATCAATGTGAGTGAGATTTTTGAGAGCTCGGATTTGGGCCGGAACTGGGCCGGAGATTGAGTTGTGAGAGAGGTCAATGTAACGGAGATTGACAGCGTTGAAGAGACGAGTCGGAACGGGTTTCGAGAAATTGTTGCGAGAAAGGTCTAGTCTTACGAGCGAATCGAGTAGACCGAGCTCGGAGGGTATGTAACCCGATAGCCTTCTTCCGGAGAGAACGAGTGAGGTGACTCGGCCGCGAGTGCAGATGATTCCAGGCCAGTGACACGGAGTCGGGTCGGATTCGGACCATGAAGTCAGCACACGGGTCGGGTCTTTGACGACGGCGGATTTGAGAGCAAGAAGAGACAAACCATCGGGATTTAGCGACGAGGAGAAGCTGATGAAGCAGAAGAAGAAGAAGGAAGAAACAAGAAGTCGAAGAAATTGCATTTTTCTCGATAGAATCAGAATGTTGAAAAACTTTTTTACTAGTATCTACAGATTATTTCATGTAAGTGATGCAACGAGAAGTTGCGGAGAGAGAGACGAGGGAAGAAGAAGACGAAGGAGAAGAATATAGGTGATGGGTTCGAATGGAAGCAACGTGGTGTAATGTAGACATTTGAATTCTTGTGAGCTTAAAGTGTTGGAAGATGTGCTTGGGGTTGCGGTGCGGGATATAAATTTGAAATATAATAATTAATTGATGTTTTTTGCTCTGTGATTATTTAGTTATTGATTTGTTAAATCCAAGGTTTTTAGTCATTGACTGATGCAGGTGGGTTGTGCTTTATAATTGTCTGTGATTTTTTTATTATTTAAAAGTTTTTTTCTTTCTTGGGAAAAGATGGCGATGCCGATGATTATTGGTTTTGATTTTTGTTGGAAAATGGACATGAGGAGGTCGAGACTCGCGACAAGATTTTGAATTTGGATTCCTAATCTAACGCTTCTCGTAAACTAGTAAACATTGTTTGGCTTGATCAGCAAAAAAACAACTTAAAACTGAAATAAATTGCCATATCATCTTAGGTTAAGATAATTAAAAAGCATTCTCTTTACACATGATTTCAACCAGCTAACCTAAAAAAATTAACTAAAGTTACCACCATTTAAAGGATTAAGCTTGCATAATGACCTAGACCTTGATTCTAATATTTTTATACCGCTTTATTCGTTTTTTTAATCGTTTCATTTCAACCACAATGGCCTGAGTGACCAACAACACTTATATTCCACTGACCATATTATTTTGAGTGCAGACAAACATTCTGAACTTTGAATTATCACGATTTGACAATGAGTGGCACACAAGCTATGATTTTGAAATTTTATTCAAATAAAAAGGTATGGTACATAAAAGGTAAAATTCTACAAGACATGACTATAGATTGTGGTTGTGTCAGAAACAAAAAAATCATCACCACCTGACAAAAGTAACCAATACAAAGATGCATGTGAAGATCCCACTTCTGTCCCCCCAACAACAACCATACCGGAAGGGCATTTCGTAAATTCATACCCATTCCGGTTCAGAACAAGCGCTCCCTTCTTCATCCATGATTTGGTAGGTGAAAATGGTATTGCTAAAAATTGGATTTTGGTTGGAGCTTTACTCTAATGAATCACAAGAGAGCATCGTACTGACCAAATCCATACTATAGATGGGATCTTCTAGTCGGACTTTTTGCAGGTTAATAATCATTATTCAGCTTTTTAACCACAATAGCTTCACCAACAACACTTATATACTACACTGATCATATATATTCGTTTAAGTCCCCACAAACATTGAGAACTGTGTATTATCACGATTGACAATGTGTGGCACACAAGCTATGATTTTGAGACGGGCATGTTATTCGAAATATAATTCAAAACAAAAGGTAAATTACATTATAAGTTAACATTCTACAAGACATGTCTGATTGTCTATAGACATAATCAACACATGACAGAAGTCACCAGCATCTGAAGCGTCATTTGCTAAAGTTTAGATTTTGGAACTGAAGCTTTACTCTCGTGAATCAAGAGGGTATCATAATGACCAAAACCATGGTATAGAACTCGGATCGGATCTTCTTTACCGTATTCTTGACCATATTCTGCAATACTTATCAATCCTCCAGCTTTCTCGTCCTTCATATACACTGTGATTGGCATCCTATGATCATTTAAAAGAAAAACCTCTTCTTCATTTTTTTTTTAACAAAAAGCAGTATTGTCTAGTTTCAATCTAGAATGTGGGTGAGAAGCTGAAATCATGCACACCAAGGAACGAAAAATTTAGAGGAGATGAAGTTATTTACTTTAGAACGTGTGAAGCCATGAAGAGTTCAGGTTCACCTCCCCACACATGTGGCTCCCGAATGTGAGTGACATATGTGTCAAAATCCCCTTCCACAAACCTGATGAGAATCATTAGAAGATGCAAAAAAATCAAAACATTTTAGCCTAGTAGTTCGTAATTCGGGTTACAATATGGTATTATCGCAAGACCCTTCTAAAAGACCCGTGACACTAGTAGTACTGTAGTAACAAGAGATCAACTAACGTAATATGGAATTTGATTGAAGTTGAATTAATATGAAAACTCACCATTCTGTTTCCTGTCTTCTTTTGATAAACTCATCAGCAACCTAATCATATTCAAGATTACACATGAAGTGCATCTTTCCATATAACTAGTAACAGATAACAACTCTTGACTAAATACTTACTCTGGTACGTAATTCATCAGCAAGCTCTCTCTGTATCTTCTCACCTGGCGCCAGTTTTCCAGAGCGTAAGCAAAATCCGTGAGCTACAGAACGAAACAAACATCTACCATCCCCAGGAATACCTACAAATCATTCCCATTTTCTGATGATTCAACAAATTCCACACAATAAATTTCTGATAATATTTTTGGACACTACTTACCAATGATAGAGTAATCAGTGTAGACTCTTTTCCCATTGTTATCATCTTTATCACTTGAAGCATCTGCATAAGCTGATTGGGAAGTCGAAGAATAACAAACAAGCAAGCTAATAACCACACCTGTATAAGCAAATCTTGAATACCAATAGAGGTTTCTCATGTTACATTCTATCTCAGAGCATTTCATTTTCGCATCAGGGGACAAGAAAGAAACTTCAAGCTTTCCCTTAGGACCAACGGTTGATCGATTGATCAATACCGAACCGCCAAGTCCTTTATCTAGCCAACTACAAGGTCTCTTAGAAACCGATACGCCAAAACCGGTATAATGTTTTTTCGAAAGTCCTGAGAAAAGACTGTAACAGTAGAACTTGTATGATCCTTGAGCCGCAACGCTGTGGAGATGGTTACCTAAATGCCTCTTGAAATGTATAGCATTCCTAGAACATGTTGTGATTGGAGAGTAACAAATCATCATATCTTTTTCATTAATCTAATACGAGAGTCCCCAATGTGTATGTTCACGAGAGATTCCAGATACCTACACACACAAAAAAACACCGCAATTTCCAAGTCTTTCAAATAGCTCCAATAAAATCCCAAAAAAAAAAAAAACCAACATAATCTCGGGCCAAGAAATCTAAAAAGCGTAGGAATGTTTTAGTCGAATCAATATGTAACTCGAATATCAGAAATGTTTCCCAGAAAATGAATACAATCAGAAAAAAGACGAACAAAAACTCCAAACCTATTGAAATCAAAGAAACGTAGAAAGATCGATACGATTGCGTACGCGTATCAGAGAAGCGTCGAGAGAGAACACGTGAAAAGAGTGAATGGAGGATTTACAAGGTCGCGAAGCAAAGAATGTCCTCAAAGGATGTTTTTTTTTTTTTTTTGTACTCACTCAGATTTTCCGACAAAGCAAGAAACCGTTGTTGGTAGGAAGTGAGAATTAGATAAAAGCAGAGCTGAAATTTGTTCTTCTTATATTTCACCCCAAAAAAAAAAAGAAAAAAAAAAGGTGTTCTTATAGCGCAAGGTGTCGAGAGACGCGAGAAGCTTCCACTGTTGCACCGTGCAATCACTTATCTTATATGCGTCGCTGAATTTACCTTGATTAGGCCGCATAAGTAGGCCTACTATTGGGCTGGGTTCTGTTTCGATTTATAGTATCTGTTTAATATTTGTAGTCAACTAAAAAGGTTTTGTTGATCCAGATAAAATCATCTCAATATGTAAGGTTTATTTTACTAGTTATTGAATGAAATTTTGTTTGAAATAAGCCATATAAAAAAACATTATCTCAAGATAATATTGTAAAATTTCACATTAAAAGTTTAGCCAATCTGTTTATTGCTAATCATTAATTTTGAGTTGAAAGTTCATGACTAGTCGTATTCCATAAATAAAATCTTCAACTATTAATTTTATACATTTTATTTAAGAGATACTAAACGCATATTTCAGAATTTTTTTTTTTATGTTCGTCCATATTAATATCTTGGAATGGAACCATCAACCCAACAAAAAGTGTGTCGTGTGAGAAACCTTTTCCTATAATCGGCAAGCATTGCAGTCAGTGTACCGTGAACAGCTTGCCATTTATGGTACAAACACAGAGGACTCTGGCAAGCAATGAATGTGATGGGCCCATCGTTTTCACGGCCCATTTAGACCCAACACATCACTAGCCGTGCAACTTGGTTAATGGGACCCATCATTCGGGAAAGGGTACTCCCTGTGGCCTTCGGCTTTCACAGGGGATTATCTCGAGCCTCGAGGGTTTTTCCTGTGGGCCCAACTTTCTCACAAGTCATTTTTGGGTCTTTATCTTATGGGCCCACATTGTTTGGTCCTTGTCTTATGGGCCCATCGTATGTTCCGGTCGGTATCTACGCATATTTATACCATCAATCTTTTCTTTCACTTATCAATTAATTTTCTTTTCTTTTTTGTTAAAGAGTTAATTAAAAAGTTTCTTCCATTGTGTATTCTGATTTCTAATCGATATCTCCGCATAATTATATGGTTAAATTGTTGCGACGTGGTGTTTTATTAAAGTGGATCTTTAAAGTTACTATTAACATGTGTTATCTCCGCAGAGGTGTTACTGTGTCTAATTGGTAATTAGTACTATTGATCAAGGTAAGCTTTATTTACATGTATTGTTCAGATCAATTTCATGTTCTTACCAGCTAGCTAGGCCGTTAGTTGTTTGGGTGGTATCTTTAGATTTTTTTATTTTTTTTAACTCACACACGCATATTATCATATTTGATTTCGTATTACAAGCCCACAACATCAGTATTACCATAATAAAACCAATAAGTTACAATGACAATGTTTGGATTTCATTATGTTCAAATTTGTGTGACACTGCTTTGGTGACCATCAAACATATATTTTCTGAGTATACAGAGATATACAAAAGTGTCTTTTCAAATTTAAGTGATAAAATTAGTGCTGAAAAAGTTCTCTTACAATAAATGCATCTGAAAGTAGACTTTCAATCCTAAAGGCGAATGCGTAGAGTATATAGATAATAGATATGAGAAAATCAGTTGAATACAACGATAATATCATGTGAACAATGATCGACACAAGTGTTTCGGTTTGCGTCACTCATTACCAATAACGTATTTACTATCGTATATCACTGAATCAATAACGGTCATTGTGCCAAAAATGTATACATACGTACTTATTTATATATATGTACGACGAATCCTATGTGTGTAAACGTCTACCGTAAATTTTTTAGAGATGTCTCCTTCGTAATAATTTAAATATATATACTGATATACTTCAATAGTCCAATATTATTATTATTTTTGGTTAAAAGGTATAATAGTCCAATATTTTTGAAGATTTCTAATTAATTATTACATTTCCTAACCAAAATTAGGATTGGAATTAGACTTCTGGCTAGGAAATGTCTTTTCTCCAATGAATTCTGGGCTTTGTATAATTCGTGCCCAAATTTTTTAATTTCGGGTGTAAACCAAGATTATATTTTTGCTCATTAATAAAGTTTTTAGATGAAAAGTTTTTTTTTTTTTTGGTGGTTAAATTTAAATATTAAATGTTTTCACAACCATGCCTACATTGACAATCTACCTATTTGATTCTGATTATAGCCAACTTACCAATATCGTTTTGACAACCATATTATATTGCACTTTTCAACTCTAACTTTACTTACGGATCTCGTTTCTTCAGCAATTTGGGAATAACTCATAAGAGATATATGTTGTTGTGTGGATCCCATGCATGTCAGGTTTGTAACAGCTGTCGAATAATGCAAGTTACATATACAATAATAATAATAAAATAAACATTTTCTTTTGTTAAAAAAAAAAACAAAAACATTTTCCTTAAAACACAAAAAGAAGAACCGTTTGATTGATTCATTTATTTATCAAAACATTTTAATATGGGAAGAAGTGGAATCCCCACACCACTCCATTCCGAAGAGAGGCTTCATGGGCCAGAGTCACGTGGTTAGCACGCTGATCCAGACCCACTTATAAACGAATTATCTAATATTCATCGCGCATTTATCTATTTATTTCCATTCGTCACGACTACTTCCGAAGATCTTTGTGGTCTCACCCATATCCATCCTTCTAAATTCATCACGATCTCAACGTGATACGTTAATGAGTGTACTGCGTTTCCTCAACGCTTTTTTTTTTTTTTTTTAATTAAAGCATTATGAGAAAGTAATCCTTTATACTAATTAAGATTTTGTGGTATATCTAATATCCGAAATGATAAAGCAGCTTAACTGGAATTGAACTTATATTTATAAATACTTTAAACTTTCTGATCAATCGCACCCTAGATCAGCTTATTGATAAAGATTGTACATATTTCATATTCTGATAGACATATAATTCAAATATATAAAAACAAGCCATCAATATCTTTAATAAAAATGTAAATGTGTACTACATACATACGTACGTATTTTAGTTGGCTAAAGAATTGGGTTACATCAATTTCTCAGCTCTAAAGAAGCAATGGAAGTTGGGAGAGTAAGTAACGTTGCCCAATTGGAAATGCCAAAAATGATTGTACCTTCCTCTTTGATTGAGACTTTACTACTACACCAAACCTTACACACAACAAGAGCTGAAACCGATATTTTAGCACATTTAAATTCCACTTATGTATCCAATAACTTATCGTAGTTTTGTATTATTTTTATTTTTTGACAAAAAGCTAATCATAAATCAAGTGATGATTTTGCAATGAAATGAAAATTTGGGTTGGGCTCAATTGATCAAGCATAAGTTGATTTTATGTTCGGCCCATTGTGTGAAACGGAATAATATTTCACGGCTCGAACGGGACCCACGTGTTTATTGTTGTCCCTGAATCACCCTTTTGAAGAAGGATCCTTCTTCTCAGAACTGTGCAGTAACACGTGTAAGATACACTACTATTCAAATATCTAATTGTTTTTTTTTTTTTTTTTTTTCATCATTTTAATTTTAAAAGTTTTTTTTCTTTTCAAATTTATTTTTGAATTATTAATTTTAAAGTATTATATATTTAGTAGATCCGAATCGTCATATCTATATATACTTAAAAATCTAAATAATTATGCTTCTTTGCCAAAAAAGATAAAAATAATAATTATACGTGTTGGATTTGAAGTCTGGTTTAATTTAAAAACATTTTCATTACAAGCCCACAATATCAAGGCACTTATGATAAACATTGAAATTGACATTTTGTTTGTTTATATTCTTTTGGTACACAGTGAAATCAACCACTAGTAGGCCTTGGCAAAATATCCGAACCCGAGTACCCGATCCGAACCCGACCCAAAAAAATCAACTCGAATCCGAATCCGAAATATTAAAATTCTCGAACGGGTACTAAACTTCAAAACTCGAAAACCCGAACCCGAATCCGATCCGAACCGAAACCCGAACATGTACCGAACATATCCGAAATATATGTACATACTAATATATTATTAGTAATAATTATACTTGTAATAAGACAAATGCTTAAATATTCATGATTTTTGGATATTTTAGATTTATTTTGAGTATATTTAGTTGTTTTTTTGGTAGATTTGGGTAATAATACTTGTATTTTTTTCGAATTTTGGATATTTTCAAGTAATTTAGTAGATTTACATTCAATTTTTTTTTGTTTTTTGGATATTCGGGTAAATCCGAACCGAACTCGAACCCGACCAATTCCGAACCGAACCCGACCCGAAGTTTTCTAATATCCGAACGGGTAAGGAATTTGTAAACCCGAAAAACCCGAACCCGAAAAATCCGACCCGAACCCGACCCGAATATCCGAACGCCCAGGCCTAACCACTAGTAGTCAACAATAGAATCGCCTTATTTTCCAGAACTTTTCTATTAATAATTTTTTTTTTTTTTTTAAAAACACAAAACTTCAGAAAATTCCCGTTCTTGGATTTCACATCCACTCATTGTCCAAGGCAAAATATCGCGGCATCCATCCAACGGCAGGGATAACTACAATATAAAATGGTGAAAATGCTAAAAAGTAGTTGATTACATTATTATTCGATTTAACGAATTAACATAACTATTTTACGTCTCAACAATTAACAATTTTATTCATACCGAAATTGGAGTCCGTGAAAAGTCAGAGAACCTGATGTAACCTTATTTATGGCATTAACTACTCATAATAATATACGAAAGCATTATTGATTTATTTATTTCTTTCACCTTATTTTATTGAAAAAAAAAAAAAAAAAAAAGTCAGAGACAGCAGGCTGGTCCTGCGGAAGAATAAATCAAATTCTACCAATTGGCTTAAATATGTGCCGTTATTTGGTACGCGCCCAATACTATTCAACAATTAATTAAAAAAAAAAAAAAACAAAGTATGGATACAAAATTATAATCAGGTAAAAAAAAAAAAAAGTAACCGGAAAAGCCCAAAAGGCCCAACTAATAGTATCCATTGGGATCCAGCAAAAAAAAAAAAGAAAAAAAAAATGGTACAGTTAAGAGAAAACCGTACCGTACCAAAAAAACCAAAATTGGGTATATTAATATCTCTCTCTAACAGTGGCCTTTATTTAACAGACTCAACTCCACACAGCTAACGTTGCTTTCGTCCTACTCCAAATGTGCTATGGACTAAAGCTTTTTCTCTCACACATTGAGAGATATACAGAGAAAAAAGAGAGAGAGAGAGAGTCTCTTACCTTCTTCGGCAAGTTCTCAGTGAAGATAAATTTCTCACAATTTCTTTGACCGCCATTGATGCACACCTTCTTCGTGTTTAATTCTTCTATCTGTTTTCGCCGCGATATACTCGCTTACTGACAAAAAAACAAACAAAAAGTCAAATTTTCTTCTACTCAAGTCTCTCTTTCTCTATTAGGGTTTTTTTTTTTTGTTTCTTAAAGATCCGATTGCAAACTCCAAAACGTTGAATCGAATGTGTGGCTGCTGATTTTTTTTCTAAATTCATCAAGTTTGTTTGCTACTGGTTATTGGTGTTTTAATGGATCTAACTGGAGGATTTGGAGCTAGATCCAGCTCCGGTGGGATGTGCCGGGAATCTACAGGGCTTGAATCGCTTCATCTCGGCGACGAATTTCGGCAATTGGTTACGTTACCTTCCGAGAACGCCGGCGGTTCGTTTACCGCTTTGCTTGAGCTTCCGCCTACACAAGCTGTGGAGCTTCTTCATTTCACTGATTCTTCGTCTTCTCAAGCGGCTGTGAACGGAATCGGTGGAGATATTGCTCCACCGCTTCACTCTTTCGGAGCATTGACTTTTCCTTCTAACTCAGTTCTCATGGAGAGAGCAGCTCGTTTCTCGGTGATTGCCAATGAGCAAACAAACGGAAATGTCTCCGGTGAAACTACGACGAGCTCTGTACCTTCGAATTCCAGCGCGAATCTGGATAGAATCAAGAGCGAGCCTGCTGAGACTGATTCATCTCACCGGTTGATTTCTGATCAAATCCCTTGCCCTAGCCAGAACAATCGATCTGGCAAGAGGAAAGATTTCGAGAAGAAGGTGAGTGAGATCAATTGGTTTTACATTTGATTCTTCGTTTCTATCAGATTGATGAATCCCTAAATTTTATAGGTTAAAAGCTCTACGAAGAAGACCAAAAGCTCAGAAGAGAACGAGAAGCTGCCATATGTTCACGTTAGAGCTCGTCGTGGTCAGGCAACCGATAGCCATAGCTTAGCAGAACGAGTAACTCTCATCTCACAGATTTCACAAATTTCACATTTTTTTGTTTTGTTTTGGGGTCTTAATCAGTTGATTAATCGCTAATAGATCACTAATGGTGGATTATAGGCAAGAAGGGAGAAGATAAATGCACGAATGAAGTTGCTACAGGAACTGGTCCCAGGCTGTGATAAGGTTTGTCTTTTAGACTTGGACGTGTAATCAATATGCTAATCAATCATTAGGTCTTCATTTGTGCTTAACGACATAATATTTCTTTAATTGATTCACTCTAAAAGTAAGAATTTATAATTAGACGATGTAGTTTTTTTGTTAAGGGTCTTAATCCTTCACACCTACTTTTTTTTCTCCCCAAAAAGTGGATTGCTTAATTGCTTTTTTATGAAGAAAAGTGGTTTCTGGTGTGCCAAAGTGGCCAATTGGGTAATTGTATTAATGCCTTAAAGATCTCAACTTTATTATTTTTCCGTGTGGGGAGAAATATCTCACGGGTACACTTAGCTTTAAGGTTAACTTAGTCACACGGAAGTGATTGGACATAGCTTTATCGAATTCTTTTTTCTTCTTCTCAAAGTGTGTTCATTGAGCATGAAGATTTAGTCTTTAAATGACGTGAATGACCTTAGGAAGTGGGGATGCTAGCTGTAATGTGCCATTAAGGTTTTGGGTTTAGGGGACAGATTTTGGTGGAAAGATCAAGATCAAAGTATGTTTTGGGGTCCATCTTTTGATGATAAGTGGGATAAAGTTGCAAAATTTCTATGGAAGGCGAGGAAGGGGTAGTTTCGTCTCTAACAAGTTCGGTATCTATCAAGGAAAAAAAGACAATGACTCCTAGAAGGACGATTAAAGCAAAGGATCCTTTACAAAAATTGATATGCTTTGAGTCCCACATACCTAATTAGTTAGAAACATGATGTGACACTCCCCCAGACAACTAATTAATCATCCCTGATGTTACAAGTTAGCAGCAATTATTGGTGTGATGGAGATGATGATATGGAACATCAGTGTTTGTAAAATATTTGGATTCTATAGGTGAGCTGTGAGGATTTGATTGATTGTTCCTTGAATCCCTAGAGTACTGATTACATTGAGATTGTAGATACCATTTATAATGGCTTTAGGTTAAAGGGTCATTTTCTTGCTGCTTCTTTCACTGTGTATTTTGGAACCTTGGTGTATTCACTTTGAGATATCGGACAATCTTAACATGTAGGTAGCTTCTTAGGAAGACTTTTTGGTGTGTGAAAGCAGATGTACTTAATATGAATCCTAAGCTTATCAGAAAGTCTTTGACCTGCAGATTCAAGGTACTGCGCTGGTGCTGGATGAAATCATTAACCATGTCCAGTCTTTACAACGCCAAGTGGAGGTGAGACTTTCCGTGGTCCAATTTTTGTTCTATATACCTATATTGTACAATTAGCCTTAAAAGGCACATCCAAAAGGTCAACTCAAAACAGTTTGAAAAATGAATAGAATTGTGTGCTACAGTCTCATGAAACTGTGACTTGTGTGTCCACAGATGCTATCAATGAGACTTGCTGCGGTAAACCCCAGAATCGACTTCAATCTCGACACCATATTGGCTTCAGAAGTAAGTATCTAAATCCCCAACAATATAATACTTAGGTCCTTCTGATTACTCTTCTACAGATAAAAAAAAAAAACACTCCATGTGTTTCTCATTTGAATAAACCATACCTGTTTGAGTAGCTTCTAGTTTCAATCTCAAAAAGACAAACTTTTGGATATTTATTGATAGAAACATTAATTTAGACCATTTTAGTGTAAGGCGTAGGAAGATCAATGTCTACTCTTATGAAGGATACTCAGGAAAAATAAATACAAAACACACACACACACACTCACCGTGCAAATTACAGTACACAAACAGCTTAGTGGGTCAAAACTCGGACCACCTTTGTTCTGTAAACCATTCTGTGTCTTCTGTGACTTATGTCGGATGTGTATTTGATGAGCTTTGATGAACTTCTTTTGTTTTTAAAAATATATATTTGATCCCTCAATAATTTCGGTGGGTCTCTTCCAACATCGTGTTGTTTCAAAGTGACCTATCTAATCTCGTAATCACCTGTGGATTTCATAAAATCTTTTGGACCAAAGTAAATAAATGTTATATCTCTCTTTCTTCTTACAGCTTGTACCACACCATTAAATAGCCAGGGACCCTCTCATTAAACCTTGTTCTTTTAGGCTAATAATAACACAGCAACAATAGTTGACTTCTTTGACTAGATCAAGATCTCTATGAATGATTGCTTAGCTGATACCTTTTCCTGTTTTTGCTCTGTTATTTTTTTTTTCACAGAACGGTTCTTTAATGGATGGGAGCTTCAATGGTACAGGAATGCAGCTTGCTTGGCCTCATCAAGCCATTGAGACCGAACAGTCCTTTCATCACCGGCAACTGCAACCACCACCACCAGCACAACAATGGCCTTTTGACGGCTTGAACCAGCCTGTATGGGGAAGAGAAGAGGATCAAGTCCATGGTAATGAACACAACAATCTGATGGCAGTTTCTGAAAATGTAATGGTTGGTTCTGCTAATTTGCACCCAAATCAGGTCAAAACAGAGCTGTAAGTTGGGGAAAACAGTAGATCATGAAATGTGTATATATATCGTATAAGCTTGTCTCTCCCTATATATAAGAATTAGATATCTATTAAGAAGGTCTCAGTCATTTGATTCAGAGAGACAAAACTGGTTACCAGATTTCAACAATGTAGAATTTAGAATATATGTCTGTGCTACTGCTCAAGATGAGTAGAAGAATATGATCATTTCTTTACATATCTTTTTGATTATACATTGAAATAAAAATTACTTCACACACACGTATCACGTATGCACTTTTTGAGTACATACTAACGAAAGTATCCATAGTACTTATGTACGTATGCACTTTGCCTTTTTTTTTTTTAACAAGAGCTAAGTCGATATGGATTAGGTAACAATAAAACCTAAACTGACTCATCCTATAAAAAAATAAAAAAATAATGCAGTTATAAACAAATGTAAAGTACATTTATAAAAAGACAAACAAATCGTAAGTCTTTTTGTCAAACAAAAGTCATGAAAAGAAAAGAGAAGGAAAGATGCAAAAGAGCAGGCGACGAACAACTACCCTATGTTCTTATAGAAGAGATATTAGAGAGACTTGGTGTAGAATCTCTTACAAGATTCACATCTGTCTCGAAGCAATGGAACTCGTCGATCAAATCCACATCTTTTGCATCGAGACATCTAATCCGAGCGCAGTCACGAGATCCAGATATTCTTCTCGCCGGTGCCCGCGCTTGCAATGAACCATACCCATATTCTTATCTAAAGAAATTAGAATTTAGATCTTCAGAATTGAAAAAGTTTCATATTATGCCAAAACCCTATAGATGTTGTTCAATTACCGGAAGCTGTGATGGTCTTGTTTGCGTCTAAGATTTTGAAAGATTGATGTATATCATCAATCCCGCCACTAGATGGTCTCGATCTCTTCCAACGGCTAAGATTCAACAAATTTCACGCGTTAGACGAAATCTAGATAGTAAGTTTCACTTTTAATTTAATTAAATTTCCTCACATACTGTTGTATACTAGTACTATTTTGAAAAATACCCTATGTATGTTTTTTTAATTTGAAAACTACCTTCTTATTTTGTTCTTTTTAAAATTAATATTGTTTGACTCAATTACCCTTAAGCACTAATTAATAATTTTTAGAATAAATCAGTATTTTAAAATGAAATCAATTAGCTTTTTTGTAAATAAAAAAATATTTTATTTCTGTTTAGAAAAATTTGGAGACTGATTTTATTTGAAAAAATCTCTAAAATATATCTCAAAAATCAGATGAAAAGAAAAAAAAAAGAAAAAAAATCTCTAAAAATATATTTAGTATAAGTTGTGTGTAGGAAGAAGAAAATAATTTAGAAAATAATAAAACATGTTTATGTCAAAAAAAAATTAAATTATAATAATAATTATAATTATTTAGAAGATTTGTTTTTTTACTTATATATAAACTTTTAAAAGTTAGATTTTTAGAGATATTTTAGAGATTTTCCTAAATATTTTTTTAAAGAAAATCTGTCTCGAGATTTATTCTCTACAAAAAAAAAAGTTATTTTATCTACAAAACCAAATAATTGATTTTATTTTAAAAAAAATTAATTTATTCTACAAATTATTAATCAGTGTTTAAGGGTATTTTAGTCAAATAACATTAGATTTAAAAAATAAAAAATTGAGAAGGTATTTTTCAAATTTAAAAACATAAATAGGGTATTTTTTCAAAAAATTTCTAATATTATTGCTTAATTAATTGTTTTTTTCATTTGTTTTACAGGTTATTACCATACTAAATTTCCAGGATTCGGTAAAGACACTAAGACAGGCAAATAAAAGATCGTATGGTTATATAATTCATTAAAATTAGACCTAGATGGTCATACTACATGCGAGGTTTTTGATTTTAGCACTAGTACTTGGAGATATGTGATTAGCTCTACACATCCCGTTAGTGCATCTCCTGTATATTTAGATGGATCACTTTATTGGCTGACTCTCCAAATTAATGGAGAAACAAAGATGATACATTTCGATCTTCACTCAGAGGTTTTTAAAGTAATGGAGGAAATTCCAATTGTCCATGTATCTCCTTGTCGCACCGTCTCTGAGTAATCGTCTTTGTGTATCAGAGAAGAAAAGCAACAGTCAAGAATTTATGGTCATTGAATTCACACAGTGTATGGGAGAAGACTTTACACTCTAAATCTAAGCATTATTTCTCAATGGTTGGATGAATTAAAATTTCCAATAACACCTGTCACAGTTTTCAACAAAACAGAGTTGCTACTTCTTTACCAGTTCACTATATATCCTTGTTTATTTGTCAAAGATACTAGAATTGGTTCTTATTCTTTATATTCTAAGCTATTTCTTATATTCCAAGCTTCATCTCTATTTAGCTGGTTGTTTTTCATTTTACTTTTTTTTTTTTTTTTTTTTTCATCGAACTAAAGTTCTTATTTTACTGTAGTACTTATTCTACATAATTGAATGAATAAATTACAAATTACAAATTAGCATATTCTAGTTGAATGTGTAATAATGATATTCACTATATTGCCTTAGTTTTTTTTTATTTTTATTTTTAAATTTTAAAGATTGGATAATAAGACTCATAGGGGGCCTTCAAGAAAATCACAATGGGCAGTCCATTATGGGAAGCATATTATTGATCCTATTATTCTCTCTCGTCCAATCACATTCGTACACGTCATCAACTCCCAACATCCAACTTCCCGGCGTTTCTCTGACCCTCTCCGTTACCGATTTCGGCGCTACAGGCGATGGTTTCCACTACGACTCCTCTGCGATTCAGTCCACCATTGACGCCTGCAATCGTCACTACTTATCGTCTTCCTCCATCTGCCGCGTCACTTTCCCTCCCGGCACCTATTTGACCTCCAAGCTCCATCTCCGATCCGGCGTCGTTCTCGTTGTAACGGAGAACGCCGTGCTTCTCGGTGGACCGAGAATCGAGGACTATTATCCGGCGGAGACGTCATCCGATTGGTACGTGGTGGTGGCGAACAACGCGACTGACGTTGGAATTACCGGCGGAGGAGCAATTGATGGCCAAGGATCGAAATTTGTGGTGAGATTCAACGAGAAGAAGAACGTGATGGTGAGCTGGAATGAGACCGGAGCTTGCTTGGGTGATGAGTGTAGACCTAGGCTCGTTGGATTCGTTGACTCTACTAATGTTGAGATCTGGAACATCACACTACGAGAACCAGCCTATTGGTGGTTAGTGTTTTAGATTCAGCTTTGGCGAATTTAGTATTCTTGTGATTGCTCAATTCCAGAATTTGCTCATATATAATCTCAAAGATTGAATGAACCTGTGGTTTGATTCTTTACATACTCAATTGCAGCTTGCATATTGTGAGATGCGAGAACACATCAGTCCACGACGTATCAATCCTAGGAGATTTCAACACTCCAAATAACGATGGAATCGACATTGAAGATTCCAACAACACTGTCATAACTCGATGTCACATCGACACAGGAGATGATGCAATCTGTCCCAAGACTTACACTGGTCCACTTTACAACTTAACCGCTACAGATTGTTGGATCCGCACCAAATCCTCTGCCATTAAACTTGGCAGTGCGAGCTGGTTCGACTTCAAAGGTCTTATCTTTGATAATATCACTATTTTTGAATCACACAGAGGCCTTGGCATGCAAATACGCGATGGAGGTGACAAAGTTTCTTCTTTTGACTGCATACAACACAGAAACTCAAGTAATGTAACCCCAATACTGTGCCTTTTTTTTTGTAGGAAATGTTAGTGACATTACATTTTCAAACATAAACATTAGTACAAGATACTACGATCCTTCATGGTGGGGAAGAGCAGAACCAATCTACATAACAACCTGCCCTCGTAATTCAGCTTCAAAGGAAGGCTCAATCTCGAATCTCGTATTCGTAAACATAACAATCAATTCCGAAAACGGAGTCTTTTTATCAGGTTCACCAAACGGATTACTCTCAGATATAAAGTTCAAGAACATGGATCTTACTTTCAGAAGATGGAGTAACTACAGTGCAGGGCTTGTGGATTATAGACCTGGATGTCGAGGTCTAGTGAACCATAGAGCAACGGCTGGGATCATTATGGAACATGTGAAAGGGTTTAGCGTTGAAAATGTTGACCTGAAATGGTCAGATGATGATGATGATCTGAATGGTGCTTGGAATGTGCCTCTTGAATTTAAACCTTCTACTGTAAATAATGTCTCGTTTGTTGGTTTCAATTCTGGTTTCTTACACGAAGTTGTTTGAGTTTGATTATGTTTTGGTTTGGCGAATTGAACAGAATATTGCTTCAATCATTATGTGTGGTTTAGTAAAGATTTGGATTCTGATTTTCTTCCTATGTACTTCTAAATAAGAAGTCAAGAACTTCTAAAAAAGGTTGGAAATTTTGGTTTTTGTTTTCCCCAAAACGACAACGCTTTTGTGATCACAAGTTTCCGTACCAACGACGTCGTTTCGCAAGTAATTGTAGGTCGCATTTGCACAGTCGCGTT
This sequence comes from Barbarea vulgaris, assembly GCA_963667165.1. Taxonomy (NCBI): domain Eukaryota; kingdom Viridiplantae; phylum Streptophyta; class Magnoliopsida; order Brassicales; family Brassicaceae; genus Barbarea; species Barbarea vulgaris. The sequence goes on along the minus strand of OY763888.1, from coordinate 31,168,895 downwards.
TTTACTTATTTTGTTCTAATCAATCAAATCTCTCACAGAGGGAAATCGGAAGCACAGAAATGGCGTCGACGCAGCCATTAATCGTAGCAGCGAAGACACTTCGAAACCGGATCCTATTCCGATCTGGATCCACATCTGCTGGTCCAAGCCGGTGGGCAACGCCAGGTCACGAGGAGCGTCCCAAAGGATATTTCATGAACCGGACTCCGCCGCCTCTAGGACAGTCGCGGAAATGGGAAGATTGGGAGCTTCCTTGTTACATCACAAGCTTCCTCACGATTGTTATCCTCGGTGTCGGACTCAATGCCAAACCCGATCTTTCAATCGAGACCTGGGCTCATCAGAAAGCTCTCGAGCGCCTCGAGATGGAGAAGCTCGCGACTGCCGGAGATTCGTCTGATTAATCCCTGATCTTTGGATAGTGGATATGATTCGATGGTTGATCTGGTATGTGTGTGTTTTGTTTCTGGGGATTTGAGGAGATTTTTCCCGTTTATGATGATGATCACGAATACTAGTGAACTAGGGTTTGTTAACCCTCTCCTCTTCCTTTTTTTAATCGTTAGTGTCGATAAATATGTTCATGAAATAAGCGATCTTTTAACTCTTGACGATGGTTTTATGTAACTCACCTTCAATTTTTGATGATGTTTCAAAGCATTTGTTTATCACATCTCAAATTTTATTACTTTTCAGTTTTCCGGTTTATCTTGATGGTCTCTCAGATTAACGGTGAATGGTTTTTCTTGACATTGTATGAATCTTTGATTAGGGGTCTGGTTGGTTTCTGTTCTTTGTGAACTTTAGTTCCGTATCTTATGACCCTGTGCTATAGGTGTAAGTATAGTTCTTTTTAGGGAAAGTTTCTCTCCTTTGTTTTCTAGTTTTGGTTATGGAAGCCTCTAGACGGACCATACCTTAAGGTTTTAGCAGCATGTTGTTATACATTCATGGAGTTAGGAAAGGAGATTGAGCAAGTGTAGGATGTAACACTCTAGATTCATGTTGTTTAGTTTCCCAACATATTGGGAACCATAATTTTGGAGATTGGAATGATTGCTAAACTTTGTGTTAGTTGCTGCGGGTAACCGAATTAGGAGCCTTTTACTATTACAGAGTAAGAGTCTTGATAGCAATATTTGGAAAAGAGGTTTATTTACTTGTCTCAAGTCTATCAGGGCTTTGATGAGCTACTTGGATAATATGGTGCAGGAGTATTAGTAACTCGTAGCAGTACACTTTCTGTCTCTTAAGGGTTCTGGTGTAGGAACTAGGAAGAGTTACTGCCATTTTTGAAAATTCTTGCTTGTCTAATATTTTCTACCTGACCTTAGGTCTGTGTTGGACCCCTAAATAGCTCGATGAACAATGTGGCTGCTTGATGTGTTCATTTCATTTTGGTTGTCTGCTTCATCTAACAAGTAAATAAATCATGGGTTCTTGCTCTGTTTCCTTAATGATTAAGATTCTGAAATCCCTTTGTTTCTTTACTCTTTAGGGATGGCCAATCAGATTAAACCGATTCCAAAAAACTGATTCTAAAACCGGAAAGCCTGATACGAAAACCGAATTTAATGTCCTTACCACATCTTTAAGATTGACCAAATTTTCTCAACTGAAAAAGTGGGTATTAAGTATTAACTCGGTTGAAATGTTTTGCTGGCTGCATTGATAGTTCTTGTTTGCATCTACAAGTTTCAAAATCGATCATTCGCATTATGTCGGTATACTCATTTAAAGTAGTTTTTGTCGTATCATATGATATGTTTTATAAAAATATCAAACTAGCAAAACTTTTGCTTTAATTATTTTCTAGCTGTATCTTAATAATATCTCTTGTGATCTACTCTACTCTTCTAAAAAAAATGCTTGGCTACGGTCTCTCTTCCCTAGTCCACAATCATCTTTAATTCAATTAATAATTTCTATCAAAAACCCCTTAAATCGACGATGACAGCTTGTTCACACTTCACACATATAATAGTCAGTCATCCCAAAAAAAAAAAAAGGAGTTCTGCTTTTATTTTCCCTTTCTCTAACAATTGCACAACATCATGTTGTCACCGCAAAAAATATAAGTCAGCTTCACTTCACATTTTTTTTTGAAGTAAAAACAACAAAAAATCCGAATCGTAATCACAGCCACTGTTTAGAAGTGGAAGGCAATAAGATCTAAAGGACGAAAGCAAAAGTAAACAATACGGTCATCATTACTCTTTCCTAAAGTAAACGAGAACAACGTGACCGACGACTACCAGTAAACACATGAACCACCGACAAAGCTTCCCGGTTACATTACATGTAACGGCATCTTCCACAAGGACCGACCTTCACGGTCCGTACCGTACACGATCCATGTTTTTAAATGCCTCATTTAAATCGTGCACTGAACTCATATGATCTTCTCATTTTTCTAAAAAACCCACAAGCCTTGGCTTTTAACGGTTTCCAGATACAGAGAGCTTATTTGAGGAATAAAACGGTTTTCTGAAACCTTTTTTGTTTTCTTCTATTGGTGTTTTTGTTCTGAGTCTTCCTCGAGATTCTCATTCACTCGTAAATTTTCCATTTTTATCTTTCCTCTTTTTCGATTTTCTCCAATATATGTTTTTATTTTACTGAAACTGAAACATTATCATAGTTCGTCCTTTGAAGGTAAATTCTTGCCTTAATCAAATCTAAATGATCAAAATCATTCTTGTGAATCACTAGACACAAGTGAATTACACTCATTTTTATTAGCAACTAAGAAATTGTGAGTTCTGTTGAGGCTTGCCTATTTTAGTATTTACATAAAAATATCATTTTTTTTCTTATCATGCAGACTGAGACAAACCATCATTAACAAGTGTCGATGATGTTGTCGTTTTCCTTTTTATATCCTAATATGCCTCGGATTTCAGGAATATACTAAGTAACGCAACTGAGTTTTTGGCATTTTCCTCTGTCTCAGTCTATTGACCACAGCTGTTATTTTTGCAGGCTTTTACTTGAAAGTTGTTAGGTAACTGTTGTTTTGGTTGCAATGGAGAATAACTGAAAAGAGCTTGATGATGAAGGGAAGAACAACCAATAATGTACAGTCGAATCGGTCTACGAAGAATGGGAAAAGAGATCAAAAGCCACAGAAGAAGAACGGTGCTAAAACATCTTCAGAGCAAGAAAGACTCAAAGCTTTAGACACTAAAGAAGAATCTAATGTCTCAGTAGTTGTTGTAAATGACGTAACTACACAATCAAATGATGCTGCGAATGGGTCTTCAGATACTTATCAAGAGTCCGAGTCTAGTAGAATCACAGAAAAAGAAGAGAGTGTGGATGGCTTGGCGGATGATGACAATGGTGACGAGGAGGAGGAAGAAAGCAAAGAATTTGATGCTATAGCTCATGAGAAGACAGATTCTGCATCTTGTTCTGAAACTTGCGAAGGTGTCACTGTCGGTAAGACAGTTGAAGTTTGTGATGATGCTTCGAATGGTGGCCTAAGCAGTGGAAGTGAGAATGAGGCAGGTGATGTCAAAGATGAAAGTGAGCAATTTGAGGAAGAAGAAGAAGAAGAAGCATTGAAACAAAAGGCTGAGAATTTGGAGATAAGAATTGAGAAACTTGAAGAAGAGCTAAGAGAAGTTGCAGCGCTTGAGATTTCGCTCTATTCAGTTGTACCAGACCACTCTAGCTCAGCTCACAAGCTTCACACGCCTGCTCGGCGAACTTCAAGACTCTATATCCATGCTTGTAGACATTGGAGTCAAGGAAAGCAAGCAACTGTCGCTAGAAACACCGTCTCTGGTCTCATTTTAGCTGCTAAATCTTGTGGAAATGATGTTTCAAGGTAACATAAACACAATATAACATTTATGAGTGTAGTAGTTTTTAAGATTTTGATATTCTCAGCTTTTTCTTGGTTCTAATGTTTCAGGTTGACCTTCTGGTTATCGAACATCATTGCTTTGAGAGAGATCATTTTGCAGGTATATGGTAAAACTAGTGTTCCAAGTCAAGTCACAGAGACTTCTGAATCAAATGGGAGTGAACATATTGGTTTAGGGAAGCTAAGAAGGAACAAGAACCAATGGACTGAGCAGTCAAATGGTTTCAAGCGGGTTTTCGAAGATTGGCAAGAAACAGAAACCTTCACTGCGGCATTAGAAAAAGTCGAATTCTGGGTTTTCTCAAGAATCGTTGAATCTGTTTGGTGGCAGGTGAGATTTCAAGAAAGTCTCCATATTTCATTTGAAATTTTAAGAAAGATTCTTTCTTTTAGCATCTTAAATTATCTCTTAATAACTCCTGTCTTTCAGGTTTTCACCCCTCACATGCATTCCCCGGAAAATGGCGGTAAAACGGATGAGAAACTAATGGGACCTGTCTTAGTAGATCATGACCAAGGAAGCTTTTCAATCAGCCTATGGAAAAACGCATTCAAAGTTGCTCTATCACGGCTCTGTCCTATGCGTGGAGCAGGGCACGAATGCGGTTGCTTACCTATCTTAGCTAAAATGGTACTCAAAATTCTACATTTAAAGTTCAAGTCAATAGCATAACTCTATTGGAATCTTATTTTCTACATACATTCTCTTCATACTATGAAACAGGTAATGGAGAAATGTATAGCTCGAGTTGATGTAGCCATGTTCAACGCAATCTTGCGTGAGTCAGAGCATCAGATTCCCACGGATCCTGTCTCTGATCCTATCCTAGATTCCAGAGTTCTGCCTATCCTTTCTGGAGACTTAAGCTTTGGATCCGGTGCACAGCTTAAAAATGCGGTATAACATCAAGAAACATGATCACATTGTTATATTAACTTCACATGAGAAAATACTAATGTTCTTGAATGTTTTTAATCTCTCACTTGTAGATTGGAAATTGGTCTAGATGCCTCGCTGAAATGTTCGACATAAGCACTAGAGATTCTGTAGAAGAAAATGATCCAATAGAAAGCGGGAAATCCTTCAGTTTACTAAACGAACTTAGCGATCTACTTATGCTTCCAAAAGACATGCTAATGGAACAATCCGTTAGAGAAGAGGTTTCGTTTTAGTTATCTCTATCACTCTTCAAGTTCTTGATTACAGAACTCTTTTTTCTTGATTAATGAATAGGTATGCCCATCGATAAGTCTTCCGTTGATCAAAAGAATACTCTGCAACTTTACACCTGATGAGTTCTGTCCTGATGATGTCCCTGGAACTGTCTTAGAAGAGCTTAATAATGAGGTAACATATTCAAATTCTTCCTTTGTTCTCTGCTTATATGTGCAGTCACTATACACGTTTTGTTTCTCATCAGAGCATTTCGGAGAAAAAGTTATCAGGAGTTAGCTTCCCTTATGCAGCTTCACCTGTTTCATACATTCCTCCATCATCAATCAATCTAGCAGATAAAGTTGCAGAGGTAGGAGACATCTCCAGAATGACGAGGAATGTATCTATGATACAAAGAAAAGGATACACGAGCGATGAGGAGCTAGAGGAACTGGATTCTCCTCTTACATCAATCATTGAAAATGTATCACTGTCACCAATTGCCACACAGAGCAAGAATATGAAGCAGCAAGCTGAGCAAATGGGTGGAGTGGTTACAAATGCAAGATATGAGCTTCTTAGGGAAGTGTGGTCTATGTGAGTGGATCAGAAGCCAAAGTGTTGAGCTTCTTAGTGAAGTTCTTGTACCATCTCTTGTACCATCTACTGAAACAAACTATGTCTTATAGAAGTTATATGTAAGCCGTAAAGATTTTATCAAATTAATATGCTCCTAGAGGATTTTATTTTACTATTTAGCGTCTGTTTCTTTGATGTTTTCCCTCCTCAAGAAACTAACTATCTTCTTCTGACAACTCTTAACGACTGACAAAAGGTGTTGTCTTGGAATTTGAATGTATAATGTCAATTAAAACCAAGAAAAGGATATTACTACATAAATTTCCCACCAGGATTCAGAAGTGAAGAACAGCTCAGATTAGACTAGGAAGTAGGAAAGTGCTCTAAATCTCAAGCCTCATTTTTGTAAACTCAATGGAATCAGCATCAAAATCCTGAGCAAACTAGTCCTTCCACTTTTGCTTTTAAGATTTTTTTTTGAAGTTTCCATATTTCTTTTTCTTCTGGGTTTATATAGTTCCGTGATCAATTGCAAACAACGCACATAGAGAATAAAGATGTGTGGAAAGAGAATTTGTCGTATTGTTTTGTCTTCATATGTGTTTTGATCAAAGCAGATATACGCGTGAGAGAAGTCTTCTCAGAAGACTAAAGAGTATTTTCGAAAGTCCCACATCGACAAGTTAGCAAAGAGCAACTCATAACCTCGCAATATAAAAAAGAAGCTGGGTCTAACGTCCAAATCATACCTTTCTCGGCCTTTTGGCTAAGATCAAGTGTAGTATCTGTTCTTATCAGTTTAATATCTGATATGTGGGCCATCGGCCCACACGATATTAACTCTATTTTTTAAGGGTGAAGGCCCACCAAGGTAGCTTGCTACCTGGGTCTTCGCGAGTCGCCCATGCGTTGCACTATTGCACGGGCCTGGCTCAACCCGCCAAACCAATAGTTCAACTTTTAATCACTTCTGTGAGATTGTATATATTGTTATAGTTTGGTGTATATAAATTCGACAATAGGTACTACGTGACATATTCTATCTCTCGTTGTGGAAACTCCGCAGGTATCTTTCTGAAATAAATCTATGAACTTGCCTGTCTCTTGTTAAAAATCTGAATCTAGTGTTTCAGACACAATGCCAAAATGTCATTCCTGGCTTTAAATTATGGCTACAAAATGAATCTTGAATCAAATTGTGTATCATGGAGTTGATGAATCTCAACGGTAATTTGCAGATTTCTCAATCAGCTTGAGCTCTTTCGCCACTTGAATCATGCTAGTCAACGGCTCTCCTAAGTTGTATCCGATGCATCTCAATGCTAATCTAAGAAAGGCTTTAACCGGCGAAGCCCCCGCTACATCACTCACATCTGAATCTATGACCTCTGCATAACCAAACTTCCTCAGTATCTTACAAACATGATAGTGAAGAGGGAAGCGGACATCGTCATGAGGTTTGATGAACAAGTCAGCTAATGCTCTCAGCAAATCCGGAGATAGAGATAGCTCATCATCAACTTCTGTTATCTGCACGAGAGCTAGCATGAACGCGCCAAAGCTGTACATATCGGTCTTTGGCGTGACCTTACCAGTTGACTTGTAATCCGGATCAATCACCGGTAGGTAACATACACCAAGCTCATGTGTTCCCTTGAATGTAATGTGCCTAATCTCATGGTATTTCTGCAATGCATCATCATGAACAAATGTCTCTCCTTCTGGAATTGAAATACAGTTGCAGAAATTACCGAGCTTTGCTATTCCATTTTCATCTAAGAAAATGGTGAAAGGATCTAGATTTGAATGAATGAAAACCCTTGAGAATGCTGTGTGAAGGTAACTCAAAGCGTTTGCGACCTCTCTTGCTATCTTTATCCTCCTCAGATTTCTCGGATGAGAAGCAAGCAATGGACCAAGAGTTATAATCTCTGCATACTCAAAGACTAGGACAGGAGGGGTGAACTCAAGACAACATCCCAATAGCTTAAGGAAGTTCTTATGACCGCTCACCATCGATGAGATAGCTATGTCGCGACAGATCTCTTTCATATCAAGTGCGTATTTCCCTTTCTTGATGAGCACTGGACGGTCTTCAAGAATGCCTTTATAGCAACGGTAATAAATATCAATCCGGGAAGCACGGTTACTTTGGGAGAAGTTATCTGTTGCTTTGATGATCTGATTGTAAGAGAAGTTCTTGATAGGATTGCATTTTCCATTACAACATTCAATGAGCTCTTTTAGAACAACCTCGCCATTCTCTTTGACGTTCCTCTGCTTTGTCTTGGCTCCGATTCCTTTTGTTCTCAACCATTCCATCTTATATAATCTACAGAGTTTATCCTTTAGAGCACAAGAAGACAAAAGTTCATCTTTGTGTAAACTTCCAATAGAAACTCCATTCTCAACAGCTGATTCCACTCTCAACAGCTGAAATAAAGATAGAATATTTCAGATCATTGAAATTGCAATGGAGAATAGTAGATTGGATTTCTCGCAAATAGACCAAATCCCACCCTCTCGATCTCTAATGTCCACAGAACAAGACTGGAACTAAGAAATGAGTTTTTATCACAATCAATGGAACTAATGAACACCAAAGGTTAAAGGGAGATATGTACACAAGAACTGAAATCCGACCTGTAATAGTGTCTACGAAATTGAATTCAGAAATCCAAATCATACCTCAGAAAGGCCATGAATGCTGCAGAATAAGAAAACGAAGCCATATCAAAATTGGATACTAGATATATTTTATTCGTTAAGAATTGGGTATGGTCCACAACCAAAAGCGAGTTATGTAGTCGGCTAAAGAAAAGAGTTGACTTTTAGGAGCTTCAACATGGAAACCAAATGTGTTCACACTTTGTTTGTTTCACATTAGAGGTTAAAAGTTATTATCTTTGGCTTGCCTAAATTTTGGAATCAATCAAGAACTAAGTAACATAAGAACTCAAAACACATTATTGAGACATCACTAAAAATTCTCCGAGGTTAATAACAATCTTTAGAAAATAAAGAAAACTTACAGAGGAAGAAGGAACTAATTAAGAGAATTTCTCAATCAATTTGAGCTCTTTAGCAACTTCAATCATACAAGTAACTGGTTCTACTTTCTTGTATCTTACACACCTCAAAGCTAATCTAAGAAAAGCTTCAACCTGTGACCGTCTCAGAACCAAATCATCACCACCCGAAACATTCCATATCTCTTTATCAACAATCTCTTCAAACCCACCTTTCTCCATCACCTCAGACACATGGTCGTTAAGCGACATTGGAGTCTCTCCTGGTCCATTAAACACAGCAGCTCTTCCAGACAACAAAACCAACATCACAACACCAAAGCTATAAATATCAACTTTCTCAGTAACTTTCATTGTCCAGTAATAATCTGGATCAACGAATCCAATCACTCCTTTAACATCGTCTTCTACATATAACTCTCCTTCTGGTATTGCAACACAGAACCAGAAATCAGAAAGCTTCGCCGTCCAATTCTTATCAATGAAAATGTTAGTCGGATTTATATTCCGATGGATTATAGTCTCTGGAAACGCCGTGTGAAGATAAGTCACAGAACTCGCTATCTCTTTCGCAATCTTCATTCTCACTTTCCATGGCAAAGCTTCTCCACTAGAGATTCCTCCGTCTTTATTAAGCGGTCCGTGTTCTGTATATTCACAGATTAAAGCTGGAAGATCAAATTCTAAGCAACAACCTAGAAGCTTAAGAGCATTCTTGTATCCGCTCATCTGAGACGATACAGAGATATCTCTATATGCTTCAGTGAAACTTGAGATATTTTGACTTGACCATTTCTTGATCGAAACTGGTCTTTCTTCGATTACGCCTCTGTACCAAATAAAATATCCCCAGCTGGAGATTACTCGGCTCTCGGAGAAATTGTCGGTCGCTTTGAGGATTTGATCGGAGGTGAAGCAACGAATCGGATTGGTTTTGCCGTCGAAGGAAGTGATTAGCTCCTCCAGTAGAATCCCTCCATTCTTCAAATCTAATCTTGTCTTCTTCCTCTTGTTCTTGCTCATTGGATGATTTTAGCAGAGATAGAGGAAACAGAGACAAATTTCGTAGTTTTGTCTTTGCGAAGGAGCAAACTTGATTTGTCCTTCTTCTTGAGTGGTCGGTCAAATTCCGCCGATTAGATATTTCAATTCGATCCACATCTTTTGAATTAATGAAATTGTATCCAATCAAATTATAATCACCCGTCTACGTACACAATTAAATATTTCAATTTGATCCACATCTTCTTTACTATTACACATTGAACAAATAATTCTGCTATAGCTACTCTGTGCCCCATTTTTTATTATTATTACAAACGCAACAAAGGAATTTTGTAAAGTCAACTCTTATGTTCATCTCTCAATCCTTTGAGTTCCTTGGCAACTTCCATCATCTTTGGAACATCACCTCTAAGACCAGTGCATCTATGTGCATCTAACTAAATTCTGACACACTTTACTTTGGATACCAAACTGAATAAATCATTTCATGAGAATCATCATTACGAATTTGTATACATATCTACTGTGATCTGCTACTCTCATGATCTGTTTTTATCCTCTGCTTTTGTTATGTTCTGTTCTATTCTCTGTTTTCGTAAGCTTCATACTTCGATGAAAAAATAAACGATATACAACTATAGGGCTATATCCTTTTCTATTACTTTCCTGAGCTTCAAATTTTACAATCAGTATACGACATCAAAATGATGAAATTTAGATGAATTTACATTCTTTTTTTTTGGGTCAAACTTTACATTAATATTCCATTACAATGCGGATAATCAATCAAATTCAATTAAAAATTATAAATATATATATATTTTTAAAATCATTATTTAAAAATAAAACTAATTTACTAAAATCCGTTAAAAATAATCAAAATTTTAAAATTTTCATAACAATAAAAAAATAAATTAGACTTGTGAAATCAATAACGATCAAATGGCAATCAAATGATAGGATTCAAAGTCCGGTTAGTGTTCAAATTGTTGATAGATTTAGTATCAAATTTGGAAAATAAAACCTTTATAAAAATCCGTAAAAAAATAATATATATATATATATATATTTTAAAAATCTTTTATTTAAAATTTGAATGCTAAATTTATAAAAATATAAAAAACAAGTTGAACTTGTGGAATCTCTAATAATCAACTGACTATGCCAATTGACAGGATCCAAAGTTCGGTTAGTTCTTAAATCATTTAGTAAACTTAACATTCAAATTAAAAAATAAAAGAAATTTAAAATAAGAAAAATAGAAAAATAAAAACTTTATAAAAATCCGTAAAAAAAAAAAAAAAAAACTATTCTAAAAATCTTTTATTTTAAAATTTGAATGCTAAATTTACAAAAAAAAGATGAAAAAACAAGTTGAACTTGTGGAATCTCTAATAATCAACTGACTTTACCAATTGACAGGATCCAAAGTTCGGTTAGTTCTTAAATCATTTAGTAAACTTAACATCCAAATTAAAAAATAAAAGAAATTTAAAATAAAAAAAAATAGAAAAATAAAAACTTTATAAAAATCCGTAAAAAAAAGAAAAAAAAAACTATTCTAAAAATCTTTTATTTTAAAATTTGAATGCTAAATTTACAAAAATATAAAAAACAAGTTGAACTTGTGGAATCTCTAATAATCAACTGACTATGCCAATTGACAGGATCCAAAGTTCGGTTAGTTCTTAAATCATTTAGTAAACTTAACATTCAAATTAAAAAATAAAAGAAATTTAAAATAAGAAAAATAGAAAAATAAAAACTTTATAAAAATCCGTAAAAAAAAAGAAAAAAAAACTATTCTAAAAATCTTTTATTTTAAAATTTGAATGCTAAATTTACAAAAAAAAGATGAAAAAACAAGTTGAACTTGTGGAATCTCTAATAATCAACTGACTTTGTCAATTGACAGGATCCAAAGTTCGGTTAGTTCTGAAATCATTTAGTAAACTTAACATCCAAATTAAAAAATAAAAGAAATTTAAAATAAAAAAAAATAGAAAAATAAAAACTTTATAAAAATCCGAAAAAAAAAAAGAAAAAAAAACTATTCTAAAAATCTTTTATTTTAAAATTTGAATGCTAAATTTACAAAAAAAAAGATAGAAAAACAAGTTGAACTTGTGGAATCTCTAATAATCAACTGACTTTGCCAATTGACAGGATCCAAAGTTCGGTTAGTTCTTAAATCATTTAGTAAACTTAACATTCAAATTAAAAAATAAAAGAAATTTAAAATAAGATAAAAACCTGAGCATTATTGGACACTTTTTCGTGGGCTTTGGCATTTGTATGATTGGGTATCCTTGAAAGTGACTTCGATCCTTGAAAGTAACTTCGATCGTTTTGAGACCATCGTACTCTGCATGAAATCAAAGAAAATTACATGAGAAATAATGATCATTATCTTATAGTTAAAACACAAAAAATATTAACCTAGTTTGGTGGTGGTGGAAGTGGAGATGCGTCTTTCCTCTTCTCGTACTTTTTTTTCTCACCAGAGATTCCATGGATGATTTCCTTCAAGCTTCTTAACCACGGTGGTAATTTTACCGTCTCCTCCCTATTTCGTGCCATCGTCAACGATCAGTTGCTTCTCTCTTTTAGGTTTCGAACCACCGCCATCGATCGGTTTCGAGTAGTAAGAAGATGGTCTGACCAAATTCACTCCTCTTGTTTGTTGCAGGGGAAAACGAATTTGATTTCTCAGAAGAAGAATACACAGAAAGAAAGAAAAAAAGAAAAAGAAAAGAGAAGCATGAAGAAACTTTTTGAGAATGGAGAATATGAGAAAGAAAAAAAGAGTCAGGTGGTTGAGATTATATAGAGGATTCGACTCTGCTTTTCTATTTCCTTTTTTCTAATGATTTCCATTTTTTTCACTTGCTATTATTTCCTTTTTTTTTGCTTTCTGATTTTCCATTTTTTTTCAGTTGATTATACACGTGTCGTTTTTGTATTTCCATTTTTTTGAAGAAAGAAAAAAGTGGAGCGTGGTTTTGAATTTCCATTTTTTTCTTCTAAAGGTATTTTTTAATTTTGTTTGCGAAGAGTTGGTTTCTATTGCCACGTGGCATCAGATAATTGGTGTAGCTTATACGATTACATTACCGTTAGTTTCTCCTGATTAGCGATTGCTTCGATTTTGATGATAGTAGCAGAGAGTGTTTACGATTCTTCATATCTCTTTCGTCTGCTTGATGCAGATAGATTCGACAGAAACCAAATCACAGTCGAACTGAATTAGTTTCGGTTTTGAGTGTTATGAGATTTGTCAATGATAAAGAATCACATGGATAGATATGTGTTAAGGAAAGAAGAAAATGCTTAGACAAGTGGAATCTCTAGAGTGTGTGACATCCCATGAATTACAAAGCTCGTAGAAGAGAACATATCTGGATCTACAATCTCAACTCCAGATATCATGAAATCTCGAGACGAATTAACATTTCTTCTAGTGATTATGAGATCTTGAAAAGGATCCAATGAGGCTTTATCAGGCATTGAAGCAAAATCTTTGTTGGTAAGCCGTTCAACAAGAATGTGATGTCTCACGACTTCATACAGCAACGGTGTGGCTAGAATCGTTACACGGGTTAAGTTCTTGTGATGATCTTTAACAATCCTATTGAGAACAGAGTGCAATCCAATTGCAAATGGCACAAACCCATTTTAACTTAGCAGCTGAATAATCCGAACCCAATCTATCTTAACTGGAATGTTGTCTTCACTGGTTTTGTTTGTATCAGATTGACATAAAGATGACTGGAGAATAAGATATCTGCGAGGTTGCAGAGGAGAGAAATGTCCAACAACTCCATGAATAACCAACGAATCTCCAAGAAACATGTCGAGATGTGAAGGAGCAAACTTGATTTCGTAAAAACAAAATTTAGTAGTTTTGGCTTTGCAAAGGAGCAAACTTGATTTGTCCTTCTTCTTGAGTGGTCGGTCAAATTCCGCAGATTAGATATTTCAATTCGATCCATATCCTTTCAATTAATGAAATTTTATCCAATATATTTATAATCTCTCTTCCACGTACACAATTAAATATTTCAGTTTGATCCATATCTTCTTTACTATTACACATTGAACTAATAAATTTACTATAGCTACTCTATGCCTCCATTTTCTATTATTACAAACGCAACCAATGAATTTAGTAAAATCAATCAACTCTCATGTCAATCTCTCAATCCTTTTGAGTTCCTTGGCAACTTCCATCATCTTTGGAACATCACCTCTAAGACCAGTGCATCTGAGTGAGAGCATAATGACTGGTTCAATTCGCCGTATCTTGTGTTCTTCGGTTTCATCATAACCCATACTTTCCAACATTTTTGGATCCAACATCTCAAAGATTCTTCCTTCCTCCACAAATTTGGATACCCTATCTGACAACCTCAGATTCATCACATTCTGTTTGTCTTCAAACAAACTCTCATCTTCACTGCAACAACAATCATCAACAACAACTCCATACATTCTGGTGAAAAGATTTTGCAACAACACTCCAAAGCTAAAAACATCGGTATACTCAGTAACTAATCCAGTCAACGCATAGTTATACTCAAGATAATCTAATGTTCCTTCTACTCTATCAGCATCAACCTTAACAAATGTCTCTCCTTCAGGAATTGAGACACTTAGATAAAACCCACTTAGCTTTGCTGTCCCATTTGAATCCAAGAAAATGTTAGAAGGTTGTATATCCATATGAATCATAGTTCTTGAAAACGCGGTGTGAAGGTAAGAAACCGCAGTCGCAATCTCTTTCGCTATCTTTATTCGCATTCCCCACGATAGAAACATTTCAGGGTCTGGAGTATTGTAAGGTATACGTTCTGCATACTCACAAACTAAGACCGGATGCTCAAATTCAAGACAACATCCTAACAGTTTGAGGAAATTGTTGTGACCACTCACCATTGATGAGACCGTTATGTCACGACAGATCTTTTGTAAAGTATCAGATTTGTATAATGATAGAACCCAAATATGGTTTATCAAGGAAGTAACATAAATTAAAGGAGATATAGAAGAAATAGGAGATAGAGGTGAAGAAGTGAGGAAGAGATAAGAGATAGAGAGAAATAGAAATGTGATTACTGTTCATTCATAAGATAAGAGATACCCTAATTCGGATCTCTCCTTAAATACAACTCTGTTTTTAGCTTAACTTAAAACGACAACACATTGATTAAAAGAGATAGCGTTGATTCCTTTACTAAGTTGAACCCTCCTTTTAACACAGAGTGTTCCTACTCCTTAGCCACTTTTGAGTTGATTCTTCAAGAAAGCCATATGTATATGTAACCTATCAATACTCCCGCCCTAAAAAATCATCTTGTCCTCAAGATGGAAGAAAATAAGATGCTTAGTAGCTACCTTAATCTTCAGCTGGATGACTCCTCTTTCGATCATGATTGTCATGGTAACATCATCTATTTGAATGCTGTAACTAAAACGAAAATTGGTCATGTTCCGTTGTAGCCCCATGCCGTTTGCAATCACACTTACACCAAGGTTCCACGAAACCACCGTGTCCCACTGCCGCTCCGGTGGTCTTGGAAAGTGAAACATGTCATCGACACTAGTGACTCTGCAGGCCACATCCTCATATTCCTTGTCCTTCAAATTTTCCTTGATCTCAAAATCGAGTTGGTGTAAACCTCTAGGCGTCTTAATGTTTTGGCTCTCACTATATCCTTCTTGCACACACACTTCAATAAAAGCTGAACACTTGTAATCTTCCTTAGCTTCAATCCAACTTTCCATCACTTGATTTCTCTTCTCTTTGTCACTACTCCCATTTAGCAACAGCCTTTTTATCGAAGCCCACAACCAAAAAGCTTCTTTATAGGATGGTACCTCTGGTGGTCTTAGCAAGTGGAACATTTCAAATGTTAAAAATTCCAGCAAAAGGGTCTGAAACTGATCCATTACATTTGGAATGAAGGGAGATCCCATAGGTAATACTAAGCAGCCGTTTTTGTACAATAACCCCTGCTCCAAACTGTACCATGACTGGTTTGTTGTCTCCTTTGCTACCCTATCGAGTTCTGGCTGTAGTATCCTTTTGAGCTTCTCACCACGACTGGGTGAGTTCCTTTGCCATAATTCATTGATCCCATTTCTTGTTTCCCCTTCAATACTACCATACACAACCTGCAAATTTGTATCCTCATGGATTGCATTCTCACCAAGATATGTCTCCAAGTGGTTTATCAAGTCTTCCAGTTCAGCATCTGACTCTCTTGCAACATGTGAACTCTCTCTTGCTGCATACTCTCTTTTCTCCATCAAAAACTCCAACAAAGAACCACCATGACAATTTTCCAGATTCAATTTCCTCACTGCTATTTCTCTTTGGTGTTTGCCTCCAACACTCTCAGCAAATACGCGCAAATGGGATTCTCCTATGACTCTTGTTTCCCCCACCCTCTCATTGTATCCATATCTTGAGATTCCTTCTAAATCCCCGCAACTAACGTATGAGTCTGAATCACACCACTCCTTGAGCCATGATAACACTTGCACTTCATCATCATGATAATAAAACAATAACTTCATGATCCATTGTGAATCCTTCTTATGAAGCTTTTCCATTGATCTTATCAGTCTATTAAATTTGTGGCATTTCCCTATCCCTTTCAACTCCTCTGGTTCAGAGGATATTCCACCAGGTTTCCAAACATGATTAGCAAGTCCAGAACTAAAAGGTAGCTTCAGCCTTTTGATCCCCTTTTTAGATGCAACACACAACTCTTTCATATCCCCTTTCATGACCCACTCTGAACTCATCCACTGAATCTTTTGCAGTAAACTCAACACTCTATTACGTATGCAATACCCTCCTATACAATCCCACTGAACACTTTGAACCAATAATCTACCAGGCTCCCAAAATCGATTGGCCATAGAAAACTCAGGAAGTTGTCGTCTTCCTATCATAATCTTAATGTTTCCTCTGCTATGCCCATTAAGCTTCTTAAACAATGGCAACACCTGATTCTCTAGACCATGATCTGTGACCCAAAACTTATGTGTTCTATAATTCAGAGCTTTTCCAACCTCCACCATCATTGGTTTGTGAGGGCTAAAAGCGTTTGATAGATCATGAGACTTAGATTCAGATCCTATGTGAATACCATGTTCCCAGCCTGTATCACCTATCACGCGTTTTCCAACTCTATAAGTTCTGCTCTCCAAGGTCACGCTATCATCAGCTTCTCTCATCTCTTGAAAAAGAGGCTCATGACCGATTCTTTTATGTAAATGTCGGAAATGACTTAGGGAATTCTTAATTGAAAAGGAACCACAACGCATACCATAGTTCATCAAACGAGTAACCATCGCTGCTTGCTTCTTCCTAGAGCCCTTCTTGCTATCGTCTCTTCGTTTCATTCTGTTTGAGTTTACGCCTAAGAACAGCCCAAGGGATATCGCATAAGTTTTGATCTCAGGTGTGGCTGAAGTAACTTGGTTTTCTCTCCATGATTTTCGATTCCTAACCTTCTGAAATCTTCTTTTACGAGCCTTGTGGTAAATACGCTTGACTGGTATCTCTTTGCAACTCAGCTTTTGATGTACGTTTGAAGCCTCGGAGGTCTGTGATTCGAAATCAGCTTCGCACACCACATGTTCGACGAAATTCCCAGGCAATGCATAATGATATTCTTCAGCTTCAGAATCATAGACTTTCTTCTCTAAAACCCAGGCACTGCGATCGTTGCACACCTTATGTTCCACACGAGAATCTGGATTTTCCATCTTCTTAGGTTCAGATTTCGCTGTCTGAGTTTGTTGAAGCTCATCCCTTTCTCGTTCTTGTTTCAAAATCACTCTCAGTTCCTGCGATTCAGCTTGCATTTTCGTTAATCGATCATAAATCTGTTGGAGAATATCATAATCCTCACGTGATAAATTCATTTTCGAAACCCACTAGAGAACTTGAGTTTTTTTTTTTTTTTTTTTTTTTTTTGACAACTCTCAATGAAAGCACCAATTGATAGAACCCAAATATGGTTTATCAAGGAAGTAACAGAAATTAAAGGAGATATAGAAGAAATAGGAGATAGAGGTGAAGAAGTGAGGAAGAGATAAGAGATAGAGAGAAATAGAAATGTGATTACTGTTCATTCATAAGATAAGAGATACCCTAATTCGGATCTCTCCTTAAATACAACTCTGTTTTTAGCTTAACTTAAAACGACAACACATTGATTAAAAGAGATAGCGTTGATTCCTTTACTAAGTTGAACCCTCCTTTTAACACAGAGTGTTCCTACTCCTTAGCCACTTTTGAGTTGATTCTTCAAGAAAGCCATATGTATATGTAACCTATCATATAACTTCCATATGGCTCTTTTGATTAGAACAGGACGGTTTTGGAGCATACCTCTGTACATAAACTCGAATCTAATCACGAGATTGCTCTCGCTGAAGTTATTGGTGGCTTGGAGGATTTCGTTAGCAGAGAAGGATTTAATTGGATTGGATTTGCCATTGCAAAGCTCGATGAGATCTTCTAAAAGTACTTTACCGTTCTCTTGGAACAGTTTCAGCCGTTGATTTGCTTCTGAGTTCTTCTTCTTCTTCGTCTTCTTCCTCCAACAACTCATCTTCTGATCATTCATCAATCTACAGTTATTGATTGGAGACTTTTTTTGTTTTCTGTCTTCTCTAGATTTCTAAAACATTTGAGGTCAACGAAATACGACTATATAATATTATTTTTCTTGAAACAAATATAAATATTAAAAAAACTTTATCTCTTTACTTTGAAAGTCAGTGTTTTTTTCTTTTTTCTTTTGAGCAACAAAACTCGACGATGAGATCATCATGGAGAAGGAAGAAGAATGTGAAGGACAAGCGTAGCGAATGGTTCTTCAACAACGGAAGCACTTTCCTTCAGGCACTCATCGCCGATTCTAATGGTATATCAAACCCTATCCGATTCTTCTCTTCCGATCAAATCCTCAAAGCCACTGATCAATTCAATCCCAATTGTTATCTCTCTCGTCATAGACTCTTCACCTGGTACAAAGGCGTAATCGAAGACCGAACTTACGCAATCAAAAAATTCACAGAGTCAGAGTTTACGAAAGAGAGAGTACGAGAGGTTTACAACGACATCGTCTTATCTACTCGAGTAAGCAATCAAAGTAGTTTTCTCAAAATTCTGGGATGTTCTCTCGAGTTTCACCTTCCTGTTATAGTGTTCGAATTCCCAGAGAATGGAGTTTTGAATGAGAGAGGAGGTTTTGGTTGCGAGGATGGACCATTGTTGCCTTGGAATGTTCGATTGAAGATTGCCAAGGAGATTGCGATTGCTGTGACTTACCTGCACACAGCTTTCTCAAGGATTATTATACACAGAGATGTCAAACCAACGAATGTTTTCTTGGATAAGAATTGGAAAGCTAAGCTGACTGATTTCACGTTTTCAGTATCACTCCCTGAAGGCAAGTCTTGGATTAAAGATGAGGTGATGGGAACTTTTGGATACATGGATCCGATTTATTACACTACGAATTTAGTGACAGAATACACTGATGTGTTTAGTTTTGGAATCTTTATGTTGGTTCTTCTGTTAGGAAGACCAGCAGTTTTTGCTGGATCAAGTGGGGTTCCTTGTAATATTCTTGATTATGTCAAGGATCTGCAGGAGAGAGGAGAAAGTGTTGAATTTGGGGATGATTTGAACGACATGAGGCCTGGTCAGGTGAAAATGTTTCTTGAGCTTGCATTGAGATGCTGCGAGAAGAGGAGTGAAGACAGGCCAAAGATGATTTTTGTGGCAAAAGAGATTAAGCTAATACAAGGATCAACTGATTGTTAAAGCCTGTGATCATGCTCATACTAGGGTTGTGTTGCTGGATTTCTTATTTTTAGTAGTAATATGTTTTTCTGAGTAATACTTCATATAGATTAGGAAGGAATCGAGAGAGTAAATAAATCTGTCTTTACGTTTTGGATACATCCTCTGAGTCGAACTAAGGATTAAAGATTAGTTCTTAGCATCGAGGCATAGTTTGGAGAACTTGCTTGATGTGTTTCTTATTGAAATTGTTTTCAGGATTAGGCTACAAAAGCTGAAACCTCATGAAAGATCTGTGTTGGTCATTCAGACTACATGTGCAAAAGAATAGTAGATTTCAAACTTGTTGACTGAAAAAGTTGACTTTTTGAAACATTAATGGCTTTATTATTCACGAGGAGACAACTTTGACTGCCATCAACATTTAAAACAGCAAAAGCTTCTCTTTTTAGATCCGAAGAAGATCATGATGTTCTGGAGAAATAAGGGGAAAGAGAGGAGGAAACAGTGGTTCTTGGACAACGGAAGCACATTTCTCAAAGAGCTAATTGCTGGATGCAATGGTAAAACAAATCCTATCCGAAGCTTTTCTTCTGATCAGATTCTCAAGGCCACAAATGGCTTTGACCCAAGCCGCTATGTCACGAGTGACCTTTACTACACCTGGTTCACAGGTAGTATCGAAGATAGATCTTACATGATCAAGATGTATCCCGAGGAGAAAGTCAGAGGAGATGGAGATGGAATTGGAGCTGTTTACAACGACATTGTCATATCTGCCCGTGTTACCAATCACAGCAATTTCCTGAAGCTCTTAGGATGCTGTCTTGAGTTCCCTTCCCCGGTTCTGGTATTTGAACATGCAGAAAACGGAGCTCTAGGCCACCAAGGAGGTATTGGTTTGAAGGATACAGAGTTCTTGCCTTGGGATGTAAGACTGAAGGTGGCAAAGGAGATCGCCAATGCGGTTACTTATCTTCACACGGAGTTTCCCAGGATCATTGTTCACAGAAATGTAACTCCCATGAATGTTTTCTTGGACAAGAATTGGACAGCTAAGCTGTCTGATTTCTCGCTTGCTCTAATTCTTCCGGAGGGTAAATCACAAATGGAAGATCAAGTGCTGGGATGGCCCGGATACTTGGATCCTTCGTATCTCCATACGAGTATCGTGACAGAGTATGCTGATGTATATAGCTTTGGAATCTTTATGATGGTTCTTCTGATTGGAAGACATGGTATGGCTCCTCGCTCTGATGTGCGCTTCATTGATATCCGTAACTATGTAAGAGGCTTAGAAGAGAAAGGCGAGTTTGTTGAGACCATATTCAAGGTCGGAGTGAGAGACATTGTGGAGGCTGAAAGATCTCAGGTGGACAAGTTTGTTGAGCTAATGTTCAGATGCTGTGAGAAGAGTGTGGAGAAGAGGCCGAAGATGATCGATGTTGCCAAGGAGCTTAAACGGATAGAGAGATCACTTGTTGATACACCCGCTGGTCTGAGGTAAACAAGACTACTGTATATTGATCCGTTTTGGTTCGTGAAATATGCATAAACTCTTGGGAGAAAAACTTGAGGCAACATTCCAATAACGTGAAGAAGTTATTGACGTATATAGTAATCAGTATGCAGTGAACAAATTATCTCAATGTTTGTTTGTCAATAAATTATCAACGTTGACGATTGTTAGTCTTTTGATGAAAAGTTTGTAACAGTAGTGACAATCATATAATGGGTCTTGATATATTTCCTTTTTCATTTTAACAATAAAAACTTTTTTTATTAGGTTTTACCAATTCGTTCTGTGGACAAGGATTGGTAATGAATGAGTCATGTCAAGTGCCAAGAATTATTGACTCTTTCGTATGCTTTTAGGTAGAAGAGAAAGATAAAATTTAGTTTTCCAGAAGCACCTTTAGGTCTTTCTTGTTTTTGGAAGAAAAGTGTGAACCTTTTTGCCTAGAAATTTATTAACTTATTAAATGGAATCGATGGTGAAGAAGCTGAGATCAGGGTTTTCCAGGAAAAAAAGGAAGAAAGATGGTTCTTGGAGAACGGAAGCATCTTCTTGAAAGAACTCATCGCTGATTGTAACGGTAAATCCATTCCTATACGCAGCTTTTCTTCTTCCGAGATCCTTAAAGCCACCAAGAATTTCGACTCCAGTTGTTTTGTCTCTAAAGATGTGATCCACGAGTGGTTTAAAGGTATCATAGAAGATAAGTCTTACTTGATCAAGAGATTCCCCGAGGATAGATTTAAAGAAAACGAAGTTGGAGAAGCTTACAAAGACATTGTCTTGTCTGCTAGGATGAGCAATCACAGCAACTTTCTCAAACTATTTGGATGCTCTTTCGAGTTCAGTTTTCCGGTTTTTGTGTTTGAATATGCAGAACATGGAGTTCTGAATCAGCGAGGACGTATTATGGTTAACGGGGAGGAAACTATATTACCGTGGAATGTACGGTTGAAGATATCAAAGGAGATTGCAAATGCAGTGACGTATCTTCACATG
The DNA here is from genome assembly GCA_963667165.1 of Barbarea vulgaris. Classification (NCBI taxonomy): domain Eukaryota; kingdom Viridiplantae; phylum Streptophyta; class Magnoliopsida; order Brassicales; family Brassicaceae; genus Barbarea; species Barbarea vulgaris. Next base: position 31,146,911 of record OY763888.1, on the reverse strand, counting down.
GCCTTCCCTAAGATCACCATTCATAGAGACATTAAGCCAACAAATATTTTCTTGGACGAGAATTGGACCGCAAAGTTGTCTGATTTCTCAATATCCATAACGCTCCCTGAGGGAAAATCAAGAATACAAGCTCCAATTCTAGGAACATGTGGGTACAGCGATCCATTATACGGGTTTTGTGACTGAATATAGTGATGTGTACAGCTTTGGAATCTGTTTGTTGATTTTCCTCACTGGCAGACCAGCTTACGACTATGCTAGATCTAATGTAGATAACAAAATCATTGCTAGCTATGTGAGAGGGTTATATGAGAATGGGAAGCTCGATGAAATAATTGATCCGATGATAGCCAAAGATATCACAAGTGGCCAAAGATTGCAGGTGGAAGCGTGTGTGGTGCTTGCTCTGAGATGCTGCGAGGAAAGAGATGAAGACAGACCAAAGATGATCCAAGTAGCTAAAGAACTCAAGCGGATTGAAGCAACACTGAGACATTCTAGCTAGATGTCATCTCTGTTCTTGGACTGAAAAGCTAAGTTTGAAATTCATGCATGCATAAAAGAAAAGAATTCTCCGAGAGAAGTTCGGAACAAGAATATATTTGTCTGTTACACAACAGCAGATCCAACCCCATGTTTAATTCTTTATTCAATTGGGCAAAATGTATGAACTTTCTTATGTTTTGTGTACATACACATACCAGAGAGATTTAAAAACAAAAATACTTTTTTTTTTAATGGACTTGATTCAGTTTTAGACTTGGTTTGGGTCAGATTTAAGACGCTTTGACTAGTCCTTCAATGGGCTCGAGTTCTTTGACCATATCAATCATCTTAAAGTACGTTCTATGTTCAAACCGAACGTAGGTAGTGGTTTCGTAAAGATATGATTGCAAATATCTTCACCGTTAAGTGTAACACCTCCTCTATGATTCAAAACACCATGCTCTGCATATTCAAACACCAAAACTGGAAAAGGGAACTCAAGACAACATCCTAATAGTTTAAGAAAATTGTTGTGGTTGCTCATCCGAGCAGACAAGACAATGTCTTTATAAACCTCTCCTACTCTGTGATCTGTGACTTTGTACTCAGAGAATCTCTTGATCATGTAAGATCTATCTTCGATTACACCTCTGTACCAAATGTAGAACCCTTCTTCAGTGACAAAACAACTGGAATCGAAGTTACTGGTGGCTTTCACGATCTGATCATAAGTAAAGCTACCTATTGGAATAGATTTACATAGAAAGATAAATCAGACAACTTTGCAGTCCAGTTCTTATCCAAGAATCGAAGTTACATAGTACGTTCTATACCTACGTTCTATGTTCAAACCGAACGTAGGTAAAGGAGATTGCAAATGCCTTGGCTTATCTTCACATGGCGTTCCCAAAGATAATCATATATAGAGATGATAAACCATTGCACGTTTTCTTGGATAAGAACTGGACTGCAAAGTTGTCTGATTTATCTTTCTCAATATCGCTCGAAGAAGGGAAATCACAGATAGAAGCTGAAGACGTGCTGGGTACATATGGTTACCTCGATCCATTGTACTTTGCAACAAGGCTTGTGACAGAGTATACGGATGTGTATAGTTTTGGAGTCTTTTTGATGGTTGTTATGACTTGCAGATCGGTTTACTTCACCGGATCTGATGGGTACCCAGTGGGTATTCTTAGCTATGTGAGAGCGTTATGTGGAAATGGGAAGTTGGATGAAGTAATAGATCCAATGATGGTTAAAGATATCACAAGTGGTCAAAGATTGCAGATGGAAGCATGTGTTTTACTTGCTCTGAGATGCTGCGAGGAGAGAGATGAAGACAGACCAAAAATGATTCAAGTAGCTAAAGAACTCAAGCGGATTGAGACATCATGTTAAGAAATCCTCTGTTCTGAACTTCTGATGTACAACCTCTTCAATTACATTTCTTGGACTATGTGTAGCTAAATAAACAATCCTTACATTATAAAGTAGGTAAACTCAGATTCTTACATACAAGAAAGCTCGACAACAAGAATGCCATATCAACTTTTCACAACTAAGACTGTACAACAGAAACTTCCCAACATAATCAGACAACAGTCCTTGCTCCGTAGTGAATCCAGACTTTCCTGTCAAAAGGCTTAGCATGATAAATCCAAAGTTATAGACATCAAAATTCTCAGTGACAAAACCTGTTGTCATATATATGGACTCGCAATAGCCAGTTGTCCCACAAATGATGTCATATACTCCCGATTCTCCCTCTGGAATGGATATGCTGAAACTGAAAGAAGAGAGCTTAGCAGTCCAATTCTCGTCTAAGAAAATATTATTAAGCTTTAAATCCCTATGGATTATAGTCTTAGGGAATTCAGTATGCATATACGTTACAGCATCTGCAATCTCCTTAGCGATCTTCAATCTTACATTCCAAGCTAATGGCTTGACTGCTCTCGAACCGGACGAGGAAACTCTAGACAACACCCTAAAAGCTTGAGAACGTTCTTGTGGCTACTCATCATCGATGAGACGGTTATATGGGCGGTAGATATTGTCGGCGCCAAAGTTAAAGGGTTCGTCATAGTTCTTGATCAGCACGGTTCTGTTTTCAATCATACCTTTGTACCACAAAAATCTGTCTTCAATGATTACATGGCTCCAGTCGAAATTATTTGTGGCTTGAAGGATTTGGTCGGAAGAAAACGTTAGGGGAATAAACAAGATTTCTTGGTACTGATGAAAAACAGAGGAAACAACAATATAAATAAAGCTGACTGATATAAAAAACTTACAGTGCAGAGTATATTACAACGTGACAACCTGTTTTGTGCAAAAGAAAAGAGAAAAAACAAGAAGCAACTTGCGACAAATGTTTTATTATTAGGCTACATGTCTTATTAGAAGAATTATTTGGACAAATATAAAATAATCATAATTGAAAACTTCGAAACAATGAACAACCTGCTTGTAATGATTTTCTATCATTCAAAAATTAATAAAATACCATGACATATTCGCGGTAAATATACTTTATTTTATTGCCACTATAGAATGTTTGTTCTTCATTCACAATTTTGATATTTTACAGAAGCAACTTTAGGTCTTTAATGTTTTTGGAAGAAAACTGTGAACCTCTTTTGCCTAGGAATTTAGTATTTATTTAATGGAATCGAATTTGAAGAAGCTGAGAGCCGGATTTTCCAGAAATACAAAAGAGAGGAGGTTCTTGGAGAACGGAAGCATCTTCTTAAAAGAGCTCATCGCTGATTGTAACGGTAAATCCGTTCCTTTACGCAGCTTTTCTTCTGACCAGATCTTGGAAGCCACCAAGAATTTCGACTCCAGTTGTTTTGTCTCTGATGGCGCCATCTACAAGTGGTTTCAAGGTATCATCGAAGATAAGTCTTACTTGATCAAGAGATTCCACGAGGGTAGATTTATAGAAAACGAAGTTAGAGAGGCTTACAAAGACATTGTCTTGTCTGCTCGGATGAGCAATCACAGCAATTTTCTCAAACTAGTTGGATGTTGTTTCGAGTTTAGTTTCCCGGTTTTTTTGTTTGAATATGCAGAACATGGAGTTCTGAATCAGCGAGGATGTATTATGGTTAACGGGGAGGAAACTATATTGCCTTGGAGTGCACGGTTGAAGATATCAAAGGAGATTGCAAATGCAGTGACTTATCTTCACATGGCCTTCCCTAAGATCACCATTCATAGAGACATTCAGCCAAAGAATATATTATTGGACAAGAACTGGACTGCAAAGTTGTCTGATTTCTCGCTCGCCATAACGCTCCCTGAAGGAAAATCAAGAATACAAGCTGAAAGCGTTGGGGGATCCCACGGTTACCTTGATCCATTACATTATACCACGAAATTTGTGACGGAATATACCGATGTGTACAGCTTTGGAGCCTGTCTGTTGGTTTTTCTCACTGGAAGACCAGCTTACGACTACGCTAGATCTGATGGGGATAGCAAAGATATTGCTGGCTGTGTGAAAGGCTTATATGAGGATGGGAAGCTCGATGAACTAATAGATCCAATGATGGCAAAAGACATCACAACTGGCCAAAGATTGCAGGTGGAAGCGTGTGTGGTGCTGGCTTTGAGATGCTGCGAGAAGAGAGATGAAGACAGACCAAAAATGATTCAAGTAGCCAAGGAACTCAAGCGGATTGAGCGGTCACTAGATGCTACATCTGGATTGGTAAAGCCTGAGATGCTGGAAGAGTCAAGTATGGTCAAGTGGGCAAGAAAAAACGGATTTAAGATTGAGATCATGCTCATACTAAGTTTCTGTATTGCTTGGCACTACTTTCTGGTAAAATCTTCAGTTAGATTGGGAAATATTTGAAGAAAAAATAAATTGTCTTTATCTTCCAAAAGCTGGCAATGAGGAGCGTCTTTCTTAGCTTCACTTAAATCCTACAAGATCAACTTTTGCTTGAATGATTTTTTTTTCTTTTTTTTTCTTAAACCAATTTCTGGATTAGGCTGCAAAGACGATACTTCAGAAAATCTCTGTGTTGATCATTTATATTACTTGGGTTTCAAAATTGCAGTATCTCAGAAACGTCAATTGTTTCATATTCAAATTCAACACTTAGATGCTGTGAGAAGAAAGGTGAAGACATGCCAAAGATGATCAGAGTAGGTAAAGAAAGAGATCCTCTGTTCAGATATATAGCCTCTACAAAAAAAATTATTACATTTTCTTGGATTATGTATAGCGTGAATTATGATGTATGGAAACTCAGATTATTACATACAACATATATCGTGGAGAAGCACCAAAAAACAAGTCATAACAACATTTACAACATTTCACTGCTAAAACTGCATACGTAAGATCAGAGCAACTTTTCACTATTGGGACGGCACTTGGTTCTGTAGGAGACAAGGACGTAGGACCATCGTTCTACAATCAATGAATATGTTTGTTGGGCCTATAAGATGGGCAAGAAGGTAGTATATGTGAGTATGCAGAGAACAGATCTCTACAACTTGGAGCATACGGTTTGAAGATCGGTAAGGAGATCACAAATGTTGTAGTTGAACTTACATTGTAACACTGATACATTTTTATAGTTGCATGTATAGATGCATATACAGATGATACACATTTCTAAAATGATGTCTGGATCCGCTTGAGTTCTTTAGCTACTTGGACCATTTTTGGTCTGTCTTCATCTCTCTTCTCCCAGCAACTCAGAGCAAGTACAACACATGCTTCCACTTGCAACCTTTGACCACTTGTGATATCTTTCGCCATGGTCGGATAAGACGGATCAATTACTTCATCAAGCTTGTCATTCTCATACAAGTCTTTCACATAGCCAATGATTCTTTCGCGCTTGCCATTAGATCCAGTGAAGAAAACAGGTCTGCCACTGAGAACAACCATCAAAAAGATTCCAAAGCTGTACACATCGGTATACTCGGTTACCGAGCCTGTGGCACGGTATGATGGATCGATGTACCCCCATGTTCCCACCACTGGCACAGTTGCTAATTTCGATTTACCCTCGGGTAGCGTAATGGAGAATGAGAAGCCTGACAGCTTGGCAGTCCAATTCTTGTCCAAGAATATGTGTGTTGGCTTAACATCTCTATGGATAGTAATCTTAGAGAACGCTGAGTGAAGATAAGTCACAGCATTTGCAATCTCCTTTCCGATCTTTAACCGTACACTCCATGGCAGTAAAGATTCCTCCCCGTTAACCATTATACCTCCTCGCTGATTCAAAACTCCATGTTCTGCGTTTTCAAACACAAGAACCGGAAAAGGAAACTCGAGACAGCATCCTAATAGTTTAAGAAAGTTGTTGTGGTTGCTCATCCGAGCAGACAAGACAAAGTCATTGTAAATTTCTCCAACTCTGTGTTCTGTAGCTTTATCCACGAGGAATCTCTTGATCATGTAAGTTCTATCTTCGATGATACCTCTGTACCACCACGTGTAGATTCCCTCGAAGGCGACAAAACAACTGGAATCGAAGTTACTGGTAGCTTTCACGATCTGATCAGAAGAAAAGCTTCGTATAGGAATGGATTTACCATTACAATCAGCTATGAGCTCTTTTAAGAAGATGCTTCCGTTCTCCAAGAACCACCTTTCTTCCTGAATGACTTTTTCCTTTCTTTTCTTGGACGATCGAGATCTCACACTCTGCTTCAACTTCTGCACCATTGACTCCATTTCACAAATAACAGATCTATAGGCAAAATCAGTTTTTCCTTCAAAAGCAAGAATGTGCTTCTGAAAAAAATATCAGTCTTATCTATCAGTTTAGAGCATACAAAAGTCAAAATTACAAAGGCTCAGGGCTCGATTGTGTAATTCTTTTTCTATCAGAATTTGTAAATAAATGGTAAGCCCACTATCAACAATAAAAAAGAGCATACAAACTTACAAAGACATTAGAACGATTAGATACAGGCCCATATATTTGACCCACTGCTAGTGCTTCTTCCTTCCTTAGGTCGACTTAATACAATGGAGCAGTATATATTTCATGTGCATAAATTCAGATTTAAAGAGGAAAGTGAACCATTCTCAACAGTCTCAAAATAATAAAATATTTATTTTAACAACTTGAATTCTAAATAAACATGAAAACATAAATTAAATTTATAAAATCTGAAATGATCAAATGACTATGTCAAATGACGGGATCCAAAATCCGGTTAGTCTTAACATCATTTAATAAATTTAGTATTAAAATTATTAAAACAAAAACTTTATTAAAATCCGTTAGATGAAAAATCAAAATAATAAAATAATTATTTTAAAAATCTTTATTTTAACAACTTGAATACTAAATAAACCTAGTGATGAAAAAATAAATTGAATTTATGGAATCTCTAATGATCAAATGACTATGTCATATAACAGGATCCAAAATCCGGTTAGTCTTAACATCATTTTGGTAAATTTAGTACTAAAATTATTAAAATAAAATTTTATTAAAACCCGTTAGATAAAAAATCAAAATAATAAAATAATTAGTTTAAAAATCTTTATTTTAACAATTTGAATACTAAATAACCCTAATGATAAAAAACAATTTGAATTTATGGAATCTCTAATGATCAAATGACTATGTCATATGACGGGATCCAAAATCCGGTTAGTCTTAACATCATTTGATAAATTTAGTATTAAAATTATTAAAACAAAAATTTTATTAAAATCCGTTAAAAAAAAATCAAAATATTTTGTACAATAAAAAACGATTTATTAAAATATAATTTCTGAAAAAGCTTGAAAAATACTTTTAAATCCGAAAAAAAAAACACGCAATAAATATAATTCAGAGTTAATCAAGGTACCTGAATAAAGAAGAACCTCCCAAACAGTCAAAATACGCATTTATGTTGAAGCTCCTCCAAGTATTACACCGTTACTTTGGTTTGACAAGTATAACACAAACGCCGCCGTTTTTGAAAAAAATGAAAATTCTTGGTGGATCATGGATCCAAACTATAAGAATATCAGTATATCATTTAAACCCATGAGGCCCACTAAGAACTACAATGGACTCATCATCCTCCATTCCTCCTTCCTCCTTGCCGCCATTGAGACTCCATGGCTTCCACTTCTGCTAAAAGATCTGAGATTGATTCGTCACATTCGTCAGGTCCAGCCACAATAGGTTGCCAATCCGTGGTAGTAGATGTAAAGTTGAATTTGAAAGTCGGACTAAAGAGATCTAGAAAGCCGATTTCTTGATTGTCTGTGAAAGACACCAAACCCGAAATCGAATTCCTCACATAAACTTTCACACAGTGTATGTAACAGAGAAGAAGACGCAATGGAAAAGGATTCAATTCTAATGTGTTAACGAATGGAAGATGAAGAGAAAAAGAACAAGATAGAGAAGGAAGATAACAAAGAGCAATCTGGGATGAGAACGATTATGAAAACAGAGATAAAAGTGAAAAACAAGAGGAGAATTATGATTTCCAAGTAACAAGAAGAACTGAGTATTTATAAGAAAAAGTTTGGTTCAAGAAAAAAGAAACTCTTTCTATTGGAACAAAAAAAAAAAAAAAGGAAATCACAAAAACTAACTTTTGCTATACAAAAAAAAAGGAAATTGGATACCGTTGGAAAAAAAAAGGAAACTGGATACCGTTGAAAAAAAAAATGGAAAACCTGCTTTTATTAAAGCGAACACGAAACGGTATCGTATTAGACATTTACTGCATTTATTTTCCTTTTTCTTAAACAACGTTTTTAACATCATGTAATTAACAGAGCAGCTATACGTCGTCGTTAGTTTCTTTTTTTTTTTAGATTTCTCCTTGGTCAAAACTAAAACAAATGTTATTCATTCAAAGAAATTTTAGATTTACACCTATTCTCTTAAAAAACAAAGGATGATTTAACACCTATTCACAATGATGGATATGACTACATCATTATTATTGCTATTATTATTATCATACAACCATAATTTTTTTATGTGATCAAACAACAAATCAAATTTTTATTATTATTTTCATAACCCAACTGATTAACTGTTATATTCAGCAACCATATATATAAAATGATTTATTATTACTTCTCTGAAGTCTTAACCGAAAGAAGTTCTCTTCATCATCTTCATGAATTCCTCCAGATTAACTTCTCCATCTTCTGCGTATGTTTAACATGCAAAAACACAAACTTTTAGAATAGCTTTAATTTAATAATGTTTAAATGGTCGCGTAAATCACAAAAAATAAAAAAATGGAGATTATATGTATGTTTTCACTTACTGTCACGATCTGCTTCTTCGATCATTTCTTCTATATCATTATCTGTGAAATTTTCTCCCAACTCTTTTGCAATCTGTTTTATATCGTGATGTGAAATCTTTCCCTAGAGTATTCATAAAATTCGTGAAGTCAAACACAATGAAATTGTTCCAAACAAAAAATAATAATTTAAAATTAGAAAAAGGACAGGTTTGGATTAACATTTTTATCGTGGTCAATGATCTTAAATGCTTTTGACAATTCGTCTATGGAATCTCGTTCTCCGAATTTAGATGTCATCATTTGCACGAATTCGTCGAAATCTATGGCTCCACTATGGTTTTTATCTACTTCTGCCATCAACTCGTTTATTTGCTGCACCAATTACAAGTTACAACAACAACATAATATACAAATGAATATAATACTTAAACCGAACCGGAGCACTAAAATCATTAACATAATGAACATAAATCAAAAAGAAAGATTGACGCTCCCATAAAAAAACGAATTTCAAGTAGAACAGACCTCACGATTCATCTCAAACCCGAGAGACCTGTAATTAGATGATAATCTTATTAGTGCTAATTAACTAGAACTTGAAGGAAATAAAAATTGTCACTGATCTCACCTCATAGCAACGTTGAGCTCGGCAGCATCGATGCTACCTATGAAATGATTGACTAAATTACGTGATTCTGATTTAGAAAGGGTGTAAACCGGATATAGAATCGGTTTAATAGTTACCTGAACCGTCTATGTCGAAGAGATCAAATATTTCTCTGATCTCACGTCTCTTTTGATTGGTCAACCCATAAGTCTTCCCTTTAGGTTTCAGACCTCTTCTTAGCTGTACTGCTTGAGACATGAAATTTGCCTGCAGTAAAAAGGATGAAACAGAGTTAGTCAGAAGAATCTAAACTGTTTTTGTGTTTGAAAGCTGAAGAACTAAGAGATGATCGAGAAAAAAAAAATACTAACCATTTCTTGTGTGGGAAGGAAATGGACGAATCTGATCAGAGACAAATAGATTTAATGGATGATTTTTTCGTAAAATTTGGTTTTTGATAAGATGACGAGATTGGTTGGTGATGATCTGTCTCTTTTTTGTCTGATTATTAACTCTTGAAAGCGATTTGTTTTAAGACTTTTAGTTTTTCACGTTTTATGTTCCTGCTTGAATATTAGTCTATGTATAATACAATGTGCACTAGCAAATTTATAATGACACTGAGGCCTGAGCTAGAGAACATTTGTATCTTTGTGGCAAATTATTGCATTTTTTGTTATCATGTATATAAATAAAGTATATGTGCGTAACTAGAAGAGAATCATGTAAACGAAGGTGGGTGTAAGTATATAAATATATACATAAACTAAGGTGGGTGTATTAATATTCTTTTTGTAAATATATGATTAAATATTTGTTTGTGTGCATAATTTATAATATTAATTGTTCGTTAAAGAAGAAGAAATTAAACATTTGCTTACATATATAGACAATCCAACTCTTTTTTTTAATGAATATAAAAAACAAGATTAAAAATATCAAAGGTTCCATCAATCTTCATCTTCATCTTCATCATCCTTTCAATATTATAATCCTCTTTCATCTGATCATCTTCATTAGCATCCTTCAATGTCTCTCCACTTAAGATACACAAGCCCAGCTCTATAGTGTGTGAACGCACCAGCAACTACCAGAACATGAAACAACTGATGGCTATGTCCAGCTATATCGAATTCCCCTGGCATCCATCTCTCTGGAATCCTAGTTCAGATTTAAAGAGAAAAGTGAACCATCCTCAACAGTCTCGTTTGACTTCAGGAATAAAAGATGAAGACAGGCCTGAGATCCCACCACTTTTGGTTTACCTTGTTGCCCACTGGCTACCCCTACACATTCGATCTTTCAGTTGGGCCTATAATGAATAAGATACAGGCCCATACATTTGACCCAATATTTATTTTGTATATCAGCAGGATTTATCCATTTTAGCGTTATTTCTTGACCGCTTCAGAGTTTAGAGAAACGTGTACAATTCTCAACAGTCTTCTCACTTATTA